>JAJSLS010000024.1:0-673866 GCA_037042865.1 Epicoccum sp. F181 | reverse complement strand
TTGGGTGCTTTCAGCCTTGCCTACCGGCGAGGGAAAGGAGTGAGCTACCTCCGTATGCCTCGAATCCACACAACTTGCGCTTGCCGCCTGTACAGTGATACACTTCGGTAGCATCTATATCACCTAGACAAAACCAGTCTCTGACGACTGCGGCTAGTCAGATCATAGGAACAGGAACGGCGCGTCGCAGTCTTGGAATTTGATCACTTTTCCATCAACTAGGGTGAGTGAGAAATGGGGGATTTCGGACGTGATGGCCCCAGAACTTCACTGACCCATGGTGATTGTACTGTATGTGCCTAGCTCCATCAGTAGGTAAACAACAATATGTAACTGGCAATTTCTGAGACTGGAAGGTCGCGATAGCCATGGAGGCCACCTCATCTTCTTTCTGGGTAAGAAACCTCACCCACATTGTTGCCGACTTCACATTCCCACACAGTCGACTGAAGCGAAAGGCACAGACCTCGTTACACACGTCATTCATTTCGTAGCTAAGAAGAGGAAGAAAATGCAGTCCACGATATATTTACTTTTCCACGCTCGCCTGCCCCTGGATTCCCACCTACACATGGAAACCCTCTCAAATCAAAGCTCACCTGCACCAATCGGGAGGATATTCCTCCAAGTATCCTTCCCAGACCACTAGAGCCTAGCGCTGGTACTGCCCCTCCGATGCTCAATACTTTCAGCATCCGTAGGGATTCACGCCTTGCTCTTCTGCTTGAAGAGGTTGATGAGGGAGTTGGTGCTGCTGTCGTGCTTGCTGACCTCACCCTCGCCGTCGAGCTCGCTGAGGATGCTCTTGGCGAGCTGCTTGCCGAGCTCGACGCCCCACTGGTCGAAGGAGTTGATGTTCCAGATGGCACCCTCGACGAAAGTGAGGTGCTCGTAGTAGGCGATCAGGGCACCGAGAGCACCGGGAGTGATCTTCTGGGCAAGGATAGAGGTGGTGGGCCTGTTGCCGAGGAAAGTCTTGTGGGGAATGAGCTCATCGGGGGCGCCCTCGGCCTTGACGGCTTCGGGGGTCTTGCCGACCATGAGGGCCTCGGACTGTGCGAAGAAGTTGGAGGCGAGCATGCGCTGGTGCTTGTTGCCGTCGATAGGGTTGTGAGACTCGACAGCGAGGATGAAGTCGGTGGGGATGAGCTTGGTGCCCTGGTGGAGGAGCTGGAAGAAGGAGTGCTGAGAGTTGGTACCGGGCTCACCGAAAAGGATGGGGCCGGTGGTGTACTTGACGTAGTCGCCGCTGCGGGTGATGGCCTTGCCGTTGGACTCCATGGAGAGCTGCTGGAGGTAGGCAGGGAAGCGGTGCATGTACTGGTCGTAGCTGGATGATTGTTAGCAGGTTGTCCGGTAGAGTAAAAGATCGAAGCACTCACGGAGCAACAAGGTGAGTCTGGGCACCGAAGAAGTCGGAGTACCAGACGCTGAGAAGACCGCCAATGGCGGGGATGTTCTTCTCGAGAGGAGTGTTGGTGAAGTGGTCATCCATGGCGTGAGCTCCAGCAAGGAACTCGTGGAAGTTGTCGTAGCCAATGTAAAGAGCAACACTCAAGCCAATGGCAGACCAGACACTGTAGCGACCACCGACCCAGTCGCTGAAGCCGAACATGTTCTTGGAGTCAATGCCGAACTTCTCGACCTCCTCGGTGTTGGTGGAAAGAGCAACGAAGTGCTTGGCAATGGCAGACTCGTCCTTTGCGGCATCAAGGAACCACCTCTTGGCGGTGTTGGCGTTGGTGACGGTCTCGGCGGTGGTGAAGGTCTTGCTGGCAACAAGGAAGAGGGTGGTCTCGGGGTCACTAGCCTTGAGAGCCTCGGCCATGTGGGTGCCGTCAATGTTGGAAACGAAGTGGAGCTTCATGCCCTCCTTGCCGTAAGGCTTGAGGGTCTCGGTGACCATGACAGGGCCAAGGTCGGAGCCACCAATGCCGATGTTGACAATGGTGTCGATGGCCTTGCCAGTGTAACCCTTCCACTCACCAGAACGGACCTCCTCGGTGAAGGTCTTCATGTGATCCAGCACGCTGTTGACCTCCTCGACCACGCTCTTGCCGCCGACCTGCATAGTCTTGTTGGAGGTGTTGCGCAGGGCCATGTGGTAGACGGCGCGTCCCTCTGTGAAGTTGATCTTCTCGCCCTTGAACATGTCATCGCGAAGCTCCTCAACCTTTGCCTCCTTGGCAAGCTTGACAAGCAGGGAGAGGGTCTCCTCGGTGATGAAGTTCTTGGAGAAATCGAAGAGGATCTCGTTGCCATCAGCCTCGTTCTTGAAGGTGTGGCTGAACTTGCTGAAGCGCTCGGGGTCTGCGAAGGCATGATGTTAGGATGATGGACTCGCGACGGCCTCGAGAGATCGTGGAAGCATTTAATTGCAACTCACCCTTAGCAAACTCCTCCTTCAGCACAATGGCGCGGCCGAGCCTGTGAAAGAAATTAGTTCATGCTCAATGCGCAAGTTTGCGCGATTAAAAGCACTCACTTGTCATGGTGCTCGGTGAGGGCCTTCCAGGCCGCGAGGTCGGTAGCCTGCGAGAATCCAGGCATTGTGAGAGTAATGGATTGAGGTGTGTGT
Organism: Epicoccum sp. F181; assembly: GCA_037042865.1. Lineage (NCBI taxonomy): Eukaryota > Fungi > Ascomycota > Dothideomycetes > Pleosporales > Didymellaceae > Epicoccum > Epicoccum sp. F181. Next base: position 671,288 of record JAJSLS010000024.1, on the reverse strand, counting down.
TATGTCAAGTGTTCTCGGTGATGTCGGTATCTGCAACAATCATCGAGTCAGAATGGAGCTGTCCTTGTTCCCAACGAAAGCAAAGCCAAGCTACGCGAGCTGTAGGCGGGGCGAAAGTGGCATACCTCGTGCAAGCGAGAGAGTGAAAGCAATGCAGTGGGGTGTGGCGTAAGGGGAATGGGTATCTTGGAGTGAGTACTGAGGGAGAGGAGTAGGAAGAGACGGAACTTACAGATAGACAGACAGTGCTGGCAGAGTTGAGACGAGAGAGACGTGCTTCGGCGGTGATTGACGGATTCGACGGAATGATGCTGGACAGCCCCACCACAAATCAGCCAGCGCGGGGCAGCTCTGGCTTGCGTAGAATAAATTTGGCCGCAGAAGCCGATGGCATGCCACGATGCTGGCAGGGAACACGATGTGAACTGAGCCCAGTCAGCGCTGACATATCTCAAGTGAAATGCTTACATCACAGACGATGATTTATATTACAATGCATATTCGCTTCTTCTGCGCCAACCCACGCGATAGCGTGCATAATGCTTCACTCCGACCTCCAAACAAACCACATCCCACGTGACATATACGTCAACTTCACGTGCTGCCAGCCTGCCCTGCCACACCAATCGCCACGCCAACCCGCCGAGAAGCGTCCGGATAAATTCAGTCAGTCAGCCTTACAAACACATCATCCACGCCTGGCGCACAGACCGAAAGACCGGCATGTGGGTGTGAGAGATCGAGAGTGCTCAGATAAACATTTCCCGTCAAGGCGGCTATTTGCTAGGTTCAGTGTTGGGAGGTAGCACATGCTTCTTCCGCATTGGCCCCGGTGATAGCTAGTTGCCTTTGGTGAGCGTAAAACATTGGGTTCTGTCATGGCATAGAGTGAACGATCTATCAAACAACAATGCATCACAACCTCGAGAGATCACGGACAAGGACAAAAGAAGAGAGTCTCCAGAACGACAATTGATGATTTTCTACCCGCTTTTTCCCCACTTGCGTCCATCTGTCTCATCATTGTCATCACCAACCAACCACAACCAGGTTTTTAGACATCCAGCGCCTGAAGTTCCTTGTCTTCTTCACACCTCCAAATCTATCGCTGATCGAAAGCATTGCTCTGCGAGATACTGCCACCGGCGTCGCCCAGACCTTCGACAGGTCTGTTGTACGACCAGCCAGCGAATTGCTGCTGCATGGTCTGACTGAGCATGGGTCCCTCGACGTAGCTGTCTGTGGGCGCCTCGCTGGTGAACTCCTTGTCGAAGTTGGCCGTGTCGCGCTCGTCGAGCACGGAAGGCTTGAAAGACGGCTCGTACTTGCGGTCGAGAAGCTTGCGCCAGTCGATGCTGTGGAAGAAGGGGTGTGCCTGTAATGAGGTCAGTCAAATTTGCTCAAGTCAATCTTTTTGCAGCTCTTTCAATATCTGCTTACCTTGATCTCTGAAGCACCGTTGGTACCCAGACGTCTCGTAGCATCACGGTCGAGCAATCTTGTCAGAAGATCCCTAGCGGCCGGAGGCACAACATCGGGTCCAGGGAAGTGGAGTGGCTCGGCGAGAATCTTGCGGTACATCTCGTTTGTGTTCTCGTCGTAGAATGGTGGCAGGCCAGTCAACATCTCGTAGAGCAACACGCCAAGAGTCCACCAATCCACTGCCTTGGTGTAGCCTTGGCCGTGCAGAAGTTCAGGTGCAAGGTACTCAGGCGTGCCGCAGAAAGTGTTAGTCTTGTCCTCGTCCTTCATATCTAGCTTGCAAAGGCCGAAATCGCAAAGTGCAATGTGGCCAACGTAATCGACAAGAATGTTCTCCGGCTTCAAATCACGGTAAATGACACCGAATCCGTGCAAGCACTCCAGCGCGCACAGAAGCTCTGCAGCGTAGAATCTTGAACGGTTGATGTCGAAGCGTTGCTCTTTTTGAAGGTGGTGGAAGAGTTCGCCACCGTTGACGAAAGCCAGGACAAGGTAAAGCTTCTCTGGTGACTGGAAAGAGAACTTGAGCGGTACGATGAAGGGGTTGTTGATCTGTGCCAGCACGGATCTTTCAGCCAGGGTGTGCGTTACTTCCGATCGGGAGATAATGTGCTGCTTCCTGATGGTCTTCAAGGCGTAAATCCGCTGGGTGTCCTTCTTCATGACCTGCATGACTTTTCCGAAACTACCCTTGCCGACCACCTTCAACAGCTCAAAGTCCTCGATCTTGAGGCTACGCTGCTTGTTCTCGACATATTTCACTCCTATCCGTAGCGCTCCAGTGCCGTACTGAATGTTGTGCCATTGGACACCGCTTGCCTTGCCATCAATAGGAGGTGGCGGCATTGAACCATTCTTGTCTTTCTTGCTCTTGTCCGCGGCGGCTTGTGAAGCTCCAGACTCGGTATCTTCACTAAATCTGGGCGTGATTCTGCAGGTACCGATGAAGATGTCCTGTTGTCTGCCGGCGTTCGGGGGTGCTGACGGGTTGCGCATGTACAAGGAGAGGCTGACTTCGGTCGTCCTGCTAACATCGAACTTGTACTGTGTGCTCTCGCCAGGCCATAATGGGTTCTCGGGTGTACCAGAGACGGCGTTCACGAAAACTTGCTGCTTGTCGAAGTCGAGCAGAGCGTAAGGGAGGTACTTGCTGTGGTAGCGACCGTGTGTAGATGGGACCGCGTTGATTCCACCAGCGGACGAGGCAGGACGATAACTTTGCTGCATCTGGCTGGATCCTGGTCTGGCACTATTTCCCATATAGGAGCCGGTCGCAAAGCTGCCGGTGGACATGCTTGAGCCATGGCCTGGTCTCTGGAAGGACTGTTCGGCTCCAGGTGGCAAGCTGAATCCTTGTCCCTCGTGCAGTGTCAAGATCAAGATACCTGGCCTCACTTCAGGCGCAGGAGGCGATATCAGGGCCTCGGATGCGGCGATGTTCTGTGTGTCATTGCCATTGCTGCTGGTGCTGTGTTGGAGGTTTGAAGTGGGTGCGGGGATGGAGGGTGTAGTGGAGCCAGAGGGCGACTTCGCAGGTGCGTCGGTGGTGATGGTCGACTGGGAGGAGGAGCGGGAGAAGGTATTGGCGAGCGGTGCAAGGTGCGTCTCCTTCAACTCTGTTGATGTGTCAGCGTCATGGCGTCGAGATGGGATTGAGGCCTGTGGATGCGGGCAGATCAGGACGGCATTGGCGACGACGTACTCTTGGTGAGCTTCCACGACATGGCGGTGGTGGCAGGCGTAGATGTTGCGGTTGGTAGGGAGAAAGGGAGGGTGTGGGCGACGGAAGGAGGGGTTGAGGGTCGCAGGTCAAGTTTGGATATGAAATGCCGCTTGATGAGTGTGGAGGCGCAGGGGAAGGGAACAAGGGCGGGAGATCAGTCGAGCAAGCAAGACGGGCTGCTGACTAACACACGCTTGGTAGGCTGTGGATGATAGAGGGCGGAGCAGAGCGGAAAAGGGAGTGAGAGGGCGGGAGATAGGTGGTGTATCTGTTGTGTTGCCCTGTTACTCTTGCTTGCTCGTAGCGGGCGAGGGGTGCGACTTGCAAGTGGTGGTGGGCGGTGTTGGGTAGGGTCGAGGTAGCGTGCAGCCAGCCAGCCAGCCCTACGCTTAGACTTTCACCATGAGGCTGTGCTCCCACTGCGCTTGCGGGGAGGCCAGCGACTTGCTATAACCAACCGCTGCAATAGTTACTGACACTCATCACGGGCACTCACAGCACCACCCAAACACCAGATTACCACCTCCGCGACACCATAGCACCCATACCATTCTCCTAGAATATTGCGCCCGTCCTCTAATGCGCCACTGAAGCCCACGAAACGCCACTCGCATCGCATCCACCCAACTTCGGCACCATCACTTACTGCACTCGACGCGCCAGCACGTGATACCATCGTCGCGAACATCCTCCTGCACCAACACTAGCAACCATGGGTCTTATAATGAAGCCCAAGGGTGCGCCCGGCTCTGGTGGTGCGGGCGGCGGTGTCAAATTCATTTGCAACAAGTGCAGCAACGACATCACAAATACCGTGCGCATTCGCTGCCACCACACAAAATGCAAGGACTACGACCTCTGCGTGACCTGCTTCAGCGAGGGCGAGAAGAGCGAGAACCACGACCCATGCACACATCCCTACAATGTCATCGAGCCGCACAGTATACCAATATTCGACGAGGGCTGGGGTGCCGACGAGGAACTGCTGCTGCTGGAAGGCGCGGAGCAATATGGACTGGGCAGCTGGGCGGACGTGGCAGACCACATTGGCAACTTCAGGGAGAAGGACGAGGTGCGGGATCACTATATCAATACATACGTCAATTCTTCCAAGTTCCCATTGCCGGAACGCGCAAGCCCACAAGATACCACCCTGAGCGACAGTATACCACGAGAAGAGTTCCAGGTGCGGAAAAAGAGGCGCATAGAAGAGCGCAAGGAGATCATTGCTGCCACACAGATCACTGGTCCTCTCCAGCAAAAGCCCACCAGCTCGGTCCCCAGTTGTCATGAAGTCGCAGGCTACATGCCAGGACGTCTAGAGTTTGAGACGGAGCACCTCAACGAGGCCGAGGAGGCTGTTCAGCACATGCAATTCTCTCCAGAAGAAGGCTACAACCCCGAAACAGGCGCTCTGGAGCCCGAGTTGGATCTGAAGATGGTAGTCATGGGTGTGTACAACGACCGCCTGACAGCCAGAACAGATCGCAAGCGTGTCATCTTCAACCACAGACTTCTCGACTACCGCAAAAACACCGCAATAGACAAGAAACGAACCAAGGACCAGCGCGACCTCCACCACAAGCTCAAGCCCTTTGCGCGGATAATGTCCCACCCCGACTTCGTATCAATATCAGAAGATCTGGAAAAGGAACAAAACCTCCGCCAGGCCATCACACAACTACAAGACTGGCGGCGCATGCGCATCAGCACTCTGGCCTCGGGCGAAAAGTACGAAATCGAAAAGGCCGCTCGCCAGGCCCGCACAAATCAAGCTCTAGGTCAGTTCGACCGCATGGCAAGCAGCGTACGCGGCAACAGAGCAGCCCAAGCACCCCACGAAACTGCACAAGCAGTCACAGACTACACCACCAAAGACATTCCCGTACGCCTCTCGCCCTCGAACCCCGCCGCGCCTTCAGCGAACGGCACAAACGGCGGCCTCGCCACTCCGCCCATGCCTTCGCCCAAATCTCGCGCATCTCTACAACCTGTCCCAACCATCGCACCCATGAACATGACCGGCGACAACGCCCCAGACTGGCAACTCTTGCTTCCTGCAGAGCGAGACTTGTGCATCAAATTACGCTTACAGCCCAAGCCTTACATCGCCATCAAAGCCGAGATCCTCCGCGAAGCGATGAAGCAAGACGGCAAACTTAAGAAGAAGAATGTGCGCGAGCTGAGTAATGTTGATACGACGAAGGGCGGAAGGATTTTCGAGTTCATGCTTGAGGAGGGTTGGTTAGGAAATGCAGCGAGGGCTTGAACCAGTGGAGTCCGAGGGTGTGTAGTTAAAAGCTGTACAGGTTGCTGAGAGGATGGTCCACGTACCATAAGCTAAGGTAGCTGTATATCGCTTGAATGCAGTATGAAAATACAAGATAATTGGCCCGGGGAGCCCATCCGAAACGACTCGACTCGACTTCGGGGCTTGACGTTTGACAACGCAGGATCAGCTAAACAGCCGAAGGATGCGTTCAGCACGTGTGCTAATTGGATGCGCACACACTTTACAGTGGATTACGCAACGCTGGAGTTCCAACCGATAAGGCTTTGAAACTGTAACTGGATCCTCTTCCGGCGCTTGTATAGAAATGCCTGTCGCAATCGGCTGGCCGCCCCATTTCCAACAACCAAGCCAACGTCGTTCGCTTAGGGCTTAATTCCTACCGATTGTAGCTAAGACTTTCAGCCTCAAACCGCTTCACGCGAACGCCGACATCCATCCAACATTCAGACAGCATGTGCACATGGAGTTAAGTCCGGCACAAGCGAGTTGCAGTATATGGCATCGCTAAGTTGCCACTAATGCGAACGAAACGTGCACTCTCACAGCTTTTTGTTTGTAGGTGGAGACACGCCGGCGACATGCTCTTCTGGCGGATAAATAAGCACTATATATAACGATCTGATGCAGCGATGCTTATCTTTCTTGGTAAGCGTTTGTGTTGCCTGGTGGGACGTGTAGGGCTCATGTGGGTGGATGGGTTTTGGAGGTTTGTGGTACTTGTTCAGGACCGGCATCTTATTCCCTGACACATTCGTACTGGATCAGCCACACGCCACACTTTTTGTTGCTGGATTGGTCTGGGCATTATGTCTGCGAGCAAAGAACCGGACGAAGTTGAGCATCGCGCTTTGCTCCCTAAAGCTGTTGACACCAGTATCGAGTTGGAGACGTACGACAATCCCCGCCACGATCATGGACGGCATAGCACTTGGCCTAGATTTCGCGGGAGCGACTCGACTTCGAACGAAGTGCCTTCGGCCGTCGATGCTAGGTTTACGCATGATAATTTTAGCGAACGAGCAGTATCCTCACCAAACGACCAAGAGTCACTACGCTACGCCACCACAGCACTACTTTCTCGCTACATCCCAGATGCCGATCGAGATCACAAGAAGCCGCAACCTTGGTATCTCCGCATGGGCAGAAGCAAGACCATGCTCGCGATGCAGATGATGCTCGCTCTAATCACATGTGCCTGCAACATCGCGTTCCTGGTATGGGCTTATGGCATCGACGAGCCACTTGGCGGAATTGGGACTCTTTTCGAAGGCTCGTGTGACAAAGCCGGAGCACTAAATACAGGAGCACACGTGATACTGAACGTCTTCTCGAGCTTGTTCTTGGGAGCGGGAAATTACTGCATGCAAGTATTGGTGGCGCCGTCGTGGAGTCAAGTGAGGAAAGCGAATTTGCTTGGGGGCAAGTCGTACGATGTTGGAGTGCATAGTCTGCATAACTTGAGGCAGATTGGGTTGAGCAAGAAGCTGTTGTGGTTTGGTTTGGGTTTGTGCTCTACGCTACTACATTTCACGTAAGTTGCGTGATTGCTCACTTGTTGTGATGGTGAGATGTCGAAGAACCACGCTGACAATATTGCCAGATGGAACTCCACGCTCTTCACATCCATACCTTTCATACAGTTGCCGATTGCTGTCGTTACCAGCGACTTTCTCCAGTTCCAGGGTGATTGGGATGTCAATACTCCAGGCCATTTCTCCAACGACGCTCTACAGGAGAGCCAGAAAGCGTCAATCTTAGTCCTGCGCAACAAGGCTGCCAACTTCGAATACATGACCAACATCGAATGCATGACAGCCTACATCGATCCTCTCAACGCGACTGCTGAACTTATTCTTGTCACAAACGGCACCTCAGCTCAAAACGCCGGATATCCGTTCGTCGACGGATGGATCATGGGCGACAGACCCACCGTCTGGGACTCCGCGAGCACTTGGATCTGCGACGCGCACTATTCCAAATCGACTATTCACTGGTGTCTTCTGGATTTTGCTCGGACGTTCCAGGATCACTGGAGTCTCAACATTACTTATCGAGACTCTAAGGAGCCTGTGTTTGTTGATCATTGCCTTGTGGGAGACTCGGCGGATATCAAGTCTAGGTGTGGGTTCCACTATAATGCTGTTCTGGTGATCTTGGTGATTGTTTTTACTGTTGTGGATACTGCTATCATTGGGTACATCGTGATACGCCATGCGGATCCGACGCTTCGTATCTTGGGCGATGCTATTGCGCTGGAACTAGATCGATCGGACCAGGACCAGGAAGAATTCAGTGATCGAGTCGACAAAAGAGGTCCACAAGACAAGCAAGATTCTGGTGCTAGGCTAGCGAAGGGATACTGGCCGATGCGCAATCGGCCCCGTTGGTTCTCTGCCGTGAGCGGCAAGACTTGGTTTATTTCAATCTGCTTGTGAGTTCAGGCTTCGCAAGCGAACCTCTTCCGTGGACGAATTACTGACGTGATCATTTGGGCAGATTCCTCATAGCAGTCGCAATCGGCCTCGCCTTATTATCCGCTGCCATCGCCCGACTGAATCGACTCGCCGTGTCCACGAGCCTGCCATCTCTATGGGCCCAGGGCCTCGGCAAAACCCACGCATACCTACTGATGAACGGCTTCCTCGCTTTCAACAACGCCATGAGCAACAAAGCCAGAGTCATCCACGTCATGACGGCCAACAGCTTCCAGCTCCTCGTCAGCTTTCTCTACCTCTTTTACAACAACATCCTGACCCACCAAATCATCGCAGACGAACTAATCAGTTTCTTACGAGAGAAGAAAACTCTCCGCGTCTCATTCCCACAGCACTCGCTGCAGCGATCGTCTTACTTCTTGTCATTACCTTGGAGGTACGCTTTGCCGCTGATGATAGCTTTCACAACGCTGCACTGGCTCGTCTCACAGAGCGTCTTCACGGTGCAGACCACAGCTTACGGTCCCGGCCAAGACGGCGCGCCCATCCCATCCACAAACGCTTCCAGACTCGGCTACTCGCCACTCGGGATTTTGCTCACCACCGTTCTAGGCGCTGTACTTATCCTCGCGTTGGTCGCCAATAGCTGCCGCCGGTATAAGTACGTCGTGCCTGCACGACTCCCACGGATGGCGACGGATAGTAATACTATCAGAGCGCTGTGTTGCTCGGCAAGTGAGGATAGGGAAGCTCATCTTTATCCGGTGCAGCTCGGCGTTGTGGTCCGTGGGCTTGAGGGCGAGATCTCAGACGGTTGCGTGGGAAGGTTGGCTTTCTCGACTGATACGGGGATGACGAAGCCGGAGGGAGGGCATTTGTACGAGTTTGTGAGCTGGAATGGGCCTGGTCAACAACAGGACAGGGCAGAACCTCGTGCCTCTGGTTTGGCTAGAGTCGCTGGGATTTGGCGATCCGTAGGTCAGCGGCTCCGGAGTTCTGTACGATGAAGGAGGCAAACGAGCATTTTGGAAGAGATTCCTGATCGTATTCGTATATCTAGTAGAAAATTTGCAGTATTCCGCCATCCCATTTATGCCATGAGTCCAATTCTGAGCAATCGCACCACGTCACTCCTTACTCGTAAGTGTAGCAGAATAGACCGCCCTGAGTATTGAGAGTATCGCTCAAAGGAATCGATGGCGCAATCGCACCAAGGTTGATCTCAAAGTCAAGCGTCACGTTGGTGCCGGTGTAGTCGTAAGGCTTCACGGGGCCGCCGACCTGGTGGTGTCTCACTTCGGGGTCGATCTGCTGCCACTTCCAGTAGACGTAGTCGATCATGGCGTGGTGCATGTAGAAGAGGGGTTCTGGAATGATAGTCAGCAACAATGAATGCGAATAGCGAGGGATGTAGGATGTTTTTAGCTCACCTCCAGGGCTGTTAGCGGCGTTTCCGGCTTGGCCAAGCATGCCTCCGATGCCGAAGTGCCCGCCGGCGTGGATGGCAGGAGGGAACCAGTCGGGCTCGCCCTCCATTTGTCTGTCGAAGCTTGCGAAGTCGGGTTGGTCGAGAACTTTCTGGACCTCTACCGGGTTGGCGTCGTTGTGCAAGATAGCTGAGGGGGCATTGTCAGTGGAAAGTCTCTTAACTCGAGGTGCAAACACATTGCAGTCTTACCAGGCATGAAGTCACGGCGCAGGCATGAGGATCCGTTCGCCTCGCCGATGTTGACGTGGAAGTTAGGGACTGTGAAGGGCCCTTCTTGGACGCAGCCACCGCCCGAACGACCCCAGCCGTTGAACATGTCCGCCATCTCTTTAGGGAAATACGAAGGAAGTTCAAGGTGAAGACCGTTGCCACCGAAACCTTCCGTGTTGGAGAACAGGACTGTGTCATAGACGGCTGTAGACAAGTTGTTGTTGGGCTGCGAGTCCAGAGACCAGTCCCAGTACCTTCATACAATTAGTGGGTGAAGTCCGAGTCGAGGGCGGGTTTCTCTTACGGTTGGCTGCCCTTGTATCCGCAAACATCTCTCAGGGTGCGCTCGTACTCGTGAACAAAGTACCTGTGCCATGAAGCAAAGTGGCCTACGAAGTGGATGTTGTCCGTCTGGCTGCTGTGCACGGCGTGGAAGTCATCGTAGCGGTTGATCGGGTTGAAGGCAGTGTTGTTAGAGAACTGCTCCTTGGTGATGGCCTCGTGGTCTTGAAGGCAAAGGATGGCAGCGATGTAGTCCTTGCGCTCGACTGTGGTCAATTTACGCCTGAGAGCAAGTCAGCCAAACGGCACCGTGATTGTGAGTAAGTCAGCTCTCCTACCATTCCTTCCTGACGCGAGGGTTCTCGCAGCATTGTGTGCTGTTCGAGGTGCTATTCGAGACTGCTCTAGATGTGAAGGATTTGGAGGGAGCAGCTACAGCGCAGGAGGCCGAGGCCAAGGCACAAACGGTGGCTGAAGTGAAACGCATTTTGAGATTGATGGTCCAATACGAGAATTCATGGGCGAGCACTTCCTGTCTTTATTGTCTTTGCAATTTTTTCGCCCGCCCTCTACAAACGGCACATGCACCATATGCGTCCGCCCATCTCGGTTATGCAAATCTTGAGACGGACTGAAAATGGTCTTGCCCTCGAAGGTCTGGCTCCGGTATCAACATCGCTTGCGGCAAAATTAGCAGGCATTGGATAAAGCGATGCATGGGTCCTAAGAATGGAAGACAGAACGAAGGATGTGAGCCCAATAATAAGCCTTGTGACATGGTCTCCGATTGGCGGAGGAAGAGGCGCGGTGCAAATCAGCAATATAGGGAGATCCAGTTTAGCCCTGGGGCCTTCACAGGGCCGGCCTCCACACGGAAGCGAGTTCCGTAAGACGACGGAGATCTTGCGCGAGCCGCTAGGTTTGCGCAAGAGCCGTTGCTACCGATCTTATATGGGTGTGTCATGTAAAAGAGAAGTAGTGGCTGTGCGGCTAAATCGAGCTCTCGATGCGCATGATTGCCATTAATGGCGCAATGGAAGAAATAATAACTTTTGTTGTCAGCATTCTGTATCAGTCAGAAGCATGGTCGGGCTCGCGAATGGACGAGATAGTGTATTTGTTGTGCGTAGACTACTGTTTGCCGGCTCACTCTCAGATATCCACGAGGTCTGTTTTCAGGCGGACGTCGCCTCAAGTTGGTCCCCAGAAAACAACCCGGCTCTTGTCAGGGCGCCCAACATTGTTCCTGCAGTGGCGCGTGCAGATTAACTTATACAACAAAATCGAACACCGGCGGGTCCGGATCATGTCCTATACAGGCTAGGCGTGGGAACCAGAACGATCCTTGCAGAACTGCATGTAACACTGCATCATTCGCATTGGCCTCGGACTCTCGCTAAAGCGCCTTCTCTGACCATACCAGCGGGTCCTCAACACAAAGTCACCGCCTGTATGCAGGGGCAGAGCTCGAGTGCCTTTATCCGCCAGTTACGCTGTGCTACCGATTTCGTAAAAGCTCGACTGGATCAGAAAAGATATGCACCGCCGCTTTTTCGACCCACCAGATGTTCGACGACTTGAAGAAGGCTCGAAAGGGCATCATGCATACCCACTTGTGTCGACCAGAGAAGCTCGCAATCCATAGTGGGACGTAGCGACTGCTTGCCTAACGTTGCCCTATTACCACATGGAAGCTGCAGAAGTGCAGCAGAACAATACGATCGGCGTACGAGCCCTTCTCGTCAAAGGAACCTCCGAGTCGCTCCAAACTTAGGCGAGATACTATAGTACATATCACTTTTCGCTGTAGCGAATGGACCATTGTCTGACACAGATCGCGGTAGCCCTTTCGAAAACCTTCTTTGCCACTTAAGGGGGATGATGATTAGGAGCCTTATAGAGACCAGATACTGACCCTGTCCTCGTCGAGTGCGAGGGACGTCCACTTTCCTTGACCATGGAGTCGTATCTAGGAAAGACATCAAAGGCTCATTTCCCCAACATCACGTACGTCGTGTTCGATGCAAACGTCATGAATGTCATACTGACCTGTCGTGGATCACAGATCGGAAAATGGGTCTCAACAGCCCATGTTCATCGCGGTCACTGCAGCTCTATACTTGGTATCATTCTGCGTGGTTAACGCGAGGTATGAGTGTTCATCATTTTGCCGATGAACATGTCTAACGATGTTTACAGATTCTACTGCCGTATCGTCTTTACGAAGAAGGTCGGTCTCGATGACTACTTCATCGCGCTCGCACTTCTAGTCGTGACTATACTCGCCATCTTCAATGGTTTCCAAATCAGCTGGGGGGTAGGGTGAGTACAGTAGACATTGAACCAAAAGCTGACGGTGCTGAGCTGATTCTCGTCCAGAATCCACGCATCACGGAACTATTCGTTGACTGCATACATCAACACCCTCAAATACTGGTATGCGTATCAGATTATATATCCGTTGTCGCTCGCAACAACAAAATTATCTTTTCTGGCACTCTACTACCGAGTGTTCCCGCCTCCGACTATGGTAAGCAGATGCATCAGGAGCTTAAGCATTTTCTGTGCCGTACCGATGGCTGACAATACTGCGCAGAATGGAGTCTTCTTCTGGGGTACCACAGCGATCATCGTGTTGTATACCATTATCATCATGTTTGTGAACGTACGTATCAATCTCCCTCCGCGATCAAACACGGCGACTCACATGACCAGGCTTTCGAATGTCCCAAGCCATCCGATGCATGGTTGCCTACTTTCCCGAATCCAAAGTGCAACAATCTCAAGGGCTCGTACTACTCTATGGCGGGGATAAACATAGCAACAGATCTCTTGGTGTTGATCCTACCTATAAAGCCAGCACTAGGACTCCAGGTCAACCGGCGACGAAAGTGTCAGTAAGCTACATATATCAAATCAGTTCCCAATACTGACATGTTGCAGACGCCGTAGTCGGGATCTTTCTGATCGGCGGCATAGCCGTGATAGCCTCCATGATTCGCTTACACGCACTGTGGGCATACTTCAACTCGAAAGATCCAGGCTACGATGCCATAGGGGTGAGTTTTTGCACGCTGTTCCTCCCTCACCAGTTGGCAAACGCTAAAAACAATTTTAGATCCTTCTCTGGGGCCAGATCGAGCTCAACGTAGCCATCATATGTGCGTCTGCAGCTTCTCTCCGGCCACTTTTCGGAACGGTATTCTCTGGCTCTGGTCTTCGCTCCCGATCTGGCGGTGTTCATTACCGCTCTGGGCGTAACTATGGGCTCGGGTCTTCGCATTTTGGCGACACGCTCGCCATGTCGACGAGGAAGGGGCCGGAAACCAAGATTGAAGCGGAATTGCATGGCATGCAGGACAGCGACAGCCAGGAATTGATCTTGTCTTCCGAAGACGGCATCACGAGGACACGCGAGACACACGTTACGTGCGAATCTGCTGGTACGCATATTTTTCCACAAAAGTAGTTTGTAAATGATAATTATACTTCATTGCATTTTCTTGGGGAACTATCAACCGCAAGGTCGTTATCATAATCCATCAATCTTTTTGAAACGCCAGCCTTAATGACAACAGCACTTCAAGTAAATCGTAGCTCATAGCCAGAGCTAACTTCAGCCAAAGACCAAAGCTCTAACTTCAATGCTCTCCCTACCAGGCCAGCCCTGCTGGGTCCTGGGATCAACAAACGCCGAATGAGGCGTCCTCGCACCATCCTTGCTGTCGTAGCATTGGAGCAGAATCCTCTCATCGTTCTTCATCCCGCTCAAGTAGTGCCACTTGCCCTCTGGCGAATACTTGACACCCGCAGTCTCGCCCGTACGGTGTGGATAGCGATGTTGCACGCCAGCAAGCTGGTCATCAGGCACTGTGCGGGAATCGGCGTAGGCGAGTGGTGACGCTACCACAGGACCGTTAAGTGGACGCCAGACGTTGATCAGTCGGACGCGATCCTGGAGCAGTTTCTCTGCTTCATCTCCCATGTGGTAGTGCACACGCTGTTCCGCAGAGGCGCGAGTTTGATCGATGTGCGCGCGGGTAACTGGGGCTCGTGGTGCATCAGGGTGTGAACGGCGGACAGTGTGGTCGAAGAAGAAGACTCGTTTCGCGCCAGGAACATTTTCCAGAAGGAGCTTCTCGACCTCCGGGTAGTACTTTTTTTTGATGCTGTCGTCGTTGGTGAACTCCTTTTCTGCGCTGTCTGGGACGTTCTGGACCACGCCAAAGCCGCTGACATTGAGGTCATAGTCTGACTCGTGACCACGGATGTCGTGAATCGTGACCTTGTGTGTGTCTTCGGTGTAGTTGCGTTGGGGCTGGCCTTGTGGTGGTTTCTCGACGTAGTTGAAGGGTGCTGAGCCGTCGGCGGGTGGACCGTAGAAAATCAATGAAGTCTCAACCTGGCCGCGAGGGATCTCTATGGGCGCATCGCTTTTGACGTCGAAGCTAACTATTTGCTGTGTTTGGGTAGTTGTTGTCGACATGATGACAGGAGTGTTGCTCGGGATGTGGCGAATGGATATCAGAGTTGTATGAAGTTTGTGGAAATGGTAAGATGATGAATGTGAAGATGTGGACCTACGAGCATCAGACTAGCATATATACATTAGACAGTGCATCATGTCGCACGTCGATTACAGGGCGTACCCGTATTTGTAAGTGTTGTTGGATTACAAGCATTTTAAAACGTCATCCGAGGTTCGGGAACAAGGCTGGTGGCGGCTTTGAAGAAGCAGCGAATCAGCTCCCACTTGCTTAAATCAGCGCGCTGATGTTTGTTATGTCGCTTCTATTGCGTGATCAAAGGCTTGGAAATACAATCGTTCACTGCAACTGTGTACCTACCTGATGCAGAGTGATAGACAAGCTGGCACTCCATGACAGCCGCTGTTTGAAAAGTGGAACTGCAGCAAAGGCCACGCCCCCAATCACACACACAAAACATTGATATGCAATGGCCATAGCCATACTGTAAAGTATTCATTGGACTCAACTATCTCTATAGCTTTTAAAATTGTTTGCAGATTATTACTTCGCTCCCGGTAGAGTGCTGGACCAGCATTGCTTGAGTTGGCTACAAGTCTTTTGACAGTTCTAACTTGATCACATCTTGTTGTATCTATGACTGCATGCAATAACACGATGTAGCTTCTCCTACCTCCAATCGTTGCATATGTGTTTTATGTAATCGAGACCGTCTCCACGATAGTGGGCAGATCTGAGTGGGGAACGACTGCCCACGAGTGGCGAATGATGCTGCACTCCGCGTTTGGCAGGAACTAAATCACCACAGATTCACATTCACAGTCACAGGCTCTCTACACATATCCGCATATACCCAAACACACGCAAGACCTCTAGATATTCCACAGTCGTAACAAAATAATCTCTGTTCGCCACAGGCTAAATCGACACTCTGGCGTACAACACGGGAAGATCCGACCACAGCGCACAGTCCACG
This sequence comes from Epicoccum sp. F181, assembly GCA_037042865.1. Lineage (NCBI taxonomy): Eukaryota > Fungi > Ascomycota > Dothideomycetes > Pleosporales > Didymellaceae > Epicoccum > Epicoccum sp. F181. The sequence goes on along the minus strand of JAJSLS010000024.1, from coordinate 655,911 downwards.
CAGTCCATGCCACTGACGATCAAGCCTCCGAGGCCGCCATCAGAGCAGCCTACGGCCGCCGAATCGCATCATTCATCTTCCAACGACGGCTCTTCATCGCCTGTCGCACCGGCATACAGCCCGATTACCCCAAAAGTACAGCCTGTGCTACCAGCCGTCGGCCACACCCACCATGACTTCGAGGTCCCTCCCATGCCACCCGCAAACGTGGTGTCCGACATGAACATGCACAATGACATGCTACCGGAGAACCCATACGAGCATGTCCCACATCACTTTACTGGAGGAAAGGCTCCAATACCACCGCCGGCACCTTCAGCAATCCCCGAGACAGAGTATATTCCGGAACCACCTCCACAGCCATTCTCTAGCGAGGACTCAGCAGATGCGGTAGCACTGCGCGCTGCGATCTCGAGCTTGCAGTTTCAGAAGCAGAAGGCGAAGAGCGACTTGCAGACACTGGATGCGCTGAAGAAGCAGGCGCTGGCGGAACCCCAGCGCTACAGGCGCGAACTTATAGCCGGGAGGCTGAAAGAGCAACGGCCTGACTTTGGCTCGATACGTGACGTCCTCGATGCGCCTGGGGAAGAAGGCGACGATGATGATGAGGTGGTTCTTGGGTCCAGGGAAGGAGACAAGTCGCCCATGTCTCGCACAGAGAATCAGACCAGCGAGCAGTGCAGAGGGCAGGACTCGGCAACACGGCAGGCTACTGGCACAGACGCTCCCTTTTCACGAATACCAGGTCCGCAAGATATCGTGCGAATGCCGCCTATCAATTGGGACAAGTACCACGTTGTCGGCGAGTCCTTGGACGCCTTACACGAACAGCAGCGACGATGGCCCGGAAGCACGCCAGGACAAGACAGAGGCCGTGAGCACTCTGTTGCAGCACCTTACAGTCCATTTTACGACACATTAGACCAACAACAGAACACGAGAAACGACAATTACGGAAACGCATTGGGTACGTCGTTTGGGACGACGACGAGCGAGCACCCGATGGAGACACGAAGAACGAGTAGAAACTGAACACGATGTTATGCATTTGCTAGAGATGTGTATTCAGAGTCACTGCGGCTGCTATCGCAACTATTTTGCGTACTCACTCCTCTCTACCTACATAAAACTAGACAGCTCAAGCATGACTTAACCCACATCTTACTTGCATGACTCTAATGTTTTCTCGATTTGACCTTTTGCTCTTTAAGTGTCTATAAATGATACGATGACGTTCAGATTTACACGTATATGCACAGCTCTGACATGTGTTGCTATCTCGAAGTGAAGTGACTGCGATAGCACGTGAAAGTCGCACGGGAGTAGCCGCTTTCGGCGACTTCATTCAAGAATGTGTTGCTGCAGCACGCGACTGGCTTTAGAACATTGTTGACCTTTTCAAGTGCTGAAAGGCTTCCATTACTGCGACACTCATCTCCACCAGCCGAATACACATCATTGAACTCCCTCTACCGCAATTCTCGCCAAACCCACCTTGCGCCAGTCACAACCGCAGCAGACCTCCGACTAGCATCAATAATCTCTGGCGCGCATTCTGGAACCTCGATTCCTTGAACCTCTACCCTCTACTTTCTCAGGCGCTCCCGCGCCTTACACCCACACACCATGTTCTTCGTCCACGAGATGGAGGAGCGCATTCCTCTGCACCCCTCATACTTCAGCTCCGAAGCACCAGACTCGATCCGCGAACTGCTCTACAAGAAGAAGGAGGGGACCAACACCGGCACAATGATGATCGTGCGCATTATCGGTATCCTGGAGATCAGTGAGCCCAAGGTGATGCCGGGCACGGGCATGGCGATGTACACAATCTCGTACCGCGCGGTGGTGTGGCAGCCGTTCCGCGGCGAGGTGGTGGACGGTGAGGTGTCGCAGGTGGTCAACAATGGGTTCTTCGTGGATGTTGGTGCGCTGAGTGTGTTTGTTAGCAAGGCGGTGAGTTTGCGCTTGGGAAACCTCAGGAGGAGAGATGGGAGGTCGGACATAGGGGCTGATTGGCATGCTACAGATGATTCCCAGCTCGCTGAAGTTCTCGATGGAGGGCGCCACGCCTTCTTTCGCCGACAACGAAGGACAGACCGTCGAGGCCGGCTCGCAAGTGCGGCTGCGCATCAAGGGTATCCGTTCCGAGTTGAACCAGATGTATGCCATCGGCAGCATCCGCGAGGATTATCTTGGGTACGAAGAAGTCACAAGCCACGAGCAAATCGTAATGGATACTGACAGACGGCTAGTCCTCTCATGCAGTAGTGAATTACGCGTACGACGGCATCCGCTGCGTCTCTTATGCTCAGCATTGGACGAGCGGCTCTTTTCTTCATGTTTGTTACAGCGGTGTATCACAATCTGGACTTCAGCGAGGCGTTGGAGAAAACTGGTCAGAGTGGAAAAGATTACAGGCGAGGCTCAAGTATGTTTATGTTTCATGCCAATCAAGATACCCAATCGGAAACCACAATCTGATGCCCAAAGACTCTTTTGTTGTAGCCATATAGTGCGCGCGCTGTGACGTGCAACTTGCAAGGTCTCGGATCTTTTTGCTGTCAGAGCCTGGCACTCAGGTGAGTGTCAAAATGTTATGGTCACCAAACGAGGGATTGAATGACCGTCCAACTCTACCCTGGTCACTATGTCACTCAGTGCGTCTTTTCTCTCAATGATACAGAGGGCTCTTTGAGGACCAAACAGGAGGTCGTGGACGCAATTACATTACTTTCTCAGCATTGTGTCTTTGTGTCGATTCAATGCATGCATCATCTTGGTGAGTTGCTACTATTATACATGGTATATTCTACATTTATTTGGCCAAGAAGCTCTGGAACGCTTTGTTATCAATAGCGACATTACCCACCGCTCTCAGCTTCTTGCGACCCTCCTTCTGCCTCTCAAGCAGTTTGCGCCTTCGACTGATATCCGCCGCGTGCAGCTTCGCTGTCACGTCTTTTCTGAACGGCTTGAGCGTCTCTCTGGCCACCACTTTCTTGCCTGTAACAGCCTGGATGACGACTTCGAACATCTGTCTGCTAACATGCTTCGTGAACTTCGTTACCCATTCCTTGCCTAGCCTCTCGGCTTGCGAAGTGTGCACCACGCGAGCCACGGCATCGACGGGGACTTTGTTGACGTGCAGTTGGAGCTTGGTGATAGAGCTTGATTTGAAGCCGGCGTCTTCGTAGTCCAAACTGGCGTATCCCTTGGTGAGCGACTTGAGCTTGCCGAAGAAGTCGTCGACAAGGCGTTCGAGGGGTAGCTGGTACTTCAGAATGACCTGTGTCGCGGTGAAGAAGCTCAAGGACTCCTGCTGGCCGCGGTTGCTCTCACACATTTCAATGACTTTGCCGAGATATTCTTCCGGCATTGTGATGGTTGCGGTAATGTATGGCTCCTGCAGATCGTCAATTCCTTGGTGGAGCATCGACCCGTCGGGGAAGTTGTTCGGATTGGTCATAACTTCCTCGGTGCCGTCTTTTCGGACGATCTTGAAAGGTACACTTGGAGGTGTGATGATGATGCTCGCGCCGTGCTCCTGACGAAGGCGGTCCTCAAAGACAGAGCAGTGAAGTGTGCCAAGGAAGCCCATACGCCAGCCAGCACCCAGTGCTTCCGAGGATTCCTTCATGATCGAGACCGAGCGGTCATTAAGCGTGACCTGGTGGATACTGTCTTCCAGGTGGGCATAGTCTCCTTGATCAGTGGGGAACGCCGAGACGAAGACCATACTCTTCGGTTCTTCGAAACCAGGCAGCATCTTCACCTTGTCTTGATTGCCCAGGGTCGTAAAAGTGTCGCCAATCTTGGCGTCTTTGCTGCGCTTCATGCCAGGATTGAAGTACACGTATCCGACTTGACCAGCACGCAGCATGGTCTGTGGTGTCTCCAACGGATACATAATACCGACCTCGCCAACTGTGTATGTGATGCCCGTAGCAAACGAAATCACCTTGTCGCCCGGCTTGATCGTACCATCGAAGATACGCACAAGTAGGACCACACCTTTGTAATTGTCGTACCAGCTATCCACGAGGAGCATTTTGAGGGGTGCTCCATCATCCGTGGTTGGCGCTGGGATCTGGTCTACGATGACAGGCAAGATTTTCTCGACATTCAGACCGGTTTTAGCGGACACTGCAACCGCATTGGACGGATCGATCTCGAAAGTGTCGCGAAGCTGATCCAGAGTTCGCTGCTTGTCCGACGTCGGCAAATCCACCTTGTTTAAGACCGGCACCAATGTTAGGTCCTGAGCAAATGCCAAGTAGAAGTTGGCCACTGTTTGTGCTTGCACGCCTTGAGACGCATCCACCAGGAGTAGTGCGCCTCCACAGCTCGCATAACTTCTGCTGACCTCCGCGCGGAAGTCTACGTGTCCAGGTGTGTCGACCAAGTGAAGCAGATAATCTTCTCCATTGTGATTGTAGACCATAGAACATGTGTTCGCCTTGACCGTGATGCCCCTCTCTCTTTCCACATCGAGTCTGTCCAAAGACTGCTTCAATCCACCCTTCTCAATGGTTCCCGTAAGCTCCAGTAGGCGGTCACTCAACGTGCTCTTGCCATGGTCGACGTGTGCAACAATGCAGAAGTTCCGGAATCGTTCAATAGGTATCTTCTCAATGCGCCGCTCGAGGTCCGTCTTCACCTTTGCGGCCTGGCGAGGGATGGTTGTGTGAAAGCCATGCTGGAATAGCTTGTGCAGATGACCAGTGGCCGGCTGATATCGTACTGCTCGCAGCGCACTATGGGCCGGTTGGAAGAAGCATCGTCGCATGGAGGATTCCGTGATCGCGCGAGTTTCTGTCTCCCATTTGATCCAAAAGGAACCTCTTGGTGAGCTGCCTGTCTCGAAGTTCTCCAGCGGGCGGCCGAGGATCACGTGCCAAACCCTGCTGTTCCCGCAGCGACGACCAAGCCAAACACGGACTCACGAACTTCGACTTTGGGGCTCAGCGGGGACATCCAACAGACGAATTAATGATACGCTAATCCAACTTCCACGCCACTCGGAAACACCATCATCAAGCTTTCCCCAATCACACAACCAAAATGTCTACCGTAGCAGCACCCAGATCAACGCGAGAGTCAAAGCCCAGAGAGTCAAAGCCCAAAGAGTCAAAGACCAAGGAGTCCAAGCCGAAGGAATCCAAATCTAAGGAAGCGAAGGAAGACAAGTCCAAAGTGCACAAGCTCTCGTTGAAGGGCTCATCAAAGCTATGTGTGGAGTTCTTCGAGTTCGCGACAAACACAATTCTGTTCCAAAGAGGCGTCTACCCTCCTGAAGACTTTTCTCCGTATGTTTATTCTAGCAACTCGACTCAAACTGCCGCTAACTTCATTCCAGTGTCAAGAAGTATGGCTTGAACATGATGGTCTCTCTGGATGACCAGGTCAAGGCATATGTCAAGAAGATCATGAGCCAGCTCAACAAGTGGATTCAAAAGTCGAAAATCTCAAAGCTTGTGATCGTGGTCACGAGCAAGGAGACCGGTGAACACCTCGAGAGGTGGCAGTTTGATGTTTGTACTCCGACCTGATGTACTGAGTCCACATACTGACGGCCATAGGTCAACGTCTTTAACGACGACAGCAAGTCAAAGAAGAAGGCATCTGCTCAAGAACAAGAGAATGCTGCACCGGAAGAAGACGCAGACGCAGCAACTCCCGCGGCAGAAAAAACAGAGGCCGAGATCCAAACAGAAATTCAAGCGCTGTTCCGTCAAATCACAGCCTCAGTCACATTCCTGCCAATGCTTGATGGCAACTGCACATTCAACGTCCTGGTCTACGCAGATGCCGACAGCGACGTTCCTCTTGAGTGGGGCGATAGCGATGCGAAAGAGGTCAAGAACGCCGAGAAGGTTCAGCTCAGAAGCTTCTCGACAAACAGCCACCGCATTGACACGCTGGTTTCGTACAGGTATGTCATTTGCGATCATCCACTTTGCGGAAGTCCAAATGCTAATCAATGTACACAGGCTTGGAGAATAGTCTATCTTCTGGCCACTTTTCGTACGTCTGGGCTATTGGGTCAGGAGTTTGGAGTACAAGGATTAATCTTGTGCACTTGCACTTGGTATTCTCACGGAATCGGCCATGTGAAATGACAGGGGTCCTCAATACACTTTTTCTCTTCCCAAACATACATTATTGTATGGACGATTCGCAAAATACGATGCATGCCTGCATAGTGCGTTGAGTTGGCTCACAGTACAGCCTCATCGTGCAGTACAGATTCGGCATGAATTTTACTGTGTCGCACAAATAATTGCGTGGACATTTGCGTATTGTTCTATCATCCTGCGAAGGAGCCGCTGGGCCAGGGTGTGCAAGACATCGTGGTCTTCGCCAGGCTCTGGGAGTGGAAGAACGAGCTACAAATCAACCGTGGGTGAGCGAAGCTGTCACGGCGAGCAAAAGTGGTTCGCATCAACCCATCAGGATCGCGGCTATTTTGCTTATGTCTGTGTTCATTGTCCAGTGGAAGGTAATTCTACCTTAGGTAAGCTGGCCATGGCGTGGCGAGATTCGCTTGCAGGACTTTTGAAACCACACCCCGCCCTCTTCTGTTTGCTACAAACCCCACCTCTCCACTTCCCACCCATGGGAACCACAACATCAATCCGACCAGGCATGGCATCCAGCAAGACCGATCTCTGATCTTACCAACTATCCTCGCGCTGATCCCAACGACCATCCACCGCCATGGCTGAGTTATCCCAGCTACCCACGGAGCTACCGTGCAATCATAGGATGATCTAGCCTCACGGGTAGCAGCATCAAGCCACGACCGCGTAAGGAGCGAACACTGCCGCCTATCTATAACATTCTGCTGCCGAAGCCCCGAGACGCATGGCGATCAATTCGTCATGCTAAGGCAGAAGGAGACAACTCTAGTGCCCAAACCTGTGGCATCGAAAAATATAGCTCCACATCCACACGTTTTCGGCTGTAGTTTTCAGCGCCATGATTTCCAGATCGACCACATCACTCCACTCTCAAAGCTCCGGTAGGTCTTACCACGACCCTAGCCATCGTCAATTGCGGAACACAAGTAATGGCTAGCGAGAGCTCGACTCACAGAGCCCTCTTACGTGGTCTGCGCTTCCATGTTGAGCTCGTTGGCCTGAGGTCTCGCCAGACGGCTTGACTTTCACGGAACATTCAGTGTGATTCGTACCCAATGACTACACTAAGAGCGCCTCCCTTTACCTCAAAGGTGGGTTTGTGGCTCGCACATCGCCATCTCCACACCTCAACGCACCTTCCTCCCAGGTGCATGGTAGTCGGAGTCTAGATATCCTGGCTCTCGCACATTGTTCTTCACGTTCCTTTCTTTTCCTGCCCGGTTCAGCACGATTTCCTGCACTGTTTCCCACGCGGGCCACGTCTTTTGCCTGCTTCACGACTTTTCCTTGCATTACTTTAAGCGATTTTTTTTAACACTCCAAGGACCCAGTCCAGCACCCAGTCCAGCACCTCCGTTTGCACTTGGTTCGCAGAAGTCATTAGGGATCCACTGCGCGAATTCTTTGGAGCTTCTTCAGTCATTCAGCGACGATGGGTTTCAAGTCATATTTCACCCCTCAGAAGGTGCAGCAGAACCCAAGCAACAAGCCTGCTGATGCCGTTCCGCCAGGAATCCCTCCTGTACCTCCTGCGCCGCTGTCCGAAATCCACACGTCAAGCAATATCACACCATGGACATCCAGGCCTAGCTCTATGGCCGGCGAGGAGATGAGCGACACGAGATGCGAGATCATGGTTAGCTGGCTACATCAGCAGCAGATTGAGAAGACCTGGTTCGACAGTCGTGCCAGGGATCAGGGCGTTGTTCTCAAGAGGAGCAAAGGCGACTACGTTTCTTGCCCAGAGAATGTTGCTGATGAGCCTGATGGGTTTCGCAGAGCCATAGAGATGCTCAACGTGAGGGTACGTTTTCTCATATCCTATCTCGCGCTGATGTTTGCAGCTGTGCTAACCTTTGATAGTCCGCCATCACCATCAGCACTCGTGTGATCAAAATCTTCTTGCGGGACCTCAACAAGCCATACGTCCCTCTACCCGGTGGACTGCGCCTTCAAGTACTTCCAGACATCACCTTCCTGCCTGGCTGCCAGAAACATCAATTCGCCGCCTTCATCGAAGATCGCGGAATACTGATTGTGTGGGCCGACAACCCACGCCAACTCCTGGATCGGGCCTCTGGTATCGAGAAATCGCTCATGCAAGTCACATGGGACAACCCTTTCTCCCAAATCAACGAGAAGAAAGATGACTTGGTGCACGTCAACAAGGTTGAAACCAGTTCCGAAAACAATCTTGAACACAACTCCTTCGGAAAACGCAAATTGATGATGTCCATGCCTGTCACAGGCGCAGTCACCCTATTCCTGACCTTTGGAGCACTCGGCGGCGGCTGGCGTGAGCTTGCCTTCCAGACTGCAGTCGATGGCAACTATGTCCGCTTCGTACTCATGCTTGTCGCCATACCTCAAATCTGGCTTGCTTTGTTCTTCTTCCAAGCCCTCGTGGGCGACGTTTTCCAGATCTGTGGCCCCGTCTCGCAGATGGCCCAGAACAGCAAGTTCTACTCTGGTGTGCCTCCAACCCGACTCCGCCGCGATGCTGGTCCGCTCCCTCACGTTACGATTCAGCTCCCTGTATACAAGGAGGGTCTCAGCGCTGTCATCGAGCCGACTGTGGAATCGCTCAAGGCCGCCATATCCACCTATGAGATGCAAGGCGGCACTGCCAACATCTTCGTCAATGACGACGGCATGCAGTTGATCTCGCCAGAAGACGCGCAGGCACGCCGCGAATTCTACGACGAGCACAATATCGGCTGGGTCTCGCGTCCAAAGCACAGCGAAACACCTGACAAGAACGGTAGAGTCTTCCTGCGTCGTGGAAAGTTCAAGAAGGCTTCGAACATGAACTATGCTATGTGGGCGAGCGTTCGTGTGGAGGAAAAGTTGGCCAAAATCGAGCGCTCGGAGAACTGGACTCAGGACCATGAGGCTACTGCTTACCACGAGGCCCTCTCCGAGGTGATTGACGAAGAAGAAGGTTACCTGCAAGCTGATGGCGACATTCGCATGGGCGACTACATCTTGATCATCGACTCTGACACCCGTGTGCCGGCCGACTGTTTCCTCGACTGCGTGTCTGAAATGGAGCAGTGTCCGCAAGTCGCCATTCTCCAGTTCTCTTCTGGTGTCATGAATGTGACAGATTCATTCTTCGAGAAGGGCATCACGTTCTTCACCAACATGATCTACACCCAGATCCGTTTCGCCGTCGCGAGTGGCGACACTGCTCCTTTCGTTGGACACAACGCCGTTCTTCGCTGGGGTGCACTCCAGGAAATCGCCTACGAATGTCAACACGACTCCCGCGAGAAGTATTGGTCCGAGGAGACTGTATCCGAAGACTTCGACATGGCTTTGCGTCTCCAGGGTGCCGGCTACATCGTCCGCCTGGGCGCCTACTTCGGCGATGGATTCAAAGAGGGCGTCTCTCTGACCGTCTATGACGAGCTTTCGCGCTGGGAAAAGTACGCATACGGCTGCAGTGAGCTACTCTTTCACCCCTTCAAAGCCTGGCCTCGCCACGGACCCATCACCAAGCTGTTCCGGATGTTCCTGAAGTCAAACATCGCCTTCCCATCCAAGATCACCATCATGGCCTACATCGGCACCTACTTCGCCCTCGGCTCGTCCTGGTTCTTCACACTCATGAACTACTTCCTGATGGGATGGTTCAACGGCTTCCTCGACCACTACTACAGCGACAGCTTCCGCATCTACGTCGCCATCATCGCCGTCTTCTACGTCGCCGGCAACCTCGCCCTCGCCATGCTGCGCTACCGCATCGGCGAGAAACCCTTCTTCGCGTCCCTGTGGGAGAACATCAAGTGGATCCCCTGCTTCACCATCTTCCTCGGCGGCGTCTCCATGCACATCTGCCAGGCCCTGCTGTCGCACATGTTCTCCATCAACATGACCTGGGGCTCGACGAACAAGGAAGCCGAAGACACGAATTTCTTCGTCGAGATCCCCAGGATTCTGAAGAATTTCAGGGGCACGCTGGTCTTTTGCGTGCTTGTTGCGGTGATGATGGTGGTGCTTGCGCAGTTTGCGCCGGAGTTCTGGAAGATTAAGACGTTTATTGCGATTTATCCGTTGGCTCTGGTCATCTGCTGTCACTTTTTGATGCCGATTGCGTTGAATCCGGGGTTGATGAAGTTCCAGTTCTGAGGATGTGTGAGGCTGGGTGCGATCGTTATCTTTCTTTTTCCTTTGTTGTGCACTGCAGAATTGGGCTAACTTTTGCTTTTAAAATCGTGGAAGAGGTCTAATGGTGGCGTCTCCTGGCTCTCACATACGCTCGCTCACACTCACTAATACTTAATGTGCTTCTGCTCGAATATGTTTGTATCTATCATTCAGTAGCATACCAGGTCTATGACACAATCTTCTGCAATATCTTGCCTAGACTCTCGACCTGTAGATCATTGTCAGTATCCGTGCATTATAGCAGATCGCGTCAAGGAAAATGAATTAACTCACATGTGGCGACTGCGTGATCTGGAAGTGATTGCCAGTCATGTAGTCGAAACTATACTCCGCGCCAGGCAGCAGCTTCTCCCACCCAACAGTCTTCAACTCAGGCCTAGGCTCAAGCAAGAACCTCGTAACCTTCACATCCATGTCAACCTGCAGCCCAGACTCAGGCACGCTCTTCACGAGCCCTTCCCGAACCCACACGAAGCTGACCTTGGGCGGCACTTGCTCCTTTGCCAACGGCGTAGGCATGTAGCGGTCCACGGACAGCACGGTTGAGGTGAAGTGCTGCACAAGCCACTCGGGCGCTTTCTTCGCTCCCGAAGCACCCATGAGGCCTTTCCGCGTCAGCTCTGCTACGACTTGCTCCGGCAGCGCTTCGAATTCCAGTCGACATGGCGAGTCGATGAGAATGAGCTGCTTAACCTGCAACCCCGCCGCAACAAGCAGCTTCGTGACTTCATACGAGTAATACCCACCCGCCGACCAGCCTCCAAGGACATAAGGACCCGCAGGCTGGATCTTGCGGACTTCGTCGAGCCAGAGTCTCGCCATGCGCTCGATGGAGCAGGTGAAATCCTGTGCTTGGCGGAGGAAGGGCGAGTTGAGGCCTATGAGGCAGACGTTGGGGCCTATGGATGGGAGAGTGCCGTAGGAGGTTCCGGCGCCGCTGCCATCGGGGAAGAGGAAGACATTCAATGTTGTGGCGGTGGGTTTGCCTTGGAGGACGACGGAGAGGGGGACTTTGGGTTTTGGAACGCCTTCCCAGGGGTTGGAGGGTTCGCTGGGTTGTGTGGTGCCATTGCTGTTGCTGTTGGCGTTGGAAGTAGCGGTGATCGTCTCGCCTCCCGTCTGGAGGAATTGCTTGAAAGCGCCTACGGTCTGGTACTTGTCGAAATCGGAGGGGAGGACAGTAATGCCAGTCTCGTTGGTGAGGTCGGATGCTGTTGCTTTTGCGAGAAGATCACCCAGGCCTACGAACTTCCATGTCTCGTGATCTTGAAAATCTTCTGGTTCAAGGGACAGCGCTTCTCCTATGATCTCGAAGGCCTTTTGCACGATCTCATCGGACGACATGCTTGATTAGAGTGGGAGGCGTCGATAGAACGATATTTACGGATCTGGGATGGGTGTTCTCGATAGACTCGATTTCGGAGCTGGCATATAGGAAGCATTATCTACAGACGACACCGACATGTCTGCATGCACGACGTGAGACATGTGCGCAGTGAGTGTTGAGGCAGACCGGGTGATTGGAGAGCCGGAGGTCGAACTCCACTCGCCTGCGTTTGAAGTGTCAGCACAGCACAGCTGAGCCTCGAGCTGAACCGTACGAACACTTATGTTCAACCACGACCCCGCGCTGACCCCGACCCCACGTCAAAAGGACAAAATGACTGGCTTCAAGGTCTAGATACAATGTTGACTCAGGGTAAATACAACCAAGAATAAACCAGGACACGAAGTACGGCGAAGCGAAAGTGATATCGTACGACTGAAAGCGCCAAAGCCACACAAGGACTATACACAACAGCACACATACCCACCATGGCATCCACCGACGCAGGCGCACCGCCAATCGCCGAGCAGAAGATCGAGGCAGCCGAGCAGAAGATCGACCCATACAATGTTTCTGGCGGCGTGGACGAGGCAGGAAACGCAAAAGCAATCGACTACCAGCGCCTGATCGACCTCTTCGGCGTGCAGCCTCTCACAGATGCCCACCTCAAGCGCTTCGAGCAAGTCACCGGCAAGCCCGCACACAGATTGATGAGGAGAGGTCTCTTCTTCTCGCATAGAGACTTCGACAAGATCCTGGACGCATACGAGAGGGATGGCACATTCATGCTGTACACCGGAAGAGGGCCAAGCAGCGGTAGCATGCACCTGGGACACACCGTGCCTTTCCTCTTCACCAAGGAACTGCAGGAAATCTTCGACGTGCCCTTGATCATCATGTTGACGGACGATGAGAAGTACCTGTACACCCGCAACAAGAACGGTGGCATTCAAAAGAAGGGCAGTGCTCCCGAGGATTTCCTGGAATTCGCACACGACAACGCAAAGGACATCATCGCGCTAGGATTCGATCCCAAGAAGACTTTCATTTACACCGACTACGAGTTCAATGGCGGCCACTTCTACCGCAACGCCTCCGAGTTCGAGTCTCTTCTCACATTCAACCAGACCGAAGGCGCTTTCGGCTTCAATGGCTCCACCAACGTCGGTCTCATCGCCTACGGCGCCAAACAGTGTGTTGCTGCCTTCCCTTCATCATACCCAGAGGCATTCGGATACAAGGACTACCGCTACCCTGAACTGGACCCAGCAGGCAAGCGCCGCCACAAGGATCTCTCCAAGATCATGACCTTGATTCCCTGTGCCATCGACCAGGAGCCTTACTTCCGCATGCTCCGCGACCGCTGCGAGCGCATGACCGACCCTCATCCCAAGACCGCCCTCATCCTCTCCAAATTCCTCACAGCCCTCCAAGGCCCCGGCGGCAAAATGAGCGCCTCAGATGCCAACTCCGCCATCTTCATGTCCGATACACCCAACCAGATCAAGAAGAAGATCAACTCGCACGCCTTCTCCGGCGGCCGCGAGACCCTCGAAGAGCAACGCAAGTACGGCGGCAACCCAGACGTCGACGTCGCCTACACATACCTCTCATACTTCCTTGAAGACGATGCCGAGCTCGACGACCTCGCCGCCAAGTACCGCAGCGGCGAGCTGCTGACCGGCGAGATGAAGCAGCGCTGCATCGCAGAGCTGCAGAAGTTCGTCGCCGCTTTCCAGGAGCGAAGGAGCAAAATCGACGACGAGGCCATGCGCAACTTCATGCGTCCCAAGAAGCTCGAGTACGTCGGCAACCCGAACCCAACCAAGCCCGCTGCCGCCGCACCTGCTGCCGCGGCCGCTGGCGAGGGCGGCGAGACTGCCGCCAGAGAAGATGGCCGTGGAACTAAGGGCGAGAGGAAAGCGGCCAAGATCGCCGCGCAGAAGGCGGAGAAGCTCGCACTGCGAGAGAAGAAAGACGCCGAGGAGAAAGAGAAGAAGGGCGAGGCAGCGGCATAGACGATCTTTGCTTCTGACGATCCAAAAAGCGAAACGAAGCATAAAATGAATTCCAAATCCCAGCGTCTGCCGATCAGACGTTGTTGCGTTCAAGCGAAACTCCTTACCATCGCCTTTTCCTTTCCTTTGTTCCCCCACTTCTGTGGACCCACATGGCGTTTAATATGTGTGATGGAAGGGCGATACAGCGCAAGTAAGCAAAGCATACGATGTAAGTTCTCACGTGGAAGTTGCTATCCGTCACTTCGAAAGAAAAAAAACCTGTTCTCTTCTTGCACAAGACTAAGACCATTACATACTCGTCTTCCTCTTTGACAAAGCAGTGCCTCCATGCATTTCTCACTAGCTAGCAAGTCAAGATCAAGGAGATCAGATTTTGAAAAAAAGAAAAGGTCTATAAGGACAGAAAGGTCTGTGTTTCTCCTCCGATCCGCTCATCCCTAGGAGCGGAAGAAAGACGGAAGAAGAATTAGAAAGAGAAAAAAAAGCAAAAAGAGATATTATGAAGACAAGATCAGGAATCCCAACCAGAAGAAAAATTGAAAGCAGATCAAATCAAAGTGCGCGAAGAATAGAAAAATTGTTTCCCAATGAACGTATGATCTGTTGATGGTATTCCCGCCTTGCGCCTTTCTTCTTTCCTGTTGTGATAGGAAGATATGTCATGAGTATCGTTATTAATAATGAGAAAGAAAATGAAAGAAGGACTCGCGTCGCATCGCTCGCTCGCGCGTGTGTCCCGGTGCCCATTGATGGCATGTTCCCTTTGAGAATCCCTTCGCCATTTTTGTCCCATTTCGCTATGCAAATCAATTAATTCCTCCAGATGGTCCGGTATTTCCGTGTCCAAATATAAATCCCTCCATGCTGTCAAGTAAAAGAATCACAATTCTTCTGAATGTTATTGCTCGCTTGCGCGAGGTTTCGTTGCTTGTGTTGTTGTTCTGTTCCTAGAGTAGAACGGCAAGCACAAGCGTGCCCGCTGCGACGAATAAGCTTGTCAATTTGACGGCGCCGGTCGATGAGCTCGCAGCACCCGTTTCTCGCGCTGGAGCGGCGCCGACGCCTGTACCTGTGCCTGTGCCTTCTTCTTCGGTGTTGCTTCCTGAACCAGAACCAGAGCCGGCAGAAGCAGTCATGGTTGACGTACGGCCTGTGGCGGTGGCGGGGAACAGTGTCTGTATGCGTGTTTTGGTCGCCTTGCCGTTGGGGCCGAGCTCTTCGACTTCCAGTAGTGTGGCTTCAGGCGACAGGCTGACGACGTAGGTCCTTCCATCCAATGTGACGGTTTCTTCCTCTCCTGCGGTCAGGATCTCGCCGTTGACGAGGTAAGTTGGGTTGGTGCCGTTGGATCCTGGTAGGGCTGTGAAGGTTTGCCCACCGATGGTGAGGATTGGTGCTGCGGTTGCGTCTGCGGCCGCGGCGTTGAGTGTGCTTATGATTGTGTGACCGGAGACGATGGCGACTAGCTCCGTGCCTGAGGGTGCGAGGGAGAGAGTCTCTGCGCCGTTGGGACCTGTGATTGTAATGCTACCACCCGGCGTCAACGTCTGACCTGAGATGAGATAGGTGCCACCAGCATTGGGCGCGAAAGCTTGGCCATTGACTCTGATCAGCTCAGGTGATGAAGTGATCATGGCATTTGGAGACGAGCCGAAGCTACGAGTCTGGCCATTGATGACCACAGCCGTAGCTTCCGAGTCGAGTGAGATCGTAGTCCCAGAAATGACAACTGTCCCGCCGGGTGTAAGTGTCTGGCCAGCCGAGAGGTAGAACTGTGTCGCAGCGTTGGCAGTGAAGACTTGGTTGCCAATGGTCAATTCCGGAATCGCTGTTGCTGCGCCAGCAGCTGCAGCGATGGCAGATGTTGAGCTGCCGATGATCAGAGCTGTGCCTCCGGGTGCAAGAGAGAGTCTGGTGCCGTCAACTGTGATGGCCGGGCCGCCTGCTTGGAGAGTCTGCCCAGCGATAGGGAATCCGACACCGGGCTGAGCGGTAATCTCCATGCCGTCGACTTCGAAGGCGGTTGGTGATGCGAAGTCTCCACTCAAAGATCTTGTGGTGCCATCAACGACAATCACGTTTGTACCGGAGGGAACAGAGATGACCTTGCCATCGACAGTAATAGGCGCACCACCAGGCACAGCAGTCTGCCCATCGACAACGAAGGCTTGAGCTGGGCTGGCAGTGATAGTAGCACCATCGACTGTTATGACCTGACCTGGTGATGCGCCAAGACGTTGTGGCTGTGCGTTAGAGCCCGAATCAGAACCAGAGTCAAATCCAGAGCCAGAGATAGAGTCGCCTCGACCACTGCCAGATCCGCCATTCTTATCACCTTCTTCCACAGCTGCACCAGCAGCCAGACCTCCAATACCAACAGCAATAGCGGCGGCCGTTGCATCTTTGTGGCCCTGACCCATCGCTTGACTGAGGACTTCGAAAGCATTCGTCGGCTTCGCTGCGTCTGCGATCTTCGAAACCAGGTTGCCAAACACTCCGCCGCCTCCATTCTGGCTATTACCTCCTCCATTCGATCCTCCACCATTGCCGCTGCCACTGTTTCCATTGTTTAATCCAGCATTGTTGCCTCCAGTAGCGTGAGACCCAGTCGCCATGGCATTAACCGCCGTGGCGGTCAAAGTTTTGCCCTGGAAAGCGACTGTTGCAACTCTCTGCGTCGCGGGGGCGGGCACGTCAATGGTGACTTCGCTGTTCTCGAGGTGGGCAACAAAGGGAGATATGACCCAACCGTTCTTGTTGTCTCCAGTGTTGCTGCCGCTACTTTGGCCGTTGCCTCCTGGCGCACTGAACGTTCCTAGAGTCTCGCCCTCCTGTTCGTTTTCATTGTTGCTGCCTGAACTGCCGCTGCCGCTGCCACTGTTCGCGTTGTTGCCATTGCCATTGCCATTGCTGCTGCCTCCGTTATTATTGCTGCTGCCGCCATTATTATTGCCATTGCCATTGCCGTTGCCGCTGCCTCCATTGCTTTTGCCGCCGTTAGATGATGCATCGCTCAGCACGTTATTCAAAGCGGTCGCAGTAACGGTCTTTCCGCCAATTTTGGTAGTGATGACGTTGGCGTCGGTAGGCGCAGGCAAAATGAGAGTAGTGGCCGAGTGTTCAACGTGCGCAACGAACGTCTGCTGTCGATTCACTTGGAATGGTGTGACAGGCGTAGGAACATCCAGATAATCCGCAGTCTTCTCAATCCGAGGTGAGAAGTTCGTGGTGGGGTCTGACGGATTCGTTGGCTTGATGGAGCTGAGGAAATCGGGCAGTGTCGGCGTGGGCGTGATAAGTTCTCCGCCGTCCGTGGACATTGCAAGGACAGCCTGGGCAACAACGCCGCGCTCGACGACGACGATGACGGTTGGCTCGGCGGACCAAGTTCCAGCAGTGACGGAGTTAGTCTCGCCTACCATTCGGAGGAAGTTGGGGTGGATGTCGCCCGTCAGGTCTTCGCTAGCGAGACTCTCTTGTGAGAGTTCGTCCTCGTCATCCTCGAAAGCGAAGCTGAAGAGTCTGTTCAGCTTGAACATTCGAGTGTTGATTGCGCACGCGTCACTGCCGTTGGGTAGAGTGGTAGGCATGCTGGACTCAATCTCGTACTCGCTGAAGTAAACGAACGGAGTGCCTTCGGTGTAAGTTCCTGCAGCACTTGGTAGGGTGGCGACGGCGAGTGGAGGCTCGGTGGCGATATTGGGCAGTGAAGTACCATTTCCAGTAGTCTGCGTAGGAGGCGTGAACGCGTCAACGGACAACAAAGTAGTGGACGACGCTATAGGGGTCGGAGTAGAGTAACAGTCCCAGTCGTTGGTGGTCGTGTAGTTGAAAGCGGTAATCACATCTGTTGACTGTCCACATGTCTGTTGTGTGATGGCAGTAGAGATATCAAACGCAGTCGTTGCTGGAACGATGGTCCAACCTGTCTGAGAGTCATTCGCATTGAATTGCACCGAGACTGTCGACACTGTGTGCGTGTACGTCTCGGTGTACCAGTAGTCCAGATGAGCGTTCACTACGTTAAGGGTAGCGCCGCCACATGAATCGCTCTCAGCCTTTGGCTTCCATGCTCCCTTGGGACGAGGCGTCGCAAACGTACGTTCCGAGGTTTGCGATGCAGATAGTGTAGGTTGAGTAGGATATGTACCGTTCCCAGGCACCACGAAGCTCTGACTGGGACGGCCTGACAAAGGATATGGAAGCCTAGTCGCTGTCGAGGAGGCGACAACGGGCTCTGTGGAAGTATACTCCTCGGCTGGTAGGACTTCTAGTGATGTCGTCTTCGTATATGTTGCGATGACCACTAGAGAACTGACGACTTCGACCGTGGACACCGAAGTGCTAGTTGGCTCATGTGTTTCTGGAATGAACGCATATGTGACTGTGACCGAAGTGACATTGTAGTTGGTAGGGGACGCGGCCATCAATCGCTGAGGTATGTAGGTACCATTTTGTACGCTTTGCTGGTCCTGTCTGCGGTAATGTTGTGGCCACGCTGCTTGAGCTGAATGTGAGTAGGCAAGCAAAGCTAGCACGGAGCCAATGTGTAAACGCATGGTTGAAAGCGCCCTGGCGGCAAACGAGTGTGTAGGGACGAACTGGTGGCGGATCCAAGCCCTTGGTCGAGTATTATTGCATGCTCCTCGACTGGACGACAGGTGCCAACATAGGAGCGAGAGACGGCACGGATCAGGCTCAACTGCAGCGAGTGAATGTAGAAACGCGAGGCACGCGAAGGGGTAGACGAGTTGGGAAGGAATATGAACACGAAATTGTGTTGGAACCGTCAAACGGTCATAGGTGGAGGTGGGTTAAGGCGACCCGGAGCCGGGAGACTCGCTCCTCAAGGCTCAGCAACAAGAAACAGTGGGAGTCGGAGGAGTGATCGGCGGCGCCAGCCTCTCGAAGTCCGCTAGGCCTGATCCCTGTCAGATTTTCGCGTGCTGAGCGCGGTATGGCTCCACCCTGCTGCCACATCTCCGGAATGCTCAGTGGCTTGTGGGGACTTCACCTCGCCAACTCATGCGAAGAATAGCAGCCCCTGTGTGACCAGACGACGCGCCCTTGCAGACTGATCGCCGGCGGTGCAACGGGCGATGAGGGTATACCGAGTAGCACGGCAGCAGTGCTGCTCGTGGACGGTGTACAACGACGCAGACGGCCGGTTGGGGCAAGCCGCTGGCGGGAGCTTACGTCCTGGAGGCGAGTGTTTGCATGTTGCTTGCATCGTTGCATCGCTGTCGCATGTGCGCTGACGCTGACGCTGACGATGCTGATGCTGCCGTGCGCTGGCCCAATCACTAACGGCCGACACAGCGCCGCAACCCAGCAGATGTCGAGCAAGGTCAAGCTGTACGGGTACCTCGCGCGAACCACAAGCACGGGTAGGCCGGTCAAGCAGGGTGGATGCGTGCGAAAACAAGCTCTTCCACCCATGTCGCGACGGCACGCACACACGGGCTGCGAGTTGCAGATTAACAGGGCCCTGATATCAATTACATTCCCCGTGGTGGTGTAGCTCTATAAATAAATGAATCATCGCAACCTGGTAAGAGATTGACACGGCGCGAGGAGTTTGGCCGAAACAAAAAAGACTATATACTTTCGCTGGTACGGGGCTTCCTTCGCGCTGGGTGAAGGTGTTGTACGAGCTAGCACGTGTCTCAGAGCGTTGCGAGATGTCATATAAGAAAAGTGAGTTCCAAGGCCGTGCGGGCGGATGCTGGGCATTAGATGCCGCGGAGAGGAGACTCCCAAGGGCTCGTTCGTGAGGCGCAGCGTGGCTTTCTGCGAACCCGATGCCGAGTCGCGCGAGGAGTCTTAGGTTGGTCCGTCCATCTCCATCTCGATGGGCACGCATGCGAGAGCAGCGTGGTCGAGTTCGTGCGTGGGTTCGTTGCCTGCTGATCGCCTCTTGAAGAGACCTGAGCTGAGCTGACCCGACGTGCCAAACCTGCCACAACGACCCAACGATCTCCTCATGGCACAACGCGATGCACGACGAGCATGTCGCCCGCCGGCCTGCCTCGTACACGTAACCTGTCATCCTGCCCATCGTGCGTGCCTGGGTGGCTACCCACCGCGAACACACCGACACCGTGACCTCGCTCGTAATGTGCGCCAAAAGTAGAGCAGCACAGCAGCTTGTTCCCTGTCTTCGGTGCAGGAGGTGCATGCCGTGCATGTCTCTCGAACCTCTTGCCCGCAGCGGCCTAGTGGCGCGCACACGCTGTGAGCTTCTTGCCTGGCCAGACTCTGAGCTGATATTCGGCCCCCTCTCCTGTCGGCGGAGGATGTATACGGTGAGTGTTAAGGCGTCAGTGTGCGAGACATGATGGGGATGATATGCTCGCGTCGCCTTGGCTGGCCGTTATCTGTCGGCCACCGTGCTGTGCTGTAGCGTGTCTACTATACTACTGTTCGTTTGATAGCGCGCCCGGGAGAAGTCCCAGGCCAAGAGACTGAGAGGGGACTCGGGGAGGCTAAACTCAGATAAGCGAGGCGAAAAAGCGGGAGGCGGCATCAGGGAAGATTGGAACTCCAAACGGAAGGTGCCATGACTAAGGTCTTGGTCGCGACTTCCTTCCCCAGTCGTGCCATCGCAAAGCAGAGCGCATTGAATTGCGCATCACTCACTCACTCGCTCACTCACTCAGTGAACTGCGACAGCGCACCCCACGTACACCACTCACTCTCACTCGCACTCTATACCACTGCATACTTGCGACGCCACATTTGCATTCACTCTCCCGCCACTCCGACCCGCATACATCACTCTCCCGGCTCAGCCCATTTGCGACGCAGGTACGCCGTGCATCGGTTATACCTGGCCGTGATACCATGCAACTTTCTGGACCTCACTAAGGTAGTCGGCGCAACATCTGCTCCCGTCACTACTTCGTCGTCAATCTTCGCCCGCCATGCGTTCATTCATACCGCACATGCTTCTGTCGCTCGTCGCCATCGCCTTTTCGCATACTCTCGACACCACTCTCATCTCGCGCGCCGACACCCTGCCCGCCCCAGTCTTCATTGCCCCCGACCAGAATTGGGATGGCATTGATGGCAAGTGGTCAACCTTCACCCTGAGGGTCGGCACGCCTACGCAATTCGTACGCACCTACCTGTCTTTCGCAGTCTACCAGACTTGGGTCGTCCTGCCGCTGGGCTGTTCGGCAGCTGCGGACAAGGACGCTTGCGCCGAGAAACGTGGATGGCTGTGGGATAACTCGACCTCTTCGACCTGGGAGCCCGTCGGTACCTACTCACTGTGGGTCGGGGAGAACCTAGGAATCTACGGCAATGGTATAGCCGGCTTCGACACTGTGGGTTTAGGTGGCCAAGGTGAAGGTGGCCCGACCCTCGAGAACAGCACCATCATTGCCTATGCCGGCTATTCTTTCTACCTCGGAATGCTCGGCATCAACCCAAAGCCAAGCAACTTCAGTGACACCTTCAGTGACCCTACCCCAAGTCTAATGACACTATTGAAGGAGCAGCGCAAGATTCCCAGCGTCTCTTTCGGCTACACAGCTGGCGCCCACTATCGCTTCACCGGAACGTATGCTTCACTGACGTTGGGAGGGTATGACTCCAACAAGTACGAGGCGAACAACATCACCTTCATTTTCGCGCCCGACAACGAGCATGATGTCATGGTTGCAATCCAGTCTATCACTACACCCTCTCGCGACGACGCCAACCCTCTCGCCACAGAGATGATGCCCAGCAAGGTGTATGCTTTGATTGATTCCACTGTACCTGAGCTTTGGCTGCCCTTGGACGCGTGCCGAGCCTTCGAATATGAGTTTGGCCTTACATATGACAACAAGACTGACCTCTATCTCGTCAACAACACGCAACATGCGATACTCGTGGAGCGCAACGCCAGCGTCACCTTGACACTTGGACAGGGTCCTGACAGTGATGCTACCGTCAGTATTGTTCTACCTTACGCAGCATTCGACCTGCGAGCCACACCGCCTTTCCGCAACATAGCCAACGAATCCTACTACTTCCCAATCAGACGCGCCATTAATGAGTCTCAATACACACTCGGTCGCGCCTTCCTCCAGGAGGCCTACATCATCGTCGATTACGAAGTCTCGCGATTCCAGCTGGGTCAGGTTGTCTGGGACCAGACTGCTGACCAGAATCTTGTGGTCATTCCGCCCGCAAACGCATCAAATGACCCTTCGCTATGGACCTCACCCACTTGGGTCCAGAGCTCGGCAGAGCGCGGCAGTGGAACTAACTCTACAGTCATGGCTTCGGAATCAGAGTCATCCAGCTTGTCGTCTGGCGCCATAGCTGGAATAGCCGTTGGAGCAGTTGCTGTCCTTGTCATCGCGGGCTTCATCTTCTTCTACCGCCGTCGCCAGAAGCGCAGACGTGCTGCTGCCGCGGCTGCTGCTGCTGCTGCTGCTGCTGCTGCGGCCGCAAATTCTACCGAGTCCAAGCCTACCTCCAGCAGTGGAAGCACTAATTCTCAAAGCAAGGGCATTACGGTCTATCCGAAAGCTGAACTTGCTGGCTCTTCGCCTTTCCCCTTCGGCATGACTCACCACGATCTCGACAACAAGGGCCTGCTCGCTCCAGGAATGCCTCACACACCGACAGGAAACGGCGCAATGTCTGCTTACTCGCCTTCATCTCCTTCCGCCGGCGAGGGCACGTATTCTTCCAACAATACAATGCTGTCGCCCGCATCCGAAGCCGACTCGAAACAGCTGCACGTCTATGAGATGCCCGGCGACATGCCTGTCGTACGCGAGAAGGATGGTAAACAGCTGAGTGAGAAGGAAGCTCTGCAGCATCGCGAGAAGGTATACAACGGAGTCGATTCCACTGTTGTCACTCCGACGACGCCAGCTCATCCCGACTACGCCACTGGCGGAGCACAGGATCCAGAGACGCCAGTGCAACCGAGGCGCATCAACCCAGCTGATGTCGTCGACGTGCGCACTGGCGAGGCCGTCTCCGGACGACAGCACCGTGCTTTCTCTTTCGAAGGCGAGAGAGGTACCTTCGACAGTCAGTGAGCGACTGCCTGAACGACTGCACGAACATCAAACAGGCAACACGGCGTTCATTCATGCTTTACGATATCCCAACCCGAATAGGGCTTTCTTGACATTTCATTTCCTTTGCAAGCATCGAACCAGCGATTAGCGGGTGTACAAACCACCACAGCACAAAAATGGCGCGGACGATTGAATTCTTGCTTTCCTTCTGCATACGGCACAGACACGGCGTTCACATTTGAAGAAAAGGGGGGACCTCATCTTCACACATGCAAGCAAGGCATAATCAGCTTTCAGCCTTGCATGTCTCGAAAGCTTTCCCCAGCGACGAATCTTCTTCTCTGCTTCTCTCATGCATGCTCATGCTGAAACATACTTTAGCCCTCAGTGCTAGAGACAGTTTTTCAGCTGAGTGGCAGGTCCTTCAGAAAGAAGGAAAAATGACATTTGCGTAGGTAGCAAATGCAACAACTTCTTCATTATCATGTTTGGTTTCAAGCTGAAATCTTTTTGTCGATGTCTCAATTACGTTTAACATCATGCAACGGATTCACTTCTATGTCTATTCTCCAACGTATAGATAAAAACTTGAGGAAGCGAATGCGCTGGAAATGGAAATGTCAAATTCGCAGCGGTCCGGAGTTGAACTCCATCCACGCCAACGTACCTTGATGGTCATCGTGTCTTGATCTCACGATCGCGACAGAATACATATGGAAATACCAACGGACCAGAGTATAGAGCCTTGAGTATATTCTTCATGGTTGGTTGTTTTGCAATCAAGTCTCAGTCTGCTGCATCGGTGTTCTAGAGGAAAGAACCTCGGAGGTGAAGCCGCAGAATGAGATGCGTGCCTGAGGTGGCTCCACCGAATTGGGCGAAAGATGACTTCAATGACTTCAGTACGCATCATCACTCTTCGATTGTGAAATTTCCACGAGAATCCCCATCCGAGCGTGAGACGATTGTTGATGCCCGAGAAGGAGCTGGAAATGTTGGGAAGCTGGGATGGAGTCTCTGGGTTGTCTGGGAGTCTGTGTGTTCGTTTTATGTAGGAGGGACATGGCATCGATGATCAGTTGCTGTATCACGGATTGTAGCGTATAATAGGTAACGCTGAAGGTATCTCTGGTATTAGCGAGTCTCTTCTGGATGGGAGATACAACCGAACTGCTCAGGCCATTTTGCGGAATACACTCCTGTCGCCTGAGCTCTGGACTTCCAAGATGCTCGATTTCAACCCAGTCTCCCAGTACATTCTTCTTGTTCATCATCACGATCGATCCGCACGTTCCAATTCACCTTGAACTACCACACCATTTACGGACGTTTCTGAGGATCTCTCAAAGGGTCCCACCATGACTCTCCGAGGAAGCTCCCTTGTTCGAAGAATCGAGACCTGTTGACGCCATAACGGAGAACATGACGTTGTGCTGCAACTGAGGGGCAACCATTGATATTTTTGTCTATTTGCACGCGAGCTGGTGTTTCTTTCTTTCTTTTACTTACATACAATCCAATTCAATACCCATCTTCTCATCAAACGACTTTTACGAATCCAAAACAAACAACAACAACTTCTTTCACACACAAACACCCACCACATCTATCATAATGTCTTCCGCATACGAGGGTCAGGACCCCATCGCCATCGCCAAGCAGGCTGAGGCCGACCTCAACTCCCAGGGAGCTAAGCACGGCCACCGTGTCGATGACACCTCCCGTGGCCCCGCCGGTGCCTCTGACTCCAGTACGTTCCCTTCAATCCAACCCTCCAACCCTCCAAACCCCAAACATAAACTAACACCTCCCTCAGCCCTCGAGTCCGGCGTCGACCAATCCGTCGAGAAGAAGTTCCCCGGCGCCGAAGTGAAGATCGGTGGCCAGGGTGCCAGCGACAACCGCGAGATCCCCCTCTCCGAGGGCGGCGACATCAACCCCGTCACCGGCAAGCAGACCAAGGCCGCCGACTTCCAGGGCATCGGCGGTCCCGAGGACAAGGCTGCCATTGACCGTGAGGTCCGTGGTGGTGACAACGACATCCGCAGCAACATCCGCCAGGGCGACGAGACTGTGCGTCCGGCTGGCTCGCTTTCTAACAACGCTGCTGGTGGTGCTGGAAAGAGCACTCAGTAGAGCTGTTGTGCTTCTACCTCTTTTTTCTTTAATCTGTTTGATGATGGTTTAAATACCAATGGCGATGGCATAGTTCTTCTTGAGATATTCGAAAGAGATCTGATATAACGACTGCTGGAGAGGAACACCTCACTCGCCTGGGTGCGAGCTCGGGTGTTGCAAAAATGTTTGGTTCGATTTTTCGAAGGGTTGATGGTCGCATCGACTGCCATTCGAGAGATGCGTAGAATCAGCAACGATGTAATGTCATGAACAAAAGATCAACATACCAACCACTTCTCCTCCTTTTCATGCCTCCACAGCTTGAAGTTTTATTGCAATAAGTTTTACACTTCGTGAATTTACGACCGGTAATGTTCTGTATCATCCAATGGCCATTTCATTCTCGCCGATCGACGTCTATTTGCCGTGTTACCTCGTAGTAGTTCTCAACTACTTAGAAAGAATGACCCGTCTTCTCCACCGCCTTCTTATAACTCTCCGTCCCCTCACAATCCTCCACATACCTCTCTAACCTCTCCCACCTCTTCCCCAACGTCCCCAACTCCCTCTTCAAAATAAACGCAATCGAGAAGTGCATCTGGATATCCGCCACAGAAAGCTCATTCCCAAACAAGAACTTCCCACTGCTCTTCCCCAGCTCCGCCGTCATGAAATCCAAATCCGCTTGGATGTTTTTCGAGAGTCCGATTTCGGTTTCTTTTGGGTCGCCGGATTTCTGGTGCCAGCGGGCGTACATGACGGAGATACCGTGCAGGGCGAAGGTGCCTTCGGAAGCGTGGACCCATTGCAGGGCGGCGTAGCGTTTGGGGTCGCCGAGGGGGGCGAGGAGGCGGTGGGAGGGGTCGTAGGTGTCGCAGAGGTATCTGTTGGGCAGACGAGCTGTTCAGTGCACGTCCTTCTTGAGGAGTAATGGGTTGATATTTCGGTACGACCTACTCTGCGATGTTTCCACTTTCGGTGACCGTCACACCATTGTCGATGATAGTCGGGAATTTCCCCAAACCGCCAACCTCTTCCCTGAACGCAGGCGGCGCCAGACCATTTTCGCGCGGAGAGAATTTGAGGTCGTAGTCGAGGCCGAGCTCGTGGAGTTGCCATGCTGTGCGGATACAGCGTGAGGCTTGAAGGAAGTAGAGTGTGATTTGGGGTGCCATGGCTGCTAATTTGGATGTTGAGAGTCGAACAGGATGGAGGCTACATTAGGTCGAGACTAGGTGGTAAATACTGGACTACATATACCTGGGATCTCGTATTCAAAGGTACCGAGGTTCATCTTGAGGCTATTCGAGCATTACCTTTTGTTGATCAACAATATGCGGGCGTTATGTGCTATGACGTGGTGGGTATTTGTCGATTTGTGGTCTGGTGCGGGGGGTTGGAGCCATTTGGAATTACATATATTCAACAAAAGACCAAAGACTACATGTAACTAGACAGATATGTTAGTATTCTTCTGGACGATAACAGCAATGGCTGGATTGGATGATTGATTGTCATTTCTTTGTCGTTGGGAAACACCAAAGACGATCGATGTTGCCTTGTGAAGACGGAATGCTGGCCAAATGTCGTGGATATCGATATCGGGGGGTATGGAAATGTCTAAATTTGATAGTCTTGTCAAGCAAACGTCCTTTGGGGTCAAAACCCAACAAGGAAAGACAGGAGAAAGACCGTACTGCCTGTGAAAGGCATTAGCGAGCGCGTGTTTCGCTGAAATGCACACATGTGCAAGTCAAGATCGATCTTAGGGTTTGACTGTGAACCCCAACCCTGACCCTTAGCCATAAGTCAGAGGTGTGAATGTACTACTATTGCTGTTCATGTGATCTCCAGGAAGTATCTCAGAGGTAGACAGCATGTCAGGAAGAATAGTGGCGGATGTCTCAGTACTGATAGGGACAAAATATTCGCTGCGATGCTATCATCTCACACGAACACGACAATATTGCTGTCACCATCGAAGCTGACGGCATGCACAGACTTATGGTCACTTCCTCTGGACGCACATGTACACTCGTATCTCATCACTTCGAGCAATCGTCCAGTCACTGGTACCCATGGACGACTACACTCCAGTTATGCTGGCCTGACTTCATCTTGTATGTGCTTACTTGCCTTCACGCACGGATGAATTTGATTTTAATGCTATTCATTGGGCTGCTCACGACAAGCATGATTGGGTAGATTGCAAGCCACGGTCATTATGAGGAGACTTCCTATAGTAGATCCATCGATCGATTATTCCAATAGCAAAGAATCGTTTGTTGTGTATATTTTCAGGACGCAACACCAACCGTGCTGATGGAATGGCCCTGGTCTGATATTGCTCAGCCTCACTGGGCTGTGAAACCGAAATTCAATTGGTTGGACGTGACTCGTGGCACCGTCCTTGCACCATCACCCTGTTCTCGGTAAGCTATCCGAACCTTCACATGCATGGAGGGTCATGTGATAGCTCAGCCTCAGCTCTTCACACTTCACGACACACTGGAAGCAAGTAAGGGATCAGTTGTCGGACAGCATGGCATGTGTTTGAACAAACATCTTCTTGGCTTACTGGAGCCCTTACCCGTTGGACTCCGGTATCACGGAAGACCAAGGCGCTAAATGGGTGAAACGACATCATCGAAGACCCCGCGCGTAATCTGGTGGTGTGCAAACAATCAGAGAGCGAGGAGAGGTGGGGTCGAAGGAACACGCTCTCTCAGCCCTCAGCCACGACTAGTTGGAAGGTAAATCGTCCCTTCTTCAGCTGCCTAAGAATAAGTACTTTCCCACGTGTCAACAACAGACGTCGCGAACCACATATCACCGCCCGTGATACACCAACTTTACTCAGCACAAGAACCACAAGAACCACACAAACAAGCATGTCTGGCTACTACGGCGGTCCGCCGCCCCAGCAAGGCGGTTACGGTGGCCCTCCTCGTATGTACCATGCGTCATTATCGAGACTCGAGATCTTTGTTGACATCAATCGCAGCTCAACAGGGTTATGGCCAACCTCCGCCAGGTCAATACGGCGCACCACGTGAGTTGCGACGCTCTCGATGGTCATAATCCAAATTCCGTGACTGACGGCGAACACAGCTCCCCAACAAGGATATGGCGCGCCTCCTCCAGGGCAATATGGAGCGCCTCCTGGACAACACCAGCAATTCGGTGCGCCTCCTAAGTGACAAGTGTTTCCTTGGATTTGCCACAAACTCATTACTGATGACGAAAACAGCTCAGCAAGGTTATGGTCACCCACCTCCTCAAGGACCTCCTCCAGGACAATATGGCGCGCCTCGTAAGTGATATCATTCTCGATAGATACTGAACGAATTCATGACTAATGGTGACTACAGCTCCCCAACAAGGATATGGCCACCCTCCCCCACAAGGACCTCCACCAGGGCAATATGGCGCGCCTCGTGAGTAACAAATGGTTCAATAACTACGCAATGATTTTCGTGACTAACGTCGATTGTAGCTCAGCAAGGCTATGGAGCACCTCCAGGCGCTCACGGCGGCTATCAACAAGCACCCACAGGCCCGCCTGCGCCGCCCAGTCCTGGATACGTACCTGGACAAACGGCACCTGTCAACATGTCCGGCGCCGCTGATGCACTCCGCAAAGCCATGAAGGGTTTCGGTACCGATGAGAAGACTTTGATCCAAGTTCTGGCCCCTATGGGTCCTCTTGAAATCGCCAGCGTGAAGCAGGCGTTCCAGCAAGGCCACAAACGCGATCTAATGAAGGACGTCCACTCGGAGACCTCCAGCTACTTCCGCGAGGGCCTCGAGGCACTCATTCGTGGTCCGCTTGAACAGGACTGCTTCACACTCCGCGAAGGACTCAGCGGCATGGGCACCAAGGAGGATCTGCTGGATGAGGTGCTCCTCGGCCGCACCAATGCCGATATCAATGCTATCAAGAGACACTACCAGCAGATGTACAAGCGATCGCTGGAGAGCGACTTGAAGAGCGATCTCAGTGGCAAGACCGAGCGTCTCTACGACATGGTGCTGGCCGCGCGCCGCACCGAAGAGTCTGCGCCTATCAACCCCCAGCAAATCGACCAGAACGTCAACGACCTCTACAAGGCCACCGAAGGTCAAATGGGGACTGATGAACTCCAAGTTTGCGCTATTATTTGTAAGTCAGCCCATGACCTCACACATTGTCCTTGGAGCGTGAAACTTGAGACGCCGCGGGAAGCAGCTCCCATACAGATTCGGTGGCCGTGGTCCATTGAGGAGGATTCATGCTTCGCAATTCACGCTCAACGCATAACTGATCATTGATTACTGACCGTTTCGTTAGCATCTGCCTCCACCGCCCAGCTCCGCGCTATCGCCGAAGCATACCAACGCCGCTACCAACGAACTCTCGTTGAATGCATTCGTAAAGAGTTCTCTGGTCATATGGAGAATGCTCTGCTCTACATGGTGTACCGTGCAACTGACCCAGCCAAGGTGAGTGCAATGCGATTACACTCGATACATCCAGACTGTGACCACGATGCTAACTTGTTACAGCATGACGCGGATATGCTCGAAGCCACCATGGCCGGAGCTGGCACAAAGGACGTCGCCCTTGTTCGTCGCATCGTCATGATCCACTGGAGTCGCGATCGCATGAACCAGTGCAAGGCCGCCTACAAGCACTTCTACAAGCGCGACCTGGCGGACAGGGTCAGGGGAGAGACCTCTGGTGACATGGAGCGCCTGCTCGTTGCGATTGTCTCTGCTTCTTGAAATACGGTAATGTGAACTCGGGCGTGTTGATGAAGCTGGCAGCTTACGCAAGGGTCTTCACGAAAAGGACGAGGGTCCTAATATCTCATGTACGATGGTGGATGGAGGGACTACTTTTGGTTCATGTGTAGTGCTCGCTGTGTTGCAGAGGACATTATCCGTTTCGCTTCAGGAGTAGACATGAAATAGGTCGGCTGGCCCAATGGCAAGGCGCTTGACTACGAATCAAGAGATTGCAGGTTCGATCCCTGCGTCGATCAAAATCATGCGCTCTGGTGAGCGATTTATCTTTTGCAAACCATCTGGCCTGTTCCTTTTTGCACTCCATGTTGAAGGCGATGATAGATCATGCGTGGGTGCCCAGACGGAAGTGCTGTGTTCCTTAGTGATCTGGGGTGGGGCAACAGAGACATTGAATTCTCAGTCCGTCACGATGTGTCTACCCTGTCAGGTTATTGCATAAGCAGTACGCTGGTTCATGGCGTTCGTTGATGAGCTTCAAATGTCTGAGGATGTCCCTGATTTCTCGATAGATCTACTCTTCGTTCATGTTTCGAGAGACCAAATCCAAAATTTGTGAAAAATCTGTTCGTCTACAACCAACAAGAGCCCTGGTTCTCGCACAACACAAGTAAATCGTCTTTCTCATATATTGGCGTTGATAGTAGCACGTACGTATCCATAATCCTGAAAAAGACAGCACGCCGAAAGGCTTCAGCTGTGTGGTACAAACCGTTCAACGGCGTGGTACAGAATGTCTACCATGACAAACTAGTCACCAGAAACTCCAGAGAAGACCAATTCCAAGACACCCGATATTCATTCAGCACAGCTTCAGAGTCAAGACAACATCCTTGTCTTGGCACGCGTGCACCTTCGTGTCATAACTATAACACAAAGAAGTCAGTACAGCTTTCCCCAATCCTGACCTTCACTCCGAGGTATAACTCACGTAGTAGCATTATCGCAAACATTCCCCACCCCACTGCTCAGCTCAAACGTCTGATTCTGGAACGGATCACCGTCGACATTGCTAATAGTCCAGTACACGATTCCCGCATCCGTGCTCGTTCCCAGGATGAATTTGGGCGTTTCGGGAGTCCAGTACCTGTCATTCTTGGTAACTCCCAAGCTGTTGCCGACGCCGATGATGTCGGTGGTCCAGTTGCCGCCGGAGCCTTTGACCTCAAAGGGGCCGGTGGTGGATTTGGTGCTGTTGATGTTTGTGATGTAGATTGATTCTGTGCAGTTGTTGAGGACGAATTGGGAGGAGACGGCGTGGGAGGAGGTTGCGAATGCTACGACGGCAGCTGCGGTGAGGGTGGTGAAGTGCATGTTTTGTCGATGCTGGTGGATATTTTGCTTGAGAGGCTGGTGTTCGATATGGGAGTTCGAGTGACAGTAGTGGCGTCTGTTTGAAACTCGAACGTGGTGGGCGCGACGGTATTTGTACGCCATCTGCCAAGCCTAGATGATACTCAAGTCTTTTCGTGACAAAGAATGCAAGTCACAGCTGAAGCGTCATTCAGTCGTACCGAAGTCACTCTGTGCGTTCGTAGCGCAGGGGTTCTAGGTTGTAGTGAGCTGTTCGTGTTTTGTACCTGTCAGCGGCTCAATGCACGTTCCTCTGCTTCACCTGTTCACTGACAGCGGTGCCTTGCAGGTCTCAACTCGTCCCTTGCGTGTGAGAGACTGTCTTTGACTTTGTACGGCAGCCACGAATAGATTTTTCAATTCATTGTCTGAGTTCTGTGAAACTCTTGCGCTACTGTGCAACAAGTCTAGTGGTGAAAGGACAAGGCAGGACGGATCAAGGAAACCAGAACTTGGTATAATCATGCTAAGTACTCTTCTTTGATTGGCAGACAATGCATACTCTTGTTGTCTCTCAACACTCTTGTCTGCCCCATTTGACACGCCGAGAGTACAGCCGGTTGGTGTCGCGAGCCATGTCATGCGCGTTTCATCGTATAACGGCTCGTCTCGTGGTCGGATTTGGCACCTCGCCAGGCGACATATGCGGTTCCGTAGATCATGGGGCGCTCTGCTTAGCCTTGTTGGCAGTCTGTGAAGCCTCTGTGTGCTGAAAGTCAGCAAACATGCCTCTGCGCAACTCTTAGGAATAGCATTCGTACCTCTCCTTGTGGCATCCTCCAGCAACGGTGTGTCCACGGCGTTTGCAGGCAGGTGCACGTAGCGCACTACACTGCCACGGATGAACACGTTCTTCACCGAACTCTGTAGTCGCAGAAAAGCAGCAATCAGCAATTCGTCCTCGTGCCTGTGTCTCAAACTGTCTTCCCATGCTGCATGACCACCGTATGCATGTCTCCCGCCCAGTCTTCGGATATTCCTTGCTCTTGCAGCTACCATATCTTGTATCCGACTCACCAGATGTGGGTACTTCATCTCTTCCACCACCGAGATATCGTCCAGCTTGATGTTGAGGTACTGGTCCACGCTCTTCAGCGTGCCGCGCACCGAGATGTCGTTCTTGAGCTCGACGGTGACCTCATGGTTCACCAGTGTCTTGAAGAAGCTGCATGGTGCGAAAGCATATGGTTAGCGCGTGCTCTCAACATACGTATGCATATGCGCTTGTCCTCGTGCGCGGTGTAGGCCTGGGGTGGTTTGGCCTAGGGCCCATGGCGTGCGAGCGCAATCGCTATTGTTTGTCCATGGGATCTGAGCGGAGAAATAGTACTGTAATTCGGATACGTACCTGAAGAACAGCATACTCGCGGTATATTAGAGGTATTGGGTCAGGTTACCGAAGTAGCATACTTTTGGCGCAAGTTCACGAGCTTCAAGATCGCGAAGTCGCACTGCGTCAAGAGCTGCCGACGCCGACTGAACGTCGTCACCAGACTCACATTGCAGAGACAATATTGGAATCACGTGCCACTCTGCAAATACAACCTTGAACTTTACTTTTTGATTACGATTAATAAAAAGGAACTGCAATTGTTTCGCTTCATTTGTAGTAGGTCATCTCGTTGCATCAATTACTCAGGGTTCTTCATTCAGGTCGTCTCTTCTCCAGCCTTATTCTTCCTCCGAACCGATTCGAGCAAAGCCGCCAATCTCTCCAGCTGTGCTTGTGAATACCTCGGATTCTGCACAGACATAGGATCACGATGCTGCAAACGGGGTGTCGTAGTTCCCGAACGAGGTTCGAACCTTCCGCCAGTAGTTTTGTCGTTGACGCCAAATCTAAGTCAGGGTATCGTCGATTAGCACCAATGAAACAATCACAGTATTTCCAAGGGAAATCGGTGAGCATGCAGAGTGAATAAACATAATTTATACAGTATATCATATAGGCGTGTAAGCGTAAGGGTCGTAAATTACCGCTGTCTTTTGCGATTTATCAAGACAAGACCAAGGTAGGCGATGATGCGGTAGACGACGCCGATGAGAACAAGCATTCTGTGAGAATATCAGTCAGTCGAGTCTCTAGCGAAAACGAAGATACTGGAGTCAACTTACCCAACGTCCAGATGGTACTGATCTAAAGTGAATCCAACAGTCTCGGCAGCCAGATTCACATCATAAAGGTAGGACAAAGGACTGATGTTTTGGCTGAAGTAAGCCTCAGTGAACCAAACACCGGGACTGAGACGCCAGAACCACTCCATATGCCAGGTCTTGACTGTTCGCAGCGGCGGCGCAACTCCCCCCAAAATCCCTATGATCAATGATCCGAGAACCGCGAGCAAAGGGCCATTCTCGCGCTTGACGACCATCGCAATGCAACTTGCAAGACCGTATATGCACCTTCAGAGCGAGTCAGTATTGTGTCTCAGACATCATGTTGGTATGCCCCTTTCGATTACGTACCAAAAGTATGCCAGATTCGCCGCATACATCTCCGCAAAACTTATGAGCGGCGTTGCGAGGACCGAGAGGAAGATGGTGAAGTGCAAGCTACTGAGAGCAATTCGAGGCAACGTAGACAGGAGTTTACCACAATAGTATGAACTCTTCGAGTGTCCGGAAGCAGTCTCGCGCCAGTACATCATCTTCTCTTCGCCGAAGACCCAGAAACCAGGCGCAGAAGCAGCGAGTCCGATGGCCATACTATAAGTCAAGTCAGTACAGTGTCTCAGAAATTACGTTGGCTCGCGGTCTAGCTTCAAAGCCCGTGATGCTCACCCTGCCGTTGAGAGGCTAGCACGGAGTTTGAACTAGGACTGCGAGAATGTGTTTACGTACCCACCCAAGAGCCCGAGCTGGGGCGTCCCCTGGTAGTTAACGGCGGAACTCAACATCGTGAACGGGGGATGGTAGAGTCCTTGGAAGAGGTGGCCCTTGGAAGCGAAAGCTGAAAGCCCAATGATGAGTCCAGCAAGTCCACCGACGCCAATCTCGAAGAAGAAGCTGGTCGAATTGCGCACTTGCTGGGTCATGGCGCGTTTCCAGCAGTAATAGACCTGTGCGGGCCAGCTGGCGCCGCGTGCCTTCATGGTTCGGTGAAGCTCGTTCTCCTGTTCGGCAGTGCTGTTCAGCGATTGAGTGCTAATGCGTCGACTACTGCGTGTGTTGTAAGTGGTCTGGCTTCCGAGACTTAGGGCTGAGAGGTGCTTTGAGTGAACCATGTACTGTCCATTTCGCTTCCACTCGTCGATGAGGAATTGAACTCCCGAGTCTCGTTTTTCATTGCCCATAGCGTACTGTGCACCATCTCCGGTGATGATGTCCATCAAGGTATCAGCAGGATTGGCTCTTTGAGGGAAGGCAAAGCCCATGCTTTCGAAGTAGCTGTGCACGCCTTCAGTGGCTCCACTGTAGACGCTGCGGCCAGATGCGAGCAGAAGCAGTTGATCAAACTCGTAAAAGATCTTCTCGCGAGGCTGGTGAACAATAGCAATGACAGTTACGCCAAGCTTGCTGACGGCTTTGAGTAAACGCATGATCGAAGATGCGCTCGTGGCGTCCAGTCCAGATGTCGGCTCATCCAGAAAGATCGCCATAGGTGCTGCTGCCAACTCGATACCGATATTCACGCGCTTTCGCTGGCCACCTGAGATGGTCGGCTTCACAGGGTCTCCCACGCGCAGGTGCTTAACATGAGTGAGCTGGAGGCATGCAAGCAGCGAATCGACGTGGTCCTGGATCTCCTTGTCTCTCCAGCTTGCAGGTAGACGGCATCGTGCCGAGTGCAGTATATTCTCCCGTACAGTCAACTCGGGGAAGACGATGTCGTCTTGGGGAACGTATCCAATCAACTTCTTGTACTTGTTCATGTCTTTCGACCATCCATTGATCTTGACCGCACCGCCAGTGTGACTCGCTTTTCCCATGAGAACGTTCAAAAATGTGCTCTTGCCAGCTCCCGAGCCGCCCATGACACCCCACATTGACCCTCTGGGCATTGTACCAGTCACATCCTGCAATATCTTCTTGCCACTTCTCGTCTCATACGCTAGGTTCTCGAAGTCGAAACTCAGTCCAATTGACTGGGTCGTAACAGATCGGCTCACAGATCGAATGAATCTTTGGAAGTCGGGGTTCTTCTGATAGTCTGCTTCTATCTCATCGTCGTCGAATATTGAAACATCGTCGTCGTCTACGTAGCCGTCCATATTGTCGACTCGACCGTTGCTTCGGCGGGTATGCGCAGTGTAAGGTAGTCGAGGTGTGAGGGTAGCACTAGATGCTGGCGAGACATTTCCGGGGATGGGTGTGAGCGACGTCCGCGGTGAATTGGCTCCAGTCATTAAAGGCGACCCCAAGAGCCCAGAATTCTCCTGTGCATAAGATCTGCGTGGCTCCTGCACGGGCGGCACGCTGTACTTCTTTGGCCTGCTCTTCCTCCACTTGCTGATTCCGAAACCAACGGCAACCAGCAATCCAAGCACAACATCCAATACAAGCGTGACCCACAACGGCGCCAGGACAATTTGGTTGACAGAGCCCGCTGGGCATAGTGATCCGTAGGAGCATTTGAATGGAGCTCGGGACCCGGATGGACAGAACGTGCCGGCCGGACATTGGATCTCTTCCTTGCCATTCGGACAATAGTGGCCATTTGCGCATATCTTAGGTTCCAGTACACCCTGTGGATTACACGTCTGGCCCATAGCGCGCATTCCTTGGCAAACCTCGTAGGGCGGACAGTATTGAGGCGGATGTTCATCGTCAGAATTGGGGCCTGTTGCTTTGTTAGATGCTCATACTCGAACGGTGTTCATGTCTCAAACTTACAATGGAACCCAGGCATGCATGTGTCGTTCATAGCCAAAGCGACAGGCAATGCTCCGGGGCGATAGCAGCCTGTCTGTGTGTAGTTGAGCGAATAACTCCAAGCATTGAACTCCATGGACTGCATATCCGCATTCTTGAAACGGTCAAGCAGGTCTGCATTGGCTCTGCCGGCATCCTGTACCGCGAGACTCTGCTGTGGAGTAAGGGTGATGGCCTGGGTAGCGGTAGCAAAATCCGAGTAGTCTGCTGTTGCTTGATCGGCCATGGTGGCAATGACCTTGCGCCTAGAGCGGCGGAATGAATGTCGGGTAAGGTATAACCAAAGTGTAGTACAACGCCAGCACCGAGGGAGTCAGAGAAAAAGGTGACAGTAAGTTGTTCGACTGCTGGTGGAAAGGATCGCAAGCCGTCAAAGCACCTTCCACCTCTCACTTCAGCTGTAAGTAATTTAAGAAGTAAGCACCACCATGAAGAAGAATACGGGCACGTGAGTACAAAACAGGCTAGACAAGCAACAGCAATGACAGTATAGGAAAGTAAAAGCACGCGAACGCGCAGTAGAAGACCTACTTAGTGCTATTTCACCAAGGCTGATCCAAGCATTGGGTCCGGCGAAAACATCCCTGACCGAACGAGCGTGCGTGCCTCGCTGCACACAGATCAGGTTGACAAGGACAGGCAGACTGCGCACAGCAGACGCATATCCGTAAGATGAGCACGAGTGGCAGGCATATCGACCGGGTTGTTTGCTGCGCTCATCACTGTAATCGACATGGGCCGCTGAGCCTCACAGCAAGGCTGACGGACGCTGGAAATAGCTGTGGATGCCTGGGCAAGCAGCATGGTGACAGGTGCCCAGCTAGGGATGACGCGCCCTAAGTAAATTTTGTGGCACGAAGGATTGTAGCCGTCAGACTCGGGCACTCAGGGCGGTGCAAACTGGAGATAAAAAGTGGTTTCTCTGAGGTTTGAAAGCCAGGTGATGCTGTCGGGTTTTGGACATGGCTCCGCCTAGGGCTCCGCCGCTGCGCCGCCAACCCGCAGAGATGCCGTGTCGCGTGCTGCCGGGCGAGCCGATGCACAACGACGACACCATTATTGTTATTTTCCAAGTAAATCTCAGGGTTGGTCTTGGAGATCATCAGTCGATCGTTGTTAACGGCAGAAAGCAGTATTCTTTGCTCTGGCCTGGTCTCACCACCATCTCTCAGCGGACACCAATTTTGTGGATATTCTCAGCGCGGCGGTGCAGCGTTACACAGGCAGTAGTGAGCAGGCGAAGGATCAAGCAATCAGCGCACAACCCGACCTGTCTGTCTGTTGTCCGCGGCCGAACAAACGACCTTGGCATTGACACCGCCATCCTGTTCGGTATCACGCGGGACTTCTTAGATCTTTAACGAGCGGCACATCGCAGCCCATGTGCCGTGTACCAAGGTCTTGAAAGCCAGAGTCTCGGAGCCGACTTGGCAGTAGTTGTGAAGAGCATGAGGTGCTCTGTTTCCGAGACGTGCTAGAGGTGCTATCTTCCTCATCGGTCACGGCCAGATGATGCTTATGTCAGAGAGCTTCTGTGCCGCGTAGCGCGTATTCTCAGTCTAACAGACGTGCTACCATCGGCATGAAACTTTGTAGATATTTGACGTATCCGAAGAGCGCTATTTATCTCTCGTCGTCTACACAAAGGTATCACTATGTGTCAAGTAGAGCGGTCCTGCAACGGCACCTAGGGTAGTAGCATCTCAACGGCAAACAAGTCTAATCATGCCGATATGATCAATGGTACCACCGCACTAGCTACCAAGCTAAGCATACATCATGAACAATATCTCCGTGGCAAGGTATCACTCATAGTAGCACAGAGCAGAGTACTACAGCACAACATCAAAGTCACAATTACCAGACACTCGCCAAAAAGAATTGTTCAAGGGTATCAACTAACACCATGGCGCAAGTACAGACTGAAACCTTCACATTCTCTACGCTGCCTCACTCGCCTTGCTCTGCCTTCCCACCCACTTCCTCACACCAGCCCACTTCTCGCTCTTCGTCTCTACGCCACCCAACTCGTTGCCGACCTCGAACACTGTAGTAACGCCATCGAGACCACCCACGGCCACATGCTTGCCCTGATTCTTTTCCCAAGCGAGCTTGTTGAGACTGCGCAGCGCGTACGCATCCTTCTCGATATGGCTTGGACGCGCGGTAGCAACTGGAATGTCGCTGGAGGCGGTGATGTCGAAGATGTCGAGTTTGCCAGCGCCGTCGACACAGCCGAAGACGCCGGGCTTTGTGGGCGACCATTTGGCGCTGTAGATAGAGTCTTCGCGAGCGATTGACAGGAGGGGAGCAATCGTGGTTGCGGCGCCTGAAAGCGAGCCTGCAGTTGTTGATGGCGCCTTGGCCCGCCAAAGCTTGATGGTCCAATCGAGGCCGCATGAAAGGAAGAGGTCGCCGAGGTCGACTTTACCGCGGGCTGGGTGGAAGTCGATGGAAGTGACCGGTGCCTCGTGGCCGCGGTATGTGTAGCGTGAGTCGACACCAGCTTTGGCACCCGCACGATCGTAGCGGTGCACAGGTAGGATACTGCCTTGTTCGGTGCCGGCGAGGAAGTACGTTGGGTCCGAAGCAGGGAACGACATGCAGATGGGCGCAACATCGTCTGTCTTGTAAGCTGCGGGATTGGGTGAGTGAAGCTCGAGGTATTCTTGAGGCAATGTGAGCATATCTGTTGACCAGGCGCAGACGACACCGTCGGTGCTGACAGATACGACGGAGCTGGCGTTCTGCGTGCCGACTACAGCTAGTGAGTAGATGGGGTGAGCATGACCGCTTCGACCGCCCATCAACGGCGTCTTCTGAACAGGCTCGCCGGTACGTTGGTTGCGAGCGCGTGTGTCCCAGAGACAAAGTTGGCCGCTGTATGTTCCACCGAGGATAAGCGAAGGGTGGTACGGATGGAAGAGACAGGAAAGAAGATCGGATGTGGCGTGGAGGCTGTATTCGGGACGACCCTTGAGGTGCATGTTCCAGACATTCAAAAGGCCGGGAGGGGTGTGAGGCGATTGCTGCGATTTGGTGTATGTTGTGCATAGGAGCTCCGGGAACTTTGGGCTGAAGTCGATGTCGCTGACCATTCGTTTCCTCCCCATGGCTTCCGTCAGATCGAACTGCATGACTTCTTTTATTCTGCGACCTTTCCTGCCGACATACTCGTCGTCGTCCTCAGCATCCCTGCCTTGCAAAGCGTAGTCGGCCAAAACATCATATTCCTCGTCCAATGCTCGTTCAATGACCTTGCTGCTGCGTTCCACGAAGTCCAGAAATTCGTTACTGCCAGTGACGGCCTGAAGCTCGTCTGCCTCGAGTGCCCTTGCGGGAAATCGTGCTTTGTCGGACTCGTTCTTTTCATCCAGCTGCAAGGCCCTGATCTCCTCCTCGATCTCCTGACGCAGCCGTTGTCGGATCTGTTCCTCCTCGAGCTCGATCTCCCGCTGGCTCAGTTTACGTCGCCTCCTCGACGGGCTTTTCGAGGCACCTTCGCCCTCCTCTGTGTCCTCGCTGGAGTCCTGTGCGGGTTGCCATGGCTCTGTAGTTTGCACGCCTTTGCTGTATGTGATGTATTCGGGTTTCGACTCGACCGGGATCTCGTAGACGGTCGTCAATTCGGCGAAAGAAAGAGTCTGCGTGTCGGTTGAAGCATCTTGGTACAATCTCGTGGTGGGCGGTGTTCCAGGTGCTCTCTCGCGCGACTGCTCGTCACTCACTCGCTGCTTTCCTGCAGGTGAAGACGAAGATGGTCGGTCGACAAGGGATGAGATCAGACTGTCCAAGTCTTCGGTCCGTCTCGCCCTTGAAGGAGTAGGAGAGGCTAGCTGGATCGTCAGTCAGTCTCTAGCCATCAATACAGTTGGCTGCTATTTACCTCTCCGGCATCTAAGCTCTGGCGGTGGCTTGTGAACTCCCTCTGTCGCAACTCGCGCTGCTTCTTGAGCTCAGCGAGCTTGGCCTTCTTCGCGAGGATTTCCTCTTTCCGCTGTTGAATGCTCGACATGTTGCACTTTGTAAAGTAGCGGCTCAAGGAGAGATGTTTAATTAGTTATTCTCCTCAGTAAACATGCATGCATGCACAGCGCGTGAGGGCAAACGGGAACAGGGCGAGCTTCCAATTGGCTCCAATGCGCGGAGGAGCAGCGCTTGAGGGCGCGGGAATTTCCCGGGGCTGGCAGAGCATCAACGAAAGATCCAGCCGGGCACCAGCAGCACGACACACGAGCGACCACTACGCCGCTACCACCTTCCACCTCATCTTCACCTCAACTACCACCCCTCGCCAACTCGATCCTTTGCTCTCGAGAGCCATTGAATCTTCCCTCGTCCGAAGAGCCCGTCTCCAGATCTCACAATGTCTGCTTCCACAGGGGTGAATGTAAGCCAATCCGCGCGATAGCGAGCGCACGCCCGCCGAACACGCGCGCAATTGCAATGCTTCCTCCAAGGCGAATGTCCCTCTGACACTTCACGTTTCAGGTCCTCCGCTGGGGCGCTCTCGCCTTCGGTGTCTTCTACGGCTTCTCACACCAGGCTGCTATCACCACCAAGGACAAGATCGCGGCCTCAAAGCACGAGTACGAGCGCAAGGAGAAGCTCATCAACGAGGCAAAGGCTGCCTGGGCACAGAAGAACGCGCCTAAGGGCCAGGGCAATGGATGTGAGTGCTACAAATGTCTGGCGTCAAGAGTGGGAAGACGGGCACGCGGAATGCTGGGCCTGATGGTTCGAGAGATGACTACGGATGATACAGAATATGGATGGCTGTTTGGCCGTATGACACGACGCATACTGACATTCGACGCGCAGTAATAACCGACCCCAGCGACCCCAAGTTCGACCTCGAGGCATACCTTACCCAGGTGCAGAAGGATAACCCGTAGATTCGCATCACGACTTCTTGCGAGCGAGGAACGAGGCGGTAATTTGAGGCTACAAACACTAGAGGCGACTGAAAAGTATGGAGAGGACGACCAGGCAAGTCGCTGGTCAAAGAGGGATGGGTCTGCCATCCGCGCGCAACCTGAAGATAGATACCCAACAGGCTATCTTCCCCATGGCAGCGTTGTATATAAGTCTGTATACTACCGTGTGAAGCGATAGACGTATCGGATAACACACATGCCGTGATTTTGACAAACCCATGGCAGGGGAGACTCGTTTGCTCTGAACCTATCATGTTGAGACGCTCACGTGAATTTGACTTTTGACTTAAGGTACCGGCATCGCCCTACACTTCTGCGTTAGCCGTGCATACTGTACCTCAGCTCCTCCTACATAAATCATTACCTTGGCTCAGCCTTCTACAACTGCGCTGTATATATCTTCATGTCTTTCGTACTCCACACATGGCCAATCTATATTCTGCGTATCATCTAAATGATGCCTTTGCACAGGCTCGGCGCAACGGCATTCTGCTCCACCGGGTTGTGGAGAATGCTGGTGGCATTTGCGAGCGGGAGTTGAAAGACGTCCAGAAAGCATCTCGACCACGTAGAACTAAGGGACCCGCACGTACGCGGCGCATTGGCATGGATATTGTATTTATCTCCATGCACTTAAGCTGATATGCCCACATCGAGTCTTGCATAAGCTCCGAGTATACTTTCGCATATTACTTTCCTCCCTTTCGTTGCAACCATGGCCACCGCCACCCTTAACCACCCTTCCATTGGGAAAGTTATCGGCAATGCCGATCGTGAACATGTGACAAGATACCTAGGACTACAATACGCCACCCTAGCCGACCGATTTGCGCCACCACAGATGAAAGACTATACGGAGAATGATACCATTGACGCCACAGCGCATGGGTAAGACCAGCATAAAACTCATCTGTATACACTCGCTAACAATTTCAACAGACCACAGGTCCTCGCCCTTCCAAATGGTGCAGATTTCGAGTTCAAACTCTTGCAGCATTCCTTGGACTACGATCGTGACGCGGTGCAGATGTCCGATGTCGACGGGTTGAATCTCAATATCTACGTCCCTACCGAGGGAGTAACAGTAGACAGCAAGCTCCCAGTCTTCGCTTTCATTCACGGAGGAGGCTTCAATGGCGGATCATCGAGCTTTCCTCCATACGATTTAACCCGTTTCGTGCGACTGAGCGTGGCAAAGGGCATGCCCGTCATCGCCGTTTCGCTCAAGTATGTCTATTCTCTCGTAGCATGTTGCAGATGCTGACTAAACGTAGCTACCGAGTCGGTGCACCAGGATTCCTCCACTCCTCAGAGATGAAGGAGGCTGGATATCTTCCCAATAACGGCTTCCGCGATCAACGAACAGCGCTCTTGTGGCTACAGAAGTACATCGGTGGCTTTGGCGGAAATCCGGATGAGATCACTCTCATGGGTGAGAGTGCTGGTGCGGTGAGCACGGCGGTTCATCTCCACTCTGAACAGCCGTTATTCAAGCGTGCGATGCTCATGTCTGGATCAACGTTACTAAAAGGTCCTTCACCGATGGTAATCGCCGACGACAATTATCGAAAAGCATCAGAAGTGCTGGGTTTGGACTCACTGGGACCCCAGGAGAGAATTCAGAAGCTTGTGAGTATGGATGGTCAGCAGCTCAGATTGACTTTGTTTGATCATGGTGTTGCTCCGTTGATATCGATTCCTCTGGTTGATGGAGATCTGTGCCCTGTACAAGTCGACTTCAAGTCCGTCATGGATGGCAGCTTGACTCTTCCAGGGCGACAATGGTGTGAAAGCGTCCTGATAGGAGATTGCGCGTTCGATGTAAGCAAGGCCAGCTCCAAAGTCGCTTATGAACATGAAGCTGACAATCATCACCTCTTCAGGGTAGCATTCTCGGACTATCACTGGCCAGGAAGAAAGCGGGCATCGCTCAGACATTCGTGGCATCTACCAGGGAGTCTCTTTCAGAAGAAGTGGCCAAAAAGCTGCTGACAGGCTACGAGATCGACTCATCGACCGAGGACGACCTAGCCTTTGAACGAGTCCTCCAGTTTGGCGGTGATGTCAGCTTCTACGCTGGGACACTCGCGTTCGCGCAAGGCTTAGAGAAGGACATGCCTGTCTACGTGTATCGATTCAACGAGCCAAACGACTGGCCCGGACCATGGCAAGGCCG
This sequence comes from Epicoccum sp. F181, assembly GCA_037042865.1. Taxonomy (NCBI): domain Eukaryota; kingdom Fungi; phylum Ascomycota; class Dothideomycetes; order Pleosporales; family Didymellaceae; genus Epicoccum; species Epicoccum sp. F181. The sequence continues at coordinate 612,983 of JAJSLS010000024.1, read as the reverse complement.
CTCGACGCACATCCACGACTTGGCGTGCCTTTTCCAGAACTTCAGTGACTTCCTCAGTGGCGCGCAAAATCAATTGGCTGAGGAGTTTGCTACAGATGTGTTGAGGTATGCAAACAATAAGGAGCCTTGGCAATGTTGGACGAAGGCCCGGAAGGTCGCGAAAGTGATTGCTACCGATGGCGGAGGTATGAAGGAGGACGTGCCTGAGCAAACTGGAAGGAGGAAGTTCTTCGTGGACCTGGCGGATGAAGTTGGTTTTGGCACGCTGCGTGGCGCTTTTGATCAGTTTATGACCAGCTAACTCAGTGAGTGCTGGTGCATTTGGAGAGACGATAATCCGATTTCATGACGGCGGATCGTATCAAGTGAGTTCTTGCAAAAGTCCGCATTCACATTTCACTGTCACTCTGCTCTGTTGTCACATGCTCGAGTTGCCTTTCCTTTAGCTCCCCAGTCGCACCTTCCCTTTACCTTGACACTAACTCGAACCCACCCACACCCACTACAAAACACACAACTCGGCTGCTTCGCAACGCAATTTGCATCCTTTACACAGCAAGCATTTGTTGGCTTGAGAAAACAAAGGTCGCCCGGTTACGTGCCTACCCGCCTGCACGCTGCACACCAACATCTCACTTACAAACAATGGCCGCGCCACTGAAGGAAAGACCAAAGGTCTTGATCCCGCTACCGCCACTTCCAGAGTTCTACCAAAACGCGACAGAAGGCGAGACCATGGCTCGCTCTTCTTCAGCACCCAGCTCGCACGCAAAGCATACACCGAAGTCACAGAAAGGCGACAAAAAGGTGGTGGCCGTTGAGGTCGGTTTGAGAACAGCGTTTGACTCTCGTTCGGCCGTGGAGCCTGTTTTGCCACCAGCCAAACGTCTCTCACTCGAGGCAAATGTCGATGCGAGACCTACGCTATATCACTGTTACCCACAATCTCCTCCTGCGAAGCTGCCGCCTTTCCCTCCACCTCCGCCGCCACCTGGATTCGAGTTAAGCGACCACGACAAAATGACGCATCGATACTCATATCACCACCATCACACCTCCAAGCACCAGGAAACCAAGCCTAAGAAAAAGTCGCAATCCCAGGGCCCCCGAGTCATTAATATCCCGCCACCGCCGCCAGGCTTCCCAGGCGCCTCAGGGGTCCTCATAGAGACCGAACCAGCCTCACAACCCACGCTGACCGTCTATCACATCTGTCGCATCTGCTTGCATCCGAGAAGCGAGAAATACCACTTGGAACACCCAGTCTCGAGCGACGGCGTGCTGCCACCGCCAGGAATATGCAAGCGCTGTCGCATCACAAGTGTTGAGGAGAAGAGTGACCGTACGAAGCTTGTTCGCGTGGAGGAGAGCGACAAAGTGAGGGTTGGCATTTCTGCCTTTATCCCCAAGGACAGCCTATACACCCGACAGGAAGCAAGCGAAGCGATCAGGAAACAGCATCGCAAAGGACATGGCGATATCTATGTTCGTGAGGGCTCCTCGGAGGAAGAGGAACCTGACCGAGTTGTATATCGCTACGTCAAGCGCACAACGAAGTCGGTGCCAGATCCACCTCTGATGGAGCGTCCAGAAGTGTCTGTCGAGAATCTGGCTGCTATGAACCTGATGAACGATCAGGCTTCGCCACCACCTGAGACGGGGAGAACAACAATGAGAGTCAATGTGGGGAGCGACTACGCAGATTCCCTAAACACTGGCAATGTTCGCTATCCTGCACAGAACGTGAGAGTCACAGAGATCAGAAAGGTCGACCGTCCAGAGACAATCGAATCTCTTTCAAGCACCAGGTCGAGCAAGTCGAGCACTACCACCACGAAGGACCACGTGTCGAGCAGGGCCAAAGCTTCCGCGTCCATGAAATCATCTGTCGCTAGCAGCAAGTCGAAGGTGACAGCGACAGCACAAGTGGCAGCGCCCGGTTACACAGAGTCTGAGATCCGCACTTTTGCGCGAGACGAGGTCGAACGCTATCGCCAAGCTGAGCGTATGATGCATGCGCACCCGAACGCCTACGCCCATGGACGTATGGTTCCCGTTGCTCCAGCCGTACCAGTCGAGCGTAGGATCGAGGTCGTCAGAGACACAGCTGCAACCAGGCCTTGGGAAGCACCAACATCGCCACTGAGAGAGACCGCCTTCGCAACACTCGAATCAAGGAACGCTTCGACTGCGAGCAAAGATGGAACAGGTCGCATGGAAAGAGGGCCTAGTGAGGATTCCAGATATTGGTATCATCCAGCAGCGTCTTCTCCTCCCGCCACAAAATCTGCTTCAAGCACAAGAAGTTCATCGACCGCACGCCAGCATTCAACGACACAGGCTGACAGACTTGATAACGCTAGATCCTATGGATACGATAAAGAGATCATCTACCCGCATGAGAGAAGGACACAAGAATCAAGGGGACAGGCACAACGTGAGCCTCATACCAGAGTACAGCTCAAAGAAGTCGTGGGCTTGATCCGTGAGGAGCCTGTTCATGCAAAGCAGCGGTCGGTGAGCTCTGGGCCAAAGCCTGAGCCAGACATCATCGAAGTAACGGAAGAGATCGAACTTCCACCAGGAACTCACCTTTGGGCAGCATCGATCCAGGCAACAGATCCTGCAATCTCACAGCGTGTGAAGGTACTTCGAACCAGGCGTGATTCTGATCGGCGGGAACGAACACGCTCGCCGCAGAGAGAACGCGAAGTAGGCAACAGTGGAGTGGCTTCCATTCGGACCGACAAGTCTTACCGGGAAGACGAAGCTGTGGTGAGATCGGTTAGCGGCCCTTCGTCTGTTCGGCAAGAAATCCACACCGAAAGTGAAGTCAGAAGCAGCGATCGCCAATCTCAGGCCAAAACAGACGTTACCGTCAATGAGACCAAAGAAGTATTTTTGATGCCATCACCCAGGCAATTTCATCCCAACTTGAGCAGTCATGGTCGTTCAGACGATGATTCATGGTACGCGTCCCGTGTCAAGAGTGTCAAAAAGCATCAGCACAGGCCAGAGCAGCCAAGTAGCCCACCGAAGCCTCGCGACGACACAAGCGATAAAACCATCTGGCCTGCAGACGAGACGCCTATCAGAGCTCCAGCTTCTAGCAGAATGTCCATGGTGGAAGACGGTGAAGACGACGATGACTGGGATTGGGAATATAAGACACGCATTCTGACAGCTTCGGATCGTCCACCGGGAAGAAGAGACGACGAAAGTGCTCCCGGAAGACACTTTGTCGATACCGAGCGTACATTCAGACGTCGGGTGCCTTCTCAGCCAAGTGCGCGCGAGCAAGATATGTCCACTCACAGCAGCCGCGTTCAGGCAAAACCACCTCCAAGAGAGCCACCGCCGAGAGAGCCGTCCCCAGTAGAGCGGCGCCAGAGAGTACCATTGGTACCTGAGATCGTCATTAGCACAGAGGTCGATCAGGGGTCATCGCATGATCGCGGGCGAGGACCGTACATGCGCAGCTCGGAAGAGTCAGCACATGTACGCTTTGCGAGTAAGGTCGAATTCTCGCCGACGCCACCGAGGAGTGACGAGTCTCTGCCAGAGCAAGTCAGACACAGCAAACCTTCCAGTCAAGTCTCCAAAGGGTCGGCCAAGAAGTCATCTCTTAGGCACCAAATTGACGGCGGCACAAGCGAGCCGCCTGAGTCTGCTGAATCACTCATAGAGCGGCCTCGAATTGCGCGAGTGGTCTCGTACTCTGCTGTCGAAGGGGAGGAAGAGCTAGATTACGTCTCTGTGAAGCATACTAGCTCAGCAAGAGGCAGCGCCCACTCCGGTCCAGCAGCGCAACACAGTACTCGATCTGATCCCAGGAGCTTTCGTAGCCAAGGCTCTCGCCGCTTGACTCGTACACGCGAAGACGATGATTTCGCACAAGATGCGCCGCTGGACGAAGTCGAGAAACGAAGTTCACGCAGCGGACGCAGTGGGCGTTCTGCCCGTCGCTCGTCGGACGACGCAGAAACCGAACCGAAGCTCAGTCACAGCCGAAGACTCGCTCGCGCGCTCAGCGAAAGCCCGTCTCGCGAGCGCTTGCAGCAGGATTACGTCCACTTTCAGCAGCAGCAGGAGCAGAAATCGGAGTCCGTGATTTCCCGAGGACGGCAGCAGGACTGGGATGAGCCGCGGGAAGACGGCAAGGGGCCGTACAGAGAGGAGAGGAGGACGGAGAGCATGGATGCGTTTTATGGTAGCGGACATGGCGGTCCTAAGAACAAGCAGCGCGAGTATGTGGTGCGTGAGAAGTGGTGAGTCTAGTCGATCGAGACTTGGACTGAGAGAGCATGTCCTTTGTATGCCTGGACGACTTCCTTGGACCGTTCCGGGTGAGACGAGGAAGTCCAGCTCTAAAGAAATGATCAGTCTTGGGTACCACACCTTAGCTATGTCCCCTAAGCATTTGACTATTGATGAGTGTTTGTAGCGCTGATACCAATTGGAGACGAGCAAAATGGTAGCACAAGGAAGTGAGTGTTGTCAAAAATGCAGTTGATTCCTGTCTCTTCTTCGGGATCTGTTCCCTTTTCTCTATAGTCTAATATGTATGTGTACTACATTCTGTTTTAATGCCTCGCTTCTATTAACCAAGAAAATCAAGATCCAAGCCACCAAAATGCAAATGGATGCAAAGTCGTTATGAATGAGAAAATGAAAACCGCAGTCCAGTCCGTTCTCCAACTAGCTGAGCTTCTTCATCTCAAAGTCTTGCGTTTGGCTGCGGCCAGGCGGTTGATAACCATCAGGTGCATCCTCAACTGTGGCTCCGTAGGGGCGACTGCTAGAAGTCGGTAGCACATCGGTCGGGATGCGCGGGGGCATGGGCTCCCTCTTCATGCTTTGCGCGTATGAGTTGTCGCTCTCGTTGGTGGTTGTGCGCCAGGCGGCGGAGCTGACAAGACCAGTCCTCGGGTCTAGGCGTTCGGTCGAGTGGCCGACGCTGGGGTGTCCTGAGTTGGATTCGGGAATGTCGGCCATGCCTTTCTCCATCAAAGCAGTCTCGTCATGGCCGAATGTACCGGTACGGGCGCGGCCGAAGAAGCGGTTGCGGTGTGAAGAAGCGCGGCGGCGCGAAGCATCAGAGTCCACAGAGCGGCGGTGTGCGTTGGAGCCTGTGTCGCGAGACGTGGTTTGGGCGAGATCGTTGCTGCGTCTTTCGGCTTGAGCGTGACGCTCACGGGAGCGTGCTGCTTCGGCGATGGTGGCCATCTGGTTGCGTTCGCGGTCGTCGTGGACATCACCTCCGAGATCGTCGTACGCGTAGTCTTTCATTCCCAAGCTGAAGTCGACACGCTTGTTCATGGCAGCAAGAGTCTCGCCTCTGCGAACGGAAGACCCGTTGCGTAGGATAGAACCAGAGCGCATGCGTGTTGCAGGCGGTCCACTAGCATCGTTGTCTGGTCCAACAAAGGGCTCGTCCTGGTGGGCGTTGGGATCGAAGCCGGCTGGGTTGTTTGGCTCTCCACCGGTGCCCATGTTGGGGTTTCCGATGTGAGGAACGTTTTGCAGGTACATGGGGAAGCTCTGCTTTTGACCAGGGAAGCGCATGTACGGGCCCTCGATACCGAGTTCCTGGATGCAGACCATGAGAGCGCAGATGAACTTGTTGCGACGAGCGAGACGGAGACCTTCGTTCTGCCAGTTGGACTTGTAGAAGAAGACCACATTAAGAGTCATCGAGTGAACGTCGACAATCTCACGCAATTCTGTCAGAATGTTACCCTGGTATTCGCGCTTCTCTGCCTTGACAAATTCAAGCAGTTTCGCGCGAAGGCCTTCGATCTGGTCAAGAGTGGTGCCAAATTTGATAGAAATTGGAACGGCTTCCGCAAGTCCACCAGATCGACGCTGGTTGAGAATGAAGAGGGTGTTCAGGTAGCTGTTGGGCGCTTGCACAATGTGACCTTCCATCTTCTTGAACTCGGTGAAAAGCAAGCTGATTTCTTTGACGAAATAGTCATCACCACGACCCAGAGCGCCAGTGTTACCGTAGATGCCGACACGGTCACCAACATCGAAGGGATGTTTGATAAACACGAAAACGACGGATTGCAAGAATTCCTGAGCGGTGACCGAGAAGAGCCAGGAAAGAGCCAGGACAGCGGATCCAGCAGATGTCAGCACACCAGCAGCCGATGTGGAAATCAACGAGATCAAGACGAGAATGGCGATGACAATAACGATGAACATGAAAACATCGTCGAGCTTGCCAACGACGGAGTCAAGATCCTTGAGAGAAGCGGTAATGGACTTGCGCTCACGGCCGATCTCGACACAGACTGCTTCGAGTTCCTCCATGCTGATATCGCCGTTCATGTCTTTGTCGAACATGCTGAAAGCTGCCGTGGACTCCTCTTCGTTTTCGTAGGCATTGTGCAAATCTTCTTGGTGGACGGTCTCGGTGTCTTCTCGTGCAAAGGTGCGGTACAGACGACGAGCGAGGACCTGTGAGCCTCCAACGGTGCTCAACAGCGTGATGACAACCTGGTTCGGGTGCGTACTCTTCATGACGCTCTTGCCAGTGAAATCTCCTGCAATCTTGCCGGTCACGTCACCAATCTTGCCAACAACTTCCTTAGTAGTCTTGGCAGCATCGTTGATGAAGGCGCCAGGAGTGCGAGCTCCAGAGACAGTGCCCTCGGCTGGCTGCTCAAATTCAGAGTCCTCCATGGCGATCTTTGTCTTGGAGTAGATGTACAGCTTGACAAGGGATCCGATCTGGAATTTGTTGAGCTCGATTCGGTCGGCGTAGGTGCGCAAGTGGAAGCTGATTGCAATGAGCTGAATGATAATCTTCTCGACAAAGTTCAAGGTGAAGCCGACCAACAAGGCCACCAAAACCTTGTTCATGGTCTTTTGCCACTGAACAGCGACTCCCTTAGGGTGATTAGGCATGTGGTTCGTCATCGTGGGAAGGAAGGAGATCTCGATAGCGAGCCACCAGAAGAATAGTGTGGCAGGGAGCTCAAGCTGCTTGCCCATGTCGCGCCACTTCTTGCCGTTGTTAGTGAAAAGTGTGGACACGACTCCGATAGGCCAAGGCAAACATTTCGCCATGATGCGACTCGCCCAGAGTGTAAGCCAGACAATTTCGAGCCAAATCATGAACCAGTACATTGTCACGCCTCCCACCTTGCGCTCTTCGAAGAGGAACACGCCGAGCAGCAGGGGAATGAGCAGGATGAGAGCCAGTGGTGCAATGTATGTGAAGTAGCGGATCAGCCAGTTTGACTTGTGCACCTTCTTGAAGAACTTGGCGAAGTTGGAGCTGGGGTTCTCGACCGGCTTGTAGACCTGCGTCTTTTCGTGTACCGGGTTTGTGGCAATATCGAACTCATCGATATCTTCGTCCCTCTTCCTTGATTTTGAGCGGTGCATGCTCTCGCTCTCATTTTCATCTCTTTCGTCGATACGCGAGATCTGCCTCTCGATCTTGAGCAGCTCCAGGTCATCATCCAAACGGCGAGCCTGCTCGCGGGTCTGGGAGGGAGACTTTTGGCTCCTCATGTCGTCGTGGCGATCATATTGAGTCTCGACTGTGAGTAGGGTGTCGGAGCGTTTAGGTATGGGGCCAGAGAAGTTCCTGTGCGTGCCGTCGTGGTCACCGACCATGGTGCCTTCCTCGTCGGAGGAACGCTCATAGCTCTTCCTGCCATTATTGTTCACGTTGTATGATGGCAATGACGCGGGTGCTTGGTTATTGCCGGGTTGTCTGGGCTGGTCGGAGTAGTATGCGTAAGTCGGCTCTGGCCGCTCGTCGACCGGAGTGGTCATCTTGCGCTGGCGATACAGATACACCAGATATTAATGTATTGTCCCGCGAGCTCGAGAGGAATGGTGTATCGCAGCCAAACTGGCCTGGAAGGAAACGAAGACTTCCAGCACTTGGTCGACTTGAGAATCCCTGAGCAGTGACGGAATGGCCAAAGTTTGAAGACGCTAGCGCAACGGGTTGGTGAACGAGTGTCTCCGTGGATGCGCGACACGTGATATCGTGAAGAGTGGCGCTGAAGTGATTTCTGTGAGGGAGTACAGAAAAGCAAAGGAGCACAATGTAATATTCCGAGCAGCACAAACAAAAGACAGAGCAGAGCCTGGAGATGATGTGCGCGAGGGTACTCAGGTACTACTGGACGATACCTCGCAGCGGTTGGGGAGAGAGCAAACTCTCCGGCCGCGTATCAAGGCCCCACAGCTCTGCGACACCGACGAGCTCGATCGCACTACGCATGCACCCAATCGCACACCCAGAGCACCCTTTTCGCAACCTTCACGTCCCCGAGGAGCCTCTCTCGCCTCTCAACAGCAGCGTTGTGAGACGCGCGGGCTTGTTTTCCTAATCGCAGCACATGCGGTGCTGAGGTCGACGTGGCGACTGTGCAGCATTGCTCGATATGCACTTCAGGAGTTCTCAGGATCCGCGTGGTTCAGAATGATAACACTGCGTCCCTTGCACTGCCATTCTCCCCATCCGTGCAGTCTTATATGGGTCGCCGGTTCTGGTCCAGACCTTGATAGACTTTTGAAGATATTAAGGTGTACGTTTTTGTTACAAGTGTTCCAGCAATCGCGTGCATGTTGGCACATGTAATTTTTGACATGTGCTCGTTGAATTGGCCCAGCTTCGACTGCCACCTACGCCATCGCCAGGTGTTGGACCCGTCTTCATGCATTTTGGCGAGCGCCACACCCGTGTCCACCGTTTCGGTCCATCTGCGCCGCCCGCTCGCCCCTGCGCTAGAGCCTGTCAGCGAAGAACGGGCCTCGAACGTCTCGGCAGACGCGGTAACAAATATAGTAACTTTAGATGCGATAGATTGTAAGCTCTAATTGACCAAAGAACTTGCGGTGGCTTTGTTTTTCGGCATGTGAATGAAGATGGCGATCGTGATTTCGGAAGCGAATGTCCTCGACCGCCACATACCAGTACTATTTCACAGCATCGAACAAAGCGAAAGTCCTGTCTCACTCAGACGCACTCGAAATATCGCTGATCTGCACCTCCTGCATGCGTCCTACTCGTGAAACATGCAGGCCTGAGACAGAACGTCTTCATGTGCAATCATCTGCGCCAATCGTCAGCATGTCGTCCTCGGGTGGATGTACTCTTGTAGCTGTCAACAAGAGAGACGTACATCGCGTTGAGCAAGCCACCTTCGGCTGTCAAGCCACAGTATGCAAGATGTATGACAGTTTCTTACATGCATCCACGTGTATCAACACATGTACTTGTCCGCTCGTTCTCATACTTTGTGTGGCTGGCGGAGTGTGTTCGTGTCACAAATGGAGCCTTCCAATGCATGCCATGCCATCGAGATGAGTTGCGTATCTCGCATACCCTCCTCTACAAGCGACAGTATCGCCTAAGAAGGTAGGGAAAGAATTGACAGCGTGTGCCGCCGAGATACTGTCAGTTCTGGCCGTCGTGACGACTTATGTGGATAAGATTAGTATTAGGGAAAGGTTGCCCTGCTTTCCAACAAGATCATACTTGTGTCTAGCCAACAGCGAACTTTAGCAGGCATCGTAGAGCAGACTAAGGTAGAAATTGCGATTGGTTTCAACACACACAGACACCACGATCGGAAATCGCTCTTATATGACATATCTCTCGGCTCAGACAATATATGCATTAACAACTGAACACACATGCATGCATGTGATTCTATGTTCGAAAGATGATGTGTCATCCCAACCCTAGTAACCCCATGGCCCATCTATGGTAAAATGTTTGGACAAGTATAAAACTCTTATTCCTCGCCAGAGAAACGAGACTACGATCATTAGCATATCTGCCTCTTCTTCTGCTGTATTGCAGATCGACAGCTCGGTTGTGAACGCGTTTTTCACTGCCTACTTCCCGTGCATGTAACACATCTGAGAGGTCAACTGATGGACCAGAGCATCGTACTTCCGAATTCAATCCCGTAAGATCAAGAATTGGATATGACTTGGATGACTGGCTCTTTTAAATGAGTTAAAAGGTATGCATCTCGATGAAGAGGTCTCCCGATACTGTGATCCACGGGTCGGCTCTTGTCCACACACCACGCGATGTTCACGCTCCATAGAGTTTGTGAAAGCCGTTAAAGGCGTTTGCGCTAGCACACTACGCACTACTGGTGCGGAAGCGAGAAGAAGCTGTATGATACTATTGATGTGACTTGTATGCCTGGATCCTCCAATGATCATTGTGTCGTTATTCGCGAGTCTTGTGGTCGTGACCATTGCAGTAAGAACACGATAAGTCTGCTGTCCGGGCAGCACAGACAAGATCACCGCTCACAAAGACGCACACGCCTCTTGCAAAACTCTCGCCGGTAGTCTCGCCCACACGCTCGGGTCAGTCAGCGACTTCACTTCAAACTCCAGCTCCGATTTCCGTTCAAGAGGCGCAAGCGGTGACGCAGATATTGTCGGTCCCACAAAGTATTATTGCACAAAAAGGCCCTCGCCAACCCACGCGTGAACATCTCAGCCCAAGGCTTGCGTCCCCACCCCAATAGATGAAATCTGACGCACAGCATCCGCAAAGAGGGTCAACTCATTCGTAGTATGACGCGATACGACATCCACGATCTCGCCGTGAGCTCGACGGCTGGCAGAACTTCCCGGTATCGTCCGATCAGCATACCTGCTACGCCCATCAAGAGGTGGCAATGCACGCGCAATATCGACGACACCCAAGTCCTATAATCGGCCTCATCCGAGACCACTACCACGTGGCAGACACGTGATGTAAACATTTACCGTGGACCGAACCACACGCTTGGAAATCGAAGTCACGCTTCTCGAGTCTGAGCTGATGTGATGGAACTTTAGGGGGAAGCATGAAGATGTGGGAATTCCCAGTTGGCTGGTTCTCCTTCTCGCCGCTCGCGTGCGCGAAAGCAGAAAGCCTGTTGTGGGCGAAATCCTGCGGACCGGGTCCCCGGCGCTAAAAGGCGTACCACCACGCTGCATTGGAGTCTACTTGTGATAGCCGTTGAGAAGCGAAATGGTCAGTGATCAAATCTGGTGTCTAGATTGAGTGAGTGAGTAGAGTCATTCATACTGGTCTTTATAACATCGTGGTCAGAGCACAAGAGAAATCGGATGCATTTGCATAAAGTGCTGCATTAATACAAATAGTGATCAAACACAGAAGGAAAGCACAAAGTCTATAGCCGATACACGATGAACGCCTTAAGAATCCCCCAGACTCCTTTCCCCAGGAGCCTTGCCTCCATTCGGCAAGGCTCGTCACCCATGGCCATGGGATGAATCTTTGGTCCCACCGACGCCGTGCGAGGAAGGAAGAACAGGTCGATGCATGCTCCGACCAGGAACCAAAAAAGCTAGCAGTTGATGTCGAAATCCAAACGCCAGTGCCATATCGTTTGCGAATTTGTCTTCAGTCAGCCACTGTTGACCAAGCTGCAGTGTGATGTCCAGAATTTCAGTGCACTGCCATACGCTTGGCCGTGGAAGCTCGATGGACACTGACCGGAGCAAGTCATTAGCACGAAGCTTTTCGTAGTGTGTGACTGGAAGTGGACTTACCAGGCGTGCTAATTCACCTCAGTGCCGCACTGCGGGCAACGCTTGCCTGGAATCACCCAGACGGTCTGGCCGCGGGCAATGCAAGCCTGGCATCTCTTGCCCGGAACCTTTCAGATGTCAGTTTGAGAATTTCGGTAAGCGAGTGCAGTAGATTCGACGACTTACGGGCATTGTGCGCAGTGGAAGGTTGCCTGCAAGGGGAGAAATGCTCTCGTGGTACGCGTGCTTGCCTCTTGAAGAAGGTCCCATGTCATCGAAATCACGGTCAGCGCAGAGGCTGGGAAGTTGCTCGACGCCTAGGCGGCAAAGGGTCTTGTAGCGGCTGTTGCTGTAGGACATTGTGATGACGATTTGGGTTATTGTTGTTGTTGGTTGTTCGGAAGAAGGATGACGTTGAAGTTGCTCGGTAGATTGCAAAGATCGTGAATGGTGTCTTCAAGATTGAAACCAGGAAGCTTGAAGTTTTGTGTTGTGTGATAGAGATCGAAAGGTAAAGTAGGTGGTGTTGAGCGAATGTGACAAGATTGTTTTGGATGAATGATAAAAGACAAACCTGAGAGCTACAGCACGAGGATATACTTATACGTATCATGGTGGGCGAGAGTTTTGTCGATGCGTTCACAATGTCCATCACTCGTCCGGGGTCGTCTGTTCATATGCAGGCGACCCGACCACATGGGTAGCGACCTATCCAAACGTCGAAACCTGGGACGAGAGTCGAGATAGCGCACAGGGACGAGCCAGAACCAACCGGCAGGAGCCGACGTTCTCGTCGTAACATAGGTGACCCGGTGTACAGCTCGCCCAGTCGAGTTTGAAGGTCGCACTTGCACACCGTACGGCACCTGCGACCCCGGTTAGCCTTTCGAAATGTCAAGTCGGATGCATCGGCGCGCAGCCGCGTGCCGGTAGACCCGCGGCGGGTCTGAATCTAGCAAGCGATGCAAACGAATCCGTACCGGGTACAGAGGAGGGCAGCAGCTGCGCGAGCGATCGCAGGGCCAGCGATGTCTCTCCATCTGGGCCCAGGTGCCATGTGGACGGCGTACGAGCTAGCGACTCGTAGGCTTCGCGAGCCCTACGATGGATCCTACGCACATGTCGATGTGGCTTCGTCGTAAGAGCCACCTCGCAGCAGATAGACCACGGGCCGGTTTGATGCTGGACGACAGTGGTGAGAGGACGCGTTGCTGGAACACGGAGCGGCCGTGGCAATGCAGCAGAAAGATTATTCGCAAGCCCTCGAACACGGCGATTGGGGTGGCACAATGGCTGGTGACAGCCGCAAGTGCCGGGTGTCGCGGCGTGTGAACAGCGGATTGAGTTTCATGGCAGGCTGCACCTGGACCGTCTCGCGCCTCCCGGGCGGTGCGTTTGACATGGATGGGCAGAGAGAGCCACAGCGCAAATACAGTGCATATGTAGCGTGTGCGATCAGGAGTGCTTTGTGACGTATCGGAAAGATGCCTCAGAATGCCCAAGCGACTTCGATGTGCAGTCCCTCGGACCTGTCTACAGCGAGACGTGTATTCTATGCAGAACAGGGCGCAGGAAATATGTTTTAGTTTGACCCTGCCTGCAACTTGCAATTGAACAAGGCATAGTCTGGCATTGCCGTACAGGTCTGAGACGCCAATGGCGCAACCCTCGCAGCAGTCGTTCACACGGCAGTTGTATGTCATAGCGCACGGCAGCTGTGCTCGATTGGCTATCAGATCAAGAGCCTTCTAATTGCCATCTCACAGACACGTACGATCTGTATGCCGGGATCACAGCCTCACAACACAACAACAACCCGAAATCGGGCATTGCAATCTCTCATATTTCTCGACCGAACCAGTCACAAAGTCTCTTGTATCCTGGCACACACGAGCAACACAACTACGGCAGACGTCTGGTCCTCGTGCTCCTCATGCCAGCGAAAAGCCTCTCCCGTGCGGCAAGCATCGCGCCGCGAAACTCGATCCGTCCCTCATCAAAGGAGCCAGGATGACCAAAACTCTCACTGGCACTACTATATGCTCTTCGACGAGAGCAGATCTCGTGTCGGTGAGGGAGGCTGCATGGTGGCTGCAGATGTCAAATCTAAAAACCCTGGCGCTGCTCCTTCGCTTCGATGCGAGATCGAGTGTTTCCAGACTGGCAGATGTCTCCCCGGACCCCGGATCGATCCCCATGGCAGGGTATACTTAGGGGAGCACCGGCTGAGTACCTTGTCATGTTCCACGAGGCTCATTATTCGATCAATCCCCAAAGTAGCGCAGTTGAGCCAAACAGTGTCACTTCGAAGCAAACGTTGGGAAAAAGAGAGCTGTCATCATCAGATAGATTCGTGCATGCGAAACACGGCATAGATCGGTGCTTCTATTATCCGCCCAATGTCGAAAAAAGATCATCACTCCTTGTAAACTATCTTCGAGCTGACCAGCAGCTTCCCACCCGTGGGCTTCCCCTCAATCCCATGCAACATGAGCAGCTGCAAGCCCACGGGGAAGCGGTCGAGCCTGAAGCACGCCCAGGCAATCATGCGGTCCTTCTGGAACGCATCGTCGTCCATAACCTTGAACCTGGGAAGAGAAACGTATCGTCAGCTGAGCCCTGTAGGAATTTCCCTGAACGTTCTCTGTGGTGGCGCGTCGACAAGACCGTGTTCTTGCATTATGCATGCAGCTTTTCAATGTTGAATCCTGCGGATAACGGCCGCGGGTGCAACGCCAGAAAACTGATCGCCGGTACTGGTGTCGCTTAAGCGCATTGTCTGTCCGGTATTGCATTGCATTGCATTGCATTGTGTGTGTGTGTGTTTTTGACACCGGCAGCGCGCAGCAAGTGCCGTACACGAGCGGCGATGCGCAGCGCCTAATGGTCGCGTGCTGCCTTGCTCACAGTCCGAGCGCACAATCCGACGAAACACAAAAGACGGCGGTGAGCCATCGCATCGTATCGCTCGACAAACAGCGCAACTCAACCTGTTGCAAGTCGCTCTCTTGTTTGCGTGCGTGCAACGACCGAGCCCCCAGCTCAGCGTCGCGCGGCAATACACGGCAGAGTCGTCGTGCCCTAGGTGGATCGGCATGGTTGTGAAGCGTCGCATGGTCACGCCGGGATGTACACAGGCTCGATTGAGCAGAAAGGGAATCTATCGACATACCTCACAAAACTCAATTCTGGAACTGCTCCCGCGACTCCGTGGAAGTCCATTGTTTCGTCGGAGAAGTCTGGATCGTGGCTGCGCTGGGTAGCTGTCTTGCGCTTCCATTCGCCGCCCTTGTTCTGCCCTCCTTTGGGGATCTGACCACCGTACTGCTCGTCTTGGCTAGCGACGTGGAGCTCGCATTTGATGTATGCCTGCAAAAGTGACCAGTGTCAGTGGTGGGCAAATCGACCTCAGGTGCAAACGACTCACATCTGGTGCTTTGCCTGCAGGCTCGAGCCCTTGAGCAGCAAGTACCTTCACAGATAAGTCAAAGTCACGACGCTTGATCTCCCCAAGCTTGCCGTCAATCCTACGGTAACCTTCTGGCTTCAATACCCATCCCTGAGTCCCATCGAACATAGCTTCGTTCATCATGATGGCGGCGTTCATCTGCTGCCAGTTCAACGCCACCATCTGGATACCCAACCGCCAGAACGGCGTAGGGTCCAGATTCGACGATCGCACTCTCGTGCCCTTTGGGTATGCACGCATCAAATAGTCGACGTTGTGCTGGAACACCGAATTGGGGTCAGATTCGTGCAGATCCAAGAGCTTCTTCTCGGAGAGAGCGAAGATGTGCGTGGGGATTTTGGCTTCTGGCTGGTCGAAGCTGTCGAAGTGGCAGCTGCGGGTGTAGATGCCGAGCTTGCCCAGGGATTCGATGATCTTGCCCTTCTTCGCTGGTTCGGTGGCCAGATCGTCTTCGGAAGACTCGTCATCGTCATCTTTTGTTGATGTCCTTGAGAGTGTCTTGCTTGCTTTGGAGGCTGTTGCTTTCTCCGGTGGTGTGAATTTCACTTTGATTAGAATACGCTTCCTCATGCTCTCAAGGGGAGGCAAGGGTGTGTTTTCGTCGAAATCTGCCGGTATGGGTACCAAGTAGGCTCCCCAGTAATCGTTGATGATCTCCACCATGACCTCCTGCTGTTCGTGGCTCGTGTGCACCTCGAAGCTGACTATGAGTGGCAAGTCGGTCTTGTAGAATGCGTAGTCGCGCACGACTTCTGCTACACTGCGGAAAGGTAGCTCCGTGGTTGCAGTGTAGCCGTGATAGACCATGGGCTCTGCTCTTCCACTGTTGGTACGCCACGGCATGGGCATGCGCGGCGGCTGCTCGATCACAGGAGATACCGCTGCCGGTGCCGGTGCCGGTGCCGGTGCTGGAGCTGCCTTCTTACTGGCTTCGGCCTCCTTGCTGCTGCTGTTCGACCTGAAGCGGTTCAGGCCTCGTTTGACGAGGCCACGAAGTTTGCCCACCTCGGCGTCCTCGCGTTCGCCTTCTTCCTCGTTATCAGAAGACGACGCTGAGGAGTTGGACGGCGTGTCACCGTCCCAGACATCGATCTCGATACAGCGACACCCACGCTTGAGGACATCTTTGTAAGCGTCTGCACTGCTTCGGCTCCAGAGTTGATTGCCAGTGAGATAGGTGTTGTGCGAGCTGGAGATGAAATAGTTCGAGATCGGGTGTGATGTGTCTACCGAAGCTGAAGGCAATGGCTCAGGAGACGTGAGGCCTTTTAGGAACGCATCGAAGCCTTTGCCGTCGTTGGCATCATTGCCCGCGAGTTTCTGGTTAGTTTCGAAGGCTGTTTTCGCGTGCCTGACGATCGCCGGCGTCAGCTCGACGGGGACTGGAACTGGAGCGGGGGCTGCCATGATGGTATTTGTTGCCGTGAAAGCGATCGAGTATCTTGAGTAAGGTAGAGTATTCGTCGAATGCAGGAAGTAGAGAGCCGATCACGGCTTATGTGCTATGCTATGCCACGTTATCTAGCAGCTGCCAACAACGCTTGCTTGCTTCAGGTGGGCACTGCCTGCAGGAGCTGAGGAAAGGAGGACGACGTGGCTCGGCGCAGCAGAACGAAGAACACAACAACAGCAAACAAACGCTAACGATACGTCAAATGCAAGAATGTGTCAAAAGAGCAAAAACATGTTCAATTAGAATGCAAGAAAACCAAGAATCTGCCCGCCCCTTTAAGCACACGCAATCGCAATATGTTTTGCGCGCCTGGCTTGCCGTGTGCTCCAAGTTTCCCTGCTGCTGTTTCAGAGCCCCTCCCTAATGATATAGGTTCAAAGTCCGTACAACTTTTGATGATTATCACTGGATAGTGCGAAGTTTGATTGTAGACTGCGAACCTCTCCACGCGACCAAGAGGACGTCACTCGGCTGTTTGATCCTTCAAGGGTACAGCAAGGATGTCACGATGAACGATGCCGTCGGCACGTGTATATACATGTATACAGACACAACTTCACAGGCCCAGGGACATACCGAAACATAATATCAAAACCAATCACGACAACAGTCACACGAAATACCATCTCGCCAGCATATAACCCAAGCAAACAATGCCACAATCCCGCGCAGCCGCCGAGAAGGAAGTACGCTCTTGGGGCTTCAGCCACATCTTCACATGGTCGGACGGACCGTAAGTTGATTATTCATGCGACGCATAATTACAGACAAAAGGAGAAAAAAGGACACGAAGGTTGACTGACATTCTCTTTTTTCTTGCGACAACAGAAACGCCCACTACTCGCCACACAAGCACTCCGGTCTCACAACGCATTTGATCCTCAGTGGCGAGCTCACCATCTCATATCCTGATGACGCGCAGCCTACAAAGGAGACGTTTGGCGTCGGTGGGAGGTTGGATGTTGATGCTGGGAGGAGGCATGAGGTTTGGGTTGGGCCTGAGGGGTGTACGTATGTGATTGGGGAGTGAGTTAGGCAAAAGGGGTCTTGGGCAACGGGATGGAAACCATTCATGAGAGGGTACTAGTAATGTGAACAACGCCTTTTTGTCAGATCTGGGTATCAATGATCTATATTCATCACTTTTGTCCACCTCTTCGCTATGCATGATGCCTTCTTTTCCGTCCTCCGCCACCTAAAGTCCACAGTCCTTGCGCCATGAAATTCCAGTGCTATGCCCAAAGACTCGCTCAAATCGCCAAACAAAAGGGAATTAAAACGTGTCGTAAAAAAATAAGTATGCTCTTCGTCGTCAGAGCTGTGTCATGTCATGTCCCATTGAAGCACGCAAGAGCCTTAGCCAAAGTACGTCCTCAGACTCTCATAAATCGTAAAAATCAATGCAGAGCTGGGTCCGCTTCGGAGCAGGGTGATGCCGCATCCGCGATAGAGGCCTTTGAGACCGTGGGTGCGGAACAGAGCACGACCGACGCCGAAGAAGGTCTGACGTCCTCCGTTGGCGCCGATGGATGAGAGGTCGCCGGTTTGCATTTTTGACTTGATTGTGTCGGCTGGGTAGAATGAGAAGTTGTATCCGAGTCCAGCTCCGGCTCCTGCAAGCATGCTCTGCCAGATCGGCAGCGTGGGGTCCTTCTCGCCTGTGGCAGCCTGTGCGCGTTGGCGGAAGTACAGCGAGAAGGTCTCGTAGCAGCCGAACCATGCAGCTCCACCGCCAGTCTCACGCAGTAATGTTCCTAGTTGTCCCCTCCAAAATCCGGCGATGCCTTCTCTTCTGTATACATCTCTTATGACGGTAGCCGGGCCGATCGATACGTTGCGGAGTGTGGGATCCATGGAAGATGTAAGAGGAACCTGCATGCGGCACTTGACGAGTTCGATCGGTGTGAGGATCAGAGAAGTGACAGCGCCAGACATCGCACCCGCCGCAACGAGCTGAGGGAGCGGCAGCTTGTCATCGGCCTTGCTCTTGGTAGTTGGAGCACGGAAGACGCGAATAACGTCCTGCGCAACCCTGTACGAAAAGAAGAGACACGACGTCTCTGCGGCGGCGCCCAGGAGTGGAGCGCTGACGCCTCTGTACAAGCCTCTCACGCCATCCTGGTGGATGCTCTGGCGGAAGCAATCCAGGGGACCGGCGTATCGTAGCGGCAGGTGATCAGGCTGTGATTGCAAGCGGACTTTGACGGTATCGAACGGGTACTCGACAATCTTTCCAAGCATACCGGCAATGCTGCCAAAGACAATGTCCTTCAATGCTTCCGTACTTTGCGAAGCGATCTGCTCCGTCTTCGGCGAGGCCATAGCCACCTGTGCAAGCGGTGAATCGGCGAACGAAGGTGAGGTCTTGGTATCCATAGTGGAGTTGGTGTAGTTGGTGTAGTGAGCGAGATCAGACTCAACGACGGCGGGTTGGCTCTTGGTTTCTGGTCACATGGAATGGCGCAAGAGAGTCGCTCGATTGGTGATGGTTGAGAGGAAAAGTTCAAGGCGTGGCTTCCGAGCAAAAGCTCAAGAGCAGCAGCAGCAGAGCAGAGCGAGGGCGGGTGGTGTTATCATGGCAGCATGGCGTAGTGACTGAGCCCAATGGTCCCCACTTGCTCGGGATGAGTTGAGAGTTAGTGAAGGAGGGCACGTCTTGTGTTGCGGTGTGTGCTGGGTTTGCGTCCGCCATGACTGGGAGCGCTATCGATAGCACGGCTAGTGTCCGTTTACCCGTGTGGAGGGCTGAGAGGCGTGCGAGGCGTGTAGAACGAACATGTGGTGCGCCAATTATGGACAGGAAGGAGATGATATAATTGGTTGAAACACGAGCATCCGCAGCCTCCCGGAAGCTACCATCACCCTCACTGGCCTTATGTCGCGCATCCACGTAGGCACATTACGCACGACCAGAGCCTCGTGCCCGAGCCCTCCCTTGACCCTCACTTGCCTCCCAACCGATATCAGATCCTTGATTTTTATCTGATCAAAATTTATTTGGAGTACCCTAGCGCCGAATCTAAAGCCCGGCCAGCCTTTTTCACGTGCATACAGCCGAATCTTCACCATCTGCCTGCAGATCGATAATCGACAATACCACACCGCCGTTCAAGCCCATACAAAATGGCTGTCGTACCCGCTTCCACCCCAGCAGCGCCGGTGAGCGCCAAGATTCCTCAGGTCACTGGCCAGAAGAAGAACGGCAAGAACTGGCACGAGAACAAGGCTGCTTTCCGCCCGCTCGCTGGCCAAACCAGCTATGAGAAGCGTGCTGCCAGGCAGAAGCAGGAGGCCGAGGTGAAGAAGATGGAGAAGGAGATGAAGGAGGAGAAGGAGCAGGAGAGACAGGTATGTTTCAGCCTTGGAATTCAGTCTCATGACCATATGAGGGATTTTATACCAGTGCGCGAATTATTTCTGACCGTTTATTCTAGAGGAAAGTCCAGGCAATCAAAGACAAGCGTGCCGCAAAGGAAGAGAAGGACAGGTATGCGCTGCTTGCGGCCAAGATGCACGCAAAGCGTGTCGAGCGTCTCAGGCGCAGAGAGAAGAGGAACAAGATGCTCAAGTCTTAGAGCAAGCTTGAGGATTTCGGTCAATTGTCCCTTACCCATATGATACCCAGTCGGCATCTATGCTGAGCTACTTGAGCGCCTTCAACCGATGACAGAACTTCTACGGCGCTCCGACATGACTGCAGAAAGCAACAGTACAACTCCCGCCATAACACAATCTCAGAATCTGAGGATAAATACTGGCACACCTTAGACGCCCAACGATCGATCACCCTCTGACGTTCCGGAGGCCTGCCAGGCTACAAGACTTGATTAATTTCGCGAAGCATGTCTGACTTCCACATTCGGGTCTCTTGCACTTGAGCAATCAAGAGCTTTCCTCAGCCACCTCCAATAAGCCGTGCCTGCTCGGAGTCTCAGCAACTTCGGGCCACGCAATACCGCGACCGACAGAATACCAAGCAAAGCGATGGAGTCGACTCTGCGGACCTGATGGACGGAACGCTGTTGGGATCTCGATGACTAGGCGACAAAGCGATAAATAGCAGACCTAGTTGACCATACTTGTACGATCATGTTGGAGCTACATCTAATGAGATACAGTTCGGTCCAATGTGAGACGCCATTTCGAGTGCACCTTACATGGTCTTCTCTGTCCATTATTCTAGCGGATCGCAGGCTTGATACGTACGCCTATCCTATACTTCAATCAAATGAGTGGACTCAATTATAATGCATTAGATGACAAGCACATGCGACCACAGGTCGGTAAAGGCTGGGTAACCCATTTGTGGAAGGGTTGTCGGGCTGTACGAACACAAAGCGAAACTATCTTGATTCATCATGAGCGACAGTAGCAGGATGACGCGGATCACGAGCGACTGCTCTCGTACGCTCAGGATCCGGACGGAATATTTGCAAGCTTGAGAGATAGCAGCGTCCCATTGTCGTCTTCGGATACGATGACTTCTTATGCCATAAACTTCGCTTGAAAGATGGCGTCAAGATTGCGCTGACGCATTACATTCAGTACGTGCAGTGCAACAGTCTACCCTGTCCAAGGTTCGTATTAGTGCTGAAAGCCATCCACGGAATTCGACATGTCAGGGCTCAGCCGTGGCAACTTATTACTCCACAGTGTGAGTGATCCGATCATGCTTCGCTTAGCTAACGTTCCTTGCGTTCAGAAGCCTTATACATAACCAGCAAAAGATCATTGTTCGGGAGTAAACGGACTGGGAGTAAGACGATCGATCCTGGGCTGGAGCTTGGGAGACTCGAAGCCTTTGCCAGCTCGACCAGACGCCTCGAGACAGCCTCGCAGGCAACAATTGTGTTACCCGAACCACTTGAACGTACTTGATTTGCCGTTTATACAGAAGCTAGAGCCTATCAAAAGAGACTCCGGTCGACCCCGCGTAAATGTCCGCAAGGCTCTTCAAATATAGAATGAACAATCCGGCGGAGCTCGACGCCACGCAGCAATGTTAACGGCCCGTGCGACTTCGAAGCTGACGCCACAAGCAAACATCACGACCTGGAAGATCTGATCCTAAGGATCAACCAACAGCATGAGACAAAAATTGAGCTGCACAAATCGATCCGTGGTTGTCAGGAGCGGTTTAAATTCAGCGCAGCGACTGAGGCCGCGTTCCCGCTTCGTGCAACTCGGACTTCAGCTCCTCCATCGGGCGTCCTATCGCTGCACTGCTACGTCCCGCTATTGGCGGGAGGCTTGGATTTCCCATGCAATATGCAATGTCGAAACGTGTGGCCTCCAGTCAGTGGGTGCAGATGCCCGAGAAGGCGACGATAAAGATGCTTTTGGTTCGGGGGCTTGCATTTCAGCCTCGTCTCGCCGTTTGGAAAGATGCAGTTGGTTCGGAGGCTTGCATTTCAGGCTCATCTCGCCCTTTAAAAAAGAAGCATGTGACTCGATTCTAGATATAGGGTTGAAAGCGAGAGCAACTGGTTCAACAGCAAGTTTTGCTTTGACGTGCTAGCCTTTTCACATCCTACGACTGTCATACTGTGCCGGCTACCAAGACGGCTCCTTTGGAAACACCCACCATGAAGGACTTCATTCTCGTTTTCTCGATTTTTATATTGGCTTGCCTAGCAACAAAAACTGCCTCCGAACAGACTGACCCTGCGTCAACTCCCACAGCGAACGGTGCTATCGGGGACTACGTGGCAGCCGGACTCGGCATCAGCACCCTCGATTCGATTTCTCCTCTCATTACAAAGACTAGAAACGAGTTGTCAGAGACGACCAGATCCAGCTCCCAATTCCTGACATTTACCAACAAGACTGCAAGTCTCACCCGTGCAGGAATTTCGGACAATGTCTCTATCACTTCAAACGACATCACTACCACTTCGGCAACAGACTGTTGGCAAAGCTGGCAAGACTATTGGGAGGCGAGCTGGCTCAACACGCCCGAGTACAGCCTCACGTTCGATGTCACAGCAACGAGGACCGAAACCCAGACTTTGTTCTCTTATACGAGTTGGATCACAACTCTGTGCCAATTAACGCCAGAGGTACACAGCTTCTTCGAAGGTTCGACCATTTACAGCGAGAACTATCCTGTCTCCGTTTTCCAATCTTACACAATTGAAAGTTATTCAGCCCTAGGATGCATAACCTATACCCCCAGGGCGAGGCTAGGCGATCCGTATTACACGACGACGACTCTTGATGATGGGAGCGACCGGCACATACTCGTCAGGCCTGCTACAGCACTTACGACCCCCAGCTGCGAGCTACCTTCTATTATGGCTGAATGCAGTACTGAGTGGAGCCTCAAAATCTTTGACAGGTGGCATGCAGCCGCGCCTTTTTGCACACAAGCTATGATCACGGGTGATTGGTGCACGGCGCTACGATCACAGTATATGGAAACCCCAAAATTCATTGGCCCAAACGAGAATGTCGGCTGGACGACTACAGGCAATACTTCATACTTCCCTGCATCGAAGACTCTTGCACCAGGATGTACCCTTGGATGCCAGGCCTGTTCCATCACTGGCGAAAGCGTTCAACTCTACTACTGGCCACCTACGACAGCGACTCTGGTCGAGAATGGCACGGAAACGGCGACTTTGACACCTTCTTCGCAGAACGGCTCCTTTCTACGCACCGTTCTTATTGATGGTAAGCAAGAGGCTACAATCTGCAAACTCTAAGACTATTACTAAGCCTACCAGGAACGGTGCTCACGTCGCCTACTGTGTATATTTCCTATGATATCCTGCACGCAGCTGACTCCTGCGGTGCCGTCGGCCAAACATACAGGAACACCATACTGCCTTTGTCGAACACGAATCACTTGTTCAGCGTCGAGCGACTTGACCCACACGGTACTTGGATTCGCGGCACTTTTGCGACTTCATCCTTCAACCTCATGGATCTAATTGAGCCGGTACCGGATGACATCTACAACAGGCAGTTCAGATGCAAGGAGTCCAGAAAGGACTGGGACCTTTCATACCACACTGGCAATGCAACTTTCTCGTGCGCCCGGACTGAATCATACGCGCCTATTATCGAAGTACCTCCGGAAGCTCGGGCTTTGGATGCTGCATGGAGCTCATGCCGCGCGTGGTATGGAGGACTGTATGACCGTGAGTTTCGGCAAGTTTCGGGGGATGCTCTGCCTAACATCGCTGACCTACTGTGTTTAGCTCCAAAGGCGTTGAAGCCTGCTGATGCGTCTGCTATGCCTACGCCCATATCTCCTACGACTGCGAAGTCGCCTGCAGCGACTCCTAAGACGACTTCTGAACTGCCAACGCAGACACTGGCGCTTGTCAAAACCAAGCCAGCACCGCAAGCAGACCAAAGCGAACATACGGCGGACCCGAAACCAGTTGTTGTCGCAAGCAGTCCAACACCGCAAGCAGAGCAAAGCGAAAACATGGCGGATCCGATACCAGTCGTTGTCGCAAGCATCCCAAGACCTCAAGCAGACCAAAGCGAACACACAACGGACCCGACACTAGTTGCCCCTAAGTCAAAAGCTGAAGCGGGAACTACAGTCTCTGCCTCTGCCTTTGGCGATGCGTTGCGCGTTGGAAAGACAAAAGCAACTCAGCTTGATTCATCTAAGGGTGACCCAAGCCTGGCAACAAATGTAGGCTCTGAAGACCATAAAACGCTTGCTGGCCAAGAGAGGGTCGGCGTCGACGACACCCCGCTCGCAGACGGGCAGGCGATTGCCGATAATGGTCAGAAACTGGATACCATATCCACAGCCGCGACGGTTAACAATTGTCCGGAGCCACACTCGATTCTTGAGCAAGCACCGACGCCTCTTGGAGCATTCAATGTAGCAGACCAAGAGCATACTGCTATTGAAAGCGCCAATGGTAACGTTCAGGTTGATGTAGAGAGCCTCACGGTAAACTCTGTCCCAACCATACCAGGTCAGCCCGACGCCGTGCTGCTTGCTGGCCATACACTCTCCCAAGGCGGGGCCCCTGTAATTGTTGATGGCCATATCATCACGTACGGCCCGAACGGCGTCTCTGTCAGTGACTCTGCTGCATCACTCAGTTCGACGACCACGACAGATCATGTGCCATCCGTGTTGACAATTGAGGGCACTGCGTACACAGTGACGCCGGTCCCGGAACGCACGATAGTGGAAGAATTGCAGAGCCATACCTTATCGATCATCGGTTTCAGCGTGACTATAGGCGACCGCTCAATAACGAAAGGCGCAGACAGAGTCTCGGGTGGTGTTGCAGGGGGAACTCCAACTTCTTCCGAGGACGCAGAGCCCTCCAGTACAAAGTCGAGGACAGACGTGGTACAAAGCTACAGCTCCAGTGTGCAGCAAAGCTCGCCAGCGCCATCTGCTCCAGACGAAAGCTCTGCCTCAGAGCATAGTCCTGGGTTTGGACTTGCGCCGTTGGGTGTTCTGATGCTTTTATGGACCTTGGTAGTTTTATGAAGGGAGACTCCCGATGTTCTTCGGGCGGAACAAGTATCACCAATAAAACCTTGACCAGTCGCCCCATCTTCACGCCGTGTCAAGCCAAGCCAATGACGGGAGGGCTGGACCTGCAAGTAGAACGTGGGAAGCCGAAGAGCTGGTATGTTCCGATACTCACCTCGAGCCCTGTGATCCAGGTTGCGCTCCTGTGCGCCTGATACCAAAGAGGGTGAGCATCTGGGAATCCCGCGATATGGTTGGCCGGGTGGTGCATGCAAAGGGGGACGCTGCCTGCCTTGTAGCGCATTGGTTGTGCTTAGCGTGGTGGTGCCGCTCTTAGCGTTGGTGGTGCCGCTCTTAGCGTTGGTGGTTCCTGGACCCTGAAGGCGCTGGATGTTTATTGATGCGTGGATGGGTCGACGAAAGGAACATTACATGTATAAGACTGGCCTGGCGATGCATCTCACAGTGCTTTGCTGTGCGATCTGTCTTACACCATCTTGTCCTCAGTCTTTGCACTGAGCTCTTCGTAGTCGACCTCAACTACCTTGCATTCTTACTCGCGATGATGAATGGCACGAGCCACTCTCAAGCCTCGTCGCACACCTCCCTCGTTCCCGTTTCTGGAAACGAGACAATTCATGTTGAACCCGGCGTGCAAGACGATGCACGTCAGCTAAAGCGACCCCGTCTCGATGCTGGCAATTACCACTGTTGTGGTATACCCTTCGGCGACGAGAAGTCTTTGACTCGGCATGTGAAAACAGACAAACGCTGCCCACGATCCCGAACGCCTTTCGTGCCTTACATCTGCCAACAACATGAACCCCCCCGCCAATTCGCGCGTAAAGACGCATTGATACGCCATGTCAGAGAAGTACACCGAAGGATACCCCGTGGTACGACAGTCCAGCAAAGCCACGCTCAGCGCACCGACAACCATACACTTCATGAGTACACTGGCCATCCCTGCGAGCTCCAAGTGGTTGTCCCTGTGAATCATGCAGGTCCCTCAATCGACCAGGTTTTGGCTGGCACACTGTTCTCTTCAGCAGGAGCTCAGCATGAGTCACGAACCAATGACCTTCAGGAACCGTTAACACTGCGCCAAGGTCAATCTCTGGATGTCAAATATCGAAGTGGAACAACAGTGCCCGCGTTGGTTGGTAAGAATCCAAGGTCTCGACAGCTTCGTTTCCCAACACCTTGTCCACTTTGCCAACAGGAGTTCGGGGTCACCGTCCACGACGGGCTAAACGCTGATCAGCATATCCGAAAGCACATCAAGGAAAACCATGCCGTGCAGGAGGACAGCCGCGAGGTGAAGATTATGTGTACCGAGTGCGATGTTCAATTTTGGTACGATGCGGATCTTGAGTGGCATCTTAATTCAACGGCGCGCTACAAGGAGTGTGGCTTTAGATTCGCACATGCAGGAAACCCGTGTCATGGCCACCATCCTGCCGTCGTAGATGGCCAGGAACACGAGGATCATTTCAGATTCAAGCAACACTTGTTCGCATGGGGACATTCGCAGCACGGAACATTCGTCCGCTATCTTGGTAGATATGCGCAGGGCAACGTAAGAACTAACGCTCCCAGTCCCATAGCTACTGAGGATTCGCGAAAGGCAGTGGTGCTTCGACCTACCGAAGATTCGCAAAAGGCAAGGTTTCTTCAATCTATTGCGGATTCGCGACAGGCAATGTTTCGTCGATCTACTGGTTCAATGTACTCAGTACAGAGTCAGTTGAGTTGGCTCTCCACTCCTGGGTACGTGGAGTACTTTGCAACGGTGCGAAAGCCATTGCTACCGGCTGTGGAAGAAATTGCGCCCTACAACGCCAAACACCTGATCAGCAATGGTACCATCAAGCAAGCATTCGACCCAGAAGGCGATCTCAAATACGATCTTGCTTGTGCCTTAAAAAGCGGTCAGCCAAAAGAATTCGAACAGCTACTACGTCGTCACGGCTTCCTTGAAGACAGATCCACTGAGGAGGCCGACATCCAAATCACCACAGACTCTCTGGGAATTGAAATTGACGCCACTTGGTTCAGGCCACTTGTCCACACGGGAAAGATTGAGTGTCTTGCAATCTTGGTGGAATCAGGCATGCGTATCTCGTTGGAAACCGTCGGTCATTTCGTAACAGCTTTTCAGAACAAAGTCGTCCTCCGAAACCTACTGGCTGCAAGCACCCACATGACAATTACATCGCGACTCATGATGTGTACGTTTTGCTTTGCGATATCCACGCGCGACTCGGTGTCGTTCGATAACATGCTCGATGCCGGCGTCTGCGTCTCCGCAAGCGTCTCCGCGAGCGCCGCCCCATCGTGGACTCCGCTCAGGCCATTCATGGAGGCTCTGCATAGACGAAATTATAGGTGGCGATACGCACCCTCGAATATGGGTCTCAGAAACTGGAGTACCGACTACATACTTGCTCTTGCGATCGATGCAAAACAGTGGGCTATGGCGGACAAGCTCTTCGAACGCAGAGCAGATGCATACAACATACTCGTCAGGGCGGCGGGTACCACCGACAAAGAGACCTTGAAGTATCTGTGTGATCAAGAAGTGCATCTGCAGTCCCAGCCTCGCAGACAACCATGGGAACCCCATGGCAGTCCCAACGTCTTGCACTTCTTGGCGCACATGATGCAGTTCTCAGAGAAATCAAATGCTCTATTAAACATTGCTAGTGATTTGATCAATCGAAACATTGATGTGAACGCGCGCGATGACCGTGGCCGGACAGCTCTCGAGGTCATCTGTAGCTCGAGACCCGACATCGCAGGATCGTGCGCTGCAAACTGCCGAAAGTTGGCTTTCAAGCTGATGAAGAAGTCACCCGCGCATTCGTTTCCTCCGAATATCATCCAGCTTCTTGCACATTTGGAGACGAGATCCACTGTTTCTGAAGGTTCCTTGTTGTCGAAGGATGAGGACGACGTTCCTTCGACAGGTGAGGAGCCCTCTCTTGACGACCCAAAGCGTCTTCCCCCCAACTGTTGTTCGGTCAGGGATATCGACAGACTTAGCAGCAGAATGGAGAAGTTCGAAGTGGGGACACCGCGTACGACACGGATCAGACTGGCAGCTGTCTGAGTTTTGCCGACTTTCGTTGTGGAACAAAGTGTATTTTGGCAGTCGGAATATGGCGTTGCTTCACCGGATTGCTTTTCACGGAGCGAGGGTACACACAAATACAGAAAGCATGGATCTAACGTACACGCATTTGCATTCGACTACAGTCAGACTGGCATCAATTGCCAGAACAATACATAATCGAAGGTCGTGGTCTATTCACCCCACACTCACACTCACACTCACACGGCTCCTCGCGGACAGAAGCCCACATCAGCTCGTTCCAAGCCAACTCCTACAGATGTCCTTGAGCGGCCGTCGCACTGTTCTGATCGTTCGTGATCGCATGATCCTGTCGATCGCCGTGTTCGCACTTATCAAAGGGCCCGCAAGCTTCGGTGCTGTGAGGCGAACACGCAGCCGAGCTCGCGCTCGTCGCTGCGGCATTGTCAAGCGGAACTGAAAGTGTAGCATCCGGCTCGGTCTCCAATGACATCGTGGTTGGCAATGCAGCTTCGATCGTATGCGGCCTGTCGGCTCGTCAGCCCATGCGTTCGCAATGAGAATCGCGACGTTGACACTTACGAACAGTCTTGAGCAGTGTGAGCAACTGCCGCGATATCTTGGAGGCCGATGGCATCTCCGTTGGAAGACTCTGGATCTTCCATTCTTTGGCCGCGCCGGGGTTTCTTGTAGGCGATGATCACGCCGCACGCTGTTAGCACAGTCGTGGTGATCCCCACAACCAAGGCAGTGATCCAGTCCCGAGTCTGGGTGGACGCAAGGTGAGTGACAGGCAAATCGCTCATGGCTTTTCAATGGATGTGACGATGATAGATGTCGACGAGTAGTTGCAATGCGATATGGTGTGGTGTATAGGTACTGGTGAGTGCGACCTGGAGGGATCGAGTCCTCATTTATGTATTCTGTCGAGACGATTACGAACAAGCTACGAGGGCCATTTGGGCCTGTCATGGCGCTTAACAAGGCTATCACGTAGAGCACTGCTTTGCTTTGGTGGTGCCGATGGTGGTGCCGCTTTGATCATTTTCGGCGAGTGAAAGGGGCTAGTTGTGCTGTATTCGGCAGCACCACCAGGCGATCTGGTGGTGCATTCTCGTATATCGTTAAGTAATGACATGTGAAGCTCCACTGCAGTGATGCACTAGGATCGTGGCGGTGCGGATGATGCTGGAGTCTGCTGGTGGTGGTTCTGTTTGTGGTGGTGCTGATGGTGGTGCTGGTATGGTCCGGGATATGTAGCCAGCAGCGGAGCTGAAGGTTCCTTGGTCGTTTCATGTTTTTGGTGGTGCCTCGTAGTTTCCACGTAGTTTTGGCTTTGATTATAATAGCAGCATGTTTCTTGTTGCAACTCCTTACAGAGCTCGATGCGCTCATTTTGTATCTGAGATATAAGTTTATATCTAAATTTTTTAAGCACATACGACCATAGGTCAGTGAAAACTGGGCATCCCGTCCGCTCTGCCATACATAAGCACTGAACCGGGCGACTAGTACTAGAGTGGGTGACCATCTGGGAATCCCGCCTGTTGTACGTTTTTGTCCATCCATCCTTTTGCATACTGCAAGCTTTGAGTAATCAGGATGTTAATAGGGAGAACGTCCTCGTCTGCGTGCGATGTGCTCTTTTGTTGCATCCTGACCTTGCTGTAAGCAAGCGCTGCATGCAGGTCGCGGCGCCACCGACAGTCCAGCTGAAAGGTCGTTTTGCCGCACCACATCAGCCTCGCCATCATCCTTCCCTTACAACACGATGCCGGAAAGAGCTCACGATGAGAGCGCAACGCTAGCTGGTGCCTGCTCTTAGGATGGCGGCGCTCGATTCTTCGACCGCATTATCTGGCAGAGGCCACACATACGCACACTTGCAAGTTGCGGACTCCGCGCGAGCACATTTTGGAGACAATTACACGATCTACTATACTTCCAATGTAGGCCGGCTGGGACCACAAATGCTTACAAGATACTTACTCAGACAGGGCTCGATACCGGTGAGGCCCAGTGATCGTGATGCACTTGCAGGCCCATTGAATGTGTCTACGGCAATCCAAGGCTTGATCCTGATCACCACGAACATAGAAAGCAAGCTCAGCTCCGGCAATTTCTCTCACTTCCAGTATGGAGCCCTTCAATCTGCCACCAACACTTTCGGAGCGACGCTATACACTTTGCTGCCGACTTCGATACTGGCTTCGATGTCTCCACAACGCGCAGTATTGTTGCCGGCCACAGATCTGGTAGCTGTGCTATCGGAATCCGTATTACTTTTTTCGAGGATTGAAGAGTCATTCAGTTTGGTTAGTATGAATCAAACTGTTGGGCCTTGTAGCTCAGACGCAACCAGTGTGGTCGCTAAGATCACGAACCACTGTGTGGGATGGCTACTCAAGCTGGAAGAGATTAACAGCGTGCTGAATGATCGCATTTCAGTACTCACATGGTTCGTCGATCTACAAGGTCTTGTCTGACATTACAAAAGCTGACAGTACCAGCGAATCTGACGCTGAAGCAGACCGCAAAGCACGCATACTACATGACCGGATCAGCAAATCATTTGCAAAACATCAGCTTCTGCCGATATATACTAACATGGCAAGAGAAACAATCAACAACGCCTCCATGCATGCTCAAAATACCGCCCATCACAGCCAGTGTCTCTACGGCTAGGTCGACTGTTACAGCTCATACATGCTCTATCCTGTCGCATCTCTCCCTTGCAGACGTTTCGATTGTATCTGTACTCAGGCTACCAGTCGAACCACAAACACGCAGCAATAGATCTTCGTACGAATTACAATGTCGCGCCGATCTGACAAAGATGAGGGCCGTGACGTTCCAACACAATCAGGAATCGAGTGGCTCTGAAGCGTCGCCTGATGAACAAAACAATCCTCGGACTACCACTCGTGTACCAGAGACACTGCCTCAAGGACAAATCATGCAGCCAAGGAATGTGGAGCTGCAGGATACACTGTTTAAGGCACAGTACAGACTAAAGACACCAGCAGACTTCTTATCTGAGGAGCTTTGTGACGACTGTCAAAACTGCAGCGATGGCTGCTCCTACTGCAATGTCTGCAGTTTCGTGTTCTGCGAATCGTGTTGGAAACGCCAGCTTCCTCACAGAAGGCCACCAATCCCAGGCGCATTGCCACATGAAAAGACCAACCTTGACATCGCCAGGAAAGTCAGCAACGTTCTTACTCCCCAGTTACAACAAGAGCAACGTGAGAATTTGCACATGGGCGGCATCGATGCCATCTGGCTTGGCATCATAAGCGAAGGGCACGAGCGTCTTTTGCTCCAAGAATACGGCCGCTATGCTACATTGATGAAAGGTGTCAAAGATCTCCGCCTTGGATCCATATCGTCTCTACCCGCAAGCTCGGACTATGAAGAAGCGCTTTATCCGAGCCTGGTGTCTTTCGTCGGCCAAGCTGGGGCGGGTAAAAGCAGTCTGATAAAGCTTCTCATTGATCTCAAGTCGGATGACGATGAAAACTTCGATACCCCAGTAGTCACAACAGCGGGGCGGGATGCTGCCACTTCAGAAAATGTTCATTTGTATCTGAATCCAGACTCTTCTGAGTCACTGGCGCCTGTGTTATATGTTGACTGCGAAGGTTCAGAATCCGGCGGACGCGATCAGGCTGGTGCAAAACCCGCTTCATCACAGAACCACGCATCTAGTGGTCGTCGAAAGCCCACCTCAGAGCGCGAGGTTGTATGGGCAGACACTCCCAAGAAGCAGAGTCGAGACTTTGCTGTGGCTCATTTATACCCTCGTATCTTGTACACGTTCTCAGACGTAATTGTCTTCGTGTGGAAGAACCCAAGGTACGTTCGATGCGGCGTTGCTCACTGGTTGGAATTATCTTTCCACTTCTAAGCGTTTAAGGCATGCGAAGACTTTCAGATGGGACCGCCGTTTCAAAATTTGCTATCTATGAGCAGGGACGTTGAACATTGCTGATATTGAACAGAGCCGTGGACGATGTTCTCGAGCGACTTGTCGAATGGGCTGCTGGCGCCTTGGAGAAAAGCTCCGTCCACATGCAGCCAGTCTTGCCGCACGCCATCGTTGTCTTCAACGCATCGGAGAATGATATCCCGGAAGAGCTGTGGGATGCCGAGCAGGCGACCGCAAACCTTATGGAGTCCCTCTCTCGTACGGCGCATCAGAACACCATGTTCAAAAGACATGCACAATCTTGGAGGGTACGAGACCAAAACGCGCAACCCAACATGATTCTAAAGACATTGTGCTGACCTGAACTCTTCTCTAGCAATTTGGTCGGCAGATCGAAAGTGTACAAGACCTGATATCGTCTTACTACAGCTCCCTCCGTGTTGTACACATTCCGACGACCGGTAGGCCGATGCTCATCCGCGCGCAAGTCGAAAAGCTCTCGATGTCCATCCGATGGGCCAGCAGGGACGCTCGCAAAGTCAAGTTGGAGTCGCGCATGCTTTTAGAAACCGATGAGCTCCAGCCATACCTCCAAGCTGCACTAGATCATTTTGCCGGCAGACTTAATATTGCTCCCGACTTTGTGCACGCTCCATTCACCAACAGCACAATTACTCAGAAGGCTGGTGGTAACATCTTCAAACTTGCGCTACAGATGAGGGAGCGATGGAAAAGGCGTCTTAGAAGCTAGCGCCGTGTTCAAAGAGCCCTCATTTTTGGTGGGATCGGTGTGCTTCAGCTGTCTTACGCAGCCTCCCGAACGTGCGCTTCGTTGTGGAAGCATCCTCTGTACAGATTGTTGAAGCATGTACGGGATAATGTGTTCGAGGAATTACGTTGAAATTCATGTTGTCCTATTGAGGGAAGCAAAAACTTCTTCGTCCCAAGTTGCAAGGTGTAAATGTAGCTTACAAGATGTGGTGTTTGTGTGCTACAGTAGCACTTCATAAGGAAGGTGATGGCGCTCAACGCAAGTGATCAGTTGTCGCCACGCTGAATGAAGCCCGCTATTCGTGAGTACAAGTTTAAAAACTCGTAGGCAAGCGTTTTAGGTGTACGTAAGTCCATCCACCAAATCGCTATAGGCTAAATCGGCCTGTCTTACGCCCCAACGAAAATCACTAACGACAATGGTACCTACCCCACCCCAAGCTGAACAAGCGAGTCCAGGATTGCATTTTCTAGTGCACTTAGTGACATTAGTTGATCTGCCCAAGGCTTCTGAACGCCTACATGCCCAAACAACCCTCGTAGATGCTTGCTAGGCACTGCATCCTCGAGCGCCACGCTTGGCAACTGCTACAAGCTCCACATGATATTCCACGAATTGCGCACCTTGATATTGTAGAGCTATTGGTATAGCTCGATTTCGAACGGCCCGCAGTTCCAGAGATGCTTCCTGCGAGATGGTATTGACGCTGGGGAGACTTAGCGAGGTCTCATGGGCAGCATGGTTGTGTCAGGCGTCCATTGACGGATGCGTCTGGGTGCTGGGCAATCCTTGAGAAGCTACCGGTGGCAGGAAGACGATATTACACCAATGATCAGTTACTGTTACCGCTGGCATAAGTCCAGATGCATTTCTGCTGATGTCTTTACTCGTGTTTCCGATCTTTGCAGCACACCTTCCGAACCACTGAGCTCGAGTGCGTCGAAGCATCATGGCCACCGAAAAGCGAGACGAGCAAGCCGATCTCCACATCGAGAACACCGAGCAACACCTCAAGCACCTCCAGAATGTCGACATCCACGACAAAGCGCTCAACGCCGGCGCCATGGAGGCCACGGCGCAAGAGCACAGTATCGGTTTCATACAAGGCTTCAAGACATACAAGCGTGCCGCCATGTGGTCTTTCCGTGAGTAATCAAGACTCCAGGGTATCAGAGCCATAGACTGATAAGTTCGAGTGATCTCCATGACCGTGATCATGGAAGGATACGACGTCACCCTCCTGGGATCCTTTTACGGCTATCCGATGTTCCGAAGGAAGTATGGCGTCTGGCTCAACGATGATAGCGGATACCAGATTTCTTCCACCTGGCAGCAACGATTCAACTGCTTGGCGGCTGTCGCGAACATAGTCGGTGCGCTGATGAACGGGTGGGCCACTGCGCGCTGGGGTCATCGCAAAGTCCTGATCGCGTCCCTGGCCTGGCTCTCGGCTTTCATCTTCGTTGTCTTTTTCGCGCCGACGATTGAGATCCTCCTCGTTGGCCAGACACTGTGCAACATTCCTTGGGGAGTGTTTGCCACGACTGGGCCTTCGTACGCAGCGGAAGTGACGCCGTTGGCCATCAGAGGATACCTGACAGGTGCGCGAGAGGCTCAACTGAGCAATGCCAGGAAACAGAGTTGCTGACACCATTAATAGCGTATATCAACCTCTGCTGGGTGATCGGTCAGTTCCTGAGCGCCCTGATCTTGAATGCACTTGTCGACAACCCAACGCAGTGGGGATACAAGATTCCATTTGCTCTGCAGGTACGAAGTCCTTACCCAGCACTACCATGCTGCCGGACAGACTAGGCGTTGACCATGAAATTACCACTGACCAAGCATAGTGGATATGGCCGGTACCGCTGGCGCTCGCTGCATTTTTCGCCCCCGAATCGCCTTGGTTCCTTGTTCGCCAGAATCGCCTCGAAGAAGCCAAGAAGTCGCTGAAGCGTCTGTCCAATCCCGAGCACAACATCAACTACGACAATGCCGTTGCCCTGATGGTCCACACCGACAAACTCGAGCAAGAAGAGCGCGCTGGAGCAACGTACTGGGATGCACTTCGTGGAACCAATCTTCGTCGCACAGAGATCGCGTGCATGGCGTTCATGTCCCATATCACTAACGGTGGCGCGCTTTGTTACAGCGGTAGCTTCTTCTTCCAGCAGGTCGGCATTGAGGACCACGTCGCGTATGCTATCACCTTGGGAGGCAAAGGTTTGTGCTTTGTCGGAACCGTACTGTCGTGG
The DNA here is from genome assembly GCA_037042865.1 of Epicoccum sp. F181. Lineage (NCBI taxonomy): Eukaryota > Fungi > Ascomycota > Dothideomycetes > Pleosporales > Didymellaceae > Epicoccum > Epicoccum sp. F181. The sequence goes on along the minus strand of JAJSLS010000024.1, from coordinate 578,016 downwards.
TTCTACATTCATCGATTCGGTCGTCGCACAATCTGGCTATATGGCTTTACAACTCTCACCTTAATCCTGTGGACCATCGGATTCTTGTCTCTGCCAAAACAGAATCTGCCGCTCGGTTGGGGCCAGTCCTTGCTCTGTGTGATCTGGCTTGGTGTGTACTCCATGTCGGTGGGACCTATTGTGTACACACTCGTGGCCGAAATAGGCTCCACTAGGCTGCGTACCCAGACCGTCGTCCTTGGCCGAAGTGTGTACTACTTCGGAAACATCATCTTTGGCGGAATCCTGCAGCCCAAATTCATGTCGCCGGGCGACTGGAACCTAAAGGGCAAGACGGTGAGTATTTGCATATGTGGTTGACGCATACGCGCTGTCTGACGCGTTGCAGGCATTCTTCTGGGCCGTTCTTGCGACTTTGACGTTGATCTGGGGATACTTCCGCCTGGTAAGAAACCCATGAGACAGCCACACACAAGAAGTGATGTGCGAGGTACTGTAGCTGACTTGTGCTACTTTCTCTTTAGCCTGAGACGAAAGATCGTACGTTCGGGGAAATGGATATTCTGGTAAGACTTCTACCATTTGATCGCAAAGCGCTCGGAACCGACGCCTGAGCGCCCTCATCGAGCACCGCTTGACCCTACCCGATGCTGATAAAGATTACAGTTCCAGAGGGGTGTTTCGGCCCGCAATACTGCGAAAGCGGCCATTGCGGAAGAGGAAGTCAATCTAACTCAGCACGCCGCTGAGTCGAAGCCTCCAGGCCACGAAAAGGCGAGTCAGTAGATGTACGGCGGTCGCCTGTTTTCATTGACGTGGCTTGACTCAGATCAGCTGAGCGTGTGGTTTCATGGCTGTTGCGCTCAGCTTCGAGACTTTGACAAGGTGTAATGTCGGGCATGAAGAATAAGCATAAGATACTGCTGTACGTACGTACTGGACTGAATGCCCGACTCCACGTTACTGTACGGCAAGGTCCGGTACGGTTCAGATGCTTGCGGGGTCTGCGTTTGCGAAAGTGCAAGGTTCGAAGGCGAAAGCACCACGGAATTTATGCATGGTGCATAGCCGAATCCGACATGGACGCAGAAACACTAGTCTTTCAGATCTGATTGTTCCAGAATGGAGCTCTTCTTGAATCTGTGATGAGCACAAGGAGTTCCCAAGATGTGATGAGACTGATGACAGCTATTAGGGTCCTATCACTCGAGCTGTGTAATGCTCGTCATTCCGTGCTTCCCTGCAGAACGTCATTCACGTATTACAGGCATATGGCCACGTGCTAGCCGAGCACCGCTGTTCTGGAAGCCGTGATGCACCCGTCCGTGTCGTCTTGCAGAACGCGTGGTGATCTGTCTGTGCAGTATGTCTGCCTGTCAGGCGTCCTGGCAGCAAGTTGCCAACACATGGTTGCAGCCACGGCATTAAACAAGGTCGTAGCTCGGCTTGGATAGCTCTGCCTTCTCGGACGAAAATCAGCCTCAGACTGTAGGGGAGGGCAGGGAAGTTTTGGGCGATGCACGCGCGCAAGCCTACGGCGTGCGTAGTGTCGAGTGCGTTACGATGCCCGGCCAGTGCGTATACCGATGAGGACTAGCGTTGAATCTCGACCTCACGTCCAACGCTTCACTTACTGCACCATTCCACCTTGGATCGTTCGTCAATGCTAGATGGCATGATACGAGACTACTAGAGTAAGATGGTGACTATATATCATGAGATACAGACTCTAGAAATACAATTGACAAAGTCGGATTCGAAGACGGGTGCCTCCAGCGCACGGTCAGGCATCATAACAGCTGCCAATAATGCTCCGAATATATGCATTTCTCCGAGAGATAGCCCGACAAAAGCCAGGATCGAGCCGAACAGGCGTCATTCCGCCGACCCCAGAACGGATCTCCAGCGTTTCTCCAGCATCAAGGGCGAACCTTCAGCCTCTAAAGGAAACTCTAAGTGCGGGGAATGCACCAAAATCACCTCGGTAAGGTTTGGCGTCTTTCGTTTGTTACCAGATATCGCTTTGCTCGGCGCGCTGACGTGAGTCTGGGCTGCACAGAGTACGAACGCGCGCCTGAGATGAAGATGGTGATCTTCTTTACACCCAATTTGAGGCTTGAGCTCTGGCGCAACCCGAACTCTGTCACTAACTATCCCTTCCCATTGACGTCGCTTCCCTCACAAGCGTCCTCCGCTCTTGCGTGCACGAACAATTTGGCAACATATACCTCTCCGTGATTCTGCCCAGACATAGCCTCGGCCTTACGGACCTTGGAACGATATAGAACGATTCTACACCCCTCTCTTCACGTTCGAGATCTCTCTTCACCTATCACACATTCTCTCTTCGCACAACGTCACACAATGCCTTTCTCGCCACCATCATGGGTACCTGCCCTTCCGGATGTCCCCAGTCACATCTCACTGGAACAGTTCATGTTCGATGAAAACTATGGCCGATACCCACTAGGCTACTCGAAAGCACCTTTCCAATGCGGACTCTCCGGCAAACAATATAGCTTCCTGGAAGTGAAAGAGCGCGTCGACTATCTCGCGAGAGCGTTGAGCAAGGAACTTGGATTCAAGCCCAACGAAGGCACCGAATGGGACAAGACGATTGCCGTCTTCAGCGTCAACACAATCGACTACCTTCCTCTATGCTGGGCGACACACAAACTGGGTGGCATCCTAACGGCCGCCAACGCAGCGTACAGCGCGGGAGATCTAGAGTTCCAACTTAAGCACTCCGGCGCAAAGGCAATCTTCACTAGTGTCTTGCAACTGGATGTCACAAAGGAAGCTTGCGCCAAAGCTGGTATTCCCGCGGAGAGGATATTCCTCTTGCCGCTACCCGAACAGGCTGCTGGTGGACTGTCTGCCTCTGGTTACAAGACAATCGACGACTTTGTTGCGGAAGGATCAAAGCTGCCCAAGCTGGAAGCACTGAACTGGAAGGGTGACGATGGCGCTAAGAAAGTCGCGTTCCTCTGTTACAGCAGTGGAACCTCCGGACTGCCTAAGGGCGTCATGATTTCGCACAGGAATGTCATCGCAAACACCATACAGATGCGAACCAAGGAGCAGCAAAACAGAGAAGAGGTCAGCCGAAGGAACGGTGTCCCGGAATGGACAGAGAATTGTCTAGGACTGCTGCCGATGTCGCATATCTATGGTCTGATTGTCATCGCACACGTTGGACCCTACCGAGGAGACGGCGTGGTTGTTTTGCCCAAGTACGACTTCAAACAACTGCTGCAAGCGATTCAGGACTTCAAGATCGCAATGCTATACCTGGTGCCACCGATGATCATCCACCTTACTAATGCGAAAGACATCGTCAAGAAATTCGATCTCTCCTCTGTACATGGCTGTTTCACCGGCGCCGCACCTTTGGGCAAAGAGACCGCAGAGGAGTTACAATCCATGTTCCCGAAGATGGACATTCGCCAAGGATACGGTTTGACCGAGACAGCCACTGTCGTCTGCGCCACCGTACCCGGCGACATCTGGTTCGGAAGTTCGGGAAGTCTTTTGCCTGGAACTACAGCTCGCATTGTCACAGTTGAAGGCAATGAGATCACTGGCTATGATCAACCAGGCGAGCTCTGGGTGAAGGGACCTTCAGTCACTCTGGGATACCTGAAGAACGAGCAGGCGACAAAAGAAACCTTTGTCGAGGAGAGCGATGGTCGTTACATGCGCACCGGTGACGAAGCTGTGATTCGGAAAAGCCCCGCCGGACACGAACACATCTTCATCGTCGATCGCATCAAGGAGTGAGTGCTTCCGCTGATTAGAAAGGTTGCCGCGACATTTTACTGACAACTTGACAGACTCATCAAAGTCAAAGGCATGCAAGTCGCACCCGCCGAACTCGAAGCCCACATCCTCACGCACCCTGCCGTCGATGACTGCGTCGTCATCGGCATCCCATCAGACCGAGAAGGTGAAGTCCCCAAAGCCTTCGTCGTCAGAGCGCCCGGCTCCATCGAAGAGAGCGACGCCCTCGTCAGGCGCCAGATCCTCAAGCACGTCGAAAAGGCCAAGAGCAACCACAAGTGGTTGCGAGGAGGTGTGGAGTTCATCGACGTTGTACCCAAGAGCCCTTCAGGGAAGATCTTGAGGAGGATGATCCGAGATCAAGAGAAGGAGAAGATGAAGAAGCAAGGCGCGAAGCTCTAAGTTGTTTTCTTTGTTGTTACAAGCTGTGCTCACGATTAGCGATTTAGTTGTTGTTTTGCAGCATCTCTATATAATGGTAATTATGATGCCATGTCTCCAGTAGTCGAAGATCATTCACGTGGTTCCATCCTCATAAAGTCTTCCACAGCATCGTTTGCTCAGTGAACACAAGTCCTACACAATTTATCGAGGTCAAAATCTCGATCGTATGTAGTCTAACACGCGCGATATAGAAGGAATGCGGACATATAATACCCAATAAGGCAAACAGCTAGGGTGAAGCTCAAGATCCACACCTAATCGGCGTCCGCCCAATGATGTTGTTCAAAAGCGACCGACGCCCTACCGATATCGCGATAGCATCGCAACCCCGCTGGCAATCGAACTCCATATCTATCGACACATTGACGTGGTTTCTCGCCGCCTGGAAGTCGCCGGTGTTGATCACCGAACTCCGTAAACCAGCAACGAATGACTCCGTGTCGTGTGCTGACTCAAAAAGTATAATAGAATCCTAAGCTCCCGCTGCAGTTGAATCTCGCCACAATCACAATCTTGTGAACCATCGACACAACACTCGGTACAACATGGCTCGAACCATCCCAGATCTCCCCAGGCTGGACCAACCGGCCGCACTCCCAACACCAAAGTCTTCAGACTCATTCTGGCACACCGAGCCATCGCCACTACTCCTTGGGCATCGGTCAACCAGGAACTTGCCCTCTACCGCGGATGTCGTGATTATCGGGAGTGGCATCACGGGAAGCAGCATCGCACGCCATCTTCTAAAGAAGAATGATGGCGATGATGAGAGCTCATCCTCTGGCAACCCGAACGTCGTGATGCTCGAAGCACGAGAGGCTTGCTGGGGAGCGACTGGTAGAGTATGTTATTCTTGCATGTGATTTCGTGCCATCACAGAGAGCTGATCACTGATACAGAACGGAGGCCACTGCCAACCACTCCTATTCGAATACCCGCACGACCCCGAAATTGGTCACTTCGAGGTCAACAACTGGAACTCTCTCAAAAGTGAGATCGAAACCGGAAACATCGACTGCGAGTGGGTGGCGCAACCCGGTGTCCGAGGCATTTACAGCGATGCCAAGTTCAAGCAGGCCAAAGAGAACATCGACATCGTCAAGAAGACAACTCCCGACCTGGGAAAGCTGATGACATTAGTCACTGACAAAGACGAACTGGCCAAATACCACCACCCCAAAGCCCAAGGAGCAGTCATCACCAGCATCGCCGCCCGCATGTGGCCCTATAAACTCGTCGCACACACCTTACAAGACCTCCTCGTCTCCTCCGACCTTCGCGGATCCTTCAACCTCCAAACCCTCACACCCGCCGAGAGCATCTCCCCAACAAGCGACGGCAAATGGCTCGTCAAGACCCCCCGCGGAGACATCACAGCAACAACCATTGCTCTCGCCACCAACGCCTACACCTCCCACCTCCTCCCAGACTTCACCCAACTCATCGTCCCCTGCCGCGGCCAAATGAGCGCCCTCATCCCGCTCCCCTCCCTCTCCGGCCCCAACCGTCTGCAAACCTCCATGGGCTTCGAAGGCGACGGCCTCGACGACTACCTCATCCAACGCCCCACCGAAAAAGGCGGCCACCTAATGTTCGGCGGCGGCCGCACACACGGCCACAGTCTCGGCGTCACAGACGACTCCAGCTTCGACGAGAGGACCGCTGCGTACCTGCGCCGGGAGCTTATCGATGTTTTCGAATTACCTGAGCGAACGGATGAGAAGGTTGAGATGCAGGCTGTGCGGCAGTGGACGGGGATCATGGGTTTCTCGCGCGATGAGGTGCCGTGGGTTGGGCCTGTGCCTGGGAAGGAGGGGGTTTTCGTTGCGGCGGGGTATACGGGGCATGGGATGCCGAATACGTGGCTTAGTGGGAAGGCTGTTGCTAGGATGGTTGGGGCGAGTCTTGCTGGAGAGGATGCGGATGAGGCGGTGGAAGCTGCGCGTAAAGCTACTGGGTTGCCTAGGAAGTATCAGGTTTCGGCTGAGCGTATTGAGAAGGCGATGGCTAGAGGTAGCGTGGAGGACTTGGACGAGGCGGAGTTGTCTAGGAAGCAGAGGATTCGGGAGACTGCGGGACGACTGCATTGATAGCATTTAGAGACCACTGAGCTAGGCATCACTGCGGCATACGAACCCATGTGCATGTAAAGTCTGACGGTACAGTCACTATGCTGGGTTGGTGGAATGGAACTTCATTATTCTAGCAGTTGGTAGGGATTTTTAAGTATCTAGTCGAAGAGATTAGCACATTAGCTCCTGTGGTGAAATGCTGGGAATCATATCGTGATACTTTGTGTACTTATTCCGGTACCTGTGATTGACGGTGCTGTTATCCGGTACCGTGACGAAACACTGTGCAGTGTATAAGAACAATCGAACAAGCTGTATCGACATGTGAATGCATTCAATTCGTAGGCTCTAACTTTCCCGTCTATTCAGCCTTGAAAACAAGCGCAACACCATCATCACCAGCAGTGACAACAGCAGCGCCACCACCACCCTGCGCAAAGCCCAAAATACCACCACCTTCTCCACCACCACGGTGACCTCTCCATTCGCCCATGAGGCCCTTGTTAGCAGCAGCAGTGCCACCGCGAGTATCCCATCGTCGCACGACACCGTCGTTGCCCACGGAAGTCAAGATCCAGTTGTGGTCGTTGTTTCGTGACTTGACGAACTCGACCTTGATCACGGCTTCTTCGTCGTGGGCGTCCTTGATCTGCCTGCGCACGGCGAAGTTGTGTGCGGCGTCGTATAGAGCGATTGAGCCGTCTACGCTGCCTGCTGCGAGGAGGGTCAAAGGCGGTTGGCTGAAGTCGAGAGTCTCGACACCATCGCCTTGTGCTTGGAGCGATGCGAGGATCACACCGGATTGTCCAGCGGCTGCGGTGGCTTTTGATCCTGTGGGTCCACCAGCCTGCTTGTGGCCACCAGCCTTTCCACGTGCACCGGCACCCTTCTGACCGGAGGTAGCGTTGACAGCGCTAGGAGGGAGAGATAGACGGGGCAGTCCGACAACGCGGATGTGTCCCTCAGCACCACCTACAGCGACAATGGCTCCACCCGGTGAGATGGCAACGCTGTAGAGACCGCCATCGACGAAGAAACGCTCATCCGAAGAGGTCAAACCGACCACAGCCTGGCCGGCGCTAGGGTCGACCAGACCAGCAGCAGCAGCGTCGCCAAAGACATCCCAGACGTACAAGCTGGAATCCTCAGCCACAGTAGCAAGAAGCTTTCCATCGGGTGTCCAGGCGCCAGCTGTGCAAGATGCTTGGTGAAGGAAGAAAGACTGGACGATCTCGAGAGGGTTCGATGAGTCGGAGGGATCGACCCTGTAGACCCAGACACTGCCGTCGTTTGCGCCGAGGGCGAATGTGTTAGGGTATTCTGGGTGAGGGCAGGGAAGCAACCAGTTGATCTCCTCGACTTCCTTCGCTGTGCCGACGAGCTTGGCCTGACCAGGCGCTGTGGGAGTGTGGTATGCGCTCAGTTTGCCAGCCAGAGTGCCGGTGAGGATGTATTCGCCTTGCGGGAGGGTGAAGCAAACTGCGTTCACACTCTCGTCTTGACCGTCGAACTGTGCGATGATGTTCTGACCGTTGCGCTCTTGAGGCTGCGGGTTTGTCTCATAGCTCTTAGGCAACAGAGGGCCCTCAGGAGGAGTCGCGTCCCACAAGTATGCCATATCGTCGCCGCCGCCGGTCACTATGAGCTCTGGCCTAGTGGGGTGCTGTGCGATGCAGAAGATGCTGTCCTTGTGACCCTCAAAATGCGCGACACTGTCGTTTTGAAGTTGGATCTCCTCGAGGATACCGTTGTCGTCGCCTTCGTCGCCCGAGTCCATGGCGGCATCGTCGTCACCTGCCTCTACCACCTCTTCAGCTTCGTCCTCTTGGAGCATGTCGTCCTCGGACTCGTGGTGGTCGTCGTCCTGCATCCTGTCGTCGTGGTGAGACATGATGTGTGTATTGTGTGTAGATGAGAAAGAGAGTAATTTGCGAGTTGTGTTGGGATCGGTTCGCAAAGCAAGACCGGGTTTGATATATAAATCGCGAAAAATGGATTAGAAATCGTCAATCGACAAAATCGAAGCCCAAAGACCATCGATCAGATAAGATCGTGGACCCGAAACCCCGCGCTAGGATGACTCTGAATGAATGTTTTCTCTCAAAACCGTCGATACTGCGGCTTCCGACGAATGTTTGCTTGTTTCAATCGCCTAAGACATTTCTATCTTTCGCATGGCTACTACTCAAGGATTGCTTACAATTGACGGATACGAATTTGGCTGTAAATTCCTCAATATACAAGTCCAGTCCCACGCCTATACCAGCATGTTCTCACTATCACCAATTTAATTGATCCTAAGCAACCGTGCATTGATCGGCTTTGAGACACGCTCTCGAGAAGAAGCCGAGATCTATTCTCCGAAAGCTCAATCATCAATGACGTTGACCCATAACAGCCAAGGTCAACGTCCCGTTGTCTGGAGGCTGGTATATACACAAACACCCTCCCCTTCCCCTTCGTAGTCTCAGAGTGCTAAGTATCACACAAAACCGCGTCTCCCATCTCACGCCCTTGACACCACCACTCAAGCCGCAACAATGGCATCCCTAACATCGCCCTCGGGCTCCTCCCTCTTCGCCAACCTCCCTCCACCCGCGGAATGCCTCGCCATCCTAGTCGGCTTCGCTGAAATCACCATCTTCGGCCTCGCCGGCCTCGCGAATCCCCCCTCCTTCGCCAAAGGCCTCGGCCTCCCCATCACCAACTCCTCCTCCAGCACCTCTTCCACCTCCTCCGACGCCAACCTCGAAGCCAACACCACCCCCCTCGAAGCCAGCCAATCCGCCAAAACCCAACGCGGCCTCATCCTCGCATTGGCAGCGCGCAATCTCGAAAAGGGCCTAACTGTAATGGCGTTCGCGTGCTACTGGCGCGATCGCAAAGCGCTGGGGACGGTGATTTTCGCGGGACTGTTGACTACGGCGGTGGATTATCTTGCGGTGAAGTGGTATGGGGAGGAGGAGGCGGCGTTTGGACATGTGATTGGGATGGCGAATTGTAGTTTGATTGGGGGTGCGTTGCTTTATTGGGGGAGGGAGGGGTCGTGGTGAGGAAAGGAGTGAGAGTTGGATTTGGAGGGTTGTGTTGTTGTGATTGATGTGTGAGCTTGTTGTTTTGTTATGGATGGCCTGATGTATACATTAAGTTTGAGATGAAACGGACGTTGGAGGGTTGCTTGTACTTCATTAACAGGGCTAATTTTATCAAATCTTGCTTTTATATGGACATTCTTTCCTTTTTTTTTTCCTCGGGATAGGTCGTGCAAACGTGCTCGGACAGGTGATAGCATCTAATGAACAGCGTAGCAGCAAATCTACACGTTCAGCTCAACGGCCTCACCATCAAGCTGGCCCTTGTACTTCTCAAGAGCAGTCTTGACCTTGGTGGAGATGAGCTTCTCGACGATCTCAGGGCAGCGACCGATGAAGTTGCCAGGGTCGGTGAGGGTGTCGATGTCGGCGAGGATGGGCTGGAAGAAAGGCCTGACCTTGATGCGCTCGATCAGGTCGTTGTCCTTGCCTTCTTGCTTGACGACGGCGCCGGCTTGGTGGGAGAGCACGCGGATCTCCTCGTGTGTGTCTTGGCGGGAGTAGCCCTTCTCGACCATGGCCATGATGATGTTCTCGGTGGCCATCTGCGGGGCTTGTTAGTGTTGGTCTATTTAGATTTGATGGGTCGCGACCTACGAAAGGAAGTTCCATTTCGACACGCTTCTTGATGACGGCGGGGTAGACAACGAGACCAGAAGAAATGTTGTTGAGCTGCAAACGTGGTTAGCACATCGTCAAAAGCTTCATCAAACACTCTACTCACAAGCATGGTGCAAGCATCAGCGCAAAGGAAGCCCTCAGGGAGAGTGATACGCCTAATGGCAGAGTCGTCAAGAGAGCGCTCGAGCCACTGAGAAGCGTAGGTCTGCTCTGCATCGCCACCAAAGTTCCTCAGCTTGCGGCCGAGCGAGCAGAGACGCTCACTCCTCATGGGGTTGCGCTTGTAAGCCATGGCAGATGAGCCAATCTGATCAGCCTCGAAAGGCTCCTCAAGCTCCTTGAACATGGCAAGGTGCCTGATGTCGCCACCAATGCGCTCGGCAGTGCAACCGAACGAGCCAAGAGCGTGCAGGATGTCAACATCGATCTTGCGAGAGTAGGTCTGAGAAGTGCTGATCTCGGCCTCGTTGAAGCCAGCCTTCTTGGTGACGAGCTCGTCGAGCTTCTCGACGAGTCCGTGGTTGCCCTTGAAAATGGCAAGGAAAGATCCCTGGGAGCCAGTCGTGCCCTTGACACCACGGAACTCGTTGAGGAGGTCGTCACGAGCACGCTCGAGGTTGCGGAGATCGTAGAGGAGATCAGTGATCCAAAGGGAAGCACGCTTGCCGACAGTCACGAGCTGTGCGGGCTGGCCGTGGGTGTAACCAAGGCAGGGCAATGAGCGGTACTCCATGGCGAACTTGGAGAGACTCTGAATGACAGAGGCCAGCTTGGGAATAACGAGGTTCAGGGCGTCCCTGAGGAAGATCTGAACACGTTAGAAGGGTTTGGTCACGATGAATAGCAGAGCAAGCGTACCAAGTCGGCGTTGTCGGTAACGTAGCTGCTCAATTGTCAGCCATGGCACTAAGAAGAAAGAATCTAAACACATAATATGTGTTACCGCGATCACTTACCAAGAAGTAGCACCCCAGTGGATAATACCAGCAGCCTTAGGCGCAACAAGACCGTAAGTGTGGACGTGAGCCATAACATCGTGGCGTCTGCGCTTCTCCTCAAGAGCAGCAGCGGCGAACTCGTCGTCCTCAATACGCTGGTGCTCCTTCAATTGAGCAATAGCCTCCTCGGAGATATCGAGGCCGAGCTCGCGCTCTGACTCGGCAAGGTAGACCCAAAGCTGCCTCCAGGTGCTGAAGCGGTTGCGAGGCGAGAAGAGGTACTGCATCTCCTTGGAGGAGTACCTCGAGTTGAGGGGGCTGAGGCGTGGGTTAGCATTGCGCTTCGCCCGGAATCATCGTCATCATCGTCAAAATCAAAATCATCATAAATCAAGTGCCAATGGTGGTGCCGCTGCGGCGGTTCGTGCAGTGCTCTTGATGAGGTTCTTTTCCGGTGCAAACATACTTCGCATATGTGTCCAGGTATGCCGACATGGTGATGTGTGGTGTAGCTACCATTTTTGTTAATCGCTGGATTGGCCGAGTAAAAAATGTATGACAAAGAGTATGCACGCACTAGCAAGATGTGCTGCTGAGTCTCTAATGGTGAGGAGAGAACGAGAGGTAGTCGGTATGACTGGTAGACGGATGAGAAGAGAGATGGAAGTGGCAAACGACAGCCAGAATATATCACGACAGTAATAATGATGGAGTTCAACCGACGTGGGAGAGGATCGATAGTGCACGACAAGTGGCCGTCAGGTGTGGAGTAACTCTTGCTCATCCACCACGAATTCTCACAATTTTTTGTCGCCCATTCCAGCCATTGAAGTGCGCGATCGGCGAGGTGGGTGCGCGATCGATTGCAGGCAGTTTGAAAAGTACCATGACGGTATACAATATACGCCTAGCTACGGTGCCATATCTCAAGGCTCCTCCAACACCTTCTCCAAACTTGGATCTTCCCTCCACTTGCAAACCCTGGTCTCCTTCTCTTCAGCCTTGTCGCATGCCGCAACCCGAACGCAATGGCCAGTTCCCCAAGCCTGACTCTGTGGGATGCCAAATTTTTCCACCTCACATGTCCCCAGCAGAGGCCACCATGCTCCCTGTTGCCCCAGAAGAACAAACATTCTCCCTCTTGCACTGCACCGTGCACCGATACCGCTGACTGCTGACTGTCCATCCGCCGCGGCCAGACGTTACGATCGTCGTATAGTGTCTTTCGATATGTAGAGCACTTGGTGATTGTTCTGCACCGTTGGTCCAGCGAGTTTCTCGCCTAACTTGCACTTCAGAATTCATGCGTCGTGCATGCGAGGATGCGAGGAGTCGTTGTCTTGCATATCACTCGGTCACAGACTGGCTCCCTTTCGTGGCTTCACGGCAATTTGCCATGCTTTCTCAACCACTACCGGATCATTTATGAAGAGTCTTTCCTTCCGCTTCCGAAGAAGCTCTTCGCCGTCTCCATAAGAGGCTCGAAAATCCATTGGTTGCTGTGACGGCCGTAGTGCATGAAACTGCCCTGGCCTCTGTTGTCGCTGCTGCGGCGTTTGATGGTGCTGTCATTGCTGTTGCGAGCACGTGGGATGGTGCTGCCCTCTGACTGTGTTGATGAGGAAGAGTTGTTGCGCTTGAGGGTAGTCTGGCTGGACATAGTGTATGTTGTTGTGGTTGGTTGTTTGATGTTGTGGTAGATGTTGCGATTTGTATGTTTGATAGTTGTGATTTGGACTCGGAGGCAACTCTTTGCTTTGATGAAGGTAATGATTTGATGTGTTGATCTGAATATGATATTCGTATCATCCGAAGGGGGGCATCACCTCACTTAAATAACCCAGCTCCCACTCCAACCTCGACACTGGTATGCACTCACGGCCACGAATCCATGTGACACAAACGGAAGCAGCATGCCGTCGCCGATGCATGGCCGCCTTGTCGCTTGATCCTCCGCGACCAGCGCTCACACACCATTGGCCAAACGTGCCTTCAAGACCGGTCAGCCCAGTCAGCTGAACGGTGGAAATACCCAAGGGTAACTGCTTCCCCGCTGGGCTGCAGTACAAGTGCCTTGCTAGTGCGGATGAGATGCCGGGTGCGCCAAGGGGAGTACGAACTACGAACGTTTGATTTGGCAATGCGTTGTGTCTGTCTCTCGTAGGGCTGAGGATGTACCAAGGTAGATTACAGATTTCTGGGGAACGAACATGTTCTTCTCGATCACTGATCTGGATCATCGGTAGGGCTGATATTCTCCTTGTAGTATCTGCTGCTTCCAAACCATCCGAACACCCATCGACTGCAACACCATCATCCAGTCCCACTCCCCTCTCCCACCGCCGCCGCAATACCCGTCACAATCGCTTCGTGACGCTATCTCGAAAGACCACGTCACCCAAGGGTCCCCCTCTCGCAACATCAAGAAAACGCCAAACTCCACACCCCGGCTCCTGCAGCCGACCAGGACCTTGGCAAGGCTCGCAAGGCTGAATCTACCTCATTCCAAGACCAACCTGACTCTTGTCCTCCGTAATGCATACGCTCGATACGGTCCCTGTTGTCAATGTGCTCACATGACTACTCGCCCTGCAGCCCAATCTGTGCCAATACACAGGGCCCAGCGTCTCATTGGTGTAGGAGGGAATGCATGGAAGGCGTCGTGGAAGCTATGCTCATGCATGGAAGCTCATGTGACCTCTACTTGTGCATGCTGCGTTGTTTGAAATGATGTACGCGAGATGCGATAACAAGTCGCAGATGGCCGCATGGTCGGGGCTTCTCTTCCTATTGGATCTCCAGGGTGCTCTGCATGCATCGAAGGCCGCCCCGGAGAGTTCGACATGCTGTGGAAGTATGCATGTAAGGCGCTCACCCGGTGCAAGGCTGCGGCATTGCTGCGTTCGTGCCAGCTTGATTTTGTGAGGTCTTTACTTGAAGGTCGGCTACGTGACTCGCCTATATCTCGCGCTCTCGGTGAGTTGAGGGCTTGGTTCATTGTTTGTTGTAGAAGATAGGCTTATACACACACGCACGGGGATTTCTTCTGGGACGAAAAATGACAACACGTCAAAGACACCATCAGACAACGACACACCCACAACGACACACCCACCACGACCTATCGCAATCTCCAGCCCTTGACCTTCACCAGATAGCAGCATCTGCTGCGCCCTCTGACGGCTGACCATCCAATGCAGCTCAGCCGCAACATGCAGGTCCGCAGCGCGCTAATGCATGGAAGCCCGCATCGAAGGTGCCACAATTCCTACGCGTGACATTCATTCTCTTGGACGACTCAATTCGAACCACTCATCGTGAAGAGATCTATCACAACCCACAGAGGCCGCACCCCTGTCTGTCCAGAGGCAAGTCGATTGCGAATGATCATTCTACATGTACGTGTGCGTTGGGCGACCCTTTCCATAGACGTCATAGCATACATATGCGTTGTTGTTGTTCGATTCGTCAAGACTACTACGTACATCCAAGCCCAGAAATATGAGGCAGTCCAACGGCTGGCGCTACCTTACATGCCTACGCCCAAGCGCCCTAGTCTCTCCGTAACAGCGTCGACAAGAGCAGTCTCGCGATCCAGCAAAGCCATGACCTGTTGCAAGCGCTGCCTTCTAAACTCCGCGCCCACACCACCGCCAGCCTGTTTCTTCTCCTGCCCTTCTTGCTGCTCGCTCAAGCGCTCGACGGCCCGGTTGGCTTGCTTGACAAGCTGTTCCTGCAAGTCGTCGATTTCGCCGAAGCGAGCGGTCAGAGTGCCTTCTGCCTTCCTTGAGCGTCGGCCACTATTGCTTGACGGGCTGTTGGGTATGTGTAGTAGCGTATTGGGCGAGACCGGCGCGGGAATCTCGCTCAACTGTGAGGGTTCGCGCTCCAGGCTTGCCTCCAATCTGTTGACTTCTTCTGCGAATGCACGCTCCTTCGCGCTCAGTTCTTTGCCGCCCAACATGGCGACCTTCTGCCGTAGCTTCTCCACACGCTCGTTCAGGTTCTTTGTGTTTGAGTTGGCCACCATGATACGGTGGTCCAGCTTCTCCGTACCGTACATTTGAGCGTCTTCGATCACCTCGCCGTGTACACTGGCGCCCAGGGCAATTTCGCCATCGCGCTCATCATCGCCAGTGACTGCATCGACCTTCGCGGCAATCTCGCGCACCTTGATCACTTGATCGTACAGCTCGGAGCGCAGACGCTCGCAGCGGCGGAACAGATCTGCAGCAGCTATGCCTAGCTGATTAGTCTCGTGCGAAAGGATGCGGTGGGCGTCTGTGATGATTTGCAAAGTCTCGGGAGAGAAGCGGAGAGGCGCCTTCAGGTTCGAGCGAGCAAGCTCAGAAGCATTTGGGCCGAGGAAGTTGTTGATTTGTGACTGCGTGAAGAACTCTTGGGGCGGTTGATAGGGTTCACGTGGCTCAGGAGGCGGCAGTGCCAGCTGTTCAGGCTCGTAAGGGTGAGAAGGCAACGAGGGCAGCTCGAGTGTTGCGGCGTGTGGTCCAGAAGGGGTGGTGGTTAGCAAGAAGTAGTCGAGGCAGGCATCAGCGATTGCAATCGCGGTGGTGGGAACAGATTTCCCGTTTGCATGTGCCGACAAGTCGATAGGCTGCTCGATCAAAGTAGAGCCCGAGTCGAGCATGACGTCCAGTCTGAACTCGCCTCCTACATCGGCAGTGTTGGCAAGCTCGGCCTCCAAGTTGCCAACCCAAGGCTTAAAGTCAAGTGCGAACACACCAGATGCAGTTGTGACAAGAAGTTCGTAGCGGTCGTTGGGCGAAGCGGTGAACGCTGGCCATGAGTTTTTGTTCGAAGATCCAGAAGTCAGGTCCACACTCTCGAAAACAAGCAGCTCCTTGCCTTCCTCATAGTCATCCATGCCGTATGATTTACTGCGCTTCACTGGCAGCCACTCGGCCTCGATACCATCAAGATCCAGGCAGATGTGCACCTTCTCAGTGTTGGTAGCGAGGCAGACCATGCCAATGCTCAGTCCTTCCTCGCCAATAGGTGCATCCTCGAGATCATCTCCAAACAGCTCCTCACGGTCGATGGTAGGCGCAATGACATGAATATCTGTGATCTCTCCAAAGTCCGGTTCCGGCGACAAAGTGAAGGGTCCCTGAAGCTTAGGGATGGCACCCAGTCTCTCCGGTCGTGAGTACACTTCGATGACATCAAATTCTGTCTCTCCAGGCAGGTTGTAAGGATCTTGCGCGTCCAGCTCTGCAAGCCACTTCTTCTGAGCATCGGCGGTCCTCTTCTCGCTCTCCAGGGCATGAGCATCATGCTGGATCGCGCGTGCCTTTGCGACGACAGATGTGCTCAGAGCAGGCAGCATAGTGCTAGGCACACGGAACTGACTCGGCAAGAAAGGGCTCAAAGCATAAGTGTCGCCCTCAGTCATGGCGAACCACAGTGTCATGCTCGACCATCCGTTCTCGTCCTCGTTTCCAGAGCCACCAAAGGTGGCAGCTGCGACCTGCATTTCCACCTCATCTGGTGAGAAGCCTTTCTTCGCGCCATACTTGCTTGCACTGAAGTCCGCGTTCGTTGATGTGGCGTTGGCAAGCTTCTTCAGATCGATCGCAACCGCGGGCTCGTCGAAAGTGTAGCGATTGTTGATATCCAGTTCCCATTGTCTCACGCATGCGTCCTTGGTGATGGTAACGAGTGCCGGAATGCCGGGTCGCGAAAGCGGATGCCACAAAGCCGTAGCCAGAGGAGCTTGTTCCAGCACATGTGCAGTTGGGCCGACCTGGAAAGACTTGAGGCGGATCTCTGAATCGTCGCCGCTGCGCAAATGAGCGGAGGATGGTAGGACGCAGACATGGCAGGTGTGAGCAGTCAAGACTGCGAGGAGACTGCCGTCAGGGGAGACAGAGAGCTGAGTGATGACCCAAGGTGAAGGGAGCTTGAGGACCTGCAATATCAGTTAGCACATGTTTGTCTGAGCTCGCTCTCACATGAAATGCTAGCCATACCCTGTAGCCTTGACCGAGCTCACTCGTGCGCCCATCCGCCTCAGCGTCTCGCAGGATATCCAAATCACTCCATCTCAATTCCTTCCCCACCGCGACAAAAACCTCTGTCCCGCGCTTCGCGATCGTCCTGCGAGCACCTTCGAAACGCTGCTGCGACTCTGGCTGTTTTGATTGGAAGAGATTGAAAGCTGGTTTCGGCCGCGAGAGCCAGTCCGGGGTGTATGAGAGAATCCTAGGCATTGCGAAAAACACGTGCAACAATTTGTGGTCTTCAGTTGTTTTGCTCACACCCACAGCAAGTGAGGTGATTGTCTACTTAAGGTAGCTGGTGTTGCTGGCTTTAGCTGTTGGAAAGTTGAAGGAAGACGCGCTTCAGCTCGGACCAATCAATCAATCAAGCGCAAGCCGCGCCTTCACATGCCACTGTACTAGCTTGCTATACTACCTTACTCTACCACTCGCGACAACTCCTCCATCGCCATACCACAACACCGGCGCAAAGCCACAAACCACACACCATGCCTCAATTCCGCATGGGCAGCACAGTCGACCGACTGGACCGCCCCTCCTCCTACGCCACAGCAAAAGTAAGGTCTCATCGCAACCACAATCACAACCACCACCACCACCACCACCAAACCAAACCACACACCCTCACTAACACACACAACCACAGTACAAGCGCAAACGTCGCAACTCCGCTGACCGCGCCCCCTCCCCCGACCCCATGGACAAGCTCCAAAACGCCACAACCCTCTACGTCGGCAACCTCTCCTTCTACACGACCGAAGAGCAAATCCACGAGCTGTTCGGCAAATGCGGCGGCATCAAGCGCCTGATCATGGGCCTGGACCGCTTCCACAAAACGCCCTGCGGGTTCTGCTTCGTGGAGTATTACACTCATGAGGACGCGCTGGACTGCATGAAGTACGTTGGCGGGACGAAGTTGGATGAGAGGATTATTAGGTGTGATTTGGATGAGGGGTTTGCGGAGGGGAGGCAGTATGGTCGGGGTAAGAGTGGGGGGCAGGTTAGGGATGAGTATCGGGAGGAGTTTGATCCTGGGCGTGGAGGGTTTGGTAAGAAGATTATGGAGGAGAGGGAGAGGTATGCAGAGGAGTATGATTAGAGGGTTGGTGGGGAGAGGTGTAGGATGGTGGTGGTGCTTCTGAGAGCTTCGAGCAGGGCGGACTCCTCCCTGGTGAGCATGGCGTTTATGAGGCGCAGGAAGGATTATGATATTGCGACTTCCACAGAGTCGCGAAAGCGAAAGTGCAAATGGCAAGGAAAGCTAGCACGTGTAAAAAACAATGAATCAAGTATCGAGTCTGAACTTTTGTCCGATCTATATGATATGCGTCTAGCTTTACACTGTTTTGGCCTGTCTCCAATGCCTATCTATACCCACAAACGCCATCGCAATGCTCCCAGAAACTCCTACACTACAAGACAGGCTACGAAGACTCTCTCGAAGCCTTGATGACCTCCAGCAACCACCAAGAATGAATTCTCTCATCGCCAGTCAACTCAGGATGGAAGGCCGTACCAAACACATTCCCCTGCCTAACAGCGACAATATCGCCATCCTCGCCCAAATCCTCCGCAGTAGTCGTCTGATCCCTCAACGTCTTCGCCCGTCCAGGCAAGCGTCCAAGAATCTCAACCTGCGCCTTAGTCGCCTTCTTCGCAGGCGCATTGACCGTCTCGCCACCAGCGATATCAGCCAACTCACCAGCACTCAGCACCTTCTCCACCACCGGCGCACGAATGAAAACCGAATGGAAAGGCTCCTGCCCTTCGAGAAAAGACAGCTTAAGCCCAGCCTCGAAACTCTCAACCTGCCTACCGAAATAGTTCCTCTGCACCCTAACATCCAACCCGCCGATGAGCTCCTGCCCAGTGGCTTTGGACTTATTCGCGCTCTCCGCCAGCAAGATCAGGCCCGCGCACGTGCCCCAGACGGGTTTGCGCTGGACCTTGACAAACTCGCGCAGCGGCTCGAGCAGGCCGCCGCGCTCAGCGATCAGGCTGATAGCGGTGCTCTCACCGCCGGGCAGGATCAGAGCGGTGCAGGTTGCCAGCTCAGCGGGCGTGCGGACTTCGATGAAGTGCAGCGATGTCTCGGCGAGCAGAGGGGCGTGCTCCTGCTGGGCCTGGGCCAGAGCGGCGGCGGCGCGCTGCAGGAGGGAGATGTGCTCCACGAAAGCGCCTTGCAGGGCCAGCACGCCGATCGTGAGAGAGGACTTGGACTTGTGGGACATGCTTGGTGATGATGATGTGGATGTGAATGTGGTAATGCTCGCCGCACTTTGATTGTCCGGGTGGTGAAGTCCGGGCTGCATGATGGCTTGCTTTGGCAGGATCTCGGGAAATGCAAGGCGATGATTATTGCTTATTGGAGCTGCGCTCGCTCACTTCTCAGCCCTTCAGCAAGGGAAATCTTTCTGTGAGATGATCGGATCTTCGATTGTGTGCAACGAACGAGTCAAGCGGCGATTGCTCCTAGTCGTCGCGAACCGCTTTGGTGGGATTGATTGATCCTGTGCTCTGAGGCTTTTTTGGTTAAGGCTGGGGAATGACAGCACGACTGGCGGTGATCGTCTGAAACCGGCGACTTTTCAAGTGAGACTCGTTCGTTATGTCAGGCACGCATAGGCTTACCGCCAAAAAAATCTCTGGCTCAACATTGAAAGGGCGCAATCGGAATATTGCCTCGCGAGTTATGACGCATAGCGGGAGCAACCGAGGCGTCTACCAGCGGTATGGAGCGGAGAACAAACATGTCAGAGCATGTTTCCCAGCACGTGTCTCACGTGTCAGAACGACATCAAGAGACGGCTGGGCGATACGACCTTCATATCATTGCGACGTCAGAGACGAGAAGAGACCGTCTCTCGTGAATGTTAGCTGGGTAGCAGGTGTAACGACAAGCGGCTTCAGTGATGCAGTAGATGTTGATTTAGCCAGCGGCGGCTCCACTGCCAGGCCGCCTTTCCCATAATACACATGCAGATGTTGAGATTGGGGTGCTAGGGCGAGATCTCGAGACGCAGCGGCATGCGCTCCGGAGCGTCGGATAAGGGTGGAGGATCACGAAATGCTGCCGTGCCGCCTTTTGCGCCTGCGCTGGCGGAACGAATGCAACATCGTTTTTGGCTGTCAAGACTGTTCACGAGATACTGCAAATTGCTAATAATGGTACTGCGATGGCGATTGACAGGATGGTCTTCACGTGATGGTGAGCATGACGTGAGTTGCCAACCCTTCTGTTTTCAGATGGGCTGTGTCGAAAGAGTGTCGAGGTATCCGCTAGGCGATATCGATGAGACATGGACGTTGGAGATCCGGAGCGGCAAGAGGGGGAAGGATGATGGGCAGAGACAGGCCCTGCGGGCGTGAAGGCCAATGCGAGCCCAGTATAGAGGCGGGCAGCGACGGGAAGGGGATGATCGGGGTGTTTGACGTGCTAGCCTTGCGCCAGGAGGATGGGGTGCCGAGAATAGGGTGTGTCGTTGTTGGTATCGTTGGTGCGCTGTTGCCAAAGTGGTGCTTGGATACGGGAGGCAGCGTGCTGTCATCCAGACTATCGACGCCGATCGACCGTTGTTGACCATGCAAACCATCGGGGCACCTGTCTGTTGATCTCTGCCCCCGCCGGTAGTACAGTGGTCTTTGTATAGAGATGGAGAGCAAAGTGTAGACTATCCCGCATTACTCGAGCACAGAGCGGCCCATCCACACAATTCTCGATCGCCCTAGCAGAGACTAGAGAACAGAGAGAACAGGCTAGGAGCGGAAAGGCCGTTGCACACTGGCATCACTACTACAGCCCTGCCGTGCACCCAAGATAAGAATAACAAGGACCGGTAATCCGCAGTCTCTTCTATTCTCCATTCGTCTCACCTCACGTTATCCGACTCAGCGCGCAGGTCCGCAGCAACGAGAAACCTTACTCATCTTACTATTACACATTGCAGTGCAGCACTGCACAGCACTACTGCTCCTCCACCTCCTTGCCGCTGCGCGTGTGCCTGTGAGCCTGTCTGCCTGCCCGCCTGTGCCTATACCCGGCCGGCTTCAGCCACTGCATCCCTCCATCCCTCGCCTACCCTGGCTGAGCTAAACTGCCCGACTTTCCCTCGTCTTCATATACATTAACCCGCTGCCATCACCACCTCGGTGTCCGGGGTTCCGCATGTTCACGCTAGTCACCACTACCCTCTCTTCGCTTTTCTCCTCCTCTTGCAGCCATGTTCATCGACACACGACGCACAGCCATGATGAATGGCCTACCCACCCCTCCCGACAGCGCGGGCACCAGCAGCTGCGGTGACCCGACCGTCACAACATGGCTCATCGACACCCGCAAAATCTGGGCCGGCGACAACATCTGGTCTGCTCAGGGTGCGGCCAAAGCCCTCGCTCTCGTCTCGACCGCAGAGCAAAACATCATCACCTCCAAAATGTTCATTGCCGACGCCCGCATGAGCCTCGCATCCGCCCTCCTCAAGCGCCTATTCATTAGCAAGACCCTCGGCATCCCATGGAAAGACGTGAAGATTGCCAGGAAGGGCGACTCCAAGCACGGCAAGCCCTGCGCTGTAGACGACTTCGACATCCCAATTGAGGGCATCGACTTCAACATCTCACACCAGAACGGCCTGGTCGCACTGATCGGCTACGACGGCGTTTCACACGGTCTCTCCCGCACCAACAGCAACCCTTTCGGATACCCTTCACCTTCATCTGTCGCCAGCAACTCGGTCACTGTCGGCATTGACATTGTCTGCGTCAACGAGCGCGACGACCACCGTACAATCGAGGAGGAAGGTCTTGACGGCTGGGTGGATATCTACGACATCATTTTCAGCGACGAAGAGCGCTGGAGCATGAAGTACGACGTCGACTATGTCACCATGCTGGACGGCACTCACCTCGACGCACACGACCTTGGTCGCAACGACCGCTGCATTGCACGCAACCAGAACCTCCTCTTCCGCACTCCTAGCGGCAACCAAATTTCCATGAACTCCGAGCAGCTTATCGACGCCAAGCTTCGTCGCTTCTATACATACTTCTGCTACAAGGAGGCCTACATCAAGCTGTCCGGCGAGGCACTTCTGGCACCCTGGATCAAGGCTCTTGAGTTCTTCGGCGTACGCTCTCCCAAGCCTGGTGTCAAGCCTCGCTGCTCTACACATGGTGTATGGGGAGAGGAGGTTGATGACGTCGAGGTCCACTTGCACAAGAAGGAGGTCAGCGACGTCAAGATGAAGATCCAGGCCTTCGAGGAAGACTTCATGATCTCCACCGCAATGCAGGGAGACGTCGAAGGCCTGAAAGTCCCTGGCTTCACCACTCTCAACATTGACTCAGATGTCATGCGATATGCTCAGCAGAACCTCACCGAAATGTCCAAGTCGCCTTGAATGAGTGCACAACAGCGTCTTGCGCACTTGCATGTGCACGACTCTTTCTGAAATAACACAAACTGGGCTTTGGCTGCAGACCACCTATGCGTCTCGCCTTGTCCTTGTTTAATGTCTAATAATCCGCCGGAAGCTCATGCAGCTTCGTCAGGCATACACAACACGCACACGAGAGACATGCATATGTCTCAAGTTAGCCAACATGGTGGCGTCGAGACATCTAATCCGACATTCCAGCCGGCCTGTGGTGAGAGGATATGAAGATGCTCCTCACCGCACGCACTTCACTTGGCTGTCCGCCGGACAATAAACACAATGCCTCCTCCGCCAGAGCTCGGTAATAATGTGCTCGACCGCACAATTCGCAACATCGAGCAAGCTCAAGGACACGCTCGCCACCACACAACTGCCGCCGATATACTACAAGCACAAGCCAGCAACGAACCGGTCCTCGTCTCTTTGCCTTCGTCCGGTATGGCTGGTGCTGCTCCAGCAGTGGGAGGCGGCGACGTGGCTGCTAGCGTCTCATCGCTGCAAGTTGAGATCCGCACACCCATAAATCTCACATCCGACCTCGCAGCCTCAACCACTCTGCTGCAAAGTCTTCGCGTTCGTAACTCCATCCTCGTCGACGATCTCGCATGCGTAACACTTTCGCTGCAGCAACACGATGGGACATCATCGAAGCTGCTATCGAGAGTGCGTCGCAGCAGATCAAAATGGAAGGCTGCGACGATTTGTTCACTTACGACTTGGCTGGTGTATCTGTGGTGGTGTTGGTACATGCGCGTGGAGTTTGAGTACATCCGGAAGCGCAGAGGAGTGATGTATGGGCTTTGAGGAAATCGGGGGGTTTGGAGTAATTATTAATGGATTGGGATGGGATTGGATGGGGGGAGGTTCGGGATGAGGAGTTAATGTTTGCAATTCTAGATGGGGATTTGTGTGGATTGGTTATCAGGTGGATGGATTGATAGGTAGTCAGGACACCGAAATTGAGAAACAGTACAAACAATTGTCTCCACCTTCATCAATTTTCCACTTCGCTCCTCTTTTGCTTTCATTAATCAGTGGAATGAGCACGATCACAATATCCGAGGTCTCTGTACTTTATACACATGCATGCTCATCAAAGCGATCTGCTGCGAGTCAGGTGTGTGGTGTAACCATGGAAGGAGCGGAGAAATCCCCTCACTTCTTCGGAAATGAACGTCAGGCGGTATAATACACTGCCGAGACTGCATATACCTCGTTATGCCTCGCACTCCAGCACATTCCCACACTCTTTTGTCGATTGGAGAGAGACAAGGTTGCTAACTACATGCTGCTTAATCCTTACTGACTATGTACTTCATGTGCAACCCATCTCTTGCCCCAAACTCTAAGCTCACGGAAGGAGAGCCGATCACAACAGTACAATCTACATGCGTATACATATATCTGCCAAGTCTAGCTCAACAGAGCTTCGTTTGCAGAAGCGAAACATCGTCATGTTGCCGTCTTGGCAGATATACAAATGCCCCGCATCGGACGATCTTGGAGTTGACGTGAACACCTGACTCTGAATATCCATTGTAAATGGTGAGGGGAACACTATGGATTGTGATTTTCGCGGGTCGGCAGATGTGGAGGTTGATACTGCTGTTGATGCTATAGTACATACCGCATCTCTGCCTGCGGGGTGGCTAATATGAATTATCTACTAGGTAGGAAGACGACTTGCTATAAAACGCCTGCGTTGTCCGTTGTGATGTTTTTAGGTAGGTCGTGGACAGTCGCTTCGACATTCTCATCATGGCTATATCCAGACTCTTCACAGCTCTGCTCGCTGTCTCTACTAGCTCTGCATTGACTATCCGGAACACACCTGAGCGCACTCCTCCTTCGGCCACGACCAAGAATGGAACATACATCGGACGTTATGAACCTGCCTACGACACCGACTACTTCCTCGGAATCCCCTTTGCCCAACCACCGCTTGGGGACTTACGCTTCCGTACTCCTAAATCACTGAAGGAAACCTGGTCCGGTACTCGCAATGCAACCGAGTACTCGCCACAATGCATCGGCTACGGGATGGACACCTGGAGTCAGGGCAACTACGTCTCCGAAGACTGCTTGACGCTGAATGTTGTTCGAACCGCCGACGACTGGGACAAGCTTCCTGTCTTGGTCTGGTTCCATGGCGGCGGTCTTGTCATGGGAGGCTCTTCGGATCGTCGTTACAACCAGTCTTTCATCGTGCAGCAGGCGACGGAAGCTGGCATGCCCATCGTGGCAGTCTCGGTCAACTACCGTCTTCAATCATGGGGCTTCTTGTACGGCAAGGAGATCCAAGAGGAAGGCAGCACCATGAATGGCTTCAGAGACACGCGTCTCGCTCTGCAGTGGATTCAGGAAAATATCGCTGCGTTCGGAGGAGACCCCAGTCGTGTTACGATCATGGGCGAAAGCGCTGGAGGTAGTATCGTGTCAGCTCTCCTGCTGGCGTACAACGGACGTGACGACAAGCTGTTCTCTGGTGCTATCGCGCAGTCAGGACCGCCTGCTCGTGTCAATGCTCTTCCTACTGTCGAAGACTGGGAACCCGTTATTGCCAACATTTCCGCTCAAGTCGGCTGCGCGGGTGCTGGAAGCATTCTTGCCTGCCTCCGCGAGGTGCCCTCGAAACAGCTGAGCGACGTCTTCAACTCAACGCGTCCAGCCGGTCTCGGCGTAGTCATCGACGGAGACTTCATCGTCGACGCTCCCGCCACTCAAATGGTACGAGGCGATTTCGTCCCTGTCCCCTTCCTCATCGGCTCCAACAGCGACGAGGGAATCAGCTCCGCCCGCATCAACACCACCGAGCAATTCCTCAACAACATCATCAATTCGTACAAAATCAATAACGGTACCGCACAGGACTTGGCGATATTGTATCCTGACGTCCCGGCTATCGGACTCCCGGCTACATTCAAGGGCCGTCCTGCTGCTTCGAGGGGTTTACAACTCAAGCGAGTCTCTGCTCTAGCTACAGATGTAGGCCAAGGTGCTCCGAGGCGTTTGGCTGTGCAGTTGTGGGCTAAGCATGGCGTGCCGGCATATTCATACCGGTTCAATGTGATTGTTAATGGTCTGGATGCTTCGATCGGAGTGCCTCATTTCCAGGAGGTTGCGTTTGTGTTTGTAAGTTGTAATCCTTCCTCGTCAGCCGAGATACCGATGGAGAGCTGACATGACGATTTTGTACTGCAGTTCAACACCGAAGGCCTGGGCTACGCGCAAAACGGCAATCCCAACCCCCTCGGCGGCCCCAATCGCGAGACCTACATCCGCGTCTCCAAGCAAATGACCAGAATGTGGGTTTCATTTGCAAACTATGGTGATCCGAACAAGAACCTTGGAGGTAAGCCACCAATCCTCCATCTTCCCTTCAAAAGAAAAAAACCTCCACAACTCCGCTAACCCATCTCAAATCGTAGTTGACTCCCAACACTGGCCCATCTATACCCTCACCGACCCACAGAACTTCGTCTTCGAGCAGAACATCTCTTCACACGCTGAGTCGGATCTTTTCCGTGCCGAAGGGATGAAGTACATCAATGACATGATCGTCGCACGCGCCGGTACAAATTGCACCAGTTTGGTGGCATGTGGATCGAGTGATTTGGGCGGCGAGACGTACCTAGACTAGAGACACTGTAACACATTGCAACGTTGTTCGAGATAAGATTTCACGTTACGCCTTCGGGGCCGGACTTTAACATTATCTCTCGTGTCTCGCCATGCAGAGTTCGGACGGTTGTGAAGTACGACTCTGATGCCCACGTCTCAGGGTGCGTACGTGATCAAGGGTTCAGATGCTGTACGAATCATTGATTGAAATATGTAATCGAGATCAAGCAGAAAAAAGTTGAGACGTGTGGTGATTTGAGACAAGCAGTCATTTTCGCTTTTTATCAACAGCCCAACCAATGCTACAGCCTCAACAACAAACAAACAAGTTGCCCGCATCATATGCACAACAACAGTCTACTCCAAAGCCCGTTACAAGTCTGCGGAATAATATGTTCATCCAACAGGCCCATACCACTTCTCACTCCTGTAATACTGGACGCTTAGTCCTCAGTCAAATCACCATACTCCCACATGCCCCTACGCTCACTCTTCGCCACGCTCTCACGCTGCTTGAGATCCTGCAGAAGCGCAGCATTAGCACGCTCAAACGGCTTCAGCTTCTTAGGAACCATCGCCAATCCCTCGCTAACAATCTCCGCGTTCAAGCTCTCATTCTGGTTCTTAGCCTGAGGGTCGAGAAGCGTGATCCACAGCAGGTTGTTGTCGCGGGCATCGGTGAAATCGACGTTAGCGACAAGCTGGCGGTCGACGGCGATCTCGTGCAAGAACGCGACGCTGTCGGCGAGGTACTCGGGCGAGGTGGGGAATTGGAGGAAAGACAGGGCGGCGTCGACGGCTTGCGCGCGGAGCTTCTGCACGCCGAAGCGCTCGGTGTTGAGCACGCGCAGGGCGCTCCAGGGCTGGGACTCGCTGTTGCCGTAGTCGATATAGACGACTTCGCTGGTCTTGGCGTCGCGGTCGTTGCGGCGCACGCGGGCGCGGTACCATTGGCCGTCTTGGGAGAATTTGGCGGAGACGACGTCGCCGGCTTTGGGTGGGCCGGGGAGAGGCTGCGAGTTGCCGGGTTGGAGGTTGAAAGAGGCGAAGTCTTTCATCATGCTGTCGAGGTTGACCTTGCTCGCGCCAAGGAGTTGGATCTTCAGGCGGGCAGTGGTAGGGTCGACGTGTGTGATGGTGACATCCTTGTAGTCGCGCTTGGGAGTCGGGAGAACGTCGCTGTTACCATTGGTGTCGGCAGGTGCCTCATCGTAGTCGTCGCCGTTCTCGGCGGCCTCCTGGGACGGGTCCCAGCTGTGCCACATGCCCTTCCTGGCATCCTTTGCCTTCTTCTCGGCAGCAAAGAGCTCAGCGGCGTTGCCAGTCTTCTCAGCACTGTAAGCGTGGACTGATGCAAGGCCCTCCTCAACAAGGAGCTTCGCGAAGTTCTCACGGTTGACCCACAGAGTACCGATGAACCCTCCAACCTTGTCGTTGTCCTCGACATCAATCTCAACATCACGCTGCAAGCAGCGCTTGTTGGCGAAGTCGTGTGCTTCCTGACCGAAAGGCTCAGCAGTGTCTTGAGGGCCACGAGCCGAACGAGGTGCGCGAATACCACCAAGGACAAAGGTAAGCTTGGAGTTCTCGCGAGGAATCAGGACGGTGAATCTGCTGCCACTCTTGACAAAGTCGACGACAGCGGGGACACGCCTTTGCCTGGCGAGAAGAGACATCTGACGCTTGGCCTTCTCGAGGTTCTCGCTGTGGTCAACGTATTGCAGGGGCTTCGGTGCCTTGGGGTTCCACATGCCCTTGCCCTCCTTCTGCGCAGCCTCCTCAGCGGCAAGGAGCTCGTCGTAGATGGGGCTGCGGTCAGTGTCGTCCATGCGGTGGCGAATGACTGAGCAGTAGCCGCTCTCAACCATCATGAGGCCGATGTTCTTGCCGTTGTATGTAACAGTAGCCATCTCGCGCTCATCGTATCCCTCAGTCGCGGGACGCTTGCCATCGATAACGACCTTGACGTGCTTGCCAATGAGTCTCTTGCGCAGAAGCTCCTTGGCCTCAGTGCCGAAAGCTGACTGCTTGGGGTCGGTAGGCTTGGGCTGGCGAACACTAGACAGGTTGACACGCTTCTCAGCGCCGTTCTTGTTGCGAATGTACAGGGTGTCGGCACTGAAGACTCGCGAGACGACAGCTTCGACCTCACCGCCCGCAGTCTTCCTCTGTGCAACATTGTTTGCGAACAGACCAGCCTGACGCTCCCTGGCAGAGCGCTCAGCCTGGCGCAGCTTGCCCATCTCCGCACCGAGCCATGTTGAGTGGTGGTCAACACAGCGCGCAAGACCCTCCTTGAGTGTGAATTCGGCGATGTTTCCGACAGGGTGCCTGACCTCACCAACAAGAAGCTGGTTGGGTGAAACACCGAGTATCCTGACAACGACACCCCTCTGCAAGATTCTGTCCTCGACGAAAATCTGGCTCTCATTGCCCCAAGGCTCCGCAGGCTGCGAGGTTCCGTCCGAAGGGTTCTTCCTTGCAGTTGCAGGAGCCTTGATACCAGCAACGAGAACAGTAGTTTGCACGTGGTTTGTAGGGGTGACCATCAGTCTGCAAATAAGCCTGTCTCCGCTCAGAACCCTCTCGACGATCGCATCGATGGGCTGGCCGTTGTACTGTTCGGCAAAGGCCTTGGTGTCCGGTAGCTCTCGTGCGTTCTGAATCTCTTGCTGCTGCTGCGTTGCCCACAGACCCTTCTCATCGGCTCTTGCGTGTGCCTCCAGCGCTTCCAATCTTTCGAGCAGCTCAGTTGATTGCGGGTTTTCGGCCTTCCTGTCGGCGTCGTCTCTGAGCTTCGCCCAGCCTTCGCTGACAATTGAGTCGGGAAGCAGTTGGCCGTTAGAAAGCGTGACAATGCCGTAGTCTCTGGAAGCGCCACCAGTCTTTTGGGGAATGGTGTAGAGGACGCTGAAACGGACAGTCTTGCCAACACACAGCTTGCGGATGTAGTCGCGGGACTGGAATGAACCTGGCTCATCGTTGTTCAGGCGAGGAGCATTGATGAAGGCCAGACTAAGAGTGCGTTCCTGTCTGTTCTTGTTCTGGAGAACGAGAGTGTCGCCGGAGAGGACACTCTTCACTTTGGCTTCCATTGGTGCAAACATGTTGGCAATATCGATGTGGGGGTCGACCTGGAGGGTGGAGTGATGAGACGGAGGAGATCGAGGTGAGGGAGAGGACACTTGCACCACTGGACGGTTACAATTGGTTGTTCAATGCTCTGGTATGACAGAGAAGAAAGTAGCTTGATTGGGGAAATGCAAGGAAATGTGTTGCGTGAGTGTTGCTTTGGTTGGAAAGTAAAAGTTGTTCGAGGGCACACGACAGACCAAGTGGCCTGCTGCAGCTGGCTGGCATCGCCCAAGCTTCGAATCGTGGGGTTGAATTCAGGGTACGGCAGCGGCGATCGCCTCCAAGCAAGTGCACCACCACCGAGTGAAGGGTTGTCGAATCTAAAGTGACGGACGGGGTGATTGATTGTCCTCACGATATAGCATCCAAGTTAACGTGAAAAAAAAGGTCACATGAAATCAAACAGATAGTGAAGAATTGGTAGGAAAAGTCTTTCAATGTGTATATCTATCGACAAAACCAAGGATGGTCCCCTCTCAGGATTTGGGATGTATGCAGTTCTTTCTCTCTGACGTCTATGCAAGGAAATCGGGAATGCAATGGAGATCGAAGGTGATAAGTAGTTCAGGATCAGCATCGAGGGATATAGAACCCCTGGAACGGAGCCTGGAGTAGCTCGCGAGCCTACGCAGGTGCTATGTTAGAGGTTCGTGTATCGTGAAGGAATGTGGTTGGCAAGGAGTCGTGGGTATCGGTGCTTATAGTCAGATTCGTGGAAAGGGCATTAGTGCGAGTTTCGTCGCTCCGCTAGGACTGCCCTTTGCTGGTGATGGTGCGAGTGTGCGTGCTGCGGTTTGGGGCGCGCCTCATGTGAATGGTTGGATCCAGACGAGACGTGCGCTTCACCAGAGCCGCGGCGCGCGTGTGTGAGTGGTTCATGTGCTGTGGGCTGCTTTGCTTGATTGTCGCCAGATGCTCTGGAACTGGCAATCGAGTATAGTGGCAGCAATGCCCCATGCCCATCATGCGCCGGCGTGTGAGTCGACGAAGCTAGATGCGCCTTCTAACCGCTCGCGTGCTCACTGGCATCGTGTGGGCCGCTGTGCGCATCGAGTACCGCAGAGGCGCCGTTCTTCTGAGCACCAGGTGCTTTGAATTGCGGCGTCATCGCACCAGCCTGAATGATGGAAGCACGGCGGACAGCAGCTCGGACTGTCTTGTCGGCCTCTTCGCTGAGGGTGGGGTTCTCAAGCATGTACTCGCCAGCAGTGGCCTTCTTGTATGTCTCCCAGTCGGTGATGGCGCCGAGTGCACGCTTCATGCGGGTGTCAACGATGTTGAGGCCGTAGACGTATGAGGCATTAACCCATCCGAATCTATATTCAGTTAGCAAGGATGCAGAGAAATCGTGGAGTAAAAGGAAACATACCCTTCAGTAGCAACACCCTTGAAGTCAGAGCCCTGGTTACCGTACTCGGCAGTTACGCGATGAGGGTCAGACGGGCTGGTGACATCGTATTTCTCGACAACGACACCGTTGAAGTCGACGAAAGCTCTAGTGACCATGTAGATCCAGCGGTACGCCAGCCTCTGGGCGTCGTCTTCGAATCCGTACCTGAGCAGACCAGTCCAAGCCAAGATTTGTTGCGGTGCCCAGCCGTAAGGGAAGTCCCATTGACGGTTGGGTCGAGAAAGACCTACAGGGCCACGAGACTCTTCTGTACCAGATGCCAAGCCACCCAATTGTTCGAACTTCGGCAGAGCTTTCTCGACGAGGATAGTGGCCTGTCTGGGTGTGCAGACACCAGCCCACATTGCCCAGAAAGTAGTCGCGGACTCGTATCCGGTGTGTTGCTTCTTCTTGATGTCGTAATCGAAGTACATACCCTTCTCCTCGTCCCACATGCACTTGTCCATCTGTTGACGCCTTCTGCGGGCTCTGCGGTCCCAGGAGGACGAAGTCTCGTAAGTGTCGTCCTTTTGCTTGTCGCCACGCCACTCCGGAGGAATTTCCAGCTTGTCTCCGAAGAAGTTGCGAATTGTGCGTGCGATATCCATCTCGTACTTATATAAGCAACTGTTGAGGTCCACAGTAGCGAGATCGGCCGCCTTGTTCTCCAGTCTGTACGAGGTGTCGTGGCCAGACTCACGAACAGCACGGTCGTGAACAAAGTATGAATCGAGCTCAGGCTCCTTCACCTCACCGTAGTTGTACGCCCTGACGAACTCTTTGAAAGTCATGCCATGCTTCTCGGCGTATGGCATACAGACGTGCTCGAAGTGAGAGGCCTCGGTCTCAGGAGGCACACCAGTACCGCCAGCGTGGTATGTGGTGAAACCTGACTCTGCATCATAGCGTGGAAGAGAGGTCCAAGTGTTGTGGTAGTCCTTGATAGCAGCAAGAGTGGCTTTGCGAAGGAAGTCGAGTGCGTACGACTTGTGCTTGATGCGCTCGTAGACACGCAGTGCCATGTCCGTCAGGAATGGCGGCTGAGATCGGCAGAGATAGTAGGTACGGTTGGCGTTGAGAATCTTGCCGTAGTGCCTGATGCAGAAGCAGAAATGCCTGACCATGGCCTCGCCAAGATCTTCGCGGTCGTTGAGCAGCAGACCGAGGGTCTCCATGTAGCTGTCCCATCCGTAAAGCTCGTTGAAGCGTCCGCCTGGAACGACGAAAGGCAGACCACGGTAGTCCGGTTCGCCTGCGGGGGTATCCGCCACTCGCTCCATTTCGATGGCCAACAAGCCAGGTGCTTCGTTGAGGTCGCGTACATAGGCTGGATCGTCACATTTCTCGTTAAGCCAAATGACTTCCAAGTTCATCTCTGGGTGCTCCTTTGCAATGCGAGTGTAGTATTGGTGTTGTTCCGGTGCGCCGACAGGGATGTAGATCCTAGGGTGAGGATCGTCCGTCCAGTCTTTGGGATCTTTGGCGACCCTAGCAATGTTGGACCCATCAATGCGACGGGTCAGGTTGGGCCAGAAAGAGTCCTTGATGAGGCGAGAGAGTCTGTGGACGGGGTTCTCGTTCAATCTGGCCTCGTCGAGCACAATTTGCTTGCGGCCATATTGTTTTGCCAAGGTGAGCTCCTGCAGCAGGTTGCTCAACATGTATGTACCACGAACATCCTGCGTCTTGTATCCACCAGACCCAGCAGTGCCGAGTGAAATGGTCTTGGGTCCCTTGTCTTCGATTGTGATTTGGAAGTTCTTGTCAGAGTCCTCACGCAACACTAGTGCGTCCAATGTCTCCTGGACGTTGACGAGGAATTTGCGAGGAGCGCTGCTTTGCGGGTCGACACTCGTGCGACGGCTAGGGGCCGAGGACGCCGTAGGGTCTCTGTGTCCTTCGATCTGCAAAAATTGAGTATTAGTATACCTGCTAATTTCGAAGAAGTTCCTCTTTTCTCGTGTGCAAGAATGCTACGCGGTGTGCGTGGGAGGCGCTGGGATGTGCTTTTGGCTTACCGATGACAATGTCCTGGTCTTGTTGGTCTTTCTCGGTCCATGACTCTCGCCGTAGTAGATGGCAGGGCTGGCGTAGGGATCTGTTTGGAAACCCTTCTGCTCGGCTAGATCAATCTTTCCTGGGTGAGCCTTCGCTTCTGCGCGAAGGTCATCGACGGCAGCATGCAGGGCAGCATCGCCGTTGCTGCGGATGGGGAGATCCGATTTCTGCGAGCTCATGCTCTTGTGACTTCCTGCGGGCTCGGGTTGTTCTGGGGTAAAAATTGATCCTTGGGTTTGTGGTCTTTCGTCAAGGTGAGGTAAGTGAGCAGAGCGAAATAGATTCAGGAGGGCGGGCAGAACAGGGCTGCGGGTGGTTGATAGGCTTCGACTGCGTTCGCTGGCGATAGTGGGGGCTTTGCGAATGGGTGAATCTGGCCTGTGACGCAGTGAAGTGGAGCGACAGCGGTCAAGTCACGGTGACGCTGAGGGTTGCCGATTTTTCGATTTTTAATTGCCGGAGAGCAGTCCGCCGTGTGCTGCTGTTGCTGTTGCTGCTTGATGTTGAGCGCGATGGACGCGTTTCTGCGCGTCTTGTGTTTTGCCTTGCCGGGCACTTTCTTGCAGTGTTTTGGTGGTAGCGAGGTATTACGCAGCGTGTTGCGAACAAAGGCGCGGCTGTCAGGATTTGATGAGCAGGAAAAAGGCCAATTAGTGAATACAGGTAGGATCAAAGAAGTGTGCTGGGCAAAAGGTGAGGTCAAGGGGCGGCTGACAATGCAGTCTTTGTGCGTTTGTGATGAGCGCGCGTGTGCTTGGAGCAGGCAGGCGGAGGCATGCACACACACCCACACCCACACGAACAGCAGTCGCAGGCCAGCCAGACCAGATCAGCGGTGTGCTGGCGACGGAAGTAGCACCTCTTTGCTCGTCTTGCGCGGGATGATGAGGCGAGGCGCGGCGACCAACCTTGGAAGGCAAATGCACCAACGCAATGTATGTGCCTTCATCACCTCGGAGCTCAGCCTGGCTGGCTGAGTGGCTCGCCTCTCACGCGTGAAGAGAAGCGTAGAGTGCTCATTATCGTTGGCAGCGTACCTCGCCTGATCTCGTGGTCGGGAGCATGAAGGGTGCGCTGACATGAGCTGTTCATGTCGTGTACAGTATCATGAGCAGCGCTAAAAGATCCCGTCTCTCAGCCTCCACCCCACGGAGATCATGCTGTGTTACCGCCATCCTGGCTCTCACATGAGGTTCATTGGCTATCCCGGGCTCGCTACGTGCATCTTCCAAAGCTGACCAGCTCTCTATAGTACGGCCCGGTCAAGCGAGTCCCCAAGATATTGCGTGGCGCTGGGGATGCTCAACCTACTTCCAACTGCACAGCCTTCACATGCAACGACCATGGGACGGACATATGGAAGCCAGCCCTGCATGTCTGTACTGGCCTCGGTCATTGTTGATCTTGCAGCACGTTGTCGATTGCCATGTCTCCTCGGCATTGCGGTTTGGTCAGGATATGGGCTTTTCGTCGGGCGAATGTCCGAGTGGCAATCGAAGTACGGATGGACGTGTCTACCCCAATCGGTCCGTTTCGTGATGTTATCGGAAGTGAGCCCAGCTGCTATGCAAAGTGAGTGGAATGTAGCCAATAGCCAGTATCTTCGTCACATGCTTGCTCCGAGGTGAAAGTCCCAAGGAGACTGATCTGAACCTCCTCCCCTCAATCACATTCTCGTAGTCCATCTAGTGATCTAGTTCACTACACATACAATGCAAGTGCAAGTGCA
Source organism: Epicoccum sp. F181 (assembly GCA_037042865.1). Classification (NCBI taxonomy): domain Eukaryota; kingdom Fungi; phylum Ascomycota; class Dothideomycetes; order Pleosporales; family Didymellaceae; genus Epicoccum; species Epicoccum sp. F181. Next base: position 543,681 of record JAJSLS010000024.1, on the reverse strand, counting down.
AGACGGACCCCAAGAGCTCGGCGATCAAAACTGACAAGCGACACAGCGAAGGCGCTCACCGCATGCCTACTACACCTACCTCACCCCAACCACCAGCCTGGCGATGGAGAACATCTTCAATGACAATCAGAACGAATAGCTACGAACCAGAGGACTTTACGACGGCGATACTTGTGGCACTCGCAGTATTGAGCCACGAGTGGAAAGCAACACATGGACGCTCCGTTGCCATCCGCATCATGTGGCGAGGACATGGGCCATCGAAGAATGAGGAGAGACTCAGCGAGATGCACGACGCCAACTACTCTCGCTATCTTCACATCAGTGAGATCTCAGCTGGCAGTCGGTGGGTTTTTTTCCCGTGGCAGATCACGCCCGTGAGCTACGTGATAGTGGTTTGGAACGGCTGATTCAGATTGACCCGAAGACTCACACGGCCAGTATGGAACAACAGCAAGCAATAGCATCCCGCTCCTAGCCTTCTCAGATGAACATACGACCGAGAGAGTTGCTAGCAGAGGCCATTTACGTTGCATTGGGGCGTCGCTCTGAGTTGGCAGCCGGGTTTGCAGCAAAGCTTCACGAATTCTAACCTCACTCCAACCTCACTTCAACCGCCCCCGCACCCCAGCCAATCAGCGCTCCGGTTTCGTCTGAAGCTTGTGCCACATGCACGGCACAATAGGATCGTCTTGAATACCCACAGTTGACTCCCACAAACCAGCCACCGGAATATTTCTGCGTTTCCGATGTCAATTCCCTATTGTTCGGCAGCTCATGTGGAGCCTCAGTGGCTATTGTCGGTGGCGCAGCAAACCTCGAAGCTATTCAATGCGCCACAGCTATGATCACACGAGGGCCTTCGAGACTCGTGCCTATTGCATACCATTGTTCTATTGACTGCCGGACGGTCTCCAGCCTGTCAATACTTAAGACCACGCCAGCTCATCCTCGACCAGAACTCTTCCACCTCCAGAACCATCCACTTCCCACCACAGCTTACCACCATCTTCACTGTCTTGACGACAAGTTAGTTATCTTTGCAACACATTTCTTCACCGATCATCCAATTTACAACAACATCACCACCCGTCACCATTCACAATTCACCTAATGGCTCCCAAGAAGTCCAACACCGTCTCTGCCAGCGCTGGCGCTGGTAAGAACACCACCAAGACCATCGGAGGCAACATCAGCAAGTCTTCAGCCACCAAGAGCTCTTCCAAGGCCATCTCAAGACGCCCTCCCACCATGGGCACCTTCACCGTTATGCCGCAGTCGAACTACCCCAAGTCTGGCCCAATGCAGACTCACCTCCTCCAGAGGCGTGCTCCTTCGCCTGGCCCATCCGAGCAGGATCTTATCAACACCAGGGCTTCTCTCCGCAAGAGGCTCCCAAACGACACTGCTTCTTCCCCATCTGCGGCCTCCGCAGCCTCTGACAGTGAAGGTAGCTCGCCGGCTGCCTCCAAGGTTGCTGCCTTCCATGAGGCACGTGGCCTCAGCTTCGACGAGCTTCACGTGCGTGCTGGCGACGATGCAACCGTTGACGACCTTCCTGCGAGCAAGACCGTACCGCAGAAGAACTCCAACAACGCCATGAACATGCCTGCGAAGACATCCTCGGGCAACACCAAGTCGACCAAGTCGACCTACAGCAAGCCCGCCATGGCGACCGGCGACGATGCTCAAGCCAAGTCATCCTCCGCCAAACGCAATGTCTCCGCTGAGGCCAAGCCGGTCAGCAAGAAGCGTGCTGCAGACAGCGGCAGCGAGGCCTCCCAGTCACCAACCAAGCGCTTGAAGATCCTCCCACCGCGTCTTCCCAGCAAGCCTTCAGATTCCGCCTCTGCCCCGGCCGTCAAGAAGCTGAAGATCAAGGTCAGCCCGCCTACCGTCACTCCTGCTGTTCCCGCTCCTTCTGCCGACAAGCCGACATCGAAGGCCAAAGGCGCTCCCGTCATCACCAAGAACGGAAAGGTCAAGAAGACCCCCGAATACGCTGTCGAGCATGCCTTCGAAGGCACTCCCAGCAACCACGGCTATTCGATTGAACGCCCGCAGTTCGGTTCGCTCACCACGCCTTGGTCTTGTGCCAACCTGGAATGCACGACTGGCATGACTTGGGTCTCACGTGACACCAAGGACCCGAAGACCGGCAAGGGCCCGATGGGTCGCAAGGTCATCAGTCAGTTCTTCGGTCGCAACAAGGGCCCAACCAAGATCATTCCCAATGATGTTTGGCACATTCATTGCAGGAAAGACTACCAGCGCGCCAGGTACTCCGCCGAGCATGGAACCGCAGATGAGCTTGCGAGGCAGGTCATCGGCAACCTTCGCGACCAGCTCATTCGCCTCAAGCTCTGGCGCCCAGACGCTCTTTTCCAAGTTCAGCTTGACAAGGGTGCGACCGATCGCCTCAACAACTACTTTGCGCTTCTTCGCCAGCACGGCAATGATGAGGCTGCCGCTCTCGCTGCTCTTCCCGCTCCCAAGGACCCAAGGAAGGTGAAGCCCGAGGAGGCATTCCCTCCCGCTCTCGCTGAGCACTTCAATCAGCACTTCAAGACCGACGGCAAGGCTGCCACCGCCAACTACGACGATATCGAGGCCATCATCGCCTGGTCCGAGGCTCAGATCGACGCCCGCAACACCACCGTCTTCGTTCCCGCGGAGTTCCTCATCAACCCCATTCAAGACGGCGAGACCGTCAACGGCGTCGCCACCAACTTCGCCAACTGGGAAGCTGACCGCGCCGCCCACCGCGTCCGCCTTGCAGCACTTGCAAACGCCGCTCTCTCTTCCGAGGTCCCTAACACTTTGACCACTGACGCCCAGCCGCAAGACGTCGTCGAAAGCATCGAAGACCCAGAGGCAACCGAGAGCGAGCCTGAAGATTCGACTCCCACACCCGCTCCTCGCCACGCCCGCTTCAGCACCTCCTCCAGCGATCCGATGGCTCTGCTGCGCGACCTCAACGAGCAGGCCGCTCGCCAGGGCTACCACGCTCGCTCCGACCGCAGCTCTTCTTAAATAAATCTCAACGGTACCATTACCACTCTCACACTCTAGCATGGAGCTCCTTCAGCTCAGCACAACGAAGGCCTTGATGCAGGCCATCAACGCTTCGACGACACGAATCTTCTTACTTTACTCACGACTTGGCTGCCGCGCAGCCAACTTCACGACACTAAGACACCCACAAGCTGCGGCTCACGACGTGCTGGCACCAGACCGGCTCATTGTGCATAATATCAGCGTTCTTTGGATTTTGCGTTTTGGTTTTTGAGACATTTGGGGATATCAACGAGAGAACATGTGGCGAACGACCTGTTGAATTCAGAGAGTGTGTTTTGGGAGCGTTCTTGATTTGAGACAAATGGTATGGAGGCGAGCATGATACCAGCAAGTGCATTTGGTTTGGAGAGCATCGATGGCTTAGTAACTCTGTCGTTTACATGACTTCTCATTGAATGAGCATTGATTTGAAAATCCGAAACACTTCTTCACTGCTTCTGTGACTGTTTCCTCTCAACTTTTCCTCTTCTTTCTTTTTTTCTGGTGCGACGATGAGACGGCGAGTAGTGTTTTGGAGATGAGATCGACAAAGCTCTGCTGCCCTTGCCCTAAGCATAGTTCCTTGATATTCTCGAAACAAATCTCCATACCTCCTCAGTCCTCAACGGCCTCACTGCCCAACCCCATCGCGCTCGCATCGCTCTTCACCATGCTGTCTTCTTCCTTTCCTCCCTCAGATCCAACAGAGTAACCATCTCCACTCTCCCTACTAATCACCGACGAACTCATCACCGCCTCTTCACTCTCTGCATCTGCCTTCTCCAACCTGCCCTCAATCTCCCTCGCTCTGGCCCTTACCAAGCTCCGCTCCCTCCGCCCCGAACCCTCGCCATCGCTGAGCTCCGCGAACGTCACGCTACGCTTCCGCAATCTGGCTTTGGGCGACTTGGACGTAGCGCGGAGGACGGAGGTCAAAGTTTGGTTTTGGTAGCGAGGGCGGGCAGCCGGTGGGTGGGCATTTGAGGGTGGGGAGATCGATTGGGCTTTTGCGTCTGCGATGAGAGCGTGGAGGTCTGGGAAGCATTGGGGCTCTGTTTCCATTTCGGTTGGGGTGGGAGGGGCGGTTGGTGGTGCTGCGGGAGAGGGGAAGTTCTTGGGCGGGAGGGTTGGGGTGGTTGTTTCGTTGGGTGTGGCGTGGTTCGTTTCGATGACTGATGTTTCCATGGGCGGTCTTGCTGGCGTTGGAGGTTGGTGCGGGTGCTCGATGCCGTAGAAGAAATACTTCGTGTCACAGGTGTGGTGTTCGTCATCTTGATCGTGCCTGTAGATATCTGAGATATCGTTAGTCGGTGAAAAGCAGAATGGTCCAGCAAAGATACTCACAGCCACGAACAAGCTCACGAGTGAGGCGGAAGAGCGGATCGGTCAAGTCCTGCATCGATTCCGGCAGACTCCAGCTATCGAGCATGCTCATGCAAGCAAGGACACCCAGCGCTGAGACAACAAACCAGACGTTCCTCTGAATCGCATCCCTTACGATCATAGAAGTCACATCCTCGCTCGCGAAGCCGATGACCAGCGAACGGGCTTCAATCGCAGCGGCAGTGTTCCCGGCCACGAAGCCAAAAGCCATCAGAGCGACGGAAACCTGGACGAGTTCGAAAATACAAGCGTGCTGTTTGTAGAGGCGTACTAGGCGTCTTTCATCCTGGTGGTGAATGGATCGCTCACGAAGCATAGAAGTGATGCATAGAACGAGCGTGCAAGGCAGAGCCAGCGTTTGCAAGGCGACCGCAGGGTAGAGTTGAGCAGATGTTGAGGAGTCCATGGTCATTCGACCGGGATGGGATGTTGGCTCCAAGGCCGGATATGCTTTGGAGAGCAGATTCTGAGGGAAAGGAAGGATGAAAATTGAAGAATGAAAAGAGAGAGCTCCAGCTCGACAGTGTCTTGCATTGCGTTTTGAGACATGTGAGGATGTAGGGTTGAAGAGTGATAATACTTGCGTGAAGGTCTGGCTGTACGGCAGCATGCACATGTGTCTCAAACCCGCGACAACGCGTGACCGCCGGCTGGATGCGCTGATTGCCAGAGTCACGCGGTCGTGGTATTCTTGCAGGAAACAGTGCTATCTATGGCAGTGCTCGATGTAGATAGTAAGATAACAAAAGCAGCATATCTTACTCTGGTGGTGACGGTCTCCGCGAGAAATGTTGCCTGCACTGTGAGCGGCATGATGGTGCAGGACCATACCTTACGGCCGGTGTCTTGCGCTGATAGGTTCATGTCGGCACGCATTCCCAGCCGCAACAGCGATGTCGACCTTTTGGTGACTTACGTAGAGCTGCCTCCTACACTTGGTCTTGTATCTTTCGTCTTGTCTCCTGCAAATGTTGTGATGTTGCTATCAAATGTGATTCTAATCCGAGGGTGCCACTGAGGACAGGCGTGAAACGCTCATGTGACACTGGTGTGTAGGTACAGGCGCGAGGACGTGACTAGTACGTTGGGGAGATCAAATAGAAAGGGTCCACGGGACTCCCGTTATGTTGGCGGTATAGGTGATGAGTCCGCGTTGTGGTGCGTGTGGGCGAAGACGTACGAAATGTTTAGGTGAATACGTGTACATATGTGTTGTTGTTGTTGTTGTTGTCTAGTGTATGCAGATATATGTACGAATGTCCTGGTAAAACACATGGGACTGACGTATTGCAGATGAGCTAGGAAAAGGGCTGGCGCGCGCCGACTTGCTTGGAGAAGCTCGGACATCCGACTACTTTTCGAGAAGCATCAACCGGCCGGCCTACTTCGCTGTCTCTGTGTAGCCCAAGGCATTACAAGCCACTCTTTCCCATCTCCCATCACCACCACCCCGACATCCCCCTCTCCGCCACCCGCGCAGATACCCACCGTCATCCTATCTGCAGCCAGGCGCTGACCTCCTTCATCACACACCCGGCACCCTCCGACCAAGCCCGCCATGGCTTCAGCCCGTGCTACCACCGCCGCCGTGCAGGATGTCTCTGCGAGCGTCGCCGGCGCAAGCACTTCCACATGGGATCGCATCTCCGGTTGGGCCTCAGACAACAAGGTCGCTGCCTGGACAATCGCTGGTGTGACTGTCGTCGTTGCAGGTGGCTCAGTATACTACCTGACGCGCCCTACCGAGGCGCAGGAGTCGTCCGACTCGGCCTCATCATCAGACAAGAAGTCCGCGAAGAAGTCCAAGAAAAAGGCCGCAAAGAAGGATGCCGAGAAGGTCGCAGAGGAGGCTGTGCCTGAGAGCAAGCCTGGTGCGTAGCCAATGCGCCTTGACAGGGAGATTCGAGTGGCTAATTTGTATCAGCAGCACCCAAACCCGCCGCTGTCGAGGAGCAGAACGACGACCTACCAGAAGTCACCGAGGAGAGCGTTGGTCAATTGACTGAGCAACAAAGGAAGGACTACGCCGCCAAGCTGAAGGCTGCCGGCAACAAGGCTTACGGAAGCAAAGACTACAACCGCGCTATCGATCTCTATGGCCAGGCCATCCTCTGCAAGGCGGATGCCGTCTTCTACTCTAACCGTGCTGCCTGCTGGAACGCTATGAGCAACTGGTCCAAGGTTATCGAGGACACCACCGCTGCTATCACCATCGACCCCGAATACATCAAGGCCCTGAACCGCCGCGCCAACGCATACGAACAAGAAGCCCGCTACAGCGAAGCTCTCCTCGACTACACTGCCAGCTGCATCATCGACCAGTTCCGCAATGACGCCTCTGCGCAGGCCGTTGAGCGTCTATTGAAGAAGGTCGCCGAGTCCAAGGCCAAGGCTATCATGGAGGGCAAGGACAAGAAGCTTCCGTCGCCTACATTCGTCTCGAACTACCTGCAATCCTTCCGCGACAGTGGTCTTCCTGAAGGCCTTGAGGAGACTGCCGATTTGCCCGAGGGCAGCGGCAAGGCTCTTCTCCGCAAGGGTCTCAAGGCTATCAAGCTGCGCACTGGTGAGGGTTACACAGAGGCTGCCGAGTCCTTCGAGAAGGCTATCGAGGCGGGTGGTCTTGAGAAGAACGAGGCATTGGCGTACAACATGCGTGGTACTTTCCGCTACCTGAGAGGCGACAGCGACTCCGCTCTTGACGACCTCAACAAGTCTCTCGAGCTTGATCCTTCACTTGTGCAGTCCTACGTCAAGCGTGCCAGCATGCACCTTGAGCAGAGTAAGCCTATCGCCTGACTTTATTTTCTGAACAACCTGCTAATTCTTACTTCACAGCCAAGCGTGACGAGGCCGCTCGTGACTTCGAGCTTGCTATTGAGCACAACCCCAATGACCCCGATATTTTCTACCACCGCGCACAGCTCCACTTCATCCTCTCTGAGTTCTCCATGGCCGCCACCGACTACCAGAAGTCTATCGACCTCGACTCTCAGTTCATCTTCTCTCACATTCAGCTTGGTGTCACACAATACAAGATGGGCTCCATTGCCTCTTCCATGGCCACCTTCCGCCGCTGTATCAAGAACTTTGGCGACAAGAGCGATGTGTACAACTACTACGGTGAGCTTCTGCTCGACCAGCAGAAATACCAGGAGGCCGTCGAGAAGTTCGAGACTGCCGTTGAGATGGAGAAGAAGATTGTTGGCGAGAAGGGCGGCGGAATGAACGTCCTCCCTCTCATCAACAAGGCTCTTGCCCTCTTCCAGTGGAAACAGGACTTCTCTGCCGCTGAGGACTTGTGCCAGAAGGCTCTTATCAGTAAGTTCCCTTATCGAGATTCTAGAAAGCATCACACATTAACATGATACCTGTAGTCGACCCCGAATGTGACATTGCCGTCGCCACCATGGCTCAGCTCCTCCTTCAGCAAGGCAAGGTCACCGATGCCCTCAAATACTTCGAGCGCGCCGCCGAGCTCTCCCGCACCGAGGGCGAGATCGTCAACGCTCTTTCTTACGCCGAGGCCACTCGCACACAGCTCGAGGTCCAGGAGAAGTACCCTCAGCTCGCCAGCAGACTTCAGGGTATGGGCGCTCCTCAAATGAGGTAAACGGTGTCGTCAGGAAGAAAAGCGTGGAAGTGTAATTTGTGAAGATTAGAAGGATGCGGTTATTCCTTGCCTGAAACTTTCGGGACATGATTTCTAAAGCAGCAGCAAGCTGAGATTTTATTCTTCTCGATTGCGGCTTTGTGTCGTTTTGTTGACACTCGAGAGGCGTGATGTTATTCATTTCGAACGAATGACATGTCGGAAGTGGGAGACAAGAAAAGCGCACGAATTGTACAATAGTTGTTTTCGTTTCCCCCGTTGCGACGTTGTTCTTTCTATCTTCCCTCCTCCGCTGAGCATGTCTGTCGACGACGGTTCGGGACAGGAAGCATATATACGCCACTTCATGTTTGTAATTTTGCTTGCTTGCAGGAGAGAACGAGGAACACAATACATGAACTAGTTCCTTTCGATCTATCTATTTGTCTATCACTCCCTCGTCTACACATACGCTCTTCTTTAGAGATCACGAATCCCCAACGTATCGAAGATCCTATCACCGAATCATATTAATTTCCAGTAGATCATTCCAAGCGCCCGCCAAACATCCAAACGTCCCTTCACTATCTGTCTACCCTTTAACCAAACTCCACAAATGCACCCCATTAGCCAACAAAAGCAACCCAACCACCTCACCAATGTCCCCCACTGTATGCTCCCTCGGCCTCAGAACATCAAACACCTCACTGCGACTACTATAAACTATCGCCGCCAGCAGCAGCAGCGCGCGGAATACCACGTCCAGCAAAGTTACCAGGACGGGGAAACCTAGCGCAAAACGCTGCGCGAGGAACAGTTTGGTGCAAGTGCGTCTGTAGGCTGCGCTGGCGCTGGGGGGTGAGGTGTGGCGGGCGAAGATGTCGAGTTCGGAGCGGGGAAAGGTGCGGATGTCGGTTGTTGTTGTTTTTGTTGTTGTGGAGGGGGAGGTGGTGGTTGAGGGGTAGGCTGGGAGGGCGGGTGGGCAGCGGAGGTGCTGGAGGAGGGACCAGCGGAGGGTGGTGAGGGGGTTGAAACCGCTGGTGGTAGTGTTGGTGTTGGTGTTGTTTGAAGAGGTTGTTGCTGTTGCTTGTTTGATCGCGTCGAGCAAAATGGGCAGCAGATGTGGTGGCTCGACTATCACGGTGCGGTTCTTCTCGTCTGTTGCTAGTGCTTCGCGGTCGAAAGCTTCTTGGGCGTGCGAGTAGTGGACGAAGCGGCTGTAGAAAGCCGGCGAGAGGACTTTGATGGTGAGTGTGCGTTCGTGTTCTTTTTCACGCAGGTAGCCGGAGCTGTAGAGTACGAGCTCAGAGTGTTGGTGTGCTGCTTGGTAAATTATCCGCAGAGACTTGTCGGTGCCTTCGACTACGCTGGTTAGGAACGCGCAGAATTGGGCTTCTAGTTCCGTTTCCTCGTCGGTGTAGATGCGGCCTATGCTTGTTGTTTTCACTTCGGGGCGGAACCAGACGTGGAGCTTCTTTTTGAAGAAGAGCTTGCCGGCCTGGGAGACGATACGTGGGAATGTGACGAAACCGACCCACCACCATGATGCTACAAATTTGAAGAGCTGGGTGTTCTTGATGGCGACGGCTGAGGTCGGAGGGTCGGTGGAGAAGACTCGAGCGACCAGTTTCGGGTGATTCTTGTCTGAGCGAAGCACGATTGTGTTGTCGACTTTGACGTGGCCGAATTGTTCAAACGCAGCCAACGGATCGATTGCTCGTAGTGAATAGGTGCCTTTGCGGCTGTTGAATGGGGAGACATGGAAGTCTTTGGCCCAGGTTTCTCTAAAGTATAGAGCGTTGTCCGACCGTTCGTCACCAGCAGGTTCAAGGTCCTCATCTATGCTTCCAGGCCGGAGCAAATAGAGTCTGCGTTCATCAAAAGTGTTGTTGACTTCAAGAAGCATGTACTTCAGCTGTGCGTCGCCATCGTATATGTACCAGAACGATACAGGGTTGAAGCTGTAGCCCAGGAAGCGTGGCGCTGTCACTAGATAGGCGAATGAATAATGCCGCTCGGAGATACCCTGTCTCTCTAGGTAGACCTGAAGTTTCTCTGCGAGACTCAAATCCTCATTTCCACGGAAGAGGTAGTCGGATGCTCTTATGTTGAACCACGATGGTGGCGATCCGTCGACGGAAAGCGCTTTACTGCTTCGTCCGGCCATACCCACAGGAACACCGACGAACAGATACGAGTATTCAAAGCTGTGCTTCTGAGGAAACATCCTAGAATGCGTTGTTTTGCTTGGCACTAGTAGAGGAGGAAGTAGGGCCTCCTCGATGGGTGCTTCGCGTCTGGGTCCGCGAGCCTCACGTTCCTCAATCTGTGTGCCTCGCTGCACAATGCCACCAGCAGACAGTCCGCAGACGCCCAGCATCGAGATAAGAAGAAAGTAAATTTGCATCGCATCGTCGGAGTAGTTCCTCGAGACCCAGGTATAAATTCTTGGCAGCGACCAGAGACCAGCCCAGAGCGTGTATGACGCATGTGAAACCAGCATCAAAGGAAGATCCTGTGACCATGTTCCGTCCCCAGTCAGTATCCGGAATGCCCATGCTGGCTGTAGTAATAGTATTCTGGCCGCGAATGTCTTGTCTGGCGGCGTGAAGATGCTCCACCATAAAGTTGAGAATGCCCAGGTCAAGATCAACAGCTTCTTCGTGGGCACACCGCCACCTTCATGGGCAGTCGTGCCGGCCGCAAGTGCACGCATCGTGACTCGATCGGTCGAAACCTTCCTTTTTTCTCAAGAACAGCTCGTCGTATGAGATCTGCAGCGATAATGTCTTGCATGTCCCGATGATGCATGCCAAGGCGTGAAGTTGATATCGAGAATGCTTGTCATACGATGCTACCCTAACCCTGTGCTGACGAAGCAGATGTTCCGGATCGTTGAAACTAGAAGAAGAACTGAACATCATCTCAGCAATCAAGTTCATACACCGTCTTCTACAGATAACTCGATACCAGCACAGCAATCTCGTATTACACGAATCCATTACACTCTAGTTTCTAGAGTTACAAGTGCCAGTTTTCAGGAGCGGCAACGGCGGTGTACTGATCCTCTCAGTGTCACGTCCACCTGTGATCAAGATGGCAGACCACAAACATGGTGATGACTTTCACATCTTCTCAACATTCCGAGTAGATGGCTCTCTGCTCTCAGATGCTGCCCACACCTCATTATGTGGCGGTCACAAGTCCAACATCTACCTACTACCCTTTCACTTCGACCGACTCAAGACTGCAGCCGCAACGATATCTGGCTTCCAGTGTCCAGAAGCTATGACAAATCTCAGATTGTTTGAACAGCGAATCCATGACGCTTTCGGGTTTTATGATGTCGAGGAGTCGATGAAGCAGTCGGATCTAGATGCCCACGCGGAACAAGCTGTCGTGAGACGTGGCAAAATTTCATGGTGGCCGAGCGGACGCCTTGACATAGTGCTGATTCCGGTTCCTCCAATGGTTTCTTCCTTGCTTCCCACTTCCTTTGATACATTTCCGGCTCCTTTTTGGTCCGCTGTTCTGGATGACCGACCGACCGAAACGAACCTGTACACTGAGATCAAAACGTCACATCGCATCGCATATGATCGAGCACGGCAAAGTGCTGGACTCGATCTAAAGTCCACCAAGGAGGTTCTACTCTATAACACGGATGGCGAGTTGATAGACGGCTCTATCACGACCTTGTACTTCTACCGAGACAACAAATGGGTGACACCACAATGTGGAGGACTGGAGGGTACTACTCGCCGGTTCGCCTTGGCTACTGGACTATGTTCAGTAGCAGATTCAGCTGTGAGATCGGACTCCTTGCGTGATGGCGAGACGATATGGCTTAGCAATGCGTTCCGTGGATTCTACGCCGCGACTTTCCGCGCACGATGAAGCTGCGACCGCCGAGCGAAGGTCTCGTGGAGTGGCACATTTTGGATTTTCAGATATAAACGCATCATCTAGGTCATGTTCGGAGAAATAACAAGATACTGCCTCAGATAGATCCAGCCTTGCCAGCGACAGCAAATATCGAGGGTTCCCTCACTATTTGTATGGATCCACCGGCAACCGAAATGGCAGCTTCATTCAGCCTGAAGTCGATGTCCCGCGTATGACCGTCCTGGAACCCCAATTCTTTCAATGCCTTCTTGGTCTCCCATGGGGATGGGTCACTGGATAAACTCAATTTGACAAAGCGCTCCATGGGCGTTAGAGAGCCCTGGGTGTCGTGGTGTATCTGAATCGACGGCTTCCTCATGCTGTTTGGCGAAACAGATGACTTGCTCACAGGGTCCGGTTCCGCTGATGAGCTAGAGCTTGGTTTGTCGAATGTTCGACAACTATGACTCGGTGCAGACTTGGTTCGGGCCCGGATTTTCTCCTCCTGCTAAGAAGACGTCAGCTTTAAACCCGCTCACACGTGCTGTATCAATGGCACCGGTCGCGTACTGATTCTGACAACATCATATGCTATTGCAAGGCAGACGCAGTCAGCTTCTTTACTGGCGTAGCCTCCCTTGGTCGCACATTGTCATAGCCGTGTCTGATGGTTGGGGGCATCATGATAAATGCAGATGGATGTGTCTTGGGTTTTGAAAAGCTCGACTTCGATGATACAACTTAACAGGCAAGATTTTACAGCGAGAAATAGGATGGATTGTCCGAGCGGATCGATCTTTTATGTTCAGACGAACAACTACAGCGGACATCAAAGCTGCCATTTGGACAAACAATTAACATCAACCAACGGAGTTCTCCCCTTTCATTGACATATTGACAGGATGTAACCAGTGAACATCCGTATGCGGCTGAGGCGCACGCCGTGACCACACAGCCGGTGCCGGACGATCACAGTGGTACGACTCCCTGGAACAGCACCGAGAAAGGAACTTAATGGGCCTGGAAGATACCACGCGACTGCCGTCGTCAAATCTATGTCAAGTGCAACATGGGGAGTAGCTCCCGGGAAATTCGGGAGACATGTCGTGAGATGCAGACCAATGCAAGTCTGATGCTCGTGGAAGACACTCCCCGGTCCCAGCACCCAGAGCGTTGGATTGGCATCTGAAGCATCGCTGCGTTCTTCGGCCACGTCAGACACGGAATGGCGGATGCTTGCGCCGCGAGTGCCGGTACCAGATTGACAGCGGCTGCTGAAGGCGCAGTGCAGGTAATGTTCGCGGGACATGGTCCCCGGAGCCAAGTCCCCGGTTACATCTATTCTTCCCCCAAATAAGGCAGTGAACTGGGGAATTTCTTCAGGCATCCGGGCGGCAACGTAGCACAGATGGTTCAAGCCGTGACGCGGTGTCACACTGGCATTCAAGCTCAACGCGCGTGCCGATAGTTTTTTCATGCACGCCAAACGTTAGCTGGGACTTTGTTCCTGACAGGCAGGCTTGAACATGTTCGAATGCGGAACTCCCGAGAGACCATCGATGCACGCGCAATATCGGGTTCGCTGTGGTTGCACATAGTCGGAATATTGAGTCTCTGCACGTCCTTTGCGATATCGGCGGGAGTGCATTTCCACAGGGGTCTCGACCATACGCTGGAGACTATAGATTTCTTCAATATGCGTTTCGAGAAGAAGCAGTGTTGTGATACACCAACCAGTCGCATCTCGTGCACATGATCAGGCAGATCGCACGCCGAGCCGGCAAAGCTCATGCCGGGAGTTGCACAGCTAAGGCACGTTTGAAATGGATCGGCGCATGACTTTGAACCATTGGACAAAGCTTGTACGACCAAACACTGTCCCACATCAGATTGAAAGTTGTGAGCAGTCAAAGTCCGGCATCATCTTTCCGGTATTGTGTGTGTACCGTTTGGAGACGGTATACGACGGAACTTTTCGAGCATTCGGACTGCCGTGAGCGCATACCTGGCCGAGAGTGTTAGATTAGAATGTTCAGAAAAACGAATCCGACAAATGGTCTCTTTGCCAATCCTGAAGGCTACATCTCAATTCAACGACCTCAGGGAGATGTCGGGATACCGTCACATGAGCGCTGTCAAGTCACCACAGATCGCGATTACAACGATTTTCTGTCCAGTATCGAAATCAGGGTCATGGCGTAAGGATTTCATGTATTTCCAGTCTGATACTAAGGACTACACTGGGAATAGTCTATACACCCGTTCATCGTTTGGCTTTTCCGGGATTTGATGTTCTTTGAGCCCCATCGCGGGCGAGCTTAGAAGTTCGTGCTGGCCTATCGGCGGCGTGGCCTCCGTGTTGTCCATTCGAGCAGCAAGGTGACGTCAACACAGTGCTCCTCATCGACTGGTTGTTGGCACTTTTCCGACCCTGGGGATAATGTTGGCAGCATTTGCCGGACGGCTGAACCCAGAGACGGCACACTTGTTCGTACACTGGGTCTTGTCTCCGTCTTAAGCCGTGTTGCGCTCTGTTTGTAGTGGCCTTTTGGCCTTGGTGCTAAATGCCGGTGGTAGTGGTATAAGGATCTCGGCGCCGCTCAAGCAAAGTGGTACCGGAGGATTTGTATCAATTTGTTCCATGCAACGCCGTCCTTTGAAGATTCCGACGTCTTCGACGTTGTCTTCTGCTGACCGACCTTGAGACAGCAACCGAGGATGTGGGATTCCGGTGTATTGAGCTCCGTCAGAACCATGCTACTTCCATAGCAAGCACCTAGCGCGTTCGAGGCAACATATCCCTCAGATTCCTGTCGCGAACTTCCGCCATGTACACCGGCTGGCTGAAACCTTGATCCGCTGCAACTTCGAGGCGTACTTTGTCGTGCTCGCTCATGCCAGCCTTGCTCAGAAAGAGGTAGCACATTGCATATCCGAGTAGCACAGCGAAACCAGCGCCAATAACGACGAGAAATGTGACCAGGATGGGGTTCATGGTGGCCAGACTGTCTCCAGTTGCGTCAACAGTTGAGAGAGCCGACTGCACAGGCTGTGTGCGCAAAACCCGTTGATTGGGATCAGATGGGTTGGAAAAAAAACTGTCACCGAGCGTAAGACTTGGACGTTTTTGGGACCAGATACAACATGGTGGGATAATAGCGTGACATCTATACCGTCCGAAACTACGCTTCCAAGAAAGCGCCGCGTGGCATGTGCCGTGGTTCACTCCAGGTACTCCAATTGATGGGTAAAAGAATGGCAATCATCGTGACACGCGTAAGTGCCCTAAGGTGGCGCAGCTTGCATTCGCCAAGTAGTCTTGGATCCAAGGAGAAGATTCGGCGGTGCGATTCACAGTCAATCATAGGACTCGCCATCAAGCGTCAAGAGCTTGGAGTTGACTGGCCGACGCTTGCATAAAGTACTCATCCAGACTCGGAAAGAGACCATACCGAACGCGGATCGACGTTTTCGGTCTCGCACCGAGGGCTTCAACGTACAAAGCTAGCGCAAGTTCGCATCCGCGGGTTCCGGGGTCTTGGAGAGAAACTCTTGCTGAATGCGCAGCGGTCAAACACACCAGAAATGGATGAACGATATTCCAGTGTTCAGGCTTGCGCTAAAATCTCACGGGCGTCACTTCAAAATGGCAGGTCTAGTTTCGAGACTCTTGGGTCGGAAACCAAATCAGTAAGCAAAATTCTCAATAGGTGAGACCGCCCAGGATTTTGTAGGCCCATGTTCGGCATCCAGTTCAGCAAGCAAATTCGCGAATGACTGAGCGAGGTCGTCTGTTTCGTTCGTTTTTGCCGCTACCGAAGGCGGTCTTTCCTGCAGAAGGCTCGCACCAACTGAACGGATTTTTATAATCTGTGGTACGCATCAGTATGTCTCTCATCTTAAAAGTCTCTGACAAGGAACTTACAAGCACCTGGCCGTTGGGTAGAAGGTCAAATCTGGGCAAAGTGTCGAGGAAGCTCAGCAGTTTGCGGGCTATGATCTTTTGTGATTCGAAACACTGTTCTCTGACCTGCGTCAATTCGCTGCCACCCATCCTCTCCGCAGACAGTGCAACCATCAGTTCCAATAGATGGTTCTGGGCCCACAGATGTGTAACATGCACGTTGGCTCGCATCGTATCGTATTGCGATTGCAGAAGTGCGGAAACCGGTGGTTGCTTTCTCCAGGTGTTGCTTGCTGGCTCGATAGCCAACTCCGAAGGTATATCGTCCAGACAGCGCTCGAGTCTGCGCAGACGCTCACGTACAACAACTAGTGGACCTGCTAGGTGCACCTCGCGTCCGCACTCACACGAGCCTAAAATATCGCCTGAGTCGGCTGCGGCTTCGCTGTAGTGACAATCTAGCGGTGGATGTGGAGTGGTTATGGCTGAGTCCATCCACGTTTTGTTGATCGCTGTCAAAGCGTTTAGTCCTGCAACAAGTGACAAGCGCTCTGCAGGCTGAGAAAGCACCTCGTCCTCGGTAATCAAATGATCGTCGACTTCCAAGGGCAGCAGTAAGTCCGCATCATTGCCGAGATGAGCAAGTTCGGTGAGCCCGTACTCGGATTGGATGTAGTGCAGCTTGAGGTGGCTAGGGAACTCGTTAGTATGAATTAGAGTGTTGGCCACGAACGTAGAACCTACCTGACTGTCGTGAAATTCATCCAAAGGGCCTTTTTACCCAATTGCTGTTTGATCTTGTTCAGGCCACGATATGTACTGACGCGGTGGAGGTTCATTTGCCTTAAGATGCTCGTAGCTTGCGCATGATGCATGTTGGCTCGCCGCATGAGGCCTTGTTGACCCGTCGCGAGCATCAGCAGGAAATGAGTAGCCCATTGGTCAATCGAGAGATCGTCATAGTAGTCTGATGGGATCAGTTGGCGGATGAGCCAATCGCCGGCCTCTAACATCTCTTGGCAGGTTGTGAAACGGAAGGCGGGATCCAGTTCTTTGCATCGGTCAAGTGCTCCCGTCAAAGTACAGACTGTGGCCAAGAGTATTGACATTACCAAAGCAAAGAATTTGAGGTCGCTAGACTGTCGGCTGTTCTGAAAATCGGCAAGGAAGGAAGGTATGTGTACCGCCGGAGCCAATGGATAAAGATGGTCCAAGAAGCTTTGGATGAGAAATTCGACCACCGGTGTTGCACAGAAGAGCTCAAGCTCTTGAGACAAGTTACAGGCTCTCTTCTGGGCTAGATCCTGTGCCGTAGAGCTGCGCCTTCGGGTATGTTAATACTTGATCACGGCCTTCTACAAGCGATTCAAAGGGATGGGATCACTTGCCATTTTGCAGGAGGGCCACGCCGTTTGTTCTGCAAGTCAAAGGTACAGCGCAGAGACGCCTCGCGGCATGCTTTACACGGTTTCGATTTGTCGTTTGTGGTGTCCGGTTGCAAACATCTGATCCTTCGTGTGCGGCACGAGTCGCAAGCCCGGCTTGCCACTACGCGTTTTGGCGTACGGGGCCCTGTCGATGTGCCAGAACTAGGAGTAGAGTCGGCCATCTGGGTATCGTGTCGTTCATGTCGACATTGGCATGAACATGGGTATATGAGTATGTCTGTCTCTGGAGCGTGGACGAACAAGCACCTGTCGTCTGTCTACACATGGAAGGATTCATGTCACAACCTAATGTTGCGGCCCTCTCCACCACGTCATTTCCGAACCTTGAGCGATCTGTCGATCAATTAGGGCTGCTTCTCCTCGGACCCTCCCTCCATGAATCTACAAGAATTCATCAGTCCGACATCACTCTATTAAAAGACTGACGTTCTTTAGTTTCATGGAGACCCAAGCCTGAACTTTCGATACACCCTCGTGCTGCATTGCTAATGACGTTCCGTAGTACCTTAGCACGACAGTCGTACAGGCTCTGTCACCCAGGCCATACACAACGGCTGGATGCCTGGTTCTACAGCACTATTGCGAGCCGTCACCAAAGATTACAGGTATATTTTCGAGGGCCATTGACAACCTTGCGGGACCAGCACTAGGCTGAGAATCATGGTGCCACCGGCATAAAAAATGTCGTCTCGCATGGTAACACAACAGAATGGCACTTGCATGGGTACCTCAGCCCCAGCCTTGCAGTCACACGTGCAGCCTGGCCTGGTAAAAGCTGTTGGGATCGAAGTAAGATCCTCTTCTGGAGCCATGAGGAAACTAGTGTTAATCATCTCTGGTTGAACTATACCATCAACACGGCATCACTCACATTACCAAACTCCACGCTTGTCACGATCATGCCTCTGAGATCAGCCATCATAACGGTGCTGGCGGTCAGCAAAGCTACAGCTAGCGATAACTGCTACTGGCGCTCCAAGAATCAAATTCACGCCATGGACGGCTGGTTCGCGTGCAACAACACCCAAGAGGTTGATGGCGGAGCGCAGCTGTGCTGTATCGCAGGCTCGCAATGTGGCCAAGATTCAATTTGTCTGCAGAACGTCAGCTACTATGTCGGTGGCTGCACAGACGGCACATACGGCGATCCTGTCTGTCGTACCTCCTGCAGTGAGTAGCCTTCCAGTTCACAGTGGTGATCAGGCAGTGTTGACGAGAGCATGGCGTCCAGCCGGCGACGGCGCAACATGGATCCAATGGAATTCCAACACGGAAGTCTGGGAGTGCTGCGGTGATGCAGGATGCAATGGTTCCTCTCCGTCAGAGACCTTCTCGGCCATCGCACGCGCTTCGTGGTCTCCAGTCAAGACTGCTCCACGATCCTCAACGACTTCAAGAAGTTCACCGCCTACCATCTCATCGGCCACTTCCACGACATCTGCCAATGCCAATAGTACCCGTCCAGACGAAGACTCAGTCATGGGCGGAGGCACTGGGCTCAGCACAGGAGCGCAAGCTGGCATAGGCGTCGCGTGCGGTCTCTTCGGCATCGCAGCTGTGCTTGCAATAGGACTGCTCATGATCAAGAGACACAAAAAGCGTCGTGGAACACAGGGTCAAGGAGAAGAACGAGAATATCGACTTCCAGATTCTAGGAGTATAACAACAGTGCCTCCTCTGACGAACAAGTACGTGCCATCAGCCGGACTGGGATCTCCTCAGCCTCACGAGGTTACAGCACAACCCAAACCAGAGCTGTCTGCTGGTACTACTGCGCGTGTCGAACTGGATGGAGATCATAGGGTGGCCACGAAGTAGACTCGATATACCTATGCTAGTCATCGCTCGAACGCGGATCAATTCTCAATATGACCGTAGTCATTGGAGCACTTCAATTGTAAATTGTAGAAGACTCCGCCTTCGCTATTCGAGAGAAATCTAACAAAATCTCATAGGGTATCAAACGCCAGACTCATGACTCCAAAAATCAAATGACAACTGCCTGATTTGTCAAGAATGCCGTCAATCATGCTTGTCCTCTTTGGCATCACCATCACCCTTGTGAAACACTGCTGCAGCCCAGTCCTTTGCATCTCCGAACTTGGCTTCGAACCACGCCCACCAGCCGCCCCTGTGTTGGACGTTCTCGTCTTCCCCGTCGTGCACCTCTGGCCGCTTAGGCGCGACTTGGTCATTTGGGTTCTGATTGTCTGTGTTCTGCTCGTCTGTGTTCTGCTCGTCCTCAGGTGTGTAGGTGACAAGAGATCCGGTAGAGTCTGTGGTCCAGGTGACCGTATGCGTTGAGCTAGCTGGCGTGGGGCTGTCAGATTGTGTGGCTACTTCGACAGGCGGCATGTTCGAAAATTGCGGCACAGGCGCAATCACAGGTACTATAGCTCCACTCGGCAGTGGATCCTCGGGTATCTCGTCAGGACCTGCGATAGAATGCAGTCCGACGGGTTTCAAGGGCAGCCTGAGAGTTCCATTGTTGGAAGCCGCTGGCAGTCCCAGTGTGTCGCACACGATGCCATAAACAGCCGTGTTCTGGAACACCTCAATCTCACTACCAGGTGTGTGCGGGAAGGCTGGTCCTCGGGCCACAAATATCGCGCGCATGAGCGGGTTTTCGTGGTCGTAGCCGTGAAGGCCTGCGGGGTGGTATGCCTTCTTCGATTTCAGAGCTGCTTTGACGTCGAAATCTTCTTTATTGACGATGGCCCAGCCAGTTGTAGGAACAATCCACAAAGGAGCGATCCGTGGGTTGTTGCTGAAATGGTAGCGATCGGGCATGTTCTTGTCACGTAGGTAGACTTCGAACTTGCCCTCGTAATCAGCGCTGATAGACTTCGCATGCAAATCATCGTAAAGTTGCTGCAGAGATTCGTCGCTTGCGTCAAATGGCCTGAGACCATACAGAGGCCACCCGTCGATATGCTCAATGAGTGACGTGTCAATCAGGTCTTCCAGTTGGATCAGGCGGGATGTGTCTGTAGTAGCCATTCCATGATCTGAAACGACGATGATGTTGACGATGTCCGAGAGATTGCGTGCCTCGATACCATCAAAGAGTTTTCCCAGCATAGCATCGACTTCTTTGATTGTGTTGCGGACCTGGGTGCTGTTCGGGCCATATTTGTGACCATCAGCATCAACATTAGGGACGTACGCCGCCATCAGCTGCGGTCTAGGAGAGTCCTCAATGGCTCCGTCGTCTTCTGGGCCAGGAAGATCCAGCCACGCGAAGATGCGGTCAACTTTGTTGCCTAGATCTTCCTCGGCGTTGTAGTGGTCCACATACGTCGGTTCGATATCGCCGATGTGAGCTTCGCTACCGGGCCACATGTGCACTCCGCTTCTGATACCTTCCTTCTCTGCCAACTCCCAGACGGGCTCTGCAAGCCACCACTCTGGTTTCATAGACCGTGCTGGGTCAGTGTAATAAAACTCCTTCATGGTGTCCGGGTCCCAGAAAGTGTTGCCGACGACGCCATGGCTCTCAGGGTACAGTCCCGTGACCAAGGTGAAGTGGTTAGGGAATGTGACAGAGGGGAACGAGGGTAACATGTACTTTGGCGAGACGCCCGCACGAATAAATGCAGAAAGTGTCGGAGTGAGATCACGGTGGAGGAAGTCGGCCCGGAAACCATCGAGCGAGATGAGCAGAGTAGTTGGCGCAAAGAGGGAAGTGCCATTGCTAATAGTCTGAGGCGAGTATGTCGATGTGGTCGGGCGGCGCACAGCAGTAGCATGGTATGCGCCGTAGAGTAGGCCGACGAATAATCCCGTGATCACTGCCAGCAGTGCCGCGAACTTGCCATACTTCCTTGCTCGTGTCTGTCCATGGGCTATCAGCAAGGCTGTTTGGACATATCGCTGTGGAGACTATCTCACCTTCCTGGTATACTGTCCATTCCTTACAGGACTCTCGTCACCTCCACTGATACTTGAAGTCTCGCTCTTCCCACCCTGCTCCATCCTGCGCAGCTCGCCTCTGGCTCTCCTGCTCCTCTTCTGACCGTTACCAGAAACGAGCAGTCTCTCGACCTCCTCTTGACCGCCCAGAGTCTCCGCATCATATCTGATTCTTTCGGCCTCCGCCAACGACCGTCTCTTTGTTCGACCAGTGTAGTCCAGCGCATCATCGCTGTCACTCTCCTCAGAAACAGATGATCTCGTCACATCGTCTGTGTAGTCGTCCGCGCCGCGGGGCACCTGCTCGTAGTCCGAGGTCGATGGCGCCATTTCGACGATTTGGCAATGTTATGGGAATATTCTACAATTTGTGAGCTCTGAAAAGCTCATTTGAGTAGTTACTAGGTTGCCATGGGTGGTGGTGGCTATGCTGTCGCAACATACTCCTGCGCCCGCAACAAGCGAGCGTGTCCAAGGGTCAGGATAGCGCGCCTCAGGGAGCTCTCACTTGGCGTGAAGCCAACCTAGCGTCACCAACTGCATGTGTGAATGCTCGAGTGATACATCCCTTGCGGAATATCTTGACTGCTACTGTTAATAAAGTCGCTGCGGATGATTCTATGTTAGGGCGTACGTATGAACCAACATAGACCATCCACAATGAGACACAGCGTAACCCTACTTACCCCGTGAAGACCCGACAGTTGAACCTCTGTGGACTTCGTTGCATCGAGTCCATGCACTGCTAGATGCGCAAGATATTGCTCTTTGGAGTGCGAATATTAGAGCATATACCATAAGAGAGTCAGAGACATGTGATAGAAGCTGTGGTGGTCTAGGTAAGCACTTTTGAGATGTCCTCAGACATGTTAAGATCGAGAACGGTAGGATCGATTCGCTGTATCCGTTCTCACTGTCATAGGGATATGTACTTCAGTTTAGATTCACATTTGAGGATGGTACGAAGACGCACTTTCTCAATCTGGCGAAGGTGGTAAGTGAATGGTACGGCAAGACTGTTCACAAGTCATCAATCCTCCAGTTGACTGCCTGTCATGCCTGCAGGCATCTGATATGACTTCCGCACTTTGGCAAAGCATTCATAAGATTTTTCCGCGCACTATTCGCCAAGCCACAGGTATCTCAAGACACCTGCGAATCCAACAGGATGCGTGGCGCAGTGGTAGCGCGTGTGATTCCAGTTCCCTCTGAGACTCATCAACTCAAAGGTATTCGGGACATCCACAAGGTCATCCGTTCAAATCGGGTCGCGTTCATCTCTCTAACGAGACATGGAAGTTCTTCTTTTGCTCTTCTCCTTCTAGGCAAGAGAAGGAAAAGAAGGAGCGGCCGAGAACGCTTATCACCATGGGGAGATAATAAGAGTTCGCACAAAGGCGGAGATAGATGAATCATGTCGTGGCAGTGGTTTTTGTTGCCGGGTAGTTGAGATGAGTCTGCTTAGGACAGGAGAGGATTATGGCTGGGCTGCCTTTTGGCGATCCGGCATGGAAGAACAATGGTCTCTAGTCTACGCCCTGTGCAGCCTTATGGACTATCCGAGGTTCGTACGCGGAGCTCGTAGGATGTAGACAGCTCTGTTCTGGTGACACAGACATACTTCGGCCCATTTACCATCGTAAAGTTGCTCTAAAGAGCATATCCCTTGGACTCCTACCAAAGTATTAAGAGAGCAGCACATCATAGTCATATGCACGGAGTATTCAAAAAGTGGATGCTGTGTATGGAACATGATCTCAATTCGTCTCCATGACAAAAGGCCGTAACATGGACAGGCCGTAACTAGCTTTTTCTACCCCCAATCGCTAAAAGAACGACAAATAATATTTCGCCAATAACGCGCGACACCGGAATTTTTCATGGTACTCCTTTCATGTCCCCAAATAATAATTACACCGGAAAGGAATTCATGACGGCGCGGCTTTCTAAGCAGAATCAGAGCTAGACTCGCCGCGAACGGCAGCCTTCTCATCCTCTTCGAAAAGAGTCTCGCGACCAGTGCCGTTCGCCTGAGCGGCCTTGGAAGGGCTGAGGATGCCGCTGCCGTTGTTCTTGCCGTTGCCGTTCCTGCCAGTGCGCTCGAAGAAAGTGCTGACTTCGGCGCTCCAGTTGTCCTCTTCCACCTCGTCCTCTTTGTTCTCCTTCTCTTGCGCGCGGCGCGCCATGGCGGCTTCCCAGTCGGCGCGCATCTCCTCGACGCGCTGCTCGTAGTCCTTGGCGGCGTCATAGTGCTTGCCGACTCCGCGGATGCGCTCCCAGAGGGACAAATGCTTGTGGTGGATGGCGACGCCGTGGTACTCGGCTTCGCGGCCGGCGCAGATGTAGGCCCAGCGGCGCTCCTGCTCCTTGAGATCGAGGCCGGTGGTGTCGGGAAGGAAGACCCAGGTGAGCAGGGCGCCTGCGAGACCGAACCAGGGCACGACAATGAACCTGGTGGGGACGTCGATGTAGCTGTAAAGGACGGCCGCGAGAAGAGCTCCAAGCTTACCAGCGGCGGCGGAGAAACCGTGTGCGGTTGCACGAATGGGCGTGGGGAAGACTTCGGCGGCGGCGATGAAGGTAACGCTGTTGGGGCCGAACTGGTTGAAGAACGAGGACAGGAAGTACATGGCCATGAAAGACTTGATGCCAGGTCCCTTGGCGTAGTAATCGTAGTCGAAGGCTGGAATGACGAAGAGGACGAAATCGCAAAGGAAACCGATGATCTGCATCCACTTGCGGCCGTAGAGCTTGTTGTCAATCAGGAAAGAGGCCAGGTAGTAACCACAAAGAGCGACACCAACGTTAACCAAGTTCCACAGCCAATTAGTCATGACAGATGAGTTGCCAGGATTGAGGGCCGCAATAAACTGAGCCTGGAAGAGCTTGTTGCCGTAGAAGAAGACATCGTTTGCGAACCAAGCACCAGCGGTAGCAATGAGACGTGGGCCGAAGTAGGAAAGAGTCAGCTTCAGCGACTTGACGTCGTATCCGGTAACGTGTGCCTTTTTCTTTGCGATCGCCAGTTGCTTCGAGGCAGACTTCATCTTGTAGACACGGAAGTAGACCAGCCAGAGGGTTCCAACGGCGGGAATAGCGAATGAGACGCGGTAAGTCCATTGCACAGCGAGTTTTGAGTATGGCGGGGTGCCACTGCCGGAGTGGAAGATCAGAAGCAAAAGGATGAGGAGGACCTGGTTGAGGAATTGACCCCAACCTTGCATCAAGAAAGCAGAGGTGACCTTGCGGCCACGGTGAAGACGATCGTCGCGGGTAGAAACCTTGCCAGAGCCAACGGCGTTTTCCATGCCGGAGGTGGCAGTCATGGGGTACTCGCCACCAACACCGATGCCGTAGAAGAATAGTGACCAAACGTAGCAGATGACCCAGCCGTCTGTTGAAAAATTAGCAGGCTGTAAACAGACTTTCAATGAATAATGAACGTACTGAGAGTGACACCCCAAGCGGCTGTAAGCATGAGAAGACCGATGAACATGATGGTGGCGTCCTGGATCAGACCGAAACGACGGCCCATCCAGTCACCAATCACACCAACGAGGATCTGGCCAACAATGATACCAACGATTTCGAGGTATTCGATCGAGTCAATCCAAGTTTCGTTGCAGACGGTGTGTGATTTCCAGCAGCTGGGGAATGCAGAGGCGAGAAGAGGCTTGACGTTGCCAATGGAGAACAAGACGTAGCTGAGAAATCGTCAGTACAGGCTGCGCTGCATTGCTTGAATAACATCAAACTCACCCTTCAAGAAGAAGACCAGCACCAGGAATGACCATGTTGCGCATGTAGTAGCCAATAGGACTTAGAGGGTCCTTCTTGATCATGCTGCCAATGGCTTTGAGTTCCTTCTTGGCCTCTGCAGAGTCGACCTTGTTGACGAACTTGATGCGGCGCCAGATGGGCATGTCAGCCCAGTAGGTGCCGGTCTCATCGTAGCTGTCGTCTGGTAGCAATATTGAACGGAAGACGTCGGTCTCTCCTTTGTTCATCTTGGCAAGGACGTCTTCGGTGGCAACGTGTTCGCCAGTCCTGTTGGGGCCGTGAGGAGCGGCAATGCCGTAGTCACGCATGGAGTGATCACCCATGATGGCTGGTATGCTCGTCGAAGAGGCGAGTCAAGGTGAGGTGTTGTCGAGTGTGCACACAAGCGAGGAATGATAGAGGATCAGAGGGCTTTAAGAAGAAGCTCACGACAAGCTTTGTGATCGGTCTCGGCGGCAGCTTACTCGGCGCACGATGATGTAGCCCTAGAGATTTGTATCTGTAAGGATAGAGCTAGGGTGTGCAGTCGGAAGTAAAGGGTGGTCCAAAATCGCGTGTTTGCCGCGTGCGACAGTTGCACGTTGCGCAGCAGACGCTCGTGAGTGGCTCGCGGAAGCTGGCTTGGAGGAGCAAGGATTCTAAGTCGCTACACGAATGGTGCGGCGCTCTCGGAACCCGTGGCTCTGGAGCTTGGTATTCGGCAGTCGATGCTTTTGTTTTGGAAGATGCTGAGGTGACGTGATATTGGAGAGGAAGAGGGACACTCTCACGCTGCTCGTGGGAGTGGCTTGCTTTTAGAAAAATGAGAAGCTCAGCAGCAATGATGAAAGGTGGGAGGCGGGCCGTTTTCTGCTATGGCCAACGCGTATGTGGAGTAAGAGGATTGACTTTCGACGAGCCCTCACCTTGTTGGTGGAGGCCGAGAAGGCGAGTACAGGCGAATGCCGTACTGCCAAGGGCCCAACTAACTAGACAGGCGCGGATGCAGGCCTACCTTGGGCAAGCATCGTGGCAACAGCGATGCGACTCGTACTTCGGCCTAAAAATTTGTGAGCAACTGCACGCTGTACCGTCGCGCGCCGCGGTCGAGCCGCTTGTGACGAGAGAGCGATCTCGACTTGCTGACTTGAGCGTCCGTGCCTGTACTTGCACGCGCGCCTGTCTTTCGATGCCCGTCTCCGCCAACGAACGACTGAAACGACTCTCTGTAGCACGCGCAACCAGAAAAAGCAAAAACGGCGATACGCATTCGCCCAGCAGCCATTAGCCGGCTTCGCACCCACCAAGCATCGCGGTGAGATGCTTTGCATCGTTGGCTTTGCTGGGCTGCGCGCCTTGGTCGATGGCAAAAAGCCAAGAAGTGTCGTCTGAAACTGCTTTTGCAGAGCCAACCAGAAGCGCAGGATCAGGAACGTGGTCGAGAGAATTCCACGCTAGAAGATCGAGGCTCGATGCAGGGCCCAACTCTCCGCAAGCCCGCGCATCTTCAACTTTCAACCGCGGCAAGCGGCGGAGCAGACTACTGGAGCAGGCATTTCTGCAACAATACACCTGGCGATTGCAATGTGGGCATGATCTGGTGCATTGGCTTGGGAGTACGACCTCGAACTAATTTAGAGATGAGTTTTGTTGAGGTAGCGAGCTCGAACAACGGTGCTGGTGCTGGTTACGCGACAGGGACACTAAAGCTGTCGTCTGAACAAACATATAACAACGACGTCAAACTTCAATATCCTTCGACAAAGACCAGCGGCATGGCGTTCGCTTGGGAAGCTTGGTAACTCTTGCCCATCGCCTTGGGAATGCTCGCGTGCTCACTTTCTCAATATGAGCCGTGAAGGTCGCGTGCTCGCCTGCCTGATGCGAATGCAACTCTTTACAGAGCGGTGTCGCGTGTCTAGATGCCTAGAACGTCCAATGCGTTGAGACAGCCACATGAACGAGGCGAGGGTCTGTGCCACACATGTGAAGCATACCCCACCCTGCCACTGAAGGACATTTTGGGGAAGTGGGTGGCAGACAGGCCCTCCGGACCAAGTGTCGTCCATTCTGGTTGCACGTGTTGGAGATTGTGGGTCTGAGGTTGCATCTTCTGTCGGCTAAAGCCTACTGTTTGAGTCCCCTTGTCGGGCTCGAGGCCCTGATCGTCGTCCTGTTCACGACCCTTGATTTGTGTGGGAGGAAGTGGTAGGGACCATCGTTGCATCGCTCGGATCAATTTCTAGACACACGTTCAACTTGCAGGAAGTTTGTATGCTTCTCATCTTTCGCCTGCAGCACTTCAGTCGAGCCGAGGTATTAGGCTTACAATTTTGCATGAGACAACTTAACCGAACAGGGAGGTAGACTCGGTTTCGTCTCTTATAGTACGCCTTGCTTGTGCTTGTTGGCATGTGTTCAGATGAGGAGGGTGGAGTGACGCTTCTGCTTCTGCCATGTGGACTGAACGGCACCGGAAGTGCTTAGATACGTTTTCGAGCAAACCAGGAAGTAATCTTGCAAAATACCAATGCGTGTGTGTTCAAGTACGCACGAGTACATCTACATGTGCGATGGGTGAGTTGAAGGTTTTACAACATGAACTCGAAGACTGAACGGGCCACCATCAGGGTTAGGGTTGGGGTGCTTGGTATATCCGATCTTTCGAGTTTTGAACACCACAAGGTTCACCTAGAATGGTCACGAGGACAAGAGTACCAGCTAACAAACATCACTATGTCCTTCTTTACCCTACATGTATCTCAAGTATCAACATACCTGCAAAGCTTAGACTGATCAACTAACTACATGTGATTAAAGCCTCGAACTTCTGAGTACAAACATCTCAACAGTGAAATCGACGCATATGACTTTTCACGTACGCACCAAACCACGTTCTCATCCATTGTTCGACAGCATACGCACAAAAACTTCTACTTGATGGACCTCTCTCTGATTCGTAAGATTCCCACAAAGCGACCAAAACGGAGACCGATACCCACGCCAAAGGAAATGGTGGCCAAGAGAGGTACATGCAGCCGTTGCACTCAAGGGTCAAAAGTCAAGTGTGTGTACGGACTCTCAATGATGAACAGTAATTAATCCAAATCTCTAGGGCAGAGAGTACCAGCACACTAGATTTCGAGATATGCAGGCGACGTAGACAGACAGTATCTCATCGGCTGGCGTGCTCCTAGATATATCCACGGCCTATGGTAACAGCACCGAGTCACGAAGCCTGGCCTGTGAAGAACAACAATAGACTGCACCGCAACTTGGACGCACACGTATCCATGGCGTGCGATCGATCGAAGTTTTCAACTTGAGACGATGCGATATGTTGAAAGCATAGGGAAGAGTCAATATCTCGTGTGTATGTGTGTATTTTTATGATGTGTTGAGCATGTGTCTGGCTACATTAACAACCAAGCCACGCTCAACTTTTCTAAACAACAGTACCGGGCACGCTTGGCAGGTTCCATTATCGCCATCGTCCACGTAAAAGAGAAAAAGAAAAAAGGAGATAAGAAAAGCACCATTATGCTTTTTCATGCAAGAGGTGCATCCAACACCGTGCCGTAACAAGTGGTATATGCATGCAAAAGTGCCCGTGGCCGTAGCCAAGCAAGGCAAGACTTTCGAGGTTGAGTCCGTCGACTGGAGCGGATTCAGAATTCAAAGAGATGATTGTCGCGGTCGTATCGTGCCTGAGGATCAAAACGCTTATGCGAGGAAAGCAAAGAGACCAGCAGCAGCGGCACCGACGAGGCCGAGCTTGACGGAGAGAGAGCCAGCGGCGCTGTCGCTGAGCTGCTCGTCGCCAGAGCCGGAGTCGCCGCCCTTGCCGGTGGACTTGGCGCCGGAGGAAGAGGTGGTCATGGAGCCAGAGCCGGAGGCGGCGGGGCCAGAGGCGGGGACGGTGCCGTTGTTCTGGGGGAAGGGAGCGGCGACAGAAGCTGTGGTGGTAGGGGCGGGAGCGGTGGCGATCTCAGCATCAGAGGCGAGGGCTGAGGAGGCGACGGATGAAGACTCGGAGATGGCGCTCTCGACAGCGGTCTGGATGGCCTCGGAGACAGATGTGGTGGCCGCCTCGGCACCGGCGGCAGCGCTCTCGGTGGCGGCGGTGACGGCAGCAGAGGAGACGACGGAGGAGACGGCGGAGGCGACCTCGGGGTTCTCGGCGACGGCGGATGTGACAGCAGCAGAGGCCTCAGCGGCAGCGGGGGCTAGTCGGTTGTTAGTTATTGGAGATATGAAGACGAATCAGGTGTAGGACTTACTGTCGGCGACAGCCTTCTCAGCGAGAGGAGCGGTGATGTCGTTGAAGCTGTCAACGCTGTCAACGCCAGCGGCGAAGGCAGAAGCAGCGAAAGCAAAGACGAAGGTGGAGGCACGCATATTGACTGAGTTGTGTTGGTGGTTGGTGTTGGATTAAAAAGTTGTTGTTGTTCGAGAAGAAACGGGTATAATGAGATTTGCGTTTGAGTAGCGACTGTTGTTGGTGTTGTAAGTTGTAGTTGTTGTAAGGCTGTAATGAATGTTGTAGATGGAAGGGAGAATAAGAGTTCTTTTGAGCAACAGGAGAATGTCCGAGAGAGATCGATTTCCGTCGAAGGCCACGCCATCAATCTTGCTTGGCTAATGTTGCTGGGACCTGCAGTAGTGGGTCCTAGTGCCAAACATAGCACCAGAGCCGCAGTCTCGTATCCTTGCTTAGCACAACGTGCAGCCTATCCGGTCCCCCAGGTAAATCACAAGGCAGTGATCCTTATATTGCGCCACCAAACTCTTCGCTTAGCCTGAGCGGTGTCTTGGTGAGATAGCCTTTCGTGAATCGACTTACATGAGATCGCAACCATACAGCACTCGACCATCGTCGAAAGTGATCACATAAGGGGCAGCACAGCACATGCAAGCAGCAACGTGTTGCCGTGGAGAACCCACCCCCAGCCCTCAAAGCATTGTGCATACGCACACGACGATCATCAAACCCCTGCACCGGAGGACAGCACACTGTCAATTTTGCATCCCACCCCCTGCCATGCCTTGTATCTCCGTCCCTTGTCCACAGTCCACATGAACTATGAAGGATGACCCAAAGCCGGCAGAGCAAATCTGCATCCCGCCCGTGTTCGTTTCCAGATGTTCCAGACACCACAACTTCCTCACGAAAGACCACGGTGATTGTTCGATTCTCTATGCTTCGCTGATTCAGATCCCATCCTCCCAGCGAACGAAGCACTGCCATCCACGTAAGCTCTTCGGCTCGGCAGTCCCGTTTTTGCCGGCGCAGCCAACCGCGCCACCCGCTATATCAGCCTTACAGGGTATGTTCGAAGAGGGCCAATCAATTTTTGGAAGCTCGAGGAACTCAAGGTGGCTGGTGTTGTATGCATGCGTATGTATGACATGATCACACACGCGTTGCATGGCGAAGATCGCTGCGCGCTGTGCTGTGTTGCTATTTACATGACTGTTGTGATGGGTATGTCTACTCAGACGGGGCTGGGAAATCATTCAACAAACAAGAAACGTTACGTAGACACTTCGCCTTGGCTGTTCAGCACGATCACTTTCTCTCAACGGTCAGTGTGATGATTCCATCTGTGTCTTGCACAGCGAGCACAGTTGCACGTTGCACGCTCGGCTAGGTCAACCGCGAGTCATCGTCGTTTGTTAGGCTAACTGCTCAGCTCGTCACGAGCCCGTGTTGTTGGTGTATTTTACTCTATCTCCGGCCCCGTGTGCTGCTTTCGCAATTGGTGGATGCGCTATGGTGTTGTTATGCCCGATGCTTCCTTTCTTGTAGACTGCGCTCTGCCGTATGCAATGGTCTAGAACATCGTGAGATCGAGTCGATGCATTCTGATCGGTGTGCGAAGGACTTTGCGTCAGGGTGGACATAGGAGGTTCACAAATTCCGGTCAGAGTCCAATGCTGTAAGGCCGCCCTCCAGAGCCACAACCTCAGTCATGGTTACTCTGAGCAAGTCCTCTGCATGGACATAGTGATTTTGGACCCCGGTAGGGCGTTCCATACGACTGCCATGCAATATCAGGTACGGCGTCCACCACGGCTGTTATCCAATACGACCACCACACTCAATGATGATTAATCCCCCCACCAACACCCTTCTCCCACCCATGTATACTCTCCGCAATATTCGCCCAATACCTCAACCTAATCGCCTCCTGCGCCGCGCCCTCCAAATCCCCCTTCCCAAAACACTCCTCCAACACCCTCACACTCTCCCCAATCCTCCCCTCATTCTCCTCCCTGATCCCCACCAAACCCTCCTCATCCTCAACCTCCTCCACCGCCTCCCGCGCCTCCATAACCTCCATCAACAGCGCATTGTCCGAGATCTGCGCGCTCTCGTCCTCGACGTCGATGCCCTGCTGCGCGAGCAAGTAGCGCGCGCGGCGCAGGGGGTCTTGCAGCGTTTTGTAGGCTTCGTTGATGCGCGCGCTGAGGGCTTCGGCTTGGCGTTGTTTGTCTGCGGACGCGCGGTCGGGGTGCGCGAGGGCTTGCAGTTGGATGAATTCTTTGCGCAGTTGTTTGAGGTCGGGGGTGAAGGGCGCTGCCGGGGGAGGGCCGGAGGGGAAGGTGTTGGGGAAGAGGTCGTAGTAGGTTTGAGGGAGGGAGGTGTTTTGGGCGTTGGACTGGTCTTGTTTGCGGGAGGGAGTTGTTGAGAAGGCTCGTGATGGGAGTGCTTGTGCGAATAACCGGCTACTTGTAGCAGTAGGTGCTGTGAATGGTGTGGTGGTTCGGCAGCTGGCGCAGATGTAGGGAGCTCGTGAGCTCTGTGGTCCTGAGGATAAGGCGCGTGCAGCGCGTCGCGCAATAGTAGATCGCATGTTGTTTGTAAGTCGTTTGAGGTTTTCAAGGTAGCAGATCAGGTCAGATGCAATGAGCTATGTCGAGGCGAGACTGTTCAAATGTTTGGTTCCGTGAATTTCCCCAACGCCGCTCTCGCTTTCGCTTTACGTCATCACTCGTTGGAGGTGATCGCAACGATATGGACCGGACTAGAGACCACGATCTGGTGGCGAGAAACGTATGTATAGCTGTAACTTCTATACACATCAGCGTCCGGTACTTAGGGCATCGTGTGAGTGCGCTTTCAAAGTGGGAGGATTTACGATGATCACACCAGACTAACTCGAATACCAGACGACAACAAATCCAATGAGATCCGAGATCCGTTGTGACTGCCTTAGCGTTTCATTCTACGACTGCATGTTTTCAAACTTGCAATTGCTCTAACGCGAAGATCGTGATCCGCCCTATATCATCAGAGTTACAGAACCTCGTCTCCACTGCAACCTTCCGCAGATGCATCGTTCGTGACCTTTCCAAAGCACCTCAGTCATGCGAACCTCACCTTACTCCAATCAATGCTCCCAACCACCCTCCAGACCCTCTTCACGTCGCTCCAACCATCCCATCTCTCCAAACGCCGACCAACAACCCAAAATCAGAAGAGCATCTCTACTGCGCAGCACTCCTCGCAAGCTCCTCAGTAGACAACAGCTTATCAGGCCCAAACGACATGGGCAAAAGCTGCTCCAGCGTCATGACCGTGTACTTGCCGAATTTGTCGTACATCAATATAGGCGTGTTGGGCTAGAATCAACAAGTCAGCTCGAACGGCTCAAACACAACTGAGTCCCAGATCGAGACGATGGAAATATTCTTTCTTACATCACAAAACTCGCGAATAAACTGCCTGCACATGCCACAAGGGCTGGCCGGCGGCGAGATGTCGGTGGCAACGGCGATGGCGCGGAAATCACCTGCTTTGGCTCCCTGGTGGCATCAATTAGTATAGTTTCTTGTCTCGGATGTAGCTACATGTAACGATTACTTACGTGCTGCGTCACAGCATTCCCAATTGCGACTCGCTCCGCGCATGTTCCAACGGGATACGCGGCATTCTCGACGTTGGCGCCGGTGACGATGGCGCCGCCGGTCAAGAGCAGGGCGCAGCCGACGTGGAAGTTGGAGTAGGGGCCTTTATTGTGGGATGTTGTGTTAGTTATATGGCTGTGGATGCTTGAAAGTCGTGATCATGTATAGACTGTGCCAGCCGACGGGGTTTGTGGCTCCGCAAACAAACGGCGACGTACAGTAAGCTTTCGACTTTGCGTCAACGCATGCTTCGGCGAGCTTCTCGACTTCGGTGGTCGAGAGGCCGTAGATTAGAGCAGTGTCGGAGCGTGAGTGACCGGGCATGGTGGAAGAGGGAGGAAGAAGAGGAAGAGAGTTCGGATTGGGTAGGCGATTGATAGAGGTAGCTTGAGGAAGTGTGTTGCGCGAAGATTGGAGTCTTGGACTGTGTAAATTTGAGCATGTGGGCGTGGAGGTCGCCGATGGGCTTCTTGATTGGGAAGGTGGATTGGGATAATTATGAGATGCGATGATTGTGGAATTTACATTTGCATGATAGCCCGGTACAGTTTTCGATGTATGGCATAGGAGAGCATTGGGTAATCGGTGTCGGTCTGTCAAGGCTGAGCTTACGTGGTGAGTTCGCGTCTGCCATGTGCAACCTGACCTGTAGTGCGGCTTATTATTCAGGGCCATAATGGTTCGGAACGTATTTTGGCAGACATATGGCAGCAAGTCACTTTTACTTCATCTCTGCAGGTATCATCGTTCATAAGGGCTTTAATTCAGTACCCAGCCAGCGAGACGATGCCCCGCTGGTGTACTTCTTAGTTTTGTGTTTTTATTTCGCAGCCCGTCCACAGTTAGCTCAACCATCATGTGATTTCATTCTGCCGTTTCCCTATTCCAACGCCTTCGCTAATAATCTCAAGTAAGGACAAATGTATGGCTTCTGACCAGGTTCCTCTGCAGCAGCCGCTCGAGTAGTTCGTTGCGGCTTGCTACACGTGTGAGATGGCAAGTATCAAACCAAGACTACCAACATCTCACACTAGCGGTGCTTCTTCTTCTTCTTCTCCAGGCCGTCGGCGACTTGCTCACACTACGAGAAGTCGC
Source organism: Epicoccum sp. F181 (assembly GCA_037042865.1). Taxonomy (NCBI): domain Eukaryota; kingdom Fungi; phylum Ascomycota; class Dothideomycetes; order Pleosporales; family Didymellaceae; genus Epicoccum; species Epicoccum sp. F181. The sequence goes on along the minus strand of JAJSLS010000024.1, from coordinate 509,735 downwards.
GCAGCTTGGAGATGTTGTCGAGCACGGCTTGCAGATCGTCGTCACTGATCTTGCCCTCGAGCGAAGGGATCAGTGTGCGGGCTTCTTCTGCTGTGTCGCAGCAAAGCGTGCCTGTTTATTTATTTTCGTCAGCATGACTGTGACCTTGCTTCCATCCACATATTCCCAGCCCACACCACTATCCTCCATCACACCCCATGCAACTCACCCAATTGCGCCCTCTCAAACTCGGCCAGCTGTGTCAAAGTCTCAGCCTCACTAGTGACCTGCTGCACCGTCTCGCTACCCTTAAAACGCGCGAAAGTCGCAAGGTAGGCGTTGTTCTTGTTGATCAAGTCGTTGTAGGTGAGCGGCAGTTTGGGGTCCTGGGCGCGCGCTTCCTCGATGCGAGTGAGAAGCTCGTGGGCGGCGGCGGTACTGAGAGCGGCGGAAGACGACATCTCGCCCAGCTTGAGGTTGGTGGTGGCTTCCTCGTCGCCGGAGGGTTTGGGGCGGCGGCGCGCGGTTTGCGCGAGGTGTGTGAGGCCGGCCATGGTTGTGTTGTGGTTGTGAGGGAGGGATGGGTTTGGAGGTGAGATGCGATGGTGGTGGTGTGTCGCGCGGACAGGACTGGGGAATTATGCTGGAGCGTTGGTACCTGCGTCGATGCTGGCAGTGAGTGTGCAGCGCAGTGCAGTGCAGTGCAGTACTTTGCTGGTCGCAGGGCTGGATTTAGCTGTATGGCGCGGGAGATCCCGAGACTCTCAAAACAAGGGACGAGCGTGAAGAAGGAGAGGGCTGGTATAGAGAAGATACAGGATGATGATTGAACTTTCACCACGTACCAGTCGTAGCTGTCATTTGACTGGGTAGCCAGCATACGGCAGAAGTAAACAAATAGTGACTGGCCTGCACGAATTGATGGGTATAATTGACTAATGCAGGCCGAGTTGATTAATCAATGCAGGCTCGCAGCATCTATTGTTAGCCGGCTTCCCCAGAAGTCAAGAACGCCTCTCTTTGAAGTGGAGTCTCTCTGCACGCGAGTCCTGAGGCTCCTTGAGACGACTCGTCTGGTCTGTTGTGCCACGCTGTCTAGTGTAGTCGCACACGTAGCACTTCAGCCTCAGTAGCTACCGTAGCCAGAACTAGCAGCAGCAGTGATAACAACATTGAACCACATACCACGCGGCAGCCCGGTGGTGAGCCTCACTCATCACTACAGCCTTGTCTGCGTGTCCACCGCCGCCGGCTGTTCCCTGAGCCTCTCTGCTCCCTCTCCCCGCGCTCACGCTCGCCGACTTGCTTGCTGCTCCTCGCTCGCCGCATTCCCCTTGGTCGCGGGCCCGGCAGCCAGCCAGCCAGCGAGAGAGAGCACAGCACATCACAGCACAACACCTCCCGCATCTCCTCCGCCACCCACGCCACGCTACCACCACCACCGCTCCACCCACGCGAGCGAGCAACCCAGCGGACCACATCCTCCTCGCGGTCAAGCCCGCCCAAAGGATCCTCCTCCATCATTCCTCCCGCGCCCTATACCACCCGTTACCAACACCGCACTATTTCTGGCTCTCCGTTGCCGCGCATACCACTCCCCTGCCCGTTTCAGACCCTACCCTCGACAGGGTCCGCGATCGCCATCACCCTCCCACCACCACTGCCAGCGCCTCTGTCGACTCCATACCTCGCCTGTTGATGTCGGCACTCGCTTGGCGCAGCCCGAGGAAGAAGACCAGCGCCACACCCACTTGAAGCGTCCGTCAACACGCTTACCCGCCATCCGCTACACCAACACCACCACCACCTCCCCACGTCACCCTGAACCCCGAACACGAGTCTCCTCGAGTACGACAGCCCCGCCAGACCTCCTACCTCTGTCGCGCCCATTGACTGCACCTCCAGTCAACGATCGGAGAGAGGTCGTGTGCGACTGCGTGTGGCCGGCAGTCAAGCCAAGCAGGCATAGTAATCCCGGGCGGGAGGCCCTCTAGACTATTGGGATGGGTCTCCCATCGGAGAACAGGCCCATGGCCCCTTCCAATGGCACTTTCGACAATGACTACCCTTCGGGACCGGACGAGCATTCACAGCCAGGCCCATCGCATGGAAGACATGGCGGCATGGATGCAGAGGTTCCCAATGCTTCTGAACAACAAGAAACATCAGATCGCCTGCCAGATATGAACAATGAGCAGCAATTAGCTGAGCGACCAAGAGGTGCCAGCCGGAAACACAGTGGAGCAGTCAAGGAGCAGCGCATGTGTGGGAAATGTGGTACACATCTTACTGGCCAATTCGTCAGAGCGCTCGGTGGGACTTTCCATCTCGAATGTTTCACATGTCACGTGAGTATTTGTCCTCTTGCAATGCTAAGGTAGCTCTTGTCTAACAAATCACAGGATTGCAACAAAATCGTGGCTTCGAAGTTCTTCCCTGTCCCCGACCAACCTCCAAACCAGTACCCTCTGTGCGAGACAGACTATTTCCGACGACTGGATCTGCTATGTTTCGCTTGCAAAGGCGCGTTAAGAGGCTCCTACATCACGGCCTTGGACCGCAAGTACCACATTGAGCACTTCACTTGCAGTGTCTGCCCGACTGTCTTTGGTGCACAAGATTCATACTACGAGCACGAAAGCAATGTGTACTGCCACTACCACTACTCGACCAAGTTTGCGCAAAAGTGCAATGGATGCCAGACTGCCATCTTGAAGCAATTCGTCGAGATCTTCCGCAATGGAGTCAATCAACACTGGCATCCCGAATGTTACATGATACACAAATACTGGAACGTTCGGTTACATGCCGCTCCATCAAAATCTTCCGATGCTTCGGAACTTCAAGAAACATTGGCCCTGCGCGAAGGCAAAGATCTCGAAGAAGCAGAGGCCAATGAGGAGCTCCGTCGCACTGTCCGCACCGATGAAGAAGCCGTGGAGCGCAAGGTGCACTGGATCTGGCAGACACTGTCACAATTCGAAGAGCGATCGGCGACATGTATCTCGGACATGCTTCTACACGTCTCTAACGGAGCGTACATGGACGGAGTTGTTGCCGCAAAGAAGTTCATCACTCACGTTGACCTTCTCTTCAGCGCTGCGGACTCCCTAGATCATCGGCTACAAAATCGACCAGCGGCCAATGCGTCTGGCAAGGGCGTAAGGACATTCGACAATATTGTGCATCCAGGTCTCAGCTACAGCAGAGAGGCAAAATTGCTTTGTAAAAAGGTCGTTGCTTTCTTTCAGCTGCTGGCAGAAAGTCAAGACACTGGTGTCAGGCGACTTGGTGTGACCCAAGAGCTTCTTTCTCTGGTCACTGGACTGGCGCATTATCTGAAGCTGATGATCCGTATCTGTCTGTCAGGCGCGCTCAAGCTTGAGCGTGACACACGCAGCTCGGAAGGACTGGAGCTTTTCTTGGCTGATATTGGCAGACTGGACGACAGTTTGGAGGCTGAAAGCCACCGGGACTCCCGAGCCGACGCAGACGCGTACGTCGATCGCAGTGCAGACACATGCCCTGTTTGCAACAAAGCAGTCGAAGACAAGTCTTTCCGCAAGGATCACAGAGTGATCCACACACAGTGCCTGACTTGCTCAAAATGTGGCAAAGATTTCAGCGAGGACCCGGGCGCAGCGCGTCAGATCGAGGCAGGTGGACGTGTCTTCTGTGATGTCCACGCTCCTCCAGAGGCCAAAGTCGGCGGCTTTGTTTCCGTTACCAGACTACAACAATACGTGCATCTGCTACGTGTGGCGCACGCAAGGCTACTCGCTACTCTAAGGACAAGCGGCGCCCTCCCACACACAAGCGATGATCCAAACTTAGGTGATTACGACTCCCGGGAAGGACATACGCCAAGTAACGACGGCGAGCAACCCGCGCGATCAAACACGCGATCAAGATCTTATGCCGGACGGTCGGAATCCGAAAAGCAACAAAATGACTACGAAGACACCATGGGCGACATTCGACGACTTCGAAGCACTCGCATGGACAAGCACCTTTCAAATGCTGGACGACACGCGCGTACGTCAAGGATCATCGACGGCCCTGAAGGCATGCGGCCCGGCTCTGCTGACGGCGTAAACCGAAGGCAAACAGGTACCTTCCAAATCGTCGAGGATCGTGACGCCAACGGAGAGCTCACGTCGCAACTCACATTTGGTCGACAGGACACGATGACGCTCGACGACATCCCTCGCATCGTGCAAGCTCAGCAGACCCGCGAACAGAGACCGAACGCTTCAAGATATCACCGACAGCCCCTGATCCCTCAAGAACCGAAGTTGAAGATTGTGAATGGTCACCAGTCGCGTGATCTGAGCCACGAAGACAAGCCGTTAGGTGATCACCGACTTGGTGGAACGAAACGCTATTTCTCGGAACTCACTGCGCTGGAGTACTTCATTGTGAGGCATGTTGCCGTGCTTTCAATGGAGCCTCTACTTGAAGGGCATTTCAACCAAGAAGAACTCCTCGATCTCATTGAGACGAAACGACCTACTTTCTGGAGCAAATTTGGCAAGGCGTTCACACCAAAGGAAAAGAGGCAAAAGGCGGCGAAGAACGCGATATTCGGCATACCCCTTGAGGTGCTACTGGAACGAGATTACGAAGAGAGCACTGACTGTGTTGGACCTGGATCTCTCAAGGTACCAAGTCTTGTGCAAGAGGCAGTCAGCGCGATGAAGACAATGGACATGTCAGTTGAGGGTGTCTTCCGCAAGAACGGCAACATCAAGCGACTCAACGATGTCAAGGCAGAGATCGATGCCAAGGGTGCCGTCGAAGTAGACCTCAGCAAGGAGAACCCCGTCCAGGTTGCTGCTTTACTGAAGAAGTTCTTACGCGAGCTGCCGGATCCTCTGCTCACACACAAGCTCTTCAAACTCTGGATCACATCACAACGGATCGAAGAGGCAGATCGTCGGAGGCGACTTCTGCATCTCACATGTTGTTTGCTTCCTAAAGCGCATCGAGACACTTTGGAGGTGTTGTTCACATTCATGAACTGGGTCAGCTCATTCAGTCACGTGGATGAAGAATCGGGCAGCAAGATGGACATCCACAACCTGGCTACTGTCATCACACCGAACGTGCTCTATTCACCTTACAAGGACGAGCCAAAGCTGGGCAAGGTTGAAGGCGGCGTAGACGAGACTTTCTTGGCCATTGAAGCTGTGCACAGTCTGATCGAGTGTAACGAAAGCATGTGTGAGGTAAGTTCATACACCAGCTTTACATCATTGCGGCCCAAGGCTCTTGCTAACACCAAATCTCGCAGGTACCTGAGGATCTCGCTCTTATACTCAACGACTCCGGTCTCTGGTCAAACAACGCCGAGATTACTACCAAAGAAATCCTCAAGCGCTACGGTGACCGAGCAAAGGCTCCAACAGTCGGCAACTCAATTCCTCTCGATCTCACCGAGTACCCGCCTCGCTCCTCCGGCACCGCCGGCGGCGTCAACCCAGTCGTCACAAGAGTCGACACAGACCCGCTCTCGCAAAGTTCAGTGCGCGCAGTCGCCGCCGAAGGCGGTTTCACCGCGCCAAACCTGCCATACAATACACAGCAACCCAACGGAAGCACAGAAAGCCACGGTAGCAGCCCTACACGGAACGGCGGAAGACAAGTGAAGGAGTGGGATAACCGAGGGCAGAACCGAACGATGCAGGCTGCGTGATGAATTGGGCGTTGCATCAAGTGACGCATTGGTTCGTTTCCCTATCTCCTCACAGCATAAAAAACGAGCCTCTTTCGCCTCGCCTCTTTTTTGTCACGGTTTCCCTTGCTGTTGTTGGCTACGGGTGGGTGGCCGAACGGATCGTTTGGGGTGTTGCCAAATTTTTTATCATTCACCTAACGGAAAACTCCCGACTAATGGGTGTTGTTCCTTCTTCTTCTTCTCCTCCATCAAAAATTCCTTTTCGGACCACAACCCTTTTCTACACAACCATTACTCCTCCTCCTTTTGTCACCCCATGGGCTTAGATATCCTCCGTAGCAAAGTTCTCGACGCTACAAATTCGTGGCGTTTGGTTCTTCTTGTTCTTCTCCTTCACCCTTTTGCTTCTTCAGCAGTATACGTAAAATTTCCAAAACCAAGCTTGTTGCCGTTCTTCGACGAGTGCTTCGAACTCGACAGCTTGATCACGCACATCAGCATTGAAACCTCATCCCATCGGAGAGTATGGCTGCCGATGAGATATGCTTTCATCATCGTCTGCGGCTACGCGCATTGAGTGTTTGCACGCACTGGCAGTATGCATCTCGGCTTTGAGAACCTTCACCTTTTTGTGTTGTTGTTTGGCAAACCAAACGTGACGGACAAAGAGGCAATGGCGTGAGGCAAACCTGTCTGTTCGTCTGCATGGTTGCGGGAAGAAGATATAAAAACGGTGTTTCGCCGTCTGCCCAACCCCGGAAGTCTAGCAATACATCCACAGACAACCAACTACCAGCCATCGACTTGCGATTTCCACCATGTCTACCCAAAGCAGCGCAGACCTTCCGCTGCTGCCGACCGCAACAACCATGACCACAGTAACCTCCAAATCCCATGCCCCAAAAATCATTGGACTCTACGGCGTCTCAGGATGCGGCAAATCTTACCTGTCCCTGCAATTGCAAAGACACTTTGACGAAAAACCTTTCTTCTTCTACGAAGGCTCCGAACAAGTGCTGAAGACGTTCGGGAGCAAGGACCTCGAAACCTTCAAACGCCTGTCCAAGGCCGGCAAGGAGCCATTTCGCGCCCGTGCCATTGAGAATATCAGCCGCGAATGTGCCAAAGCTGGCAAGGCTGGGATCGTCACTGGGCACTATTCGTTCTGCAACGTTCCCGATGGTACCAGTCGAGGCGACTCGTCGAATGATGATGATTTTGAAGTGGCGATGGTCGAGGCGGATAAGAAGGTTTAGACTCACATTTTGTACTTGAAGCCCAGTCCTGAGACTATCGTCGAACAAGTCGCAAAGGACTCTATCAGAGAGCGTCAAAGGTTTGACGCAGCAACGATTCGTCAATGGCAGGATTTCGAGGAAGAGCAGCTTCGCTCCATCTGCCGTGAAAACGACATTCTGTTCATGACGATTCAGCCTGAGATGTTGAACCAGACCACGGCGATTGCAGAGATACTACAAGACGCCGCCCGCCATGACGAAGCCTCCAATGGCGCTGTGGTCGACAAGATTCTCGATGGGTATTTGAAGCTTCGCCCAGTGAGCGATGTGAAGACCATGCTAGTCTTGGACGCCGACAACACTCTCGCTCCTTACGATGCCAGCGCCCTGTACTGGCAGCTGTCATCGAACGGCGAGGGCAATCCGATGAAAGACTTGTTCAAGAGCCCTCTGGGGTATTCTTACACTGCTTTCCGCCAGGTGACCTGGCTCCACGAACAGCACGCTGTCAAATCCGCAAACGCCTTCGCTCTCGCTTGTAGGCAGGCAGCTGCACGCATCAAAGTCCATCCTCAGATGCTAGCTCTCTTGCAAAGGGCTTGTGCAGACAAGACTGTCGGCGTGCTCGTCGTCACATGCGGCCTCGAACCGATTTGGGAGAAGGTCCTCGAGGCTCTCGATTTGGGCGCTACGGTGCCGATCATCGGTAATGGTTTCCTGTCGAACGGCCATGTCGTCACGCCGAAGACGAAGGCAGATATTGTAGCCCGCCTGCAGCACCACCACAAGCTATACGTCTGCGCCATCGGCGACAGCGAAGTCGATCTGCCGATGCTGAAGAAAGCCAACCAGGCCGTGGTCGTGGTGGGCTCTGGGAGCAGTCGCAGCAAGTCCTTTGATGGAAAGCTGCAGAACGCGATTGTCAACGAAGGACTTCGTGCCTGTCAAGTGTTGCTTCCGTCGAATTCGACTCCCAGGCTCGATAGCAAGATTCTTCCGACAGCTGAGTTGGATGGTGCCTTCTTCACTTCCGTCACCACCCAAGACCATTCCCTTAAAATCTACGATGCTTCCGACAAACCCGCCTCAAAACTCCTCGCCTCACCAACCCGCAACGTCAACATCCACGGCCTAGCCCTCCAAAAAGCCCACGAAAACGCCGGCTGGTACCTCGCCACAGAGTACATCTCCCTCAACCTCGGCATCGAACCCTTCGACTTCACCAGCGTGCAAGACAAAACCACGCAAGGTCAACGCCTCATCGACGAAGACAAGACTCTAATCGTCCCTCTCATGCGCGGCGGCGATCCGATCGCTCGTGGAGTGCACAGGGCGTTTCCTGCGGCGATGTACCATCATGCCAAACACCCAGAGCAACTCGAGGCGAAGCACGTGGCGGGCAAGAACGCGATCATACTCGCGGACTGGGTTATTAATACTGGCCAAGGGATGGTCGAGTTCGTGAAGCACATTCGCGAGAATCTCAGCGGACAGATACGTATCGTGATGGTTGCGGGAGTTGTGCAGGAGGAGGTCGTCGGTAAGGATGGCGAGGAGGGCGTGTTTGCGCGAGATCTTGCGGGAATGGGAGATGTGACTTTGGTGACCTTGCGAGTCTCCAAGAACAAGTACAAGGTCGCTGGAGCCACTGACATCGGCCACCGGTTGTTCAACAGCACGCATCTGGATTGAGGACCGCTGTTGCGTTGGCGCGGAATGACCGTGTATTAGTAGAACTCTCCACAGCACAGTACATGCTAATCAGTGGCTTACCAATGAGAGCATTTTCTGAAGTTTGAATAGCGAGAATGGATTTAGAAAGTCAAATGAAGATAAAGAGTCAATCAACACTCCCAAAAAACAGTCAATGCTTTCTTCGAAATATGGAAACACAACAGCTACTAGTAAAAAAACCGACGCTTGCTCCACCCTTGCCGATGCTCGCTCGCTCAACACACACATTCGCTGAACGCTTTTCCCGCAAGCAAACACCACACAAGCAAAGCAAAGGCAACGTTTGAGAATCGGGACATTCCCAGCATGCTCACAGTGCTTGCCTCCTCTCCCCTTTCTATGAGATGGACGGTCAATCCCAGTCTGGTAATGATGATGATGAAAAAGATACGAGTAGGACAAAAGAAACATGGAGAGAGATTGAAACGAGAGTTGTGTCTTCCTGTGGTCCTGCCATTTCTGAGCCACGCTTGGGTCCAAGAAAGGGAAATGACAATGGAAGGGCCAGACATGCCTGCCGCAAGGTGCTTTCCAACCAAGACGGGAATGAATAATGCCTCCTGCAGCAGGCCAAATATTCTGACAAGCTGACGATCTGTAAGGTACAGAAAAAGTGGAGTTCAGTGGGTTAAAGAAAACAGAAAAACTTTAGTCGTTAATGCGTGATAGAGAAAGCAAGAAAGTGAAATATAATAGGAAAAACCCCAAGATCGCTCCCATCATCATCATCGTCATCTCTTAGATGGCGAACTCGCGCCCTTGGGTGTGGGATCGGGGTCTATTTCTCCACTGCTGCCACCGCTGGGCGGCGTAAGCGCTGCTGCTGGTCTGGGAGTGATGTCCCTATCCTCTTCTTCGTCGTCTCTCCTGGGAGTCGCCAGTTTGCGTTCGTCCTCTGGCGATGGTGGCTGGATCACAATCGCTGACAAGTGGCCCGGTTCTTGAGGGAAGACGATAGGCGGGGTCAAATGACCGGTGCGCTCAACCTCAGAAGCACTAGAGGTACTGAGTTGGACATCATGGTCATGCTCGTGCTCTTCTTCCTTGATTGTGCCGGCCTCTTCCACGCCGCTTTCCGCCGCTTTTGCTGAGCTCTCCTTAAGAGCTGCGATGTCTTCGTTTGAGATCACGCTGCCTTGAGAGTTGGTGCGCATCATCTCGATGCCGAGGCGGGAAGCTCGCTTCTCCTTGCGTTGACGGGCTGGCGAGCGGTAACGAACGTTGCTGCTACTGACGGTGCTGTGTCCGAGCTCCTCATCTTCATCGTCACCACTCTCGGCCGCGGACTCGTGGCGAACCTTTTCAAGCGAGCGTTTCTTGGCTTCGATAGATTCCAGAGATGGCCGCTTGCGCGGTTGGGAATCTTCGGGTTCTTCGAGAGGAGTCTCGAGCGCGGCTGGCGCTGACACTTGGTGGCTCAGTGTCGTAGGAGGTGGAGGTGAGGACTTTGGGCTCGCCTTGTCTTCTGGCTCGGCTGTGATGGCATTGTTGGAGATGCCCAGTCCGCCGAAGTTGCGCTCAAGGTCAGACTCATTGTACTCCAGCGTCGGCTGTCGGCTTATGATGCGAGGTATGCTGTCGACACGCGAACTTATGGAGCTTTGAGAACCTATGGAATTCTCGCGCTCGGAGAAAGTCGTCCACGCGGTTGAGCCTGTGGTGCCAGAGCTTCCATCCTTGGTAGAAGACACGTTCGTACTTGTCGGACTGCAAGCATCGATGGAGGCGGAATGTGGAGCAGGTCGGAGTTGCGAGAGAGGAATGGCCTGCCCATGCGAATGTGAGGGTCTCCAGCCCTCTGGTGCTACTTTCCATTGGCACAATCTACCCATGACTTCTTCGAGCTTTTCTCGGGTAGGAGGCTTCTCAACCAGCGCATCGAAGTGATGTGGCGCTTGAAGCTCCTTCAGGTAGCCCGTCACGGCCACGATAGGTGTGTGCGAGTTTGCGATCTTGGTGTCTCTGATCATGCGGGCAACATCGGCGCCGTTGATGTGGGGCAACTTGTACTCCATCATGATGATATCGTACTTGATGTCGCTTGAAGCGTAGCGCAGAGCATCTCTGCCATTCGTGACAGTAATGGTGCGGCAGCGCAGCTTCTCCAGCAGTCGTTCCATGACCAGACGCGAGACTGGGTGATCTTCACATACGAGCACGTCAAGTGTTCGGAAGGATGGCCCATCGCCGAGGCTCACCTGTGACGATCTCCGCAGGCTTTGACGGCGACGTTGGACTCTTAGCAAAGCGTTTTGCCGGCTGTCTTCGTTGTCTGAAGACGACGGCGAAACGTTGAAGACACCACTTCTGCGCTTGTGGTGGCTCGGCATAAGCTCTGGCAGCAAATCGCCATCTTGAGATCCGATGGTATGCGATCTCTGTCTTGGTGACGAAACACTTGATTGTCGCTGGCGTGCCAACTCTTGTGAGATCTGACTGGACCCAGACTTGCCGACTTTGATAGGTGAAGGTGCCCCGGAAGTCTTGAATGCTATGGGCAATCGAGGAGGTCCTTGCTGTTCGAAGAAGCTACCTGGCTGCAAAGATGTATTATTGGGTTGCAGATGCGAGAAACTAGAAGAACCGCTCGATGTCTTGCGCCTTTCATGGTTCTGACCAGTGCTGAACGACAAGAGCAACGGGGACGAAGGCTGAGATGCTCGACTTGGTGACGCACTGGTGTGATTCAGCAGGGACGGAGACTGTGATCGGCCCTTGTTGGACGACATGGTGCGTTTGAGCGGGCCAGGCGCGATCGGACTCGAGTCTAGCGAAGGTGCTGGTGATGGCGATGTCACTGCGGAGGAAGGCACTGATATGCCGGACGCAGCCTTAGCTTGAGCTTGCATAGCATCCGCTCGTAGCTTTTGGATCACATCTTTGTTTGCTTTCTCAAGCACAGGCAGATTCTTGAACTGAAACGCGCCGAAGTCGTCGGTCACAGCGGGCTCGCTCAACCTGCGTGCCCTATGGTCTCGAACATGGGGAGGGATGTGAAGCGGCATGAGATTGCGCTTCACTGCATTGACTTGTGTTCGGACGCGCGAAAGTGCATCGTGAGGACGGTCTGGGTAGTCAGCACCAGGAGTCTGTGATGGCGAGGTCGTTTGGTCCTCGAATTCGGCAGCGAAGTCCTGCATAGTAGCACCACGTGCATCAAAGTATTCAGTGTCTTCGGGATTCTCAGCCGCGGGAATGAAAGAAGCTTCATCATCTCTCAGTGTATCCCAGTTGATCTCGGAGAACCATGGGTGGGCTTTGATCTCGTCGCCACCGCTCGGGTATCTGTCGTCTTTGTTGGATCCTAGCCGTTCTTTTGGATCCAGACAGATCAGTTTGTTGATGAGGTCCTTGGCTTCTTCTGAGGCGAAGTCTTCGTCCTCATCCTCTGGCCACTGTATATTACGGGCAAGAATGTTCTTGAAAACCTCCTCAGGTGTCTCCGCGTTGAAAGGCGGACGTCCGTAAAGACATTCGAAGATAATGCAGCCCAAAGACCACCAGTCGCTCATTTCATCCTGACCAGATCCATCAATCGTCTCTGGGGCGAGATAGTCAGGAGTGCCAACAAATCGCCTACTGCTGTCCTGCGGGTCGAAAAGAGCCATCATGGGCGGTGGCATAACAGCCTGCTGTGGTGGCGTCTCCACTCGTTGGCTTTGATGGCTTGGCACAGTCTGCAAGCCATAAGGATCCGGGGACTCTGCAGCCTCCTCATCGGCAGCCTCTTCCTCAATAGGTGACCGCCCGTCAGCGACAGAGAAGCGGCGGAACATGGAAGACAACGCCTCACTATCTCCGCTATCACTGCGCTGTCCAGAAGTACGCCGCGAAGGCTCACGAGAAGACTCTCGATTAAGACTGAAGTATGATGGCTGAGACATTTCAGGGTAGGGCGTCAAAGCTGGCGTGTGATTGGGCGATCCATTCCCGGCGTGGAAGTCGAAAGACGTGGATCTTGACGAAGTCACTGATGGTGCCCTCTTGAAAGGTCCTTGCTTCAGAAGATCAGGTGGTGCATCGCCAGGCTTAGCATTCTGGACGCGCTTCTGGCGTCCAATCATACCCATGCGGGACAAGCCAAAATCTGTGAGCTTAAGATGGCCCTTCGACTCGATGAGAAGGTTGTCAGGTTTGAGATCTCGATGAACGATCTGGCGAGCATGCAAATGCTGAACGCACAAGACGACTTCTGCCATGTACTTCACTGTCCAGTCCTCGGGCAATGCACCAAGGACTTTAATCAACGAAGCGCAGTCACCTCCGTTCAGATACTCCATTACAAGGTAGAGATAGTCCTTGCTCGAAAATGTCCAGTACAGCTTCGCGACGAAATCACTTTCCCCTTGCCACATCATGATGGCGCGCTCAGCCTTGACGTTGGTGACTTGGTTCTTGGCAACCATGTCGCCTTTCTTGAGCACCTTGATAGCATAGTAATCGCCTGTCGACTTCTTCTTTGCGAGATACACACTACCAAATGCACCCTTACTAATGGGCTTGATGATCTCGAAGTCCTTGATTGAAGTTTGCACGGCTCGAGGTTGGGGTAGAGTTGAGACGCCAGGAAGACGTGGTGACGAGGGCCTGCCAAGCGCATCAGATAACGCCGCAGATGATTGCCGGCGATGATGGTGATGCTGAGCTCTTATGACTGGAGATGTGAACTCGCTCGTTGTCAATACCGGTGACGTGATGGGCGAAGGTACGCTGTCAGCGGTGCTGGACATCCTTGGTCGCGACATCCTAAGTGGCGACGAAGGACCGGGTGCAACTCGTGCAGGCGATTGATGCCGACTAGATGCAGCTAAGCTCGGAAGGACGAGACTCTTACGCTTTCGCTCACGTGATCTTTGGCTTGCAATGCGGCTCAAGCTTAAATCAGCTCCTGGTGAGTCCGCACGTCTGTAGCTGCTAGAAGCCAGAGATGAACGCACACTGCCATCGCTTTCAGCTCCAGTATCACTTTCCAAAGCAATAGAGCCTCGCTTGTGGAAATGATAAGGCTCTGTGACTGATTGTGTTCCATGTGACTTCGGTGTCATGGTGCCTCCGCGAGGGCTGCTAGCTCGCGAAGAACCAGCTGATGAAGGTCTTCGGGCAAGGCTGGGATCTGAGGTGTTACGCAACGCCATGGCCATCGCGGAAGTCTGGGGTGGTCGTGTATACGAACTGGTCATAGAAGAAGGCTCCGATTGTAACACCGATGCCGGCTCTTGCGCCTGTACTGAAAGTGGTCGAGGCTGGTCCAACTCGAACGGCCCATGTCCTTGGAAATTCTCAGAATCATCACTTGTGTCGCTCAGTTCGCCTGCTGCAATACGTGCAGCCTTCTCCATCGCTGCTTCAATGCACTCTTGAACTAGGACGTCATATTCGATTCTGATGCGCTCAGAGTATTCCAAAATTTGTCGGTGGCGGAAGACTGCCTCCACTTTTGCTCGTGCAAGAGTCGATGTGTCTTCACACAACATAGCAAGACCAGACTCGTTCTCGAGAGTTTGTGCGCTTGGCGATTGCCACTGCAGGACCTGTTGAATGCGGCCTTCGGACTGTGGCGAAAGCGTCCTCATCTCCCCAGGTGCGTAGTTCTTGGTGTCTTTGATGGCTGGCGTACTGATCTCCATTACCGTATCACACAAGTCCATGACCAGCTCAACGATACGGGCCAAAGGTCTTCGAACTGCGAAGGACCGCGCACGACTGTGACCAAACCCGCTGGACGAAGAGTCTCGAGAACGAGATGAAGATTGCACGGCAGGCGACGCTCTACCGGAAGACGGGTTCGATGAAGGGTTCGACAGAGACCCAATCACCAATCCCTTGTATTCAGCCGGGACAGCTGGAACAGGCGACCCATCGTCAGAAGAGTTGCTCTTAGCCCGAGCTTGAGATTCCAGAGAGTCGAGCACTTTCACAATGGCACCCCGCTGCTCGTTCAATGCTTCCTGGGCCATTTGAACCTCCATTTCTGCGTGATGCTCTTGTGAACACAATTCAGTATGCTTCTCGAACCACCAAGGAGTGATTTGGCGCTCACACAGACGACATAGCACGGGCATGGGAGGCGGATGGCCCCCAGGATCGTGGACACCGACATCAGCTAGGAGTGTGAGGTAATTGGCTAGTATCTCAGCTCCAATGCCAAGCGATTCCACGAGCACGTCCGGAAGGTCAATGGTGATTTCGCGAGAGACCACAGGCTTGATCATCCACATGGTATGGCTTTCTTCTCCCGAGGATCGATCATAAACCAGCATTCCTTGGGCTTCGAGTTCCACGGCCAAAGGCTTGACATCCTGCGGTTCCTGAGGCTGGGTTGCATCATCCGTCGCACTCTCGTCCTGCACTCCGAGCTCAACTGTGTTCTTGTTCTCATCATTACGCTGCTCGGGATCGATTGATTCCGTAACCTCATCAACCAGAGGCTGTATCTTCTCTAGCACTTCGTCCTGTGCCGCGGCAGCTTGCGAAGTCCAGAAGTTCTCCGGTAACCTGACGTTGAACCTGATGATTCTGCTTTTCGAGTCGTCCTTGCGAATAGCTTCAACACAGTCGGCAAATACTGTTGGATTGTCGATCAATGCCTCGCTGATAGGCTTGCCCACGAGACTTCCGGCAGGATGTCCCGTCAAGTCCTGCCAAGATGGACTGACCCATCGTACTTTGTTCTCCAGATCCAGCTCCAGCATGGCGTTCATCGACTGCTCAACGGCTTTCTTCAAGTCCTCTCGCTCCTCACGAATGTCCATACTGATCGTCCGCTCCATGTTCGTCCTGTGGGGGCCGTCTCTCGCGGCATCTTCTCTGATAGCAGCCACGGCGGGCGGCATCAGCATGCCCTGCTGCGGGAGCGGCGCTACTGGTGGTGTGCCAGGCATGCTCGGCGTTTGGTGGTCCTTTGTACACGAGTTCTGGTGGTGTACGTCCGTCGTCTGTCCACATGTCCCGAAGGAGCAGACCGAGGGAAGCGCTGCTACGCCCGTCTGGCAGGCAGACCCATCGTGATGTGGAATCAGGATGGAGTGTGCTTGGGTGGACGCGACGTGGCGTGGGCGCGAGCGAGCGTGCGGTAGTGGTGGAGCGCAGTGCGGGCAAGACCTATATGTCTTACACAAAGAACGAGCGAGCGGGCGTCGGCGGTGGGAACAACGGGCAGCGGGCTGGTGAGCGAGAGCGAGCGCGGTTGCGTCTGCTAGTGGTGTGGGGCGAGGCGGTGCCCAGTATGCTGATGTTGGTGAAGAGAGGGATAGATTGTCGTTGTTGTCGTTGTCGTCGTGGTTGGGATAATAGCCGTCGCCCGGGTGGTCGGAGAATAATTCAGTAGAGCGCCTCCTCCGCTGCTGATGTCGTCGCTGGTGCTCCCGCTGAGTTATCAGGTGGTCTCGAGGAAGGACGGAATCTAACTCGCTCCTGCCCCGCACGCCGCTTGCTTTTAGCATACAGTAGTGCAAGCCGCCTAAACCTTCCATCCTTTGCTTGATCAATGAGAATAGGCGCGCCCGCCGCGAGGAAGAGATGTTCTCGTCTCGCATCACCGGCTGCATGTACATTATTTGATAGTGCAGGAGCACGCATCGCTACCAACGAGATACACCCACACTCTTATCAACCACAGCATACGCCTGAACGCCACGCCCACCGCCCACTCACTGGTACCATATTCTGTCAAGCAAGACCCTTGGCTGCGAGGCGTCTCTCTGTCAACGGTCATGGGTAGCCAACCCGCGTGCACCTTGTCCCCTGCCCGAGCAAGCATCGCTGCGCTCCTTGGTTTCGTAATCGCCCATCCATCCTGGCTCGCTTAACCTACGGCAGCACCGGCACTTGTACCCTTGGACAGACTGCAGCACGAAATGCCAGCAACGGCGTCCATAGCCTTCGAGAACAATCAAAGCACAGAAGTGCAGGTGCTAACTCGCTGGCACCGGCGTAGCCCCGGCTCGAGCGGGTTGGACGTGCGCGTCATGTTTGTGTGTGTGTGAATCCTGCCAGGCTGAGGTAGGTACCTGGGGGTGTGCGGTGTGTGACATGTGACTCAGCAGTTTTCTATAATTGTGATGTAAACAAACAAGCTGCGCTGATCAATGGATGATGCTGTGGCGAGCTTCACAATGCACTACCTCTGCTACAGCTTCAATTATTACTGGATAGTTATACAATATTACTGTCATCACTACTGGAAAACCGGCATCCAAACCACATAGCTCTCGATGGGCTGACGTTGATGGGGGCGGAGACTGTGAGCTTGTGATTAGGGCGTTCCAGGCGGATCCGGTTCCGGATACGTAGTTACGTACCATTGCTGTTTCGCTGCAGTAAGCAGCATCTGAAGATGAGAGAGTTTACAGCCCTCCGAGTCTGCATGTGTGAGCGTTTGTGAGGCTACGAGACTCGACAGCTTGGCCAATTTGGTGGCAATATCCATTGAAGCAATTGTCAAAGCTTCATTTATTGTGTGCTATCATAACTCATCTCTAAGGGCTCACTCAAGGTTTCGAAGACACCTGCCGTGCTGACCCGCGATTTGTCGCCAATTTTATACATTCATGCAGCGACTTGTGCTTCGTACCAGGTTGCTTCCTCCCGCTGCAGCATAGTCGTGACCTTCTCGACTTCCTCGGCCAAACCCTGAATGTTGGCATCCCAAGCACGTAGGTCCATGGCACCTGAGTCCTTTCCACCTTCCTTTGTGTTGAAGTGAATCACACCCTCGATCTGGTCAATTGAGCCTGAGAGACGGCTGGACTCGATCATACCAGCTGCGTATGCTTCTGCGCGGTCGGTGTCAGTGCCAAGAAGCGTGCCGAGTGCATCGATAGAGATGTTCTGGTAGAGGCGAGAGACAGCGAGGAGATTGTGCTCGAGAACTGCCTTGTCGAGCACGGTGCTGCCATCGCTTGTTTTCGCAAGCTGGTGGACCTTCAGGCCAGCAGCGAATGCCGCAACTTCATCGGGCGCGAGCAGACGGTCGAGGAAGATCTTCTCCAGGATTGAGAACTCTGGTGTGTCGGCAGCGCGGTCATCTTTGTAGAGCCTGCCTAGCTGTCGAGCGCGTGCGGGACCCGCAGGACCTAGAACGGCACAAGTGATGGCCGCGGACAGTGTTTGAAGGCGCTCCTCTTCGTCAATGAGACGCTCAGAGCTGAGAGCGTAGTATGCGGTGGAAGCGTCGAGGAATTGGTTCATTGAATCACTGATGCGTGCCTGGGATAGCTGGAAGTGAAGCTTGATGCCCTGATCTGTGACATTGTAGATGATCTGTTTGAGGCGATTGAGATATGTGACTGCATTGGTCGGGTTGTCTTCCTCAAGGTAGCAGCGGCAGATGCGAATCCACACCTGAGCCTTTTCGTTGTCACTGACGCTACGCTGGGATGAGTCAAGAGTGATGACCTGAAGTGTCTTGGCAGAGTTGGTATAGTCCTCATCGGCTTCGTAAGCATCTGCCAGCGCGAACTTGAGGTCGGTGTCTTGTTGCTCAAAGCTGACGGTTTTGGGTGCGAGGAGTTGGATGATCTCGTTGCCAGCCTCGATCTTCACATCGTTGTCTTTGAGATTGCGGTATTGCTCGACGAATGCAGAGAGCAGTGGTCGTGAGGCGATGACGCCAATGTTGTCAGAAAGAATGCTTCGTACGTAGGCAACAAGGTTTGCGGCGAGGTCACTGCCCGAGAAGGAGTTGATGATCTCGCTCAGGGTGCTGTTGTACGCCTCGGCGCGCTGTGCTGTAGGTGGCGAGTTTTCGAACTGCTGCAGTTTGGAGACTACATCTGTAGATGCAGACATTGTGATGGCGTATCTGATATAACCAGGTCGACTGGTGATTGGATGATTTGTGTTGGCTGTGGCAGGATGGTCGCGAGCTCGGTGTGTGCGTTACGTTCGCATGAAGTTGTGAGCAGTATTTAGTCGTCGAGCGAACCCAGTATGTATCTATGTTGATGATTTTTGGCTTTCGGTCCTGCAGATTTGTGATGTCGCTGAATGTGTTGAAGTGAAGTGGCGGGACCTTCAATGTTGTTCGTTTGGTGATGCGAGTCGTGGCTGCCTGACGAGCATGGATGCCTGACTGCGCGCAATCGCCTTTCACAAGCCGCGCTCGTCACTTGCTACCAAGGTACATTCATTCTACACCTACATAGAACTTGCAACACAATACAACGCGCCTCTCCCAAACTGCTGATACCTCGAAGAAAATTATCACCTACTGAATCATCACTTCACCACACTGAACACACAACCGCGCGCCACTACCAACGGGAGCGCAGCATCACTGCCATCATGGCCGACCCGGCCGTCAAGCCCGAGATCAAAGCAGACCCAGCCGATACCAAAGATGGCCTCGCAGACGTAGATGAGTTTGAGGAGGATCACGATCTCTACATCCCTCCGGACCCTCCACAAGGCTGGCTCGCGCGCGTGCCACCAGAGCTATGGCAAGCATGGAATGAGATGTACAACAACGCGCACGGCGGCGAGATGGTTCGAATTGGAACACTGCGAGTCCATGATATCAACCCGGATCAGGTAGAGCAGAAAGTGGAGATATTCCTTGAGAACGGCGTGGAGCAGACGAAGGAGATGCCCAAAAAGTACAACCTCAAGATCCAGACGTCATCCTACAACAACTCGGTCGTCTTCTCCGAAAAGGACCTACCAGGCCACAAGTCACAAAGCTTTGGTCGCAACCGCCACAATGCTGGAAAGTCAGCGGGTGTCAACAAGTACGACCGCTTCAACCAACAACCCGTTAAAAGGATCAATGGCTACAGCTCGGTCATTCCAAAGCAAACCGCACTCGCCGCCAAGGTCCTTCACGAAGCCAACCTGGTTCCAATTGAAGACGAGGACTACTACAAGTCACTTGAACGCACACTCACCCAGGCCATGCAACCAAAGGTCAACACAAACATCCACAAGTCACTCATGAAGGGCCAGCTACCCAGCAAACAGAACGAGATGTTCTCCACTTTCGTCGGCGGCGCAAAAGTCAGCAAAGCGGCCAAGAAGGCTGCCAAAGACAAGTTCGTACGCATGTCGCAAACCGAGCTTTACGACGCCATTCACCGCGCCTTCAGCGAGTACAAATATTGGTCTCTCAAGGCCCTCAGACAGCGCCTCCACCAACCCGAGGACTTCATCAGAAAGTCTCTGGAGAACATTGCTACTCTCATCCGCAGTGGCGACTTCGCCATGCAATACGTGCTCAGCCCGGAGTACGCCGCCAGTCTGGACATCAAGAACGAAGACGCCCTTGCCGAAGCTGGCCAGCCTGATAGCGACTCTGACTCTGGTGATGATGGAGATGATGACGACATGGAGATGGAGGATGTCAAAATGGGGTCATAATGTGAGACTGATTTGTGGCGATCGATTTCTAAAAAACTGTTTTATGATACCCAGGAATTCTCTTAAAATTGGACAATCCATTCCACCTTGGTTCTGCCAATGCGGAGCAAGCTATAATGTCCCATGCATGACTAAAAATTCATTGACAATTTCTGTTCTGAGTCGTTGGCGTATGGGTCTGGCCATTAATTACTCCTTCATCAACTGGTTATGCGGATGCGGCTGACAAGAAGAGGCCTTTGTAGGTAGGACTATAGCGCGAGCTGTGGGTATCAGCCTTGGTAATAAAATAAATGATGTTAACACCAGGTCTGATCTCCGCAAATGGATGATCATTCTACGGCGTGCTTATTTGTTCTTAAAAGACGTGTACCCGCAGCCGTAACTGGGATTGACTAACGGACTTCCCGTGATTACACTCGAATACTATTGTTGCAATCATGACTACTTCACTAGCTTCAGAGGCCGATACTCCGCTTGCCACATCTGCTCCTCGATCCATGCATCAAGCTTCTCGTCGCCTTCCGGAATTTCGAGCTGTTGCGACAGCTTACCGTTCACCGCAGCCTTGATCACACTACGCGCCACGCGAACACTCACTTTCCGCACAATATCGACGCCAGGTAGCAGTGGTGCTGTCGGATCGTCTTGCGACGGCGCCATAGAAGCAACTCCTTCCACAGCAGCTACCAACATGTCGTCTGTAATGAGCTTGGCGCGGGAGAGAACTGCGCCAAGGGCGATGCCAGGGAAGACTACGCTATTGTTACACTCTGCTGGAACGACTTCGAGTTCCTTTCCATCCTTGCCCCAAGGTCCTTTGACTGGGTCGAAAGGTGAGCCAGTGGCAACAAGCGCTTTGCCGTTGGTCCAGTGGAGCAAGTCTTTAGGCACAGCTTCGTGTAAGCGAGTCGGATTGGAAAGCGGTAGGATAACCGGTCTCTCAACGTGGCGCGCAATCTCCTGGACGATCTCTTTTGTGAAAGAGCCTGGCACGGTCGAAGTGCCGATTAAGACGTTCGGCCTGACGTTCTTCACAACACCCATAAGATCGCGGTCCTTGCCTTTCCATTGCGATGCATCCTTGAGGAAACCCTTCTGCGCGTCTGAAGCTTCTGTCTCTGTAGTGAGAAGCCCAGGCTTGTCCACCAGCCAGATCTGTTTCGCAGCATCATCTTTGCTGATCTTCCGCTCCGAGGCAATAGCATCTCGCACTTGGTCCGCGATGCCAACTCCAGCACTGCCTGCTCCGAATACAACCATGCGGAGATCCGGTAGGCCCTGGTTACTGACGCGGAGGGCGGCTACGATCGCTGCGAGGGTGACACAGCCGGTGCCTTGCACATCGTCGTTGAAGTAGGGGACATCGTGCAGGTTTTTATGAAGCTGGCTCACTAAGACTTTATTGAAACTATGGGCAATGAGTCCCTCTATTCGAAGGATCAACTACTCTTGTCTGCGGCAAATGGCACAATATATTGCCACCCAACTGTATCAACAGAACCATGACCGTGTACCATAACTCTTCCTCAAAGCCACCTCAAACAAATCAACGAGAACCAAGACCTAAAGGCAGTGGTCGAGGTTGCTGGCAGGGTTGCCCCACCAAGTAGGGAACGGATACGCTTTGCCACTGGCTCCAAATACAGCGAACGACAATACGAACACCACAATTTGCGATCCGCCGTCCAGAGCAGCGCCGATGAGGTAGTTGTAGTTGTTGTAAACGTGCGGCATGCGTTTGCGCAGCCAGATCTGAGAGAAAACTCCGACTGCGATGGAGGACCACATCCATGACGTGGTGCCATAGACATACTGTCCGGCGTACGAAGCAATGATTGCAGTGTTGATGGGGAGTTTCTTGAACGCAGGGAAGATGCGGTTGATGCCCCAGTGTGCGACGGGGATGGCGAGACCAATGATCAGTCCGAGCGGGACGACGAGGTAGTGTCCTTTTGTGCCGTAAATTTCTTTTGCGAGAGCCCAGGTGATGGCCTGAGAATTGAGACTCTGAACTGTCGATCCGCTCCAGACGTTGTTGCCTTCTGGGTCAAGGAGGATTTCTCGCTGGCTTGTCACGATTGTTGTCATTACAATGTAGTTGAACGCTGCGCCGAGGAGGGAAGCGTAGATCTGGGTGGTGAACATGACGCGAGGTGGAATCTTGGTGTACTGTCCGACTTTGAGCCAGTTGGCGAGGTTGACAGCAAGCAAGATGACCTGATGAGACCAGCTGGCGAAGTAGAGGTTTGCCAAAGGTCGTCCGGGATGAAGTACGCCTGCTACGATCTTGGAGATAGCGTTTGTACCGACGCCAGTTCCATAAAGTCCGTACAAGATACAAGAGAAAGGCGCAATGAAAGCTCCGAGGATTAGAGAGACAATGAATCCCCAGACTGGCAGAGTCGTGTTGCCCTTGATGTTGACAACTAATCCAGCGATGAAGCACAGCACAAATACGGCGATGTACCACCAGAATGGAGTTTCCTTGTACTTGAGCATGCCTTGGTAGTGTGGATCCGGTTGTGTGCGGGCTCTCGCCTGCTTCCACGCAAGAATCATGTCTTTTCTGAAGAAAATGGCCACATGGGATATCAATGCGCCAATAGCAACGGTCTGGGTGAGGTATCCCCACGCGTTACTCGCAGTCAAGTAGGGAATGCCGACCTCTTCCAGTTTGGCGTAGTCGATCACGCCGTCACTGCCCATTATGGATGTTTGCTTGAAGTTCTTTCCGTCTTTTGCGAACAGAGACGAGGACATGAAAGGGAAGGTTTGCGCACTCCATGTGTCGCTGTAGTACAATGCCAGCATAGCGATGTAAAAGATGACGTAGCCGATCCACGTGTTAATTTGTTGCTTCAATGGGAACGAGAGATATTGAGATTGGATGTACTGCCAGTCCAGACCGAAGTTGAGGATACCCAGACCCTGATTTGGCGATGCTCCGCCAAACACTTTGCCGAAGACTGTTCGGGTGCTCGTGTTTGCACCAATAGAAGCGAGGCAGAAGATCGAAACTCCACTGGTCCATGGAATAATGTAGGCAGGGAAGAACTCCCATACGGCAGCAATGGTGAGTGCCCAGCCAAACTTGACCAGTCGCCCGCGATTGGCTTTGCGGTCGAAGTGCAGGTTCTGGAAGAGAATAACTTGGGGAAGTGTTGACCAGTAAACCATCTCAGCGGGGTATACGATAAGTGGGCGTAGTATACCAGCCAGAACAAAGCCGCACAAGGAGATCGAGAATGTTGCCAGGACCGCAGTGGTAGCTGTGACGGCACGATTGTAGAATAGACGCTCGATGGCGTAGATCTCCACTCCTGAGAGGCCGTTGTTTCCAGATGAAGCAATCAGTGAAGCGACTACGTGCTCCTTGATACCAAATGGCTGCCCGGAGTTGAAGAAGTGAAGTGTGGATCGCACCCAGGTATTTTTGAAGTGGTCAGCACGAGGAGTCAACCTAGCCCATGCCTCGCCGAAGATGAAGATTAACACTGTCTCGAGGGTAAGCAAGTAGTTCGAAGGCCACGAGATCGATGCTGATACTCACGCTGGATGAAGACCGCCGAGACTTGCATCTGCACCGGCTTGAAAACATAGAGCATAGTGATTACACTGGACAATGCGGTGAAGGCAGAACCCAGGAGAATAGAGCGGAAAGTGAATGCAGGATCACCGTCGTCCCTGACCGAGACCAGAAATCTGGAGACATCGTATCCTATTGCGTTGTCAGCTTCGAGATCAGAACAGAAAACGTGGTACGTTTTCACATACCATTTTTTATGACGGGAGCTCCCTTTATATATTCAACGCCATCCTCAGAGTCTGCTTCAGTTGTGTTGCTGGAAGTGAACGGAGTCTCCACTGCCGTCTCGTTGAAATTGGTCTTTTTGTCTCCAGAGGCCTCTGAAACATCGCCTGCACGGTGTCTCAGCGCCGCATCGTGGATATCGCTGTCCGTCGAATTCGTAAACTCCAGGTCAGACGTTCTTTTGCCGCTCGACATGTTTCAAAATGGCACGCCGGACGCTGTGGTTAAGAGTAGCAAATTCCACGTCACGTGATGGCTCAGTCCATCAATCTGCAATCTTGCCTGTGTGGCCTTCAAACGCTCGAGGAACACAAGCAGTAGTCTTGTGCACGAGGAACAGCTTCGACGTGCTTCGACTATTCTTTTGAGGCGGTCACGGGCCTTTGTTGATGTAACATAGCACTGAGACGTGCCACATGGCGCGATGTCGCCATCACGAAGAAAATTGTGCTATGCATGTCGCTTAACACTGTGCCCATACCTCAAGAAACTCGAACCCAACCATTTATGTTTAAATTAATGGGAACGAGGTCTGTGGATCAGCATGAAAGACGCCACCGACTTAAGCGGACCTTGGAAAAGCTTGGTGGTCCGTAGTCGATTCTTATTCACGCTTCGAGACGGCTAAATTCACACTAGCATGGAAGCGAGCGATTGCACCATCGACAGAGTGCGACATATCCTTGTCTTTACAGGCAGGTTGCATCGAAGCTGGGTTTTCTTAGAAGCCGGATCAGCGTTCTCTGTAGCAATTTGTGTGAGATGCAACGTCGGTACTTCGTGGACGGCTACAGAGCCGGGATTGGTGTCCACATGGCCGAATTGGATTGATCGGCGGCCTGCGACATGAACACTGACTGAACTGCACATTAACATTCTACTTGTCCGAGTGTGCTGAGACTGCTGACAGACGTCCGTTCGTATCGATCAAACAAAAAAAATCGCCATCAAACAGCGCTAGGCACCGATATTCCGATTCTGATTGGTACATAATTCATTTATTGGCCCTGTCGATACATCTCATCATATATACAGGCTTATCTTGTGTGGACCGTGGCTGAAGCTGTTGCGCGATCACCTCCTCCTACTATCCAACTCCTCATCTTCCCAGCCTCCCATCAGACCTGCATGCGGTGCATGCTCATCGTCGCCATCAAAATCATCCATCGCGACGTCCTGGTAGGCGTATGTATTCTCCTTTTCTGACAACGCAACGGCATCTGCTCGTCCCTTCTGTACATCCACAAGGTACAGAATCGGAAGCGGTAAAGCGATAAGGACGGCAAGGAAGCCGAAAGCAGGACGAATGGTTCCCACAGAATCGATGATGGCTCCGACGATCGTAGGACCAACAGCAGAGCTGCCTTTGTCTGTGATAGCATATAATGCGTAAAACGCAGCTTCGCTTCCAGGAGGAATGATCTCGCCATAGAAAGCGCGGCAGTAAGATGACAAGCCGCCCATGACAAAGCCGTGGACGAAGCCAAGAGGGTAGATCTCCCATGCTTGCTGCAAGCCTCCAACGCCCCAGCTTTGCACGAATGGCAGAAAGCCAAGCAGACCGTAGAAGGGAATTATCTCCATAAGAAGAACACATGCCATGATGGCACTCTTGGTCTCGAATCCGTATCGCTTCGAGATGCGAGGCCAGGCAAAGGCGCCGGCGATTCCGGATGCGGTAGCTGTGATGGAAAGCAGGGCGATAGCAATTGTGCCCATGTGCAGCTCGGTGCGTGCAAACAGAATTGCAGTTCCTGAGACTGTGGCCACGGCGTCCGACAGAAGGAACCAAGCAATAAGGAATATCCCTGTCTGCCGGAGGCGAGCGGCCGTCTTTGCCGTTTTCCAGACAGACGACCAAGCGAAGATCATATATCTTAAAGCTGCAGGCAATCGAGTACCTCGCATACTGCTTGTGTTTAACGACGGGCCAGGGCGATCGCGAAGCCAGAGGGCACCGGGAATGGTAAGTGCTGCCCAGAAAATGCCGACAACAAAAAGCACGCAGCGTAGGGGAGTGGATTCGGAAGCGAAGTTAGCCTTCTTCAGTAAGACCAGCATGACGATACTGAAGATCTGTACACAGACCGCTGCAGCATACCCCAGACCAACGCCCTTTGAGGAGATCCGAACGGAGAGTTTGAGTTGAGTCGATTGCGCGTCATCTTGCTGTTCTTGGTGTCGAACCTCAGGGTGATTGGCTGCTAACAGAGGCAGGAAGGAGTTGAGAAGAACAAATGTCGATCCCAAAGACACGACGCCAATAACGACAAGTACAGAAGCAAGCAAGTACCATTGTGGCATTACGACAATGAAAGCCGCCGAGGTGGCTGCTCCAGCGAACGCAAAACTAAGCAGAAGGCGCTTTCGATGGACACCTATAATATACTCAATCAGCAAGCTAATCTCCAGGGGGGGTTCATGGGAATATACCATAGTCTGCAACTGGGCTGAAAGTGATCAACACTAGGGCCTGTAAAAACACAGCGATGCTAAAAGTGTAGAGAGCATAGCTCGAGGTAGTCGTCTCCCGTCCGAAAGGATGCACGACACATATGTCTTCTGCTGAATCCGAAGCGCGTACAAGAAGCCTAGTCAAGCGACTACTGCCCTCTTTCGCCGCGGCTTGTAGACATGGTGTCACTCCGTCTGAACGTAGCACACCACTTTCGCGAGCGAGTTGCTCGAGAGTAACTGGGGCAAAAGACCCTGTTGGATTCAATCAGTCAGGGGATCGTCAAAAGTTGTATTGAATGATCCATACCAACGCCACAAACAGCAAAGATCTCAGCGGCAAGACCAGTCGAGTACCAGCCTCTCAGTTCTCGCTCTGTAGTAGGGCTGACGTCCTCGCCCTCGAAGCGAGGCGCACGTACAGCACCACCATTTTCCCGAGACATAAAATCGAGATAAAAAAGTTTGTGTATTGTAAACAGAAAGACGAGATGTGTGAAATGAAGTCAGCATCACGTCGTTCGGAAGACGTCGGAAGACAGTTTAGGGTTAGGAGTCTGGGTTGCTTGGCGATGTTTCGAATGACATCGATTGTTTTGTCGGTGTCTCAGAGTTGCGAGATAACAAGTGTTAAAGGATGGCTGTCTGGTGACTTGGAGCTGAAATGCAAAAGGCTTTGCTATGTCTCGATAAGCTTATATATCGGACCCCAAGAGATTTGCTTGTCTTTGAATCGCGAGCAAGTGCTCGAGATCTTCCAGCACAAAGTCTGGATTAGCAGTCGACATCGATCATTCACAATCTATGCTTGCAAGCTGTGGTGTGGGGAGTGTTGGAATGCTTCTTTATATCGTCTTAAGTATCACAATGGCATGCGACGATAGAGCGTTCGCTGAGCTCATAGACAATACCATCAATTGTAGGAGAAGATCAATGAGCTGTTCCGCTGGTAATCGCCATTTCCACTATCGTTGGAGCTTGAGATGATTGCATGAGTGTAACAGCAAGCGTACGCACAGAATGCGTACATTCCAATGGCAGGCTCGTTTCAAGAATCGCTTAGCTTGATCACCCTCTCGGTAGACGTATGATTGCATCCCACTATCTGTATCAAATGGTATAAGCGTATGGAACTGCGGAGACATGACTTCGTGAGCAAGAATTGAAACCTTAGACTATGACCGTCGACGCCATTCATCAGCCTCATCATCAGGCAAGCTCGAACATTCCCCCAATGTCGGAGCTCAATGATCATTCCTCTCCAAGAACTTCCGACAAGCCTCCCAATGCCTAGGAAACGCCTCATCGTACCCCATCAACCTTCCAAAAACATCCCCACCCTGATCCAACTTCTTCAAAAACGCCCAATACCCAGCCAAAATCAAATCAGCATAACTCGCCTTCTCACCAAGTACATACGGTCCGCCTTCGTGCTCATGCAGGATCTCAATGATTTCTTTAATGCCTGGCTGAGTTCCCTTCCACGCCACCTCACCACCCTTCTCGCTCTTCGCGAGCTCCTCTAGCGTCATCCCATACCGCTCCTTGCGCGTCCGCTGGAAGTACTCCGCGCTCCTCTCCCCCAACAGCATAACGGGAACGCGCGGAATACAAATCGGCGCCAGTGCTGCTCCAATATCGAGCACAGCTTTCTGCGTGCGCTCCACATACCCGCTGTCCAGCAATAGCGAGGGCTCCGGCTGCAGAGTCTCGAGGGCGTCGGCGATGTTGCGTGAGTCCATGACATACGTTCCATCGGGGAGTTGGACCATGGGGCTGGAGTAACCGCTGGGGGATTTCGTTTCGGTGGCGTCGAAGGGGGCGATGCCGAGGGCTGCGAAGGAGGGGCCCATATCGGGGTATTCGATCCAGGAGGTTTTGTAGGGGATGTTTTTGAAATTGAGGGCTGCGCGGGCTTGGGAGGGGGGCGTTGTTAGTGGGATTTGGTCGAGGGAGGTTGGAGAAGTATGTGGGTTCTTAATTTTATACCTACTTTTCCATGGGTTAAGGGACCAGCAGGCGCGAGGCTCCCTGCTGGGGATGTCGTAGAGGATGACTTCGTTTGGCATTTGGTCGAAATTTCTTGCTATGTTTGTCTGTCGTGATGATGGGTGCTTGAATAGGAGCGAGAAGTTGATGCGAGAATCAGTTGCTGATAAGTCGTGACAAGATACATGTAGTTGCTTCTTATTTATAATCCCTGTCATGAAGAAGGAAGGATGCGGGGTCCAGTTCAGCCTCACTCCATTGAAAAGTATTGCGACCACGCCCTTCCACAACGGGAATATAGATAACAAAGCCAATGCGAAGTACAACGCGCCCTGCCAGCGCCGACTGTCTAGCCGCCCAAGCCGTTTACAAGTCGAAGCTCAAAGCGAATACGAACCACAGATGCATCAAGTGATGGGATCGATCTACAAGCGAAAGAGCGTAGCAACAGGCTAGTTGGATGCTCGTGTTGATTTTACTAATATCTTTCTCTCTCTGTGTGTGTCTTTCAATCTTTCAGGAGCAAGCAAATGAATAGCTCACTGTTCAAAACAAAATCCACTCGACTAGATTCCAGTCTCAGTCGCAATCTCATCAGAAAGCAAAAACAAAAATGCAAAAAACCATGAAGAGACCTGCTGCCCGCTGGTCAATCTCTCTTCCAGATCCAAAACCCTGATTGTTGAAAACTCCATCGCGATGCAAGCAATCGTTGTTGCAGGGCTGTCGCCCGAAAAGTCCGAAGGAAAAAGGCGTCGAATGCGAAACTCCGGAGTCATGCTGCCCAATAAACTTGATCCCACCGAACGATCATTTCCCAAAATTCCAAAACGCCACTCGTTCATGCCGAAATAGCAAATCGAAGCCCTCGAGGGACACACACGTCGCACTCGCGTTGAACCAGACCAAGCATTACTCCCTCAGCACCGCCTTGCCTCTCTTCTTCCGTAGCGTACCATCCATCGTTCGGCTACCGCTCTCATCTTGCATCGCCTCTTCTTCTTCTCTCTCTTCGTCAACAGAGAATAGATCCCAGCTTGGCCTCCTCCACACGTGCAGCTTTCCGGATAGGGTCCTGCTTCCAGCGCTCAGACCTGGGCGCATGGGCGCAGGCTGAGGTTTCGCTGGTTGCCTTCGCTTGTCGGTACGCTGGCTGTGGCGGTAGAGTAGGAAGGCAGGGGCGGCAGGATCCTCAAAGTCGTCGTCCTCGATGGCAGATTCTGACAACGTGCCGAGGGTTTGCCTGGAGCGTGCGGGAATGTCGATCGGGGACGAGGGTGATCGTGTGGACTCGGGTGTTACGATCATTGTGTGATATGACTGGGTGGGGGTGGTAGCATCTTCCGCGCTATCGTAGTCCAGGTCATCGGCGAGTCTCGGTGATGTATCAGGCGTCAGACTCGGGAGTCCTTCAGGTTGCGAGAAGCTCCAGCCGGGAGAGAACTGCCCAGAGGCGTGGCCATTTTGCTCTGATCGTGTGCGAGCAACAGCACGGTCGAGAGCTTCAGCTTGACCCTCGACAAAGTCGTTCCACTTGTCGGAGAGCGGGAGATTTAGTTCTTTGGCGCGCTTGTAGTCGTCGTTGAACAAGGCGAAGTCAGTAATTCCGGCATCGAACTCGAATGAGCCGTCGTCGGAATCGTCGTCGGAGTCATCCCACGATTCATACATGTGGACGGGCGAGAGGAAATGTGAGTGTGGGTTGTCGTCGATGTCTTCCTCGTAGCGGGAATTTGAAGTGGCGAAGCCAGAGTAGCGGGAAGCGTTAGGCATCAGTTTGGCATCCTTAGGATCAGGCAGCGCTGGCAGGACGCCAGGACGCTCGCTATGGAGCATGTCTCGAGGGTATTGTGTCATGTTGTTGACAGCAGTTGCCTGATTGTTGGCAGGCGAAGCGGATTGGTTCGATGGCTGAGTCATGGTATGCATCGAGTTGTTGATCGTGTTCGAGGTGACGTGGGGTTGGTGGCGGAGTGCTGCAAGGTGGGAAGCACACGGTGCGCGCGCCTTAAGTGTCGAAGACGTGGTCTAGTAGTAGTTGTCCTCAAGGCTGCACGGCGGGTTGTTCCCGGCTCAAGGCCGGCCAGTGAAGGGTTGGGTGTTGGGTGATTGTGTAGATTGGTGAAGCTTAAAGCTCGTAGGCAGAAAGCGGGCTTGGGTAGATGAGGACTGCGTGGGCGGGCAGCAGCAGCAGAGCAAATCAGCAAAGACAGTGGTTGCGATGCAGCAAATGAAGGATGCAAGAAGATGGGAGTGCAAGGGTGCAGATCTCGGGTGCGAGTGCAGTAATATAGGGTGAGTGGCAATATGAGGCAGAGGAGATCGCGACGATCGCTCGTAGGCGGCGAATGCACCGTGACTGGGCAGAGAGCAAGGTGACCAGGCAGCTGACAAGTCAGGCGCAGCGGATATTCATGAGACACCGCCGTGACTGTCTAGTAGCAGAGCGGGGCCGCGACGACGACAAGAGAGACAAGACACCGGAGTAGGCAAACACAGGCAGCCACACACGCATCCACACCCACTCACACACCCTTGCTAGGCGGTAAGAGAGAGAGACCCGAAGCGGAGGTGGTGGTGGTGAGAGATGTTACAGCCTGGTCGAGAGTAGCTAGTGAGCGAGTCGTGCAAAACAAGACAACAAGAGTCAAGTCAAGGGTTCATCAGTCAATACATCCCGCGCGTTAGCCGCCGCCGGATTACAGGCATGAGTAATACAATACACCCGTTCATGCACGATGCAGAGTGAAGTTGGGGTGCAGCAAGTGACGAGGCTTGGTAGGCAGCCTCGCATTTGCATTTGGCACACCGGGGGCTTTTCCGAGAAAGCATGAGCATGAGCATGAGAGTGGGATTGCGCCATCTCCGCGCGCGCGTGCAGGGCGGAAACGAAGGCAACTGGGTAACTGGAGGCAGGCAGGCAGTTGAAGGTTCGCAGCAAAGTATCCCTGAGGCGCTCACGAGAACAACGGTCTTGGGGACAATCATGTGAAAATGGCCGGAGCACCCTCGACAATCTTCAAGGGCGGTGAAATGGAGCTACATCGTAGTTTCCATGATTGCTGCTCTTCACACTACGACTCCTCTGAGCCTTGAGGTCATGCGCACGGGCAAAGGGACAAGTAGGAAGCAAGCTTCCAAGGATTGGGGTCGGGGCGATCGACGGCCCGCTGTGCAGTAGCGTGGGGTGTAGTCGTGCTTCTCAGCAAGATGTGGTGGCACCTTTGGTGGTGGAGGTGGAGGAGGAGTTAAGCGTCCGATCAGATCATCACCATTGCTGCGTGCATGTGCGCCTCGCTTGCGTGCATACACGTCCCTTGTACGACACTACTAATGCTCCGCGCGAACTACGAGGCAGTACCGACAGGAACCGCATCAGCGTGAAACGTAAAGGCCGATGACATGTCTAGGACTGGACTGGAGTGTTAAAAGTCCATCCCATCCCACATACACGGTCACGCCGACTCGCGCAAAGGAAGGACCAAACTACTGACAGCCCTCTTCTCTCAACGGCCAGGTCAGCTTACGCCACCATCACCGGATTTGATTACAATAGCGAGGGTCACGAAGCGAGAAATCCCGTCTTGGGCATTGAACTATTAAATTCTACTTGTTTCCGGACATGGATCTTCTGATCACATTCCGAGAATTCCATGATTATAAGCAGGGTGAGACCCAATCTGCTGACAGATCTAACAATGGCCATGCGAGCGTGAGAGCCTCACCCCAAAGCGCTAGTCTCACCCGACTGAGCCACATGCCATCTGCCACCAAGGAAGTGGCGACTTCACGCCCTGGATAGGCTGGTTCCTAGTACGCCCTACTCACTAGTAGTGTGGCGAGCCAGCGATTTGGTATGGACATCCTGCTCCCATGAACACGGTCCTGACACGAACGCGAAATGCGTATGATCGATGCCTCACCAAACGTAGTCCTGACTCGCAGGATGGGCTATAGATCTACGATGGCGAAGCCTCGTCGCGATACAGCCTTGATTCCGGTACCAGATGTATGTCGGGCGGCAATCGCATGTTCGCATGTGCCCTTGGCGCCCTGACAAGGCGACTTCGATCTCGGTTCGATCGGTATACAATGACTCGTCGGGGTGTTGTCCGATCGAGAAAATCGGTGATGGCAATTGTTGATGGCAATCGTGTCTTTGCGCTCTCGCAACCGACAGGAAAGGCCTTCGAGGATCGGCGCCTCACAGGTACTTTTTGGCGGCCGCAGCCACTCTGCTGCGGAATATAGGGCTGGTAACCTCTTGGTTGACATCGTAGAACGGGTTCATCGTGCATTTTACCCATGCCTCGTAGACCTGCGAATGATTAAAATTAGCATCGTGCTGCCTAGATCCGTGTGACGTACGTCTCCCAATCTCGATCTTATCAGACACAACGAAGAATGACTGACCTCTGTGACGAAACTCCTGACGGCATCCTCCGTTTGCGATGAAGCCGGGTTGTTAGCCAGCAGCATACTTTGCCTCGCTGTTGAGGATCGTGACGGTGGCGGTGAGGCGAAGTTCGAGTAAGGCGTTACGAGTGGATCCGAGTTCATGAGCAGCATGAACTTGACATTACCGCCAGTGATGAAGGTGTGAATGTGGTTGTTTTGGAATGAGTCGACTTTCTTGAGATATCTGTCACTGGTGTTAATGGGAGTTGTCAAGTGGAAGCGTGAAAACGAAAGCTGGCTTCGACTGGTGTTGAAGACAAATCTTGCTGGGAAGAGGCCATCACTCACAGATCTTTCGTTCCCCATTGCACTTCCTCTACCATGTCCAGCGCTGCATGTACAATGAATTGGTTCATGTGAGCTGCCTCTTCTCGGAACTTGGC
The DNA here is from genome assembly GCA_037042865.1 of Epicoccum sp. F181. Lineage (NCBI taxonomy): Eukaryota > Fungi > Ascomycota > Dothideomycetes > Pleosporales > Didymellaceae > Epicoccum > Epicoccum sp. F181. The sequence goes on along the minus strand of JAJSLS010000024.1, from coordinate 476,657 downwards.
CGTGCCATCGCCGCCAGGTTTCGAAGTGCCAAACTCGTGCTCGAAGAGGGGATTGTCCTTCGTGTCGATGATGGTGAAATAGTACGACATGATGGCGAGGAGGAGATGAAGTGGTTTTCTTTTATTGTATGTAGCTATAGCACGTCCAGCTATCTGGTATCTCCATGGTCGCAACGCTCAGGCAAGTGAACGCCTCAGGCTTGGCTCTCCCGCGGACAGCCCGCCCAAAGCGGTAGTTGCGACTTCACCAGCGAGCCATACCTCGAAACCTCCCATCGGCAGCAGCGATACTGCATATCAGAAGCAGCAGCACACAACCATGTTCGGCGCTTTCAAACCCTCTGCACCCCTCTCAGGAGGTCTGCTATGGTAAGTCCAACACCACCATCAAATTCCAAAAGATCACACAGCTAACCACATTGAACCCATCAGGAAAATCCCATGGCGCCTCTCCCCTCCCCAAAAGCTCCGCCACCGCCGCCGCATGCGCCGCGTCGACAACATCGTCTCCGTCCTCGACACCGCCCTCAAGCGCGCCGCCGCCTCAGACCCTTTCGCACCTCTGGTTCCCAATGATGCCCCCGCCGAACTGCCCAACTCCTCCCTCCCCCACCAACCCCACGGAACATCCGGCAAAGCAACCCCCTCCGAACTCTCAGCAACAGCCCAAGGCCAGCGCCTCCTCGACGCCGCCTCCCACCCCGAACAAGAAGCCCGGCGCCACGGCCGCGGGCCCCGCCAGGGCGAGATGGTCCCTGAGTTGCACGCTGCTTCCACAGCCACAAATGGCGCCCCCGTTCTGAAGAGCCCGAGCCGCACTCCCTTGGGCGACGTGAGCAGAGCGCTCGGCACGACGAAGCTGATCGAGCGCTGGAAGGTCGAGATGCCGACGGAGGCTGAGATGCTGGCCAAGGACAAGTACACGCTATTCGACAAGAAGGCCAAGGGATACCGCAAGGGCGTGCACAAGTTGCCGAAGTGGACGAGGGTGAGCCAGAGGCTGAACCCGCCTGGTTTCTAGATGGGAAGAGAGTTTGGGTTGGAATCTGGCTTGTTCCAGGCTCCTCTTTTATTGGGGATATTCGCATGCATGGCGAGGGCGTTCAAGGGCGCGTGCGGGGAAATTTTACGGAATTTCGTGTATTGATATTTTGAAGAGGCGGCGAACATGCCGAAATCATGGCTGGAGACAGGTCCTGAGGAATTGTATAGTGTGAGTGGAGACGAGAGAGATGGAAGAAGCATGATCAGGAGGTCCAAAACTGTACAATACTACATAGGTGTAAACCACATCTCAATGAATGACTTGCCACACAGAACGTTATACTCTGCAATGAAGTGATCCATGAGAATCCGGCCGTCGACTCTTCAAACAATGACCACCATCAATATACCCCCTCAAAAGTCGTCCAAATCAACCTCCCGTCTCCCCACAACCCTCTCCCTCCTAACCACACTCTTCGTCCCAGCCGGCGGCTTCTTCTCGCCGAAATTGTGCAGCCGCTCGCCAACAAGATACACCTCATCCCTCACCCTAGCCCGCCACCTCTCCGTCGCCCTCGAAACCTCAACAACAAGGAACAGCGCCACGAGTACAGCGCCCAGAGCAGGGTACGAGTAGCGGTACACCATCGTGCGCACGTCTTCATGCAGCTCGAGACCCGTGCCGAGGGCAACATTGATAGTCACCCACGCGCCCAACGGCGGGAACGCGAAAGCGAAAACCGCGAGGACGAGAGAAGGCAAGACGACGAATCTAGTAGCGAGGCGGGTATTGGGGTTCAGGTAGCCTGCGGCGGTGATGCGGCGGAAAGCTTCTTTGGCGCGCGAGGAGGAGCCGGCGGTTATGGTGCGCGAGAGGATGCGGACGTAGAGCAGGCCGAGGGCGAAGTCTTGCAGGTAGTGGATGCTATGGGCGGCTAGCCAGGGGCCTGTTGGGGGCTTTGCGGACGCTGTGGTGTTGAGTTGGCTGGAGGTAGGGAGGGTGGAGTTTGAGGCGCTCATGGATGCGTTGAGGGTGGCTTGCTCGTGGGCCGATGCAACGAGGTAGGTGTGCAGAGGCATGATGAAGTAGAATTGCAGGATGAATGCGACGAAGGTCGGCAGTGCTACGCCTAGGAAGCCGTAGACGTAGACACATTTTGCGAAGCGTACCGCGACGGATGCTGCTTTGACACACCATGCTCGCAAATCTATTACTTGTGCTTTCTCACGGATGTGGTTGACGGCTTGGCTGCTCTTCAAGGCGGCAAACAGAACGCCGCTCAGTGTGTAGGCACCGATGGTGTAGGCATAGATATCGTTGACTCTGATGCCCGGGAACACCCATTGAATTGCTCGTCGGCCAAAGACCAGTGGAACAAGCGTAGCGCCCAGGCCAGTCGTAGCAGAGAATAGCCAGAGACAGACCAGGAAGAGTGTGACTCGCACCCTGAAGAGTGGCGGTACATACATCTTGGCAAAGTGCTCGTTCTTTTTGCCATCCTTGTCCACGATGTACACGTCTTCATCGTCGGTGTGTAGGAAAGCTTCGCCAGCTTTGGGAGGTCGATACTGATCGCTGCAAGGCGTCAAGACGTACTTGCCGTCTCGCTGAAGATGTACGTCAGGCTTCTGTTCCGCTGACACCTTCTCATCGCTGGTCTCTGCCTGTCGCATCAGCAGCAGGCTCGTCCAAGTCTTATGAACGTGATGACCTTCTTCATCTTTGCGGCGATCGTCAAACATGAAATGCGAAAGACGCAAGCCTCGAGCACATCGGCGAAGCCACCATGCGTACATCGAATTGACGGTGTCGCTCGGCTTGAACAGCCGCAGGACCAGTGGTGTAACGAAGTTGTACAACAGCAGATCCACTGGGAACTCCAGGACCGGCTCAGTCGTGATCCACTCAATCGGGAAGATCCCACTGAATAGCTTCCCAATCGTCCAGATGACGCCACCTAGGCACAATATGACCAAGGCGCCGTAGACCAGGGCAGAGAACGCAATCTTACGCAGCTGGGTGACGACATTGCGTTCGAGCACGTCTCGCACTGGGTGGAAAGTAGGATCATCTGGATCGCGGATGAACCACAACACTCCTTTGCGCAGGATCTTGCGGCACATGCCGACGAAGAGAGCAAAGTGGAACATGTAGCATGTGCCAACAAACCAGTGCATGAAGCAGAAAGTCCAGGGGTTGGCGGCTGCAAATGCGAGACGAGTGGACATGGTTGCACCACCGAAGAGCGGGAGGAAAGCGACGTCTAGAAGGAGGCCGCAGTACAATGGGAACATGAGCATTTCAATGCTGATGATCAGTATGACCTTGAGCACACCACCTGCTTGGCGGAGAGTGTCTCGGATCACCTTTTCGTGTCTTTGTCCAGCAGCGGAGCTCGTGATGGGCGTGTCTGCGGCGACGTAGAAAGCTGCTACCATGGCGAGAGCGACGTACCCAGTGATGACTGCGAAGAGGCGGTCTGAAGTATTCCAGAAGATCAGAGCCGGGTCTATCGATGCAGGTGAGTTTGAAGGCACGCTCAAGGTCAGCGCGCCAGTCTTCAAAGTTGCTAGAGCTTCGATCAGTGGCGCGGTGTACTCTTGGATAGCCTGAAAGCCAGCCAGGATCTGTGTCGGGACGGCAGGCACGTAGGCCAGGACATACTTGATGGCCTGCCAGGCAGCTGCGAACGACCCGCTTGAGAGAGCCTCAACCACGGAGGTGATGCAGCGGCCGACAAGGTTCAGAACAGCATTGGTTTCTTGTTGTATGACTCGCAGTGATGCATGAGAGTGAACACTGGCACCGAGGAAAGCTCCACTCATTCCAATGTCGCCAGTAGCATCCGTGGTGAAAAGATGCATCAGGCGATCCCCAGATGCATTGGCCGTGTTCATAGAGGCATTCGTCAGTGTCCCTAGTAACTTCGACGGTGGAAGGTGCATCATTGAGCCAACAGCCGTGTACAGGACTTCACTCAGCTTGCCAACGATCATGACAGACCAACCTCCAACGAACAGAGAGGTGTCGATGACGAAGTCGGCGATGAACGACGCCGTTTGTAGTGGCAACTTGAAGATGAAGTAGACTGGACTTCCAATGAAGCTGAGCACAAGCTTGCCGAAGACATAAGGAAGACCCACGGCACTGAACACGGTGCCCGACACGAGCACGAGACAAAACATGGAGGTCTGCAGAAGTGCAGTGAGTGGGCCCTGCAGACCAATCAGTTCGAAGATACCCTCAAGGTCCTCTGCGTCTTCGACCGCCTCTGCGTCCAAGCCAGCTTGTGCAGCGGCGGCGACAACCTCGGGGTCACGGATATCATCGTTCTCTGGTCGTTGACCTCGTTCCGGCTCTATTTGATCGGCGTGAACGTCCGCGATAGGAGGATCTCCTGCTGCGGCATGATCCTCCACTCTCTCTTCACGAGCAGCAGGGACAGGTTCCTGTGAGTTGGGAGCTTGAATCTCACCCCAGAACCAATCTGCGAGGCGTTCATACACGCGGCGCTGTGGCATCAAGTCTTGTCCGTGGTCCGGGTCCTCATTAGGTGAAGCTACCTCATGAGCAGAGGCGTCAATGTGTCCAGAACCCGCCAGATGGTGGTTGTCAGGCGTTGCAATCTCCTCAAGTCCGAACTCCTCCCTGAAGGCGCTACCTACGCGGCCAGCTAAGGACTCATCATTGGCTCGAGCAGGCTGATCGCCGTCAGCAGTCGAAGGATTGGCAGCTTGAGACTCGATCGGTTCCACATTGCTGGCAGGCGCGTCTTCGGCAGCGATCTCTGCTTCCAGCTTTTTCACTTCTTCGTCGATCTTGATTTTCTCCTTGTTATCTTCTGTCTTCGGCTCAGGGACAGGTCTCGCCTTCCCTGTGCCGCTGCGCTTGATGTTGATCTTTGCATTAGGTCCTGCATTCGTGATAGGAATCTCTTCTTTCTCAAAGTCGTACTGGGGCTCGGGTGAGCGCTCAGTAGATTCGTTAACTTTCTCTGTCGAAGACAACGCGCCTGGCTGCGAGATGCTTTGCCAGCTTTCTGTCGATGCGGAGCGAGCAGTACTCGGACCCGCTTCAGGGAGTTCTGGTTGTGCTGGTGACGAGTCTTCTCTGGCCGCAGCATCGCCACGTACTTGACCAAAAATGCCATCGGCTTCCTCCAACAAGCGTTGGATCTGTGTAGCGCGCGAGGAGAAGTCCCTCTCAGGCATGGGCGGCCTCGCGACCGCATTGATGTCTTCCTCTGGACTCCCGAGCTCTGGGGTTCCTGTTTCTGAACTCGAACTCCTCTCTACAGCCTGGCCGGCCTGCTCTCTCTTCCTACGGATCTCGGCTGCCAGTAATGATTCCCACTCTCTCCGCTCTGCCTCTGGGTACGACGCAAGTTTGCTGTTTATTCTTTCGGTAAAATCAATCAGGTTTGTTGATGGGTCATATCCTGCTGCACGAATTTGCTCGGTAAAAATAGGAGCTTGTGTTTCAAAGCCCTCTCTGTCACCTTGGCTGAGCATTTCGGTCGCAGCATCGATGACTTCTTCCAGCCTTTCCCAACCAATGAATTCCGGTCTCTCATCTTCGAGGGTTTCGGCAGTCTGTCGCTGAGCATCCTCGGTCTCGCGTTGAAGCTCCAGCAACCGTCTACGTGCTTGGTCGAGTAATTCTTGTTGTCTCCTAAAGCGTTCGTTCTCCTCCTGAACACGATCTGCCGCCTCGCGAAGTTGCTGCTGCACATTGTTCAATTGCTCGAGGTTCACCATAGGTTGTTGTTGCACAACCCATTCGCGGATGAGGAAAATCAAGATGAAGCCGATGATGACAACGCAAGTTATGAGTTGTCCCTCAAAGATGTCCAGAAGGACGCGATTTAGTTTAGTGTTAGGTGTGAGCTCGGAAAGGTAGGTCCATGATGAGAAAATCGACGTATCCGCTTGCGGCCATTGTGAAGTGTGGGCAGGAGTAGTTGCGTTGGTCGAGTTGGCGCTCATCCAATCAAACCCAAGGCTACTCATAAAGTCTTTGTAGGCATTGTATGCAACCTCATCGGTAGATCCTAGTTTTCCGTTTTCAAGTCCAAGGTCTCCCGCTTGTGCCAGCGAACTGTTCTCTGCCCACAAGGCGGCCAGGCCGTCGCTACCAAGACGCTTGATGTTGTGCAGGTATAGCTCTCTTGCCCAGCCTGCATCGGCTGCCCAGAACATCCACCGCCACGCATAGCGAATGGAAAAGGGTAGTATCACCAGCCATACGATTCCCACGAGTATACCTCTTGCTGTGTTCGAGATTCCCTGCGCAACGTGTATGAGCGCTCTCTTGATAAAGACGTCCCAGGGCAATTGCGCCGGCATGTCGGCGTCGTAGAGCTTCGTGAAGCGGAAGGGTGTTTTGCACAGCTCGCAGTGCTTCTTGTGGGAGTGTGACAGCCATTCCATCAGGCATTCCTGGTGGACATATTGAATGCTGCCGCTGCATTTGCATGGGTGGAACAAGGGCTCCTCTCCCGTTCCCTCGCTGCGGCAAATGCGGCAGGTCGGACTGTCGACGGATCCTAGCTCGCTCATGGATTTCGAGGTGGCAGTGTCTTTGCGTGAGAGATCTTCGAACGTGACATGGTTCTCCGAGTCGTGGTCTGGAGGCGATGCACCATTAAAGAATGGTTCATAGTCGTCCATGTTGGAAGATAAATGATGGTATTGCTGGAAGTCGTGAGCCTGAACGGCGATATGTGTGGATCTAGCAGATCATCGGAGTGCACCTGCTACCATTTGTTGGCAGCAAGCTTTGTAGGCAGTCGCGTGGTGAAGTGGGATCCGCGGAGGGCCAGCAATCGTTAATGGTCGGCGATAGCGGGGGAGCGAGGTCGATGTCGCAAGTGTGAGTGTACAGGAGGTGGAATGTTGGTTGGTTACGGAGGCCGGATAGGTATATAATGATACACTCCACGGACAAAGAGATTCGGTTTGTCAGACAAGATCGCAGGGATCGGCGGTGTATAGATATATTCAGCTGCAGAATACCAAGATCGCACGCTGAGACGGAAGTGAAAGCCGATCACTTCAAGCCACATTCACATGCCGACCCTGGCAAGCACGCCACCTGAGGCCATAAGGCAAATATCTCAAGTCACGTGATACTGACGCAGTTGGCACAAATAGCATTGGAGGGCGAGACCGGACACATGCGTCTAATTGTATGATCATCTACTTCGTAGTCCAGTGATCTATAGCATTCCTCATCGGGATTGCAGCGAGTCCTCTTCGCCCTTCTCGTTGCCGAATGTGACAGCAAATCTGCTTCTCTCGCGAGCATCGGCTCCATGCCTCCAAAACCACACTGCAACAAAACAAAAAACTGTTGCAATAGCAGCTAGAATCGATCCGCTCACATTACTGCTCAAGCCCTCGAACATTTGCTCTCCAAACATTGGAAACACTGCGCTCAAGATTCCACGAATGCATGCCAGCGGAGCGTTTGCTGACGCCGCGTAGTCGGTGTAAGAGTCGGTAAGATAGCCTTGCAAGGTGCCGTCGAATTCGTTTAAACAGCCACCGATCAGCGTAAGTGCCGCGATCGATACTAGGGGTGAAATGTCGTTCGCCTAAACGTTGATTAGCAACATCGACGGCAAACAGACTGCAGCACAGTCTCTTACATAAGGAGGTATAGTCCAAGACAGCCACCAAAGCGACACCGCAAGCACAGGCGCCGCAACGTAGAACCCGGTCATCTTGTCTTCTGGCCGAACGGCATGACCCTTTCGCAGGCGATACGACACGAACTTCCAATCGTACATGCGAAGCGGCACTGTCAGTATCAGTCCCACAATCCAACTGATGAGCGGCAGAGCGGCCTGACGCTCATCAAAGCCGAAAGATCGATATATGACTTTGATCCCTTCTGTCTGGAGATAGACGGAGCCGAAGATGGTTGCGCTCATGATGCTGACTGTGCAGACGATTGGTTCCGTGAAGAAGAACCTGATCGGCCTGGATACCATCGTGGTGACGAATGTCCGTATGTCGGGCATTTTGCTCGACTCGTCGCAGGTGAGTTCGTAGAACCCTGTGGATTCCCGCGCACGCTTTAGACGGTGGTGCAGGATCACGCTTGGTCGACTCTCCTCGGTGAACCAGAAGCCGATGAAGATGGCTCCGAGGGTAATTGCTCCGATGTAGAAGACCCAAGCCCTGACCTTGTTAGCGGTCTCGTTCGACTTCATCAGCTCCAAAACTCACCAACCAAGCCCGGAAGTGGATATGTACACGCCGAAAGTCGGGCCCAGAGCGATCCCGACGATAGAGCCCTTGATCCAAAGGTCGATGGCCCAGATTCTTTGCCTAACGTCCCAGAGATCCTCGATCGAACCCGATCCAACCACAGTGGGCAGGGCGGACAAGAAACCACAGCCAAATCGGCCGATAATGACCGCTGCTAACGAGTCTCCAAGTCCAACGATGGTGCAGAATATAGCATAGCTAAAGCAAGCAACGAGGTTTGCAGTTCGGCGTCCAAAGCTCTCCGTATACGGAGGCAGGATTAGCCCACCGACTGCTTGGCCGAAGAAGAACCTGTATTTTGTAAGCAATGATATTTGAACAGGAACTCGCAATTGTATCTCACATTGATGCGAAGGCGATCTTCGATGTTGTGAGACTTGTATCGAGATCAACGCGTCCCTCGGCGGCGACGCCCGACTGTTTTGACGGAAAATTCGATTAGCTAACCATGAGTTGTGGCTCGAGAGAATGAGAGGACGTACTCCTACGTTACCGAGCATTGCTCTGGGTTCCAAAATGATTAGCCAGGATGCGTGTGCCTATATGCCCAGAGACGCGACTTACGAGATCGTGATGAATGCTACCAGAACCCCAGTATCATACATCTTACGAGCAAAGCTCCAATTCCTCGGGTGTGCCGGTGCATCTTTGCACAGTACCACGATATTATCCTCCGTGAACGCGAGTCCCAATTCCCTCAAGCAGGAGTGTACTTCGTCCGGTACGTGAAGCATCTTCGGTCAGCACGTGGAAATAGGCAGACGGCGTCTGGCGATGTTATCTTTATTGCCTCCAAGGTCGCTTGTGTCCCCAACGACGAAAACACCTCAATACATAAATCTATGAAAACGGTCCAGACTCCAGAAGGTGCAGCGCCCCGACAAGAACGGCGACACCACATATGCATCATGTAAGTAAGCCGCAGTGGCACCAACAAAACTCTCCGGGATGCATGAAGTTATCGATAGTCGATACACTTGTCATAGCGGATCTTACACCTTCCGACATACGCAATGAAAATCGCGATTTCGATAGATCCAACTCCAGATATGGGCTGCTCGGCCGCCCAAAACGTCTTTTCTTATGCTGCTGTTAACCTTTTCAGCTGCGATCAGCAGCTCATGACAAGAAAGAACCATAGATCAGTCCGCAGCGAGCGCGGTGGTCAGTACGCACAATTGCACTGATTGGTGGAAAGTATAACCGGTCTTCACGACGGGGGAAACACATTTGCCTACGCTGCTTGTTATCTTTCAATAATAATAACAATAATGACAGTAATGATAATAACAAACAATAGGCGGCTGAAGGGGCTGAGCCCGTTCGGCTCCTTCAGCTCACGTTATGGAGAGTCTCGAGTCTAATTATACTGGGGCTGATCATGCAGCTTCCGCTTCGAGACATTGGACGTATCTACCTCAGCTAACAGACCGGACTTTAGGAAACGGGATGTCTTGGCCTGCGCGTTCTTCCGTTCTTCTGGAGCGTAAAGTACCCTGTCAATCGGCCTGGGAAATGCTCAAAAACACGCATAGTTCTGCTGCTGAGATGAGCGCGCCTTTCGCGATAGAACAAAACGATGACGAAAATGAAGCCCGCCAACGATAGCCTTGAAGCCCTGGCGTATTATGGAGCGAATCTTGTGCCAGATCTCATCGTTGGTACTCACTCCTCAGAGATCACTCCTGCAAATGGCGCAAAGATCCTTGATTGGACGTCCGGACAGGTCAGTGGGAAGCGATGATAGGTTGACCACGTTTCGACGATGCTGAGATACGGATCATGTCTAGATGGCGTCGTTGTTGGGCCACTGCCATCCCGAAATCACAAAGTCAATACAGGAAGCGAGCGAGACTTTCGACCACCTCTCGTCTTGCATGCTGTCGACGCCGGTCTTGACTCTGGCCAATCGGTTGACGTCGCTTTTGCCGGCCGGTCTCGACCGAGCAGTGGTCTATAGCACTGGCTCTGAAAGCAATGAAGCTGCGATCCGGCTCGCGAAAGTCGTCACCGGCAAGTTTGAGGTCGTCGCTCTCGGGCAGTCATGGCATGGTATGACACCGGTGGCTCAGGGCGCACAGTATCATGCTGGTCGAAGGGGACATGGTGAGAGCTGGAAATCCTCACCTTGCAACGTTTTCCTGAGCTAATGTCGGACGCCTCAAGGACCGTTGGCTCCAGGGAACTTCATGCTTCCCCAACCAAACGCCTACCGCTCGATCTTCAGACATCCGGATGGGTCCTATGATTGGAAAACGGAAATGGGCTTTGGCTGGCAAATGATCGATCAAGCCTCTTGCGGCTCACTCGCAGCCTGCATAGTCGAATGCATACAGGGCGACGGAGGTATCCATGTGTTACCACCAGGCTACTTTCAAGCTCTGAAGCAGCACTGCGAGCGCCGCGGCATGCTGCTGATTGTAGACGAGGCGCAGACCGGTCTGGGACGCACGGGCAGAATGTTCGCGTTTGAACACCACGGCGTTGTGCCGGATATTTTGACACTGAGCAAACCGCTGGCCAATGGATTACCTCTTAGTGCGATGGTCACTAGTGCCGAGATCGATGGCGCTGGTCGACGGAATGGCTTCTTGTTCTTCACGACACACACTAATGATCCTCTCGTAGCGGCAGTCGGAAACAAAGTGCTCGACATCGTCCTGCGAGACGATCTAGTCGCCAATGCGAAGCCGAGGGGCGAACAACTGCTGCGTGGATTGCAATTCTTGCAGAAAAAGTACTCGTTCGTTGGCGATGTCCGCGGCTGTGGGCTGATGGCGGGTATCGAGATCATCAAAGGTATAGGAGAAGATTGCAAAGACCATGATCCTGAGTTAGCAGTCCGAATCTCCGAATTGATGTGGAAGGCAGGTCTGTGGTGCCAGCTGCAGAGCGGGACTGTGTTTCGTATCGGTCCGCGGATCAATTGTACATCGGACGAGATCGCTCGGGGACTGGAGATTCTTGAAGACGTTTTCGATAATGTTAGTATATGATACTTGACAAGGGTGATGATGGTATTCGTCTTGTGACTTGCTTCAAGAGTGTCTTACCTTCAGATGGTGTGAAGTATAGCACCCCGTGATTATGGACCAGTGTATGGGACATGGTAGTCATCTCAAGGGCGAGGCCGTGGTGTCTTTCATCGGTGCTTTCAGGTAGGAGTGTATGTACTCTCTAGGCACCCGTACCAACCTATCATTATCTCGATGGCATATCGGTTTCTGGTGAGACCTCAAAGTCGTACGAGATTGTGTGCTACAACTACTTCGCACCACCTGGAGGTAGCGTGGGCCGCTCAAACAGGTCACATTTGCCTCAGGCATGCATGCATGACTTCACTTCTAAAGTTCACGTGCGTCCCTGTCCTTCATCGTGCTGAAGTGCTTTAACGACGATGTTCTCAGCTTCGTGCCATTACTTTCTCTGATTACGCTAACATGTCACTTCAAGACCCCTTTGTCCGTCTCCTTATGCGGACACATTCTATTAAATTGTAGTGATACGTACAAGATACAGCACAGTACGATTGATCATCAAGACAGAGACTTATGGCATGCAATCTAGACCGTTGAAACGTCAGGCAAGCGAGGCTCGAAAAGCTCGAGCATGTGAGAGTGACGTGATGACCGCGAGATTAAAGTTGGCTGGCCACAAGTCTGATGACGGCAGGGGAGATAACAACAAGCCACACACATGTGAATGTTGTGTGGTTGATGGTAGAGAAATTTTGTTCTACTTCCACTTGAATTATTTTTCCATTATCATCGCCTTTTCAAAGCTACGGCAGTCTTGCATTAAACGCACGCGACAGCTGCGGTGAAGCTTCCACTCCAGTCCCCTGTGCTTGTTTCCCGCAAGCCGCCTCGCCCTCTGACGCCAGCGCGCCAAAGCACGGCCAGAGCTTCCCAGCTTCCCCGGCCGCTAGTCACTGGAGAATCAACACTCGCAGATACCTTACTCTTTCCTCTGCAACCAAGGCCATCACCACCACTCGCCAACACATCTGCGAGAATGGCGAAAAAGGCCAACGGCACCGCCAAATCGCCCATGTCGGCCCAACAGAACGGCAGTATCGCGCCATCGGCCGCCTCACACACATCCGCCAGCACCACCACCACCACCTCCACTACGAAGTCGACGCGTTCCTCTCGCAGGAGACCTCATAGACGCTCCTATTCCGGATGGCTCGTCGACAAGAGCGCCAAGCTGCTGATCTGGTACAGTCTGATTACAGTCCTCTTCAGGTGCCCTTCCTCCCAAGACGACCTCTATGCATCCTCACCCAAAGTGTGTAAGGGATATCTGCAGGCCAGAGACCACATTACACCCTACGCCCAGCCTTACTACAACCAATATCTCGAGCCCTACGCAAAGCAGGCTCAGCCTTACTTCGACCGCTTCAACGCTCAGGTTTACACTCCAGGACATGCTCTGTACCAGCAGCACGCTGCTCCTCATGTTGCTCAGGCACAAAAGCTTGGCTACGAGCAGTGGGACAAGACTGTAAAGCCTCAACTTGACATTGCCAGACACCACGCGGGAAAGCAGTATGAGGCAGTCCTGGGTCCATACGTCAACAAGGCATACGACTCTGTCAACCCTCACTACCAGTCCTTGAAGACCTCAGCCTCCGACATCTGGGAGCTCGAGCTTCAGCCTGTATACCGCAAGACTGCACCATACACCCAGAAACTTTTCACCCAGGGTCGTCAATTCGCCGTCGACACTGCTCTGCCCCAGGCGCAGTATGCCAGCAGCGCAGCCTGGTCATTCTGGGTGCGCCAGATCTGGCCCAAGATTCGCGTGCTTTACGGCGAGAATGTCGAGCCTCAGCTCATGCGCATTACCGAGCGTCTTGGTCGCTACCGTGATGAAAAGAAAGTCGAGGCCGAGGTGAAGAGCATGGAGAAGTCTTCAAGCATTGTCGATGCGTCTTCCACAGCAGTCTCCTCTGCCTCCAGTGTCTCATCCGCCGCCTCCGAAGCCGCAAAAGGACCTTCCTCTGCCAGCAGCGTTGCCGCCGAGCCCTCCGTATCTGTCGACCCTCGCGAATTATTCCTCAAGGATCTCAAGAGCTGGGAACAAGTGAGCGCCAAGGCAGTCGATGAGGGTACCGAGCACCTGAAGGAACGTGTCGACGAGATCACCAGCCACCAGCAGAAGCGCCAGATTGAGGGCGTCGGCAAGTCACTCGTCGTCCAGCTCGAGGAAACTGTAGAAGGCGTCATCAACAGCTCCAAGGCTCGCATTCTTGCCATCGTTGGCGGTATCCCCGAAGAGGCCACTGACGACGACATCGAAGAGGCTCAGATCGCCCTCGCTACTGCCATCCGCTCTGCTGGTCAGAACGTCAAGGCTCGCGCTCAGGCGATCAGAGAGTGGCACCAGGCTTACACTACTGAGACTACCGACCTCATCAACAAGGCTCTCGAGTCGACTCTTGAGACCGTTGATGGCATTCGCGAGTTGCGCCTTACTGAGATTGGCCGCAAGTACTCTGACAGTGGTCTTGCTCACAAGGACTGGTCCAAGTACAACGACTTGAAGAAGGCAACCAAAGCCTGGCGCAAGGGTGTTGAGCAGGTCGCTGTCAAGCATGACAGCATCGCATCTTCTAAGGAGGCAGCTCAGAGCGTGGAGCAGCAGGGTATGAGCATCGCTGAGCAAGCCGCAAAGGAGCTCGCCAGACTCAAAGATGTTGGCAAGTGGAAGATCGCCGCTGAAGACTCAAGCGATGACTTTGAAACCAAGACCACACCAGCAGTCTCCAAGCGTGCTCAGCGTAAGATCGAGCAGAGCATCGCCGCGGCTGCACAGGCCGCCTCAGAGGCTGCCCTTGGTAGCTCGTCTATTCAGGATACTGTCAAGACTGCCACTGCCGCCGCCGCTGAAAAGGCATCTGATGTTGCTTCCAGCGCTTCCGAAGCAGTTTTTGGTTCTTCTACTGGCTCCGTTGAAAGTGCTGCAAGCAAGGCCTCCGAGGCCATCATTGGCAGCGAGCAGCCTGCCGTGGAGAGCGTCACTAGCAAGGTCGCCGAGTCTGTCTCAAGTGCCTCGTCCGTCGCTAGCTCTGCTGTTATCGGCACTGAGTCATCTCTCACTGACTCGCTGACTGACGCTGCTTCATCGGCATCTTCCAAAATTTACGCCGAGCCATCTGGCAGTCTTGGACCCAAGGCTGCAAGCATTCTTGCCGCTGGTCGCTCATCCAAGGATGTTGCCGGCAGCAGTGCTTCTTCTGTTGCGAGCGAAGGTGCTTCCAGCGCTTCTTCTGTCGCTTCCGAGGCTTCTGACTACGCGTCTGACATTGTTGATGATGCTAGCTCGACCGTCTCATCTGCCGCTTCCGCTGCGTCTGAGACCGTCTCCCAGAAGGTCTGGGGCGGTGCCATGGCACAGGCTGTCCCTGCTTCAAGCGGCCCTATCATGGATGAGGAATTTGACGATGATGTCGACTCCACTGGAAGCTACAGCGAGCGTATCCAGGAGATGGTCGAAAACGCACTCGACCAGGGTGCACGCCTTACACAAGCTATCGAAGATGCCATCAAGCCTGCCACCTCCACCCAAGGAAATGTTGAGAGCGTCACCTCCGTTGCCAGCGAGCAGTACGAGAGCGCCATGAGCGCTGCTAGCAGCATTCTTTACGGCGCCGAGCCTGAAGGAACTGCTGCTATCAAGGAGCAGTACCTTGCTGCTGTTGCCGCTGCCTCTCAAGCCATCTACGGCACGCCTTCGCCTGTCGGTTATGCCACTTCAGCAAGCTCTGCCGCTGCATCCATCGCGGCCCAAGCTGCCCAGACTTCCGAGAGTGTAGCTATTGCCGCTGCTTCCAGATACCAGGAGGCCAGTGCTCAGGCGCAATCTCACTACGATGCCGCCAAGTCTCGCATCTACGAGCAGATGGCTGGTACTGCTAAGCCTGTCCATAGGCAAATGTTCCAGTCTGCCAAATCTGCTTACTCCGATGCCATCTCTGCCGCCAGCGAGAGGTACGGCTCTGCTGCGGAAGCGCTTCCTACTGTTGCCCCTGTCTTCGAGAAGGTCGAGGATGCTTACGCCAGCATCAGCGCTATCGCGGCCTCTCGTCTGTCTGAAGGTCTTTCTGCTGCCTCTGCCCAGTATCAGAGTGCGAAGATTGCCGTCGGTGCTGAACCAACTCCTGCTGGCCAGGCATATCTCGCAAGTGCTCAACAGGCTTACTACCAGGGTATCGGCTACGCTCACGATCAGTACTCTTCATTCGTGGGTGCGGCAAGCAGTGCTGTTGGTGCTACTCCGACTACTGGCTGGCAGGCATACGTTGCCGCTGCTCAGAGCACATACGACGCTGCCGTGGCTGCCGCTAGCTCTCAGATGCAGGACCTTTACGCTTCTGCTACGTCGGCCGCTGGTGTTACCTCCAAGTCTCCCGCTCAATCTGTTCTCGATTCTATCTCCTCTGAGTATGATGTTGTCTACTCTGCCGCCTCCAGCCAACTCGCCGCCGCTACCGACGCGTACAAGAAGCCTGCCTATCAGTCTTACATTGATGCCGCTTCAGCCTCCTACAGCTCCGCTGTCGCTGCTGCCAGTGTCAACCTGGAGGGTCTTACTAACAAGGCCAAGTCCGCTGCTGGCGCCACCTCCGAGTCTCCTGTACAGTCTGTGATGCATGAGGCGCAGTCCCAGTACGAAGCCGCTCTCGCAGCTGCTTCTTCCCAGATGGAATACGCTTCCTCGTACGCGCACGATGCCATCTACGGCACCACTCCCGCTGCCTACGACCAGGCCGCATCCGCCGTCAGCACTGCCATCTATGGCACTGAGACTCCGTTCATTCAGTCTGTGTCGTCCCGCGCTGAGGAGAACTGGCTGTCACTCATTGCTCTCGCAAGTGATCAAGTCTACGGCCAGCCGCCTCCCTTCACCGATGCTGTCTACAGTACTGCCACCTCTGTCTATGCCCAGGCTACCGATGGTGCCATCTACCAGTACGAGGCCGTGCAGTCCCTCTTCTCCGAGCTTATTAGCGAGCGCGAGCCTGAGTTCACCGAGTCCGTCATGGCTCGCCTGCAATCTGCATACTACACCGGTGCACCGCACTTGGCATCTGCTGCTTCCAGCTACGCTGAGGAGGTCTATGAGAGCGCTTCTTCAGTCGTTACAAGTGTCTTCACCCCACCACCAACTATTGAGGCTGTCTTGGAGTCTGTTCAAGAGCAAATTGAGAGTGCGCTCGATGCCGCTAGCGCACAGGTGTATGGTAGCAGCAAGGGTGAGTGACGCGTAATTATGATTTCTACCGAGCTGTACTAACAATGTCATAGGCGCATACGAGCAAGCCTCATCTGCCGCCGATTCTGCCTACTCTTCCGCCAGCGGCGCTGTCTACGGCCACGAGACCAGCTACGCCGAGGCTGCCCAGAGCTCACTGAGCCTTGCCGCCGAGTCGGCCTCGCGTGCCATTTCCGAAGCCCTTTACGGCACAACTCCCGGTCCCGTCGCAGCCGCCACCTCCGCTGTCGTCGAGCAGGTCGAAGCTGCTCGCTCCGCAGTGAGCAGCGCCATCTACGGCGAGGACGAGCACGGCGCCATGGAGAGCGCCGGCAACAGGATCTTTGAGGCCGTCGAGAGCGCCAAGAGCCGCATGAGCGAGCTTGCTGTTAAGGCTTCGGAGGCCGTCGTCACCGAGCCCGAGGCTACGAGAAAGGCCGCACACGACGAGTTGTAAACTTTCTCGTTGTGAGAACATCTCTACTAGAGAAGAGGTTGGAATCAGCTCCAGAGCTGGCTCTACAGCAGGACTTTTCACTCAGCATGTGAAGAACGGAAGAATGAGAATGTAATTAAAGCCACGGCAACGACACGACACGCACGAGTATCATGGGCATTATGAAATGGGCTGTTGGTGGTGGAAGGGAGAACAGACGTCGAGGCGGGAGGTACATGGATCTGTCAGGTGTCACAGTCCTCGGGCAATCGAGAGCTGTTGCATCTGATGCGTCGGTTGCATTTGTATCATTTTTCGATAATGTTGTTGTTGTAAGAGAGAGAAAGAAAGAGCGGCTTTGATGTTTGTTTTATGTATCTAGTCTGCACCTCCCCTTTTTGTTGCTTTCTTTACTGCGCAGGATGAAATACCCCCTTTTGCGAGATTGTAGAAAGTTTTTTTGCAGAATCGTTCTTTCGACTTGATTTGATTGGGATCGATTATCGTCTCATGCATGTCACAGTCTTTACTTCGTTCCGATGCAGAGAATTGATTTGTTCTCTAATTCACCCTTTGCTGTCATCTCTGGTGCGGTCTTATCTGGCTCTTCCGGTCGCACTGCGCGTTCTCAACGGCAAAGATGCATTCGGCGAGCGGCATTCCGATTGACACGGGCCGACGTCGATTCTACAAGTGCACTCACCAAGCTCGGTCAAGCAACTTAGAGCTGCGTGCTGGAAGATATTGCGGTGAGTGTCACGGGTGTGATTGGATCGAGTCTGTGCTGTTGAGGTTTTGATGTTACTAGCTGCGCTGTAGTATGTGACCTGACATATAGGGCGTTCGCGTCGGGCTTTTTTTGTGATTGGTCGGTAATGTGGTCAAGATTGTTTAAATCGCTCGACTTTCTCCATGTCGGGTCATTGCACTCACCGAAACTAGGCAAGCTGTATCTTGACCGTTTGTCTGCCTGCATGCATACACGTGGCGAGTCACAGCGTTATAGCCAAACTGTGGTGATCTATTGTCGATCGGTGACTTGACCGACAACACGCATGCGGGAAAGTCGACACCGATGTTGATCGAAGTTGATCGACTTGCTGATACGTGGCCATGGCTTCCAAGTAGCCTGTAGTAGCTGTAGAGTGACGACGGGAGGTATAAGAGTCTTGACAGCCCGCCTCATCGACATGGATAATACCAAACACAAAGATCACCACACCATCAGATCCCTCGCTCCAAACTCATCAACATGTCGCTCAAACATCTCCTCTTCATCAGCGCTTACGCTCTCGCGAGCGCCAGCGCCGCTGTCAACTTCTACGGCTCCGAGCGTCTCAATGGCGACTATGTCACATGCGAAGTACCAGACGTCGCCGACAACGAGGTCTCTGCCGCGCTCGGCTTTTTTTACTTCCCGTCAGAGATTGTCCCGGATTCGAACGACCTCCGTTTCAATGAAACAATGTTTTGTGGTGACCTGGCTTCCGTCGTCGTCGAGTTTGCTTGCTATGATCTGGGCGGCGAATCGACGTGCTTTCCAACTCAGACCGAGAGCGAGAACGAGGCTGATACCGATTCTGAGGCCACCGAAGCAGACTCTGAGACCACCGATGCAGACTCTGATGCCGCCGAAACAGACTCTGATGCCGCCGAAACAGACGCTGATCCAGTCTCAAAGCGCTCTCTTACGCACTTGGAGAAGAGGGGCGAGGGTGTATGCAACAAATGGACGTTGGAGTGCACAAATCAATACCAGAGCACGACTGGCTACTGTGCAAGCGACTACAAGAAGGAGACCATCGTAGTGAAAGGTACCACCGGCGACATCTGGTGCACAAAGCCATGCACAGAGGAAGAGACAAAGGTCTGCGAGGACCAGGTGTGCCGCAAGGGCAAACAGCAGTGCGAGAAGTTTGGGTACTCGAACGACTGCGTCGAGGCTCTTGCGAAATGCGTGGGATCCCCAGTGAAGATGCCCGAGGCAGTTTGCACAACCAAGTACATGCCCAGTCTCTTCCAGCGATTCTGCAAAAACAAAGACCCTGCATGCCTATCCTACCAGGATGGCACTTGAACGAATTAGTCATCCAGCTTGTCGGTTGCTGCCTCTCTTGTGCGCAATATAGCTGAAGTGGCCTCCCTCCCTAAATGATTCGATCTTACCAGTCACTGTACTGTCAGTGGTCGTCGATGTTACGGTCACACTTTCCGTCAAAGTGGAGGTCGTCGCAGATGGGGTGCGCGTAAGCGTAGAACGTTTTGTCGAGATTATCACAGTCGGTAGCTTCGCAATCGTAACGGTCTTGCTGCTTGTCGGTACCCGCTGGACTGATTTGGTTGTCAATTGCGTGAAGCATTGCGTGGTGGTTTGCGTAGATAGGCCCAAGGCAGCGGCTTGGGAGCCGAACAGCAAGGCAGAGAATAGTGCGAAGTGCATGATGCGCAACGTAGCAGGATAAGGATAATCTCAAGTAGTCTCTGTACTTGATTGCAATGGAGATGGTCGATGGGAGGGGGCTGCTTCGTAACTTAAATGAAGCATTCGAAGGACGTAGGCTATTAGCACTGGGCAGCTGCATGAGGCCATAACCACGATATGTCTTGATCCTCCTTGTGAATCCATGGTATTATCTGGCTACAATGGCCTAGATGTTAGTTTAGCGAGACCCACAAAACTTGACGCTCCTATACTGTAGCCGAAGCCAAGTATATGCGAGACCGCAGGATACTGTATAGCGGGCACCTGATCGAGCGGATCAAAGTTCTAGAGCGAGGCGTTCAGACGCGGAATCCAATGACTCGGTATATTCTATGACACTGCTCCGGCGAGTCCAGGTGCTGGTAGCGTACAGCAATTGGGCAGCTGAGCTGCTGAGGCGAAGTGTGAGACAATGCAGGCAGACGGCATGACCATGTGGCAAATCTAAACGTCAATCCTCGCAAAACCGTGGTACACGTGAGACACCGAAAGCCTACTGGACTTGGCTTATAGTAGCTGGTGAGCTCCTACTTTTCGTGATGTAGTGGAGAGGCTTTGAAGCGAACGTCGTCAATATTACTGCGGCTCAAGGACCTGCTGCACTGTATCAAGATCCGAAGATGCATTGATATGCATTGGCCTGATACCGTGATTCCCGAACCATTTCCAGTAATTTGAGTCAAGGGCACACCCGTGTTATACGTCCGTGTAGCGTTGAATCGCTTGTTGCAATGATGGTGGAACTGTGCTGGTACATCTCAATACACGCCTTGTCGTTGGTTTCGCCCGACAGTTTGCACGCGTGCC
Source organism: Epicoccum sp. F181 (assembly GCA_037042865.1). Lineage (NCBI taxonomy): Eukaryota > Fungi > Ascomycota > Dothideomycetes > Pleosporales > Didymellaceae > Epicoccum > Epicoccum sp. F181. Next base: position 456,414 of record JAJSLS010000024.1, on the reverse strand, counting down.
TTTTGAAAACACTCCTAGTACGTCCTCAACCGGCTGGACGATACTTCAATGCTCGGAGAAGCTTCGCAACTTACTTATGGAGGCTCAAGCTATGGAAAGTTTTAAGTCGTTCGTAGACACGGGAAAATTGGCAATGCCGGACTACAGACGAGCGACGCCTCCTCTCTTCTCGTCTTATCTTATGTAGGTCTTCTGCTGAGACTCGGTGGCACATAATAGGTTGGCAGATGATGAGTGATGTCAAATTATTCTGTACCTCTTAGCTCGATGTAAGGTAGCAGAGATGAAGCTCACTCGTTGTTCCGAACGCAGAAATGCTTGAAGCTTGGTTCTCTTTGTAAATGCGAACAATGGATCAATATTGCTGACAAGATCCTGGGTGATGCGGTAGCTAATGGTGTATGACCTCCTCCGGGTCCTTCTCCCAACCCTGATAAGGCCAGTAGCCGTCTTTGCCAGTCGTGGATTGTCCTTCTACAGGCCAGCCATCCTATTGAATTACGCTGTCAGCTCTGACGTCTACTACGGCTGTTCTTCGAACATCGCTATACTTACTGGTATCGGTTTGGAAAGACCAAAGACCGGGTTCTTCTCCGGATTATGCCAGATGCGCCCTAAACACCAGCCCTCTCGCTCGCACTCGAGATCGCACATGCTCCACTTGTTACAGTAGCATTCTTTAGCCGGAGGACAATAGTATGCTGGCTTGCCGAATATGATGTGCCACATATATTCCAGGACTAGACCGGATTTCATGCTCGCCTGTTCTGCAGGGACCTCGAGCGTCCATATCCATTGCCGTATCTGCTCATATTTGTCGATTGGTAGTCGTCGGATTCTTTCTCGCGAGACTGCAAATTGGGCACAGCAGGGACCGGCGACGGCGTCGGGGATCGGGTCTCTTGGAAAGAATTGGGTGAATGCTGATGCGAAGAGTCCCTGGATTCCCCAAAAGTCGTCTTCGTGGCCAAGGATTGGATTGACTTGAGATTTCGGGCAGTGCATCTGTGAAGTGAACGGCTCATGTCAGCATGATATCTTGGGCATCATGTTGGGTAGCATTCTCCAGTCACTTACCCAGTTGCAACGCAGAGATGCGTAGCCTTCCTTATCCACGTGGTCGAGGTTCAGTCTCTTGATGAGTGGAAGCGTGTCTAGCATCTACATATTGTGATCAGTCAGCTGAGCCACTTAGATCAACAGACGATGATTAGCCTGACTTACGGGATCATCTGCGCGATGTAGGTCAGCAATTGGTCATGTAGCTTTGCTATGCGATCGCCAGGCGGAGCAAGCTTACCATTGTGGATCTGGTATCGCTTTCCGTGGATGAACACTACATAGTCCGGCAGCGAGTTGTAGTGCTGGATGATGTAGGTTAAGTACACGCTTGCTTCCCTGCCCTTGTTGACTGGTAAGTGATGAGGAGTAATAAGCGACGTATTCGACGACGCAGGATCGTCGGAGGTTCGGTCTGTAACGTAAACGACAGCTTGCCAGTCTGGTAAGAACTCGGCAAGCCAATCTGCTGTCGTCTCATCTTCCCTCTGCACAGAAGTGACAACCGCCTTTGTCTTTGTCTGCGTCGTGTGTTCAACCACCGGGCGGTCTGAGAAGGTTGTGGTGCTGTGTAGACGAGGTAGCGCGATGTCGTCCTTATATTGCGACACGAAGAGAAACGCGAGAAAGACCAGTATAGCACCCGCCGGGAGAAACGTTCTGAGCCATGGTCGACTGAATGGGGTGTTCGGTATCATCGCTGTGTCTGGTTTCTCGGAGGGAGAAAAGGGGGAACTGGAAGTGCAGTCGGAAGACAGTATTACCGTCTCAGAAGACGATCAGGTATCTTTCTTGAAACTCCTTCGGATCCCACGTGCGTGCAGAGCACGATTGAGGTGGGCCCATAGCAAGGTTTCCCTAATCTGGAACAAGCTCCAAGTCTGCATGTATCATACATGGTAATGGGTCAAAAGGTTACTAGCGTTTCCTGGTCTCCCATGGATGACTTCCAGATCCTCGTGGTCTCCAATGCCACTCTGTAAAGTTGGAGAATTCCCCCCAACGCAGGAGGGATTGGAGATCCCCGGATACGCCGATAGAAGTAATGGGTGACGAGATGCCGCACGTGGTGACTTTCTCTGATCGTACAAAACTCGGTGTCCGTGTAGCCATGCTATGGGAGGCTCTCGCCGTCCGCACAGTCGCTTGCATCGTGGTGCCCACTGCGCCTCTTGCGTTGGTAGCATTCCATCGGCATCTTCATAAGTCCTGGGATGTAGTGAGGGAGCACTCGAACTGGCCGGCGAAGTCGGCCTGGCGCATGCGATCTGCGGCTCACTCGCCTCGTGGCTCTGGTACTCCCACGATTAGAGCTGGACTAGTCCATATGGGCTCCCGTCTACCGTGTATAAGGTTTGGGCAGCAGGGTCGACTTCCTCGCAGTCTTCAAGGAGAGTGTCATACATTAGAAAGAAGTATACAGGATTCGTGTGTTGTGAGATAGCCCAGCGTTGTCTTCAGAAACGATAACTTGCTCAACAAGAGTCGGCCAACGAGTGCATGCTTCTTGAGATGGCACTTACGTGGCGGCTGAATAGTATCTGAGACATACCCGGTAATGCCGGCCCGCAGGTGAGACAGATCGGATTTCTCCTACAGATTCGCACCGGGAGCAGAAGTCATGGTGGAGCTTCCTGGTGTAGCTGAACCGTGCAATTAGTTCTCCGAGACTTCTGCTAGCTCGTCATATTCAGCCTACAGTATCCCAGTATGTCTTCCGTTCACTTTCGACATCGGAGGCCAGTGAGGTGTGAAGACAGACCTTTTGGCTTGTGGGCAAGGCAACATTTGGGATCAGGTGGTGGCAGACCCTTGCCCGCCTCACAGGTGACGGACTCGGAATAGTTATTTCCAACTTGTGCGACGGGCCTGCGGCTGAGAAAAGCATGAATTGAGAGGTGATAACGATACCAGGAATTATGGAAAGAGACAACTTGTGAGGGTGAATCCATTTCGCAAGCCATGAGTGAGTGTCTGCTGTGGAGATCATGTATACAAGCATTTAGTCCAGACGTTTCAACCCGGTGGGTTCAGGGACTTCGTTGACAGTTCATTGAGCCTGGACAGTGTTTCCGCTGACCAAAGCCTTCAGTTTCGCCTCGGTCACTTCATCGTCCTCGTCGTCACTGTCACTGTCATCATCGTCTTCGTCACCTCCGTCCATCAAATCGATGACGAGAACCGCTCCTTGGCTCATGGCATCCAGCTGGAAGCCAGCCTTCAAAATCTGGTCAGCATCGAAGATGCATGCGGAGAAGTCAAGGTTGATGTCGGCATCTTTGAGGGCGAGGCAGACCTCGCGAAAGTGTTCGTGATGATCATCCATCAACTTGTCTTGTTCTGTCTCAGGGTCGGCTCCGTCAAAAATGAGGATGCCTTTGCGGAAAGCTAGGCAGAACGTTTCTCTTCTTTCTTTGGGGGTGATCTTCTCAACTACCGCCACTAGCTGTTCTGGGGTGGTGCTGCTTGTGGCAGCGAGTTTTGTGAAGATTCGGCCGTTCAACAGCACTTTTGCAGCGTCTGGGCTTGAAGGAGAGAATATGAGGACATTGTGAGGCAATGCTGGTAGTGCCACTTTGGTGGTGTTTGTTGTAGCCATTGTGGGCAATTTCGATCTGTATGCGTCAGCAAGTCTTTATGCTCTATATTGGAGAGAATTCTGATTAAAAAACATACCCACTATGTCCAGTATATCAGCAGCGAGTCTGTGGTTTCGTGACTCGTGTTGTGCGGTTGATATAAATGTACAAGTATGATTGACGTGAACATCAAGATGTTTCGTTTGCTTGCAACAACATTGAACATGAAATTGTCATTGGGGTAAGAAGGGTTCGCTAGGGTTTCCTCACTTCACCCACGATGACATCAACAGCACACACGACCTTCATTGTTCATGCTCAGGTGCAGTGCAGGCCACCCGTGCTCTACACTTTGCTCACACCACAAGTATGCCTCACTTCCCTGAAGCCTCTGGTCAGACTTCAGGCACGATGGAGCTGCCCACGCGTGAACGCGAACGAGAACAACCCAACGACCAGCGTCCACATCCTCCCTCCAACAACACCGAGCGCGCGTCTCGTCTTCGCACACAAACCCGTCGCAGACGGTACCTAGCCCTCAACCCATCATACTTCGACGGGTCAAATCTAGAACACGCAGGTCTATAATCACCTTTCCTTCATACACGTCTGCGAGCGTCCGTAAGCGCACGCCAGACCATACCATCCATAAGTATACATCTCGCCTCCGTCCAGGCGCCAACACTTTCCTTTGCTTTCCACAGATCCTCTCCTCTACGATCGGCTCGTCCGACGCTTCCAGTCAGCAGCCGAACGAGAAGCTGAAGGCCGCGCGCGCGGCGCTGCTGGAAATCTCGAGGCGACGCTTGTGCGCTCGGAAGCCAAGGTCGAGGCCCTGCAGGCTCCTGACAATGGTAATCCGCTTGTGTATGAGCGCGGCGCGAATGGCGAGATAGTCAGCGTCGAAGAAGATGCTGGTGAGCGAGTTGGAGGGAAACAGGAAGGCTTGATAAGATGGAAGGACGTGATGGGTAGGAGATTCATGCGGGGTGAGGACAAGGAGTTCGACTACAAGATGGTTGACGATGGGGAAGAATTTGACGATATCGAGGAAGAGGCGAGAGGAGCACAGGATGATTATTTTGATGACGAAGAACAGGAATATGTTGGAGATGGCAGGCCACAAGGAGAGACTGGTGTTCAGGACTTCTGATGCGAGATCTGGACGGGAGCGTTCCAGAAGTGGGAGTCTTGATGATAGCACATACTAAAAGTGAACGCAGAGCATCGATAAATGAATGAAGGTAGCACTATCTGTGCCCATTTCTCGTCGACAAGACCAGGATTGACGTGAAGCTCTGAACCCACCCAGTACATCATCAGTCGCAGGAGTGCGGTCATTCAATCAGAGGCCGTGCACGGTCAGACAGAGCAGAATGGACGACCCTGCGGACATGGCAGGATTAACCCCTATCCTTATCCTTGGGCGCCGATACTTCCGAGTCAAACGTACCTTGGAGAATGATGCTGTTGGAGGCCCAATATCGCAGGTGCCGAGTCTGGGAGTCTTCTCAAACGTGAGGCAAGGGAGGCCCTTTGTGCTCAACGTGCAAATTCCTGCTGTACAGGTGGCGGGAAGAATGCCCTGCTCGTGAAACAGCCCATGTCAGTCATTGTGCTTGTCAGTCTTCGCGATTGCGGAAGGTAGCTGGCAGCAAGTCCCGGGATAACGCTCTTCCGCTTTGGTTCTCAATCGAGACTCACCGCAGACCCAGAACACTCGCCGGAGAAATAATTCTTGTTAATGAGAACAGAACAGTCCTCGCCAGTCCTTCTGCCTTTGCAGCATTTTGTGTCTACCAGACCGCTGCAGACTATCTCTGGTGAGTCCAGAGCGAAGACAGTGCAGAACAGCGCCGATAGCAGAAACTGTTTGAAAAACATATCAGGCAGAGAGAAAAGGGGAGGCTTAATGCGTTAGATCAGCTCAGAGGGTGGGTTCGTGAAAGATGGATGAGGACCTCTAAGAGGTCGGCGATCTATATCATATACGTCTCTCGTCGACACGCTACGAATGCTCTACGATCGCAATCGTGTGGTTGCACATGCCGATACTTAGAGGGCTAGAGTACCGCAGGGATCAACTTCACGTCATGAGATCAAACAAAGAAACAGGCAAAGGTGCTGCCGCTGATGTTCCGCCTCCACCGATGCCACATCGCCCCCTTGTTGTGAGACAGTCTAATCAGGTTACCTTCATGGTGGAAGTGCGTTTCGGACTTCCCGGATCAACGAGAAATTACTCCCACATGGCTGTTGCTATACGACACGACAACGCCACGATTTCTGGTCACGGATTCATCGCAATATTCGCGAGATAGTCAAGCACTGCCGTGAGTGCACTTTGCCAGCAATACCGAGATGCTGAGATATGCATCATTGATCTCGAACTTGATCTGTCTATGGCTCACTGGCCCCTACCATATGAGAAGGATGACGCATGCATCATTGGAGAGCTGGAAAATGACAATAGAGTGTTTTTGTGGGCCCAGGCTTCGACCGTCTCTTCAAATATCTCGAACGTGACGCAACCAGTAATAGCAATCACACCAGGTCTAATAGCATTTTAGCTGACCCTAGGATGAGAGCGATCAGTCGCGATCAACATTGGTTCCAAAGGTAATCACACTCCCGACCAGGACTCACCCCTATCCCGAATCCACGCTCACAGGTGCCGAGTGGCTTTCTGACAACGCCGGTGAGGCAGATAGCGTCCTCTGGGAGCGTTGCACATGTATCGGCGAGACATATCGCAGCCATTTTCAATGAACCCGGAGAACAAGCCATGTCAGTGATCCATCGTGCGCGTAGCTTCAGTGACAGTCGAAACGTAGCTTTCCACCCGTTGACTTCCGTTCATTGGGACGTCGGGCATGACTGCCACCCCGGGGAGTTGGGAATGCTTTGATTGGGAGACTTATGCTGACGGGACTCCGGCACGTTCCAACAATGTTTTCTCCAGATGGCGGGAAGGTGCCTGACTGGTTTTCATTGTTCTGACAGCATCGTGTGTCGGCCAGGCTAGCGCAGGCTATCTGTGATGATGCACTTTGGGTCGAGACCGTGCAGACCAGTGCCGTCTGGAAGAATTGCTTGAGCATCTCAGGCTAAAGAAGGGACAGTTGTTCGTCGGCGTCAGCGAGTTGGAGTGTTGGATGGCGAAAAGGAAGCATGCTTGCGCGCAAGCAGTGAACCATAGAAGTCACTCACCGCTGAGACGCCGCAAGTGTAGTTCACTCTCAGATAGGCCATTTCACAGGGTCATTCTCAGTGTCTTGTGTGCAATCATTACAAAACTAAATCCTAAGTTAGGTTGCAGTCTATAGCGTGATGCCAAACAAAGGATTAAGCCTGACGACAGCCACAAGAACTCTCGTTTTCGGTCGGAAAACTTTGACCAGTAATCAAAGAATCTGGAATTTCCATGCAGCAAACTCTTAGACTCAAGTCTTATCACGAGGTTGCACAAAGAAGCCAAAGGATTGCAATGCAGCTGGCGTTTGAGTTTTGCTTTGCGCTAATGCTAGTAGTAACTTGAAGTGTCACCACCAGCCAACTCTGGAAGATAAACTGTCTGGCAATTTAAGGAGATCCCCATGAGTGTGTAGCACGGCTGACGCCAGCTCTCAGCCTCTCGCTAACGCTGAATCGTCGTTGACGCTACCTTGAGGACCTTGCTACAAGCTACCTAATTTGGTTGCCTTCCAGACGATACAGCACTTCGGTCTTGCTGCTTTGGATGAAAAGAACATTCTTTGTATCTGCATCAGACCTCGGCCGTCTCGTAAACGCTACTGGATACCATCGGTGCGACCCAACTAGGTGCACGACCAGAACAGAACCTAGCAAGGGAGTTGATAGAGTTATCGTGAGAAGCTCCAATGTGTATCAAAATATTGAGCTGAACACTCTGAATGTAGTAAGGCTGACTGGGAGCTAGGGCTACCACAGCGCTTAACATGTACTAATGTAATTTTCCTTAGCGAAAGCCATCAATCCCAAACGCCTGTCTCCGTCTCTTAGGACTCCCATCACCTCTGAAGGCTGCCCGTAAAGAGTGACGTATATGCACAAGGTATCAAATTTTCCGACAAAGAAAGACTCATCCCAACATTACCGGCTCCGATCTGCAGTCATGTACATCGTAACAAGTGTCCTATACCAAGAATACCCCCACCATCGACACGAGCGCAGCCGCGAGCAAAGCGAAAGCAGCGCTCGAAGGTGTTGACAATGTCGCGGGAGCGGCGTTTCCAATCGGAGTGGTGGCATATACGAGGTTGAAAGCGAGGTTGGAGCTGTTGTAGCAGTTGTCTTTGGTGATGAGCTCTACTTCTTCGGGCTCAGTGAGCGTTACGTCGACGCACTATACGACCGTGTCAGCTTACATGTGTGCGTGCGACACAAACTTGCCCCGACGCGCGGCAGTCTTTGCACTTACATTGTAAAGTGCAGCACCATGTTGCGCCAGTTCAATGACTTGTATGGTAATGTTCGTGCCGACTTGAAGATCCAGGTTCTTAGGCATTCCGATTTGTGGCAGACAGAACTGTCCAGGATATTCGAAGTTGTTCGGACCCACGAGCTGGAAGGGCGGCACCACCGGGTGTGACATATTTGGAGGCGCAAGACTACCACGTTCGGTGATTCCGATGTTGACGTAGAACATCGCAAAGCTGTGACCGGGGAACCAGCCTGGCTGAATAGACAGACCGCCACCATGGACTGGCCACTTGGTGCGGTTCGTCGACTGTGGCATGCCGCCGCCTGCAGGCACAAAGTCAGTATATTGTTCACTTCGCGATGATTATCGCGGACACTGCGCTTACAAGGATATATCCACTGCTGGCCCCATGGGAACGCGACCGTGCCATTGTCCGTGAAGTCGATTCCTATCGATTCTGGGTTCTGCTGAGGAAGCGTGCCATTCGTATGTAGGTTGTTCCCTCGCCAGCCAGGATATGTGATAACAGTATGTGCCCGAGCTATTGATATGACTGACAGCAAGGCCATGAAGACGCCGAGAGTGTACATGGTGGAATCTGCGCCGCTTCGCGGCAGAAGACTATGTCGAGGTTGTTCGTTGTAACGTGCAAGAAGACCAGGTCGCAGAGACGATGCGCCCAGTCTTGCTGACGGGCCTGACTACGCAGGGTTGCGGCGCATGCGAAGGATTCCAGTCAAGCGCTCAGCTCATACGCGAACATTCATGAAGATCACAGGCACAGATGAAACGGGACGAGAAGCTTACACTGGGTCTTTGAGGACATGCATGGGTATCGGTGGGACTTATGAGAATGCTCCACGATTAGCGTCCACGCGCCCACACTCGCATGCATGGCCAGGCACGCCCTTGGCGGAGATATGCTGCACGAGTGGTGTGGCGAGATGTGCAGCGGAGATGGCTGGCGAGCTGACAACGACTGTGGTAGGAGAGCTGTAAGCGCCCACGCCGTTCCCAGAACGGAACGGTATCGTCCACGCTAGGAACGAACCAATCATGGGACGAAGACGCAACCTTGGCTCCGCAGGTGCAGCTTTAGCTGGTGCGGCTGATTGGAGCTGAAGGATCCCTCGGCAGAGCCAACACACCACTCCACGTGCGCACTGGTGGTCTGGCCTTTACGCTGTATATTGCAGTTATCGCCATCTTCGTGGCTAGATAGTCAACAGAATGCAGTATCACAGGTCGTCCTTGATCACCTCCGGGCTGGCCATCGACTCTATGCCCTGTTGAACCACCGCGGGTGCGATTCCCGCAGAGGCATCATCGCGATACTCATCAGGGTAGACACGTTGACGAGGGTCGACAAAAATGTGTCGTATCATGGTGCTTCAGAAGAGTTGAGGTTGCCATCCAGGTGTCGCAGGACGCCTTAGGCTGGTAAACGATCCTCTCGTTGCACTACTGTGACAAACGCTGAACGTCCAAGTGTAACGTAGATTCGCAGGTAGACAAGTCTTCACTCTCCTCCGTATGATCCGATCAGAGTCGCCTGGGGGCTACAGTCCGGGTCTCCAGTCTGAATTTATGACAATGACAGATCTTCCAGGTGAATGTCAGGATTTGAAATCGACGCTGTGTATATTTGGGCGCCAATTCAGTTCATATATAATACCTCCTGGCTCGAAATCGTTCGGTTTGCTGTGCGTCGAGACCATTGGTGCATTGGCAGATGAAGCTTTGGGGCTCGTGTCGGTATCTCGCGGGCTGGCCCCTTAGCCTGGGCGGCTACAAAGCGAATCCTCAACTCCTCACGACCTCGCTTGGTCATTCCGGTGATTTTCTCTTCGAAGCGCCCATCTCGAGTCCAAATCCGCCGGCTCCTTCCAGTGCGACAAGGATGTTTAGCGTCACGCAAGCCGTTTCGGAACCAGTGGGCTGATCTCTTTAGTGGCCAGTCGCACAGCATCTGTTGGACGACGCATCATCAACCGCCCATCATCTATGAACGCGAGCCCCGAGCGCGTCGTGTCGAATTGCTTAAGCTGGACAAGGATTGGCTCTTCCGACCATTCAAAAGAAGCATGCTGGGGTGAGGTGAGGTTGTGTAGCACGAAGAAAGCTCCTTCCCCACTGCCGCCGCAATAACCCAGGGCCTGCTCCCCGACTTTGATGATGCTTGAGCTGTTAGCGGTGCACTTATGTGCTTCCACGTAAATAGCAAAGCCTGCATCCTTGCAGCGGCTACATCATGCGACACAGCATTTGATCGTGTGCCTACCACCTTAAAGATGTGGCGCCCGTTGTGTCAGCCTTTCCCGATGCTAAGCCTTTTCATCTGTCTTGTCCATGTGGGCTTCCCCAGACTTGCTCCTCTCACATCTCTGTCTTCGCTCTTGAATCGTGCTAGACTCCAATCTTTGCGGACTTACGGTATCTACCACCTCGAACGGGCTCAACTTAGTGCTGCCTCGACGGAGCTCAGACACAACTCCCCATCAGCTGGCGGATCGAACCATAACGCCCACCGCAACGCTCCGGCAACGGCAACGGCAACGTGACGGAGACCAACAGCTGTCTGACTGCTATCTGGAACCCGTTGCTCGTCTCCAGGTCCTTGTCTATCATGGAGCGAGAAGATTCTGTTCAGTCCGATTCACTCTCGAAGTACCGAGAACATCACCTAGTCCTACCTCCATGGGAAGCCCGCAGTGTAACACAAGTGCCTTTCATGGAATCTAGCTCCCCGATACCACCTCGAACGCATGATACGGCCTTGTCCGCAACCCGGCCAACGTCCCAAGCCAACCACAGGCCGAAACTCAGTGTAAGCGCAAGCGCACCTTGCGGCGTCGATTACTCTTCTCCAGTCTCTCTATACAGCAGCTCAATACCGTGGGAATCAGCTGCCGCGGTATCATCCACTCGATCCACAGTTGTGTCTCCTTATGAAACATACGGACGCCAGGAACAATCACACGACAGACCAGCATACGAAGACCCGAATAACTTCAAGCCTGTGTTCCGCAAAACTGCCAGCCAGCCGAATCCAAGCTATGCGCCACAAGTGCCACCAACTCCTCCTGATAGTGTATCTCGATCGTCTCTCCGCTCGGCATCAGCATCGCCACCAACTCGTCCTGCCTCCAAAGCTCTGCCAGGAACAATGTCCAGTCGTGCAAGCCGCAATCGATCAGGGTCCCACAACGGATCAAAAGTCGGGGCACGTGAGCATCAGTCCGATCACCACCAGGCAGACAACGACCAGACAGGAATCGGGAAGCGACTAAAAAGTGCATTTCGCGACATGTTTAAAAAGGATCCCGTTGATGAAAGTCAATTCGAACGCATCTCTGATCGCCATTGGACGGACGAATACTAGGCGTTCCTCTGGAGATGGACCTACACTTACAGCCTGGAAAAGTCGATGGACTACAAGGCGTGATTGATGGCCTTATCTAAACACTCTTAACGACTTTCATTTGTTTAGGTACTGGCGCGCCAAAGGTTGCTGAGAGCCTGAGACCTATACAGTGCTCGTTGTCGGCGTTATTGTTATGAAAGCACTTTTTTGTATTGCGGTAGAAAGATACCCCTTGCATACCGCAGTTGTTACTTTGGCGGTCTTTTGGTTTTTTATGAGCAGTTTGCGTTGTTTTGGAGTCTGGTCTTTGATTGATATGATAGAGGGTCTGTGAAGGATATCACAATTAGAGAGCACAGAACTTATTAGCCGCGCGCTCCGCGCGGCAGCAGTCAGCCGTTAGTGTCCGAACAAACGGGCCAGTGGCTCTTTGGTATACACGCCGATATACTGGGATAGAAGCTGTTGTCCCCGACAAGCCAATTTTCAACTCAGAACTCATGCTGTGCCGCTGTGTGAGTGATATGCGGCATGCGAACCGTCGAGACCCGATGGTTAATCAGCGATAATGGCGTACCACGCCGGTTCCTTACCGAGGGTGGCACACGCGTTCACATGATGGCCGCTGTTACTGCGGCGTGGCGATCGCTCTCTTTTGCGGAGTAGTCATATGCCCAGATGCGATAGTCTTCGCCGTGATAGTCCCCGGTTTCTCTTGATCCAGACCTCGCCAAAGATCAATATTAATCTGCTTGTACATCACTCAATGACCTTCCGTTCTTGTGCCGGTCTTTAGTTACAGTACTTAGCGGCTCGGCCTCTTCGGGCCGCTGGTCCGTCAAAGCTTGCTTATCGTACTTCTTCGACCTTGTCCTGTCTTACACGTCTATGTCTGCAGATGTATACTCGTCCTGTCAGTTCGCGAATGTTACGTCCGTCAGGCAAACTCATGCTACCACCGCGGACGATCCGCCGAGACCGCTATTAAGATGCTGACTGCTTTTAGCCTGCTGTGGGTTGCGCTCCATTTCATGCAAGCTGCAACCAAGCCTAAGCGAGTCCAATGAAGCTGTATTTCGCCATTACAGGGGCCACGGAGGATTCCCCCGATAGTCAGTCTGTATGGGTGTGCTCGAGCAATCCTGCTCGCTCCGCATCTTTGGACCACTAACTCTCACTTTACGCGGAGATCACTACCGACAGAGTCTGAACCGTAGACCGCAGAGTCAGCCGTCTGAACTCCTGCCCAAAGCGTTTCTCTACCAAGGGACCAATGAAGCGCTCTCACATGACTGAGGAGGCTTGGGACCTCTTCGATCTTCTGCTGCGCCGCACTGTGGTAGGATCAAGCTCTTTCAGTTGGCGCCTGCGATGGTGTCGCAACATATGCATGCGCACGCCGCAGCCTTCAAGGCTCCACTGGTGGCCTAGGACCGGCCATAACACTTTGATTCCCTTGAAGCTAAGCGTTTCAATCTTCTTGTTTTTGTGGAGTCTAATCCTTTTGCTCACTCAATCCTTTTTGCTAATGCCTCGTCTACCGCGAGCTCTTCACACTCACAACAGAAGGATAAAGAGACTCGATTACACACCCAAGGAGGCCAACTTGATCCGGGCTCACTCGTTGAATCTGTGGTGATGCACTCTTGATAAACCGCTGATTGACGAGGCACATTGTTTTGCCGAGAGCTCGAAATTGCCACACCTTGCTATTGCAACCTTTCGAAGATTTGCATAACAGGTATGCCAGACCGGCCCTCACTACAGCCTGAAGGTACTCCCAACGGCGCTTCTACATCTGGCGGTCCCCCGTGGGAAGCACGAGTAGTATCTCAAGTGCCATACCTTACTCGTTGCCCGACGCCACCAACGACGAACTCTGAAATGCCAGAGCATCAGATGCGGAGTAATCTTCGAGCAAATTCTGATACACGCACTCAATCGCATGTACCCGTTATGGAAGACGGCTCCATGCACTCAGGATATAATTCTCCAATTTCTCAGGGTACCCGAGGGACTCATTGGAACAAACGTCGCCATACAAGTGCATACACACCGTCGCAGACAGCGCTTGCACCATATGAGACACCCCTTGATCTGCCTGTTGGGGCAGGGACCATTCGTCATCGATCGTTCATGGGAACTCCGAACCCGCCATTATCGCCGCCAGACAGTCCCTGTTCGTGCAACAAATCTGAAATATCTACTTCCAGAGATGTGCGGTCGCAAGCACTACCAGGAACCATGTCAAGCCAAGCGAGCACAGTCCGCAATATCTCACGACCGCGATCACCTGAGGCATATGACCGTACGCCTATGACTCGGAGCCGGTCAGAACAGAGGCCAATTAGCAAGCGGTTCAAAAGTGCGTTCCGAGATATATTCAAGAAAGAACCTGTGGATGAGAGTGGGCTTGAACGCATCTCTGATCGACACTGGTCTGATGAATCCTGACAGTCCAGTCGAACGACTACAGCCTGGGTTTTGAGTCATGCACATCACCTTGTTGCGAAATGCCGCTGCCTTTTATGAATCCGGTCAAATGACCGCGTTTTCAACCCTCACAGCTGCCGTGTTGGGGTTCTACGGATCTGCTACGACCAAGTTGATGTGCACCTCCGACTTTCAGACGAGATCGTATAAACGTTCTTTAGCACTTTGCGCCAACAACTGCGCTTCCCGACAGGACTTTACTCATATCTGTGTTTATGTCAGCGCAGATGAGTAGCTTGCTAGCCAAGTTCCGCAGCCATAGGAAGCGTCTCATACCGATCCGCAATACTCTGACGTGGTAATCGAAAATCGCTTTTCGACAACTTCGGCTGTATCATGCAGCATTGCATGTCACCGCACGTCATGCAGTTCTCAAAATCGATGTTGTGAGATCGAGAGGAGAGCGAAAGGTTGTGTTCGTGAGACACACATTGCGTGCTACATCTTGTCGCCTGGCGGTTTGGCGCTCCTGGTTTCTTTTGTGTTGGCTATCAGAGAGTTTGGCTATGTTTCTGTTGAAGGCGGGCCCGTCGAGGAATCCTCTATATCGTTGGCCAAAGCTCATACGCTCGAGCATTCCCCTAGTCACACTGGTCACTTTCCCCTAGCTCAAATATCCTATCTGCAATAGGCTCGACCTCAAGCAAGCGGTTCTGCAAGTTTCCAAATGCGAGGTTCGTGTGCTATGGGTTCGCGTACACGCTTTGCGCACCCTTGCTTGTGAACCCCACAACATCGCTAAAGCAATCTATTACAGTTACAAGCGCCAACACCATGACCCGTGCCCCACGAAGGTAGCGTCGCACTGCAGCCTGCACCTCCTAGCCTGCAACTCAACTTCTTGGACAACAGCAAGCGACTACCACGCCGTGCGCATGCTGCTCCACAAGTCTCGTGATACCACACCCACTTTCTCTTGCAATCCAATATGACGATCCTAGGACTGCTAAGCGAACACGTCTGGACAATTTTGTTCTTCACCGTACTGTTTCAAATCGTGGAGACATGCATCTATCGCCGCTACTACCACCCTCTGGCGAAGATCCCTGGTCCATTCCTCCCCGCTGTCACCAAACTCTACCAGTCGTACTTCAACTGTCGGTACTACCTCGAGATTGAGCGTTTACACGATCAGTACGGTCCAGTCGTCAGAATCACACCGGATGAAGTTCACATCGCCACCAATGCCGAGGACTACGAGAAGATTTACCACGTGGGCAGCAAGTATGCGAAATCGCCCAACTTCTACAACGCCCTTTGTGTGCCACACTCAAGCGTGGGCACGGCCTCGAATGAAGTGCACAAGATCAAGCGTGGTGCGATGAATTCCATTTTCTCCCGCCAGAGGGTCCTTGATGTGGAATCTATTGTTCAGGACAAAGTGGCAAAAGTGATATCGCGCTTGGAGAGCAGCGTTAGGAACACACGCGTTGGTGACGAGGCCGGCGTGGATCTCCATCATGCTTTCCGCGCAGTTTCTGTGGACGTCGCCTCTGAGTTTTCGTTCGGTCACTGCTATGACTTCCTGGACAAAGATGATACTGGTGCAGACTTCTTCGAGATGGCTCGCGGCATTGGTCCGGCATTATATGCATTTCAGCAATTCCCTTCGCTGCAGAGATTGGCTTTGAAAATACCGCCTTGGCTTGCACCTTGGCTGTCTCGCCCACTTGGGTATGTCACCTCGATGCAGGTTGAGTGTATCCGGCAAATCGAGAGTGTCAAGGAGAAGATGAGGCAAGGCCGTGACACTGGAAGGCCGACTATCTTCACCTCTCTGCTCTCCGAAGACGACAAGCCCGAGGGCTTCCAAGTCCCTACCACATTGGAGCTCAAAGACGAGGCTTACAGTGTACTTGTCGCTGCTGCTGACACCACTGGTAATGCTATGACAGTCGCAGCTTTCAATGCGATCTACAACCCGAATATCTACAAAAAGCTCGCCAAAGAGCTGGAAGATCACTTCCCTGATCATACAAGCCAGCTTCCGTTCGTTGAGCTTGAGCGGTCACCATATCTGGTGAGTCTCGTACCTGAGCTATATCGTTGAGCGGAAAAACTGACTTTGCCCACCCAGACCGCAGTCGTTAAAGAAGGCCTCCGCTTGTCCTTCGGCGTCGTCGGCCGTCTCCCCCGCGTAGTACCCGAGTTTGCCACCTCATGGGGCACCTCTTTCGGCGGCCACTCCCTCCCCTCAGGTACTATCGTCGGCATGTCCTCCTGGATGATGCACCGCGACCCAGAAGTCTTCCCAGACCCAATGAAGTTCGATCCCGAGCGTTGGCTGCAAAGCACCGAGCAGACGCAGCGTCTCAACCGCAATATGGTGCCTTTTGGACGTGGCTCCAGACAATGTGTTGGTATGCCGCTTGCGTACGCTGAGGTGTATGTCATGTTGGGTACTATGTTCCGGAGATTTCCTAGGGAGCTGCGGGTGCGGAATACGACGCCGGAGACCATGGCGGATTACGAGGATTGGTTTAGTAGCTATCATCCGTATAGCAAGCGGGATGAGTGGCTGAGGGTGAGCATTGAGTCAGGTACTGGAGGTGATGTAAAGGAGGAGCATGGACTTGATTTGTAAGACAGGATTGACATTACTGATTCGTGAGGAGTAGTCTTTGGATCCAATCATAATGAACGGGCTTCTCTTCAGCCAAGAAAATACTCGAGCCTCCCGCTCGTGTCCGTGTCAATTCCTCCAGGATGTCTTCCATCGTATTCTTCGTATAGCTGGCCTAAGGCCCTGATCACATCACATGTGATGCTTCCTTCACAACTCAAACCGGCGGCGACACTCGGTCCGCGATTCCGATCGTCATGAATCCAAAATACACCTCAAGCGTGCATGCATTTGCATGACACGGCGCTCATAACCGCCATGTCACACCAGGTACACTGGTTCGCCTCCCAGGTTGATCCACCACCCTCAATATCCCATCCGCTTCATGCCTCCGACCAGAGCCTCACCCCGCACAATCTTCACCATCTTATCTTCGTCGATTTCGTCGAAAACGCTAGAGCTGAGAACTTCCCACATCTTCGTCGCGGTATTGCCAATGTGACCGTTTGTCTTTTGCGCGAAGGATCGTCGCAGAGTCGCGATGAGCGTCGGGGCGGCGGAGTGCAGTTGGCGGAACTCCATGTTATCGAGCTCGTCGTTTAGTGCACTGTCGAAAAGATTAGTCAGTCGATCTGGACAATCAAAGGATCGGATCCGGCAACTTACTTAAGAGCCCACATTCCCCTGCCACCACTCTCCCTCCCAGCCTGCAGCATCGCCACAAAGAACTCCGCCCCATGCGTCAACAACATCTCCTCAAGCCCCAACTCAATCTCACACCTCGCTCCCGGATCATCTTTTGCAAAAGCCGCGTGCGCTGGCTCCGGTCCATGGACTCTCAGGATTTTGATCGCGGAGTAGCACTTGAACACCAAACATGCCAGACTCGTCGCCGGCAGCAGATGGAGGAGATCGACTTTCGACGAGTGCGCGGCGTCGCTGTTGATGTTGCCGAAAGCGTCGCTGCAGTCTCGCAAGCGGTAGAGGAGGAGGGTGCCGGCTTTGTGGATCGATTCCCATCGATCGCGGAGCCAGTTGAGTTCGGGGCCGTGGGAGGTTAGGTGTAGCCAGTTTGCGTGGAGGTCTGAGAGGGTTGCTAGGCGGGCGTGGAGGGCGGCGAGTTGGTCGTAGGATTCGAGGAGGAGAGATGGGAAGAGGGATGGTGTGTTGTGGTAGGTGTTTTTGCGGATTGCTGGGACGAGTGTTGTTTCGTGGGCTGTGAGGAGGGAGTAGAAGTATCGATTGGTTGCTTTTAATGCTTGGAGATCTTTGGGGTTGTGAGGGATGTGTGGTATGATTTGGAGCATTAGCTCTGGAGGTAGGGTCATGAGGGCTGCTTTTTGGTGTTGTTGTTGATCTGAAGACATGGTTGTGGGACGAGTGATTCGATCTTGCAGAATATCAGAATATTGTATTGATTGGAGAGATACTGATAAGAATGAGAGATGTGATTTTGGTCCGATTGATCGATTATATGTACTTCAAGCCTCGGTGTTGTGGAGGGGTGCAGTACCATGATGGCCGAAGCCGCCGTTTTTAATTGTTACCACCTTGATGGCAAGCACGCGACTCTGACGCGCAGGTGCGATGACACCATTGTCCGCTGTCATTGGAAGTCATCCGCTGTTTGATCAGTCGACTAATCATCGGACGTGGAAGGATCTAACCATGTTGGAGCGATGCTGACTCGATGTTGATTGTTGAGTGATCATGCTCGGGACACCGCATGGTTGTTTTTCGACTGCGCACGAACGTGACTCTCATAACCAACCTGAAAAGTCACGAAGTGTGACACAATTGTTAGCATGTGAGAAGATGGTTGGAGTTATTCTTCGTATCTCTAAGCTGTTCAGTGGATCCAACGTCTGTAGGGAAATGGATGCAATGTCCAGGTGGCAACGCCTCGGGGTCGAACACTGCTGCAAACAACGACTTACTGCCGTGCCGAATGCCTTGTGCTTATCCGCAAAGCCAACAAAGTAACCAATTATTCAAAAGCCAGCGTCCAAACATCGTCCAGCCTCTCATTGTCTTCTCTCAATCCTCCAACCACAGCCAAGACCTGATCACTAACAGCCGCAGCTCCAAACCAACCCCTAGGAGCAGGCTTCCCCTCTGCAGCCTCCTTGATGTCCAGCTTTGCCCACCTCTGACCTTCAAAATCAAACGCCCAACCGTCCTCCAACATCTTCCCAGCCCCCGCATGCCCCAAACTACTCGGGTCCGCTTCTCCGAACACCGTAACCAGATACTCCTTCCCAGAAACCTTCACCGGCAGCAAAGTAGCCACACTGCGAGCTCCAGGACCATTGACACCGTCCGCCTGGAAAGCGAAAGACTCCCACTTGTTGCTGGCCAGATCGAACGAGTCCACAGACCCGCCAATTTCTTCTTTGCCATCGAATCCACCCATCCTCCACACTTTGCCAGCGGCAAAGCAAAGGCTGGTGCCTCCCCTCGGTGGTCCAGGAGCTTCAGGCAACTCCGTCCAGACTCGCGATTCCACGTCGAAGGACCAGAAGTCTCGCAGACGACCACTGGCAGGGCATCCAGCGTGGATAAACAGTTTGCTGGAGCCGTCTGAGGTCGCGCTGTGATAGCTTCGGGCTTCAGGGTGTGGCGCCGATGTGTTAGCGGGTTTGACCAGCGACCAGGATAAAGTCGAAGGCGTGAAAGTCCAGAGCCCGCCGTTTTCAGACAACGCAGACATGGATTCTCCGCCGCGACCGGAGAAGACGTAGAGAGTCTGGTCGATGGCTACCGTGGAAGCTCCGACTCTGGGAGTAGGCCCTTCGGAAGACGAGGTCAGAGTTCGTGGCGTAGATTTCGAGTCTGTTCGCGTCAGCGTCTCTCATCCTCTCATGCACGCCGCGCAAGCGCTCGAACATACCACCACCGAGAGCAATAGCGTGCACATCGCCATCTCTAGGCTGCCTAGCCACCAGCTCCCCTCCAAACACATACACCTGTCCACCAATGGCTACAACAGCGTGCGAAGACCGCTTCAACACATCATCAGCCGCCACTTTCTTCCAGCTCGCAGTCAAAGAAGATCCAGCCATTGTCTCAAGTCTAAAGCCTGTAGATGTCGAGTGGAAAAACCGATGGGAGAATTTATCGCGTACGACTGACTATCACTTCAGCGAAGGGAGGGAATGAGAATGTTTTGATGACAATGTCCTCCCAAGAAAATGCCCAGCCAAAGAAAGACCTCGTATGATCGCTGCTCGTATTTCCCTATAGCCCTACCTCCAAGGAGAGCTTCCTCTCTTTCTCCTCTCACTCTTCAATCCGACCTGCAAGCCAGAAGCCAAAACTCACTTGCCAGGTTGGGGTGAGGGTGGGTCAGCAACCATCAAGGTCCAAACGTCCCCGCCGGGATATCATTGGCGCTGCTTCTGTCGCCCAGCCACGTCTAGCGTCATCTCCAAACTCTCCTCCCTGCTCCGAGGTGGTCTTGCGTCAACCATGCAGTGCATGCACGTGATCGTGCAAAGCCGAAAAAGGAGAGGAGGGAGTGAGTGCTACCCACGGTGAAGAAGGGATCAGGCGTGGGACATAATGGATGGATTGCATTGGTGATGACAGGACGTACCTACGTAGGGTCGAGAACGGGCGGGGATATTCCAACTACACGGACGGCTACAGGCTGCAGTGTAGATAGATTCACACAGAATGTCAAGCCGGGCCTCTCAGAAGTGGGATACAATAATATTACGGCTGGCCCCGAAAGACCCCGCCTGTGTTTTCATTCTCCATCACATACAAACAAGAGCGGTTCTGATATCTTTCGCGCGAAAAGGGAACAAAAAAAGTCGAAACCTGCCAACCCAAAGAGATATCTCGCTCGAGACAGAGAGACCGCCGATGCTGTGGTATATCCTCCCAAACACATAAACCTGCCCCCTTCCAGTCCCCGCTGCGTAGCTGTTCCGTTCGTGCAGGCGTGAAAGTCTCCTCCTAAAGAGACCAAGTATTAAGAAAGAAAAAGACAAAGGAAACCACCTCCTGCCGCCGCTGTTCGGCTCGATTACACATTACCCCCACCTCCCACCATCTCCTAAGCATCCAAGCCGAATGCCTTCCTCAACATACCAAACTTCTTCTTCTTCCCAGTCTTCGAACTGTATCCGTTTGCTTTCCCGTCCGTCGCCTTCACATCTGCTGTAAAGCCGACGTGGTTGCCGTTGCCGTAGACGTCTTCCGTGTTGCTCTGGCTGCGTCCGATGTCCGGTCTCATGCTGCGCGCCAGACGTACAGCCTGTTCGTGCGTGCTGGTGCCGTCGCTTGTGCTCGGGCGCAGCTCTCCGGGGCGGCTGGGCGGAGTCAAAGGCCAGTTAGGGTCGTCTTCGATGCGGGTTGTTTTGGGGTTCGTGTTGTTGAAGTAGTCCTGAGTGGCGGTGGAAGTACGACGCTGCAGCTTGCCGGGCCTGGGACTCGCCAGTGGTGCTTGGGTCGGAAGAGGCGGTGGCGGCGAAGACATGGGAATTTGTTGCGATGTATTGGAATTAGTCCTGTTCCGGCGCAGGATGCTGCCCATGAAGCTGCGCTTTCTAGGCGAGTCCATGGGGCTTTGTGGGCGCTCTGGCTCAGTTTTACGCAGGCTGCCCTTGGTCAGGGCGCTGCCTTCATTCACAGGAGGCGTTCCAGCAGCGCCGTTACCGTTGGTCATGCCTAGATTTCGGCGAGCTGCAGCCATTGCCTTTTCTATGTCTGCTGCGTCCGGGACGATCGGCTTTGTCTGCTTGTCACGACCACGTGAGTTCTGGCGTGGCTCGTAGTCTTCTTCGTCCGAGAGGTCTGTCGAGTCGCCGTCTTGTTGATTATTGCGTCTGGGGATGCCTCGGACGGGTGTCAAATCAGCTCGAATGATACCGCCAGAGGGTTCATCATCATCAGAATCCGCAAAGCGACTGCGGAAGAAAGAGGACTTTTGGCCTCTGCCGCCATCATCTTCATCGTCAGAATCTGCAAATCTCGATCTGAACTTTCCAGCCATGTTATTCGTGGACGACATTTGACGAGGAGCAGCAGCAGGTTTGCTTGAAGGCTTCGCACTTGAGCTTCGCATCGAGTTAGGCCCACGAAGGGTCTTGACACCAGTGTCTGCCGGAGCCGCACGCAAGGATTCTTTCAGCTGCTTGCGACCGAAGAAGGAACCTGTAGGCGACAAGGAGCGAACACTGAAAGCCTTTCTCTGTTTAGCAGAGGGCGCGGGTGTTGGCGATGCTGGACGTTTTTGCTGCGAATCAAACGAGCCGGCACGCATGCTGCGCTTCATGCGACCTCCTCCATCCGATGCCGAGGGCCTGCGTTTCTTCCTGAAACTGCTTTCAGAGTCGGAGTCGTTGGCCGGCACAGACGGAGGCGGTAACTTTTTTGCGAGTTTGGCACTTGCTGAAGCTTGTATAACTGGGAATGGACCATCCTGTGTGAGCTCATCAGGACTTTGCGGGCGCCTTGACATCGCTCCGCCTGCCGCTGCTACAGGCAAAGCTGATCCGCTGGAGGAAGGTCTAGCATTTTGTTTCATAGCGGGCTTGGATGCAGTGTACTCAGATTGAGGACGTTCGCGCATGCTTGTCCGCATGCCGCCACCGCGTCCTTCACGCAGACTGGAGCGCATCTGGACAGGAGGTGCGGCCACAGGAGCTGGCTCAGGGGGTCCACGCATGCTCTTTCGCACGGAAGTCTTGGCAGGCTGCACAGGCGCCTGTTTCGCAGGCTGCGAATTGACGACTGGCTCGGCGCGTGTTGTCGGTTTCAACGCCGACTTTTTCTTCTTCGGTCTGTTCGCAAGAGAATTGGCTTCGGGTCTGTACTCATCATCTGACGAGAGGTGACTTCGCTCAATCTGCTCCCTTTGCTGTTTACTCAGTTGCTTCCAATATTGGGTAGCATGACTCCAGTCGTCAACAGGTGGCTGCTCTTCGTCCTTAGACTGCCTTCTTGCAGTCTGACGCATCGATGGACTGTCTGGGTCTGAGCTCCTCTTCTTGGGCTTTGTAACAGGGCTCTCAACGATTGCATCCATTGACGCAAATCCACTTTCATCCATGTAAGATAGATCCTCCTCCGCATCACTGAAAACAGCGCTGTCGTCTGATTCGGACTCTGCAATATCGCTCAGCTGAAGCTCGGTAGGAGTGTGTGTGAGAATAGGCTCCGCATCGGCGACTGGAGTAGCGGTAGCCCTCTCTGCAATCGACTTGGCGTTGTCCTTATCGGTGCTTGCCGCTGGAGCAACCTTGTTTGCAGGCGCATCGACAGCAACAGGCTTAACATACTCTTCAGGCTCAGCCGCCCATCCTCCGGGTACAACAAATTTCTCAAGTGAGGATCTTGGTGGCGGTGATTCAGATCTGGCCAATTCGGCGGCTTCTGCGAATGTCTTGTCTTCCTCGCCGGGAGTCGGAGGCTGCAAGCTGATCTGGATGTCCGATGGATGCACTTTCTCTTCTTGTGAGGTGAGTTGTGGCACGCTGGTCTTGAGGTCCGATGAAAGTGTTTTTTGTTCTTGCAAAGCGAATTTTGGCTCGGGGCCTACCACCTGAGAGTAAACGGCTTTGGCAGATGCGCTCCCTGCGTCAAGCTCGCTGGCTGGAGTCGTTTCGTCGTCGCTCTCCTCGCTGCTGCTGCTATAGCTGGGACCACTTTTGGACGTAACCTCTGGCGGCACGGGCGCGTTGGAAGCATTATTCGCGAGTATGCCGCCAATCGCGTGATCGCTGCTGATATCTCGGCGGTCAGGAGGTCTCTCCGTAACCTTTTCTGCCACCTCCTGATGCATTCTGTTTTGGCGCACGCTTCCGAATGATGGCAAGTCCGGTCGAGGTTTCATAATTTCTTCCATATCGTCGTCGATGAGAGGTGACACCTTTCTAGCAACCGCGGCGCGGGTCGCAGGCGTGAATGAAGGCTGCACGGCGGGAGGCTGATCTGTGAAGCTTACTCGCACACTCTTCTTCTTGCGCGCCGAGCTATCGATGGAAGAAGGAGTGTCTGAAGTCTCGCTCATAGCCTTGCCGCCGTTGGCCATGGGGGAGTTTGCGCGGATGGAGGACGAGGGAGAATGCTTCATTGCTGATTTGACTGGAGATACTCCTCGCTGTGGTGGATCGTGGTGGACAACTTCCATGATTGGTGAAGCGGAGAAACGGGCGGATCGAGACGGGCTGTGCGAGTTGCCTCTGACACGACCACTGCTATCAGAACCGGAACGAGGTACGTCCAGGCTTTCCGATCGATGGCGATTACCTACGGGCGTGACAGCAGATGGAGCCGAGCGCATGGTGGTTTTCGAGAATCCGCTGAAGCCGTTAGTCTGTCTCGTAGAGGGCTTGACACTTCCATTAGTCTCAGCTTCCTGTTCTCCCTCGGGATCCTCCCGAACAACAGATGGTTGCTTCTGCAGTATACCAGCAGCGCGAGGGGACACTGGGCTTCCATTGGGATCTGCTCGAGCAGGGTTGCGTGGTGGAGGTTGTAGGGAGAGTGCTGGTTTGGTCCTCGTCGCAGTGTTGTCTCCGCCCGTTACAAGTACACTGGGTTTTTGCGTCGGTATCTCTGGAACAATCTTTCGTGTGTTTGGGTCATATTCTCCAGGTTTGGCCACAGGCGCTACGGGGGACGCAAGAGTCGGTGACGGTGGTTCTGGTTTCTGCGCAGCCTGGCGTGGCTTTGCGATGAACTTGCGACTGGCCGGATCGTATACCATCACCGTGTCCTGGGGCTCATCTGCAGACGGACTTGTTGCTCCATTTGCGCGCGCAAGATAGCTGCCTTGTGTATTATTCGCAATCTGCTTCTTCTTTGTTGGCCTGTTCGCGGCGCTCGCGATATCGTATTGTGTATTACCGGCATCCTGCTGCGATCTGGCGACATTGGCGGTATGCCGTTGCGCGGGCGGCTTGTCACTAAGAGTTCCCTCGGGCGCAGTAAACCAGGAGCCGCCGGACTTCATGGTCTTCGACGTTGCGACAGGCGAGTGCCCTTGGCCGGAGATGGGACGAGAATAGTTGATCGAGCCAGCGCTACCTTGTCGTTCGAGTTCGTCGAGTTCGGGGACTGTGTTGATCCTGGGTAGAGAGCGCGCAGATGTTCCGGCGCGATCAACACTCGCACCACGTCTGCTCCCACGCGGTGGAGTAGGCGACATGATGCGCTGAGGTGGCTCTGTGCTGGCAGATCGTCGATGACCACCGCCTCGCAGACCAGCGGGTAAGGCGGGGACGGGAGGTGCCTCTGGAGCTGCAGGAATAGCGCCATTGTAGCGACCGGGGGATGGAGATCTGAAGGTACGCTCGCTCATGGAGCCGCTGCTGTTGTTTCTTTGCAGAGTACCTCGTCCAACACCGCCTCGTGTGCCACTTCCAATGATGCTGCCTCCGCCGACCGAAGATTGCGAACCCCTCCGGACCATGCGCTTGGTCTGGATGTTGCCGATGGGCTCCGGGGTGGTTGTGTGAGAGCGCAGGGCTGCGGCCGCTGCTGCTGATGAGAGGCCAGTCTGTGATGCCGGACGAGCGAGGAAGGCTGAGCTCGCGGCGGTCGCGGCTGCGGAGGAAGTGTTGCGGTCAATCGGCTACATGGGAGTCAGTATGAGGGTGCGCATGTTGATGCGACAGCATTGTAGGATAATTGATTGGTGGTTGCTCCATTGCGGTTTGGTTGGCAGCGCTGGATTGAATGGGAGGGATGGATGGGATAGACGTACCGGATTGGCCGAGCTGCCTCGCCGTCGCGAAAACAGATTAGGCATGTTGGCGGCGGCGGCGTGGGTGTAGGCGCGCGTGAGGCCGGTTGTGGAGGGTGTGTCGCAGCAGCAACAGTAGGAATAATAATGTGAGTGACGAGTGGGAAATAGGGACGGCGGGCCGAAAGGGATGGATGAGCAGAGTGGAATGGGCAGGCGATCAGCTAGAGGGTTAGAGTGCCGTGGGTGCCATCATCGTAAAGTCAAAATGTTCGACCTTGGATGGGGTGTGTGCTGTAACTCTGGATGGATGGATGCCCTGGATGGAGGGCGGTGGGGAAGAAGCGCTGGCTGGCTGCAGTAATGATGATGATGCTGCTGCCACTGCTGCTTGCTGCCCGGCGGTGGATGAGAGTAAACAAGAAGCAAGAATAGTATTTGGATATTTGCACAAAGACGGTCGAGAGATGTGTGTGCAGGAATGCAGCAAAGTTGGTAGGGAACGGGCGGGAGTATTATTATTGTGGAAATAGCGGACGTTTGTTTGACGATAGCGCGCGCGACGTGGACGTGAGAGAAAGTGCGTGTACAAGTGTTTTGGCGGGCGTGTCTCGTCTCGCTGCAGCGATCACTCAAAGTGCACGCGCCTCCATGCTCGAATCAGTTCCAATGATCGGCATCTGGCCTCATTGATTGGCATTGCATCCACCAAGCTTTCTCCTTCCAAGGCCCGCAATCATTTGTGCATGCTGACCACTTTGTGCCATTGAGAGGCGCGCACCTTGGGGACACGGCATCATCTCTGCACCACCAAACACCTCACACTTACACTCAAATCTCCAACATCATCACGTCATCACGTGCACACCACTACCTTCTAGCACCACCCGGCACTTCGGCAGCTTGCATCAAGCATCTTCTCTGCCGCCAGCCGTTTTCCCACAATGACACAGATGGCGCACCTAGCTTGCCGCCGCCGCGGCCTCCTGGAACCACAGAACTTCTCTGACAAGAGTCCGCAAAAACCGTTGTGGCTGAGTGTCGTCAGCGCCCGAGCTCCTTCAGAATAATATCAATGCGATCCTCGACCGCCGGGGCAACGCGATTCGAGATGTCTTCAACTTTCTGACGCGCCGCTCAAACTATATCCCACTTGTTATCCACTGCTGCTCGACTAGTGCATTGGGGTACGCGATACCGTCGAGTCGCATATACAATGCAGCAAGCAGTATTTATGTACGTGGCTGTTGACCTTGCTTGGCCTTGCATATCATGTGTCGTTTCCTTGATCTGCGTCGAGCGAAGATGCAAGAACAAAGATGTAACGGTAATGGATGGCTCTCACGTTGCAGCTAACAAGTCTCACCATGAAAATAAGGTACAAATTATGCTCACAAGTTTGCATACACACTGCAATATCAATACTACTGGCCACGGATCCGAAATAATACTTAGTACATCCTGCCGTTGAGACACGAACGAATATACTTTAATACGTGATGGACAAACACAGATTTGACGAGTCGGATGCTCAAACTTTGGATTTACTGCGCTTCAAGACGCACGAAAAATGAGAAGCACTTGGAGTCAGAGGATTTCAATGGACAAACAAAACTTGACATTATGTCGACATACCAATTCATCATTTCCTGGAATGAGAGCGTCAAATCAACCAAAGCCGCAACTCGACGCAAGCTGAAAAGATCCGAAACGAGTCGCAAGTACACGTCTCAAGGGTCGCTTGGACATCTACGCACCAAAGCCAAAGATGGCTTCCATTCCACCACCACCAGACGGGTCCAACGAGATCTTGCCCACCATCTCGGTCATCTCTTTTGTCCACTCATCCAAGGCCTCCACCCACTCCTCAAAACACTGCAAAGCATCATCAGCCCAAGGATCCGGCGTAGGCACAAGGCCCTGCTCCGTCAACGACTTTCTGATCGCAATCACGTCAGCCACCACAGCCTCAGTGGCATGCATGCGCTTCTCCAACTTCTCCACCACATTCAAGGCATCGACGATGAACCTGACAGCAGTCCCGATATTTTTGTTGTCTCCTTTGAGGGCACGATCAGCCTCGGCGATGCAAGAGATCAGATCGGCAAAGCTGTCGGCCACGCAGTCTGCCAGGCGGTTATTGGTGGTTACCAAGTATACCACGTCGAGCATGTCGATCATGTCGTCTTGGAGGTGCGTGCTTTCGCGGACGGCGTATGGCATGCTGTGATACTTTACTCCTGCTGCTCTGTAGCGGGAAAAGAGGTTGTCAGCGTGGCAGACGAGATCGGAGATGGAGGTGAGAAGGTAAGTCTCAAGGGGGTCGGGTTTGGGTGATGTAGGAGAGAGCTCTGCTACAGCTGGGTTGAGAGACGCCATGGTGCAGATGCTTCCTACCTGATCGTTTGAGAGATACCCAGGCTCTGTTGGATCTGGTTTGTCAAGTATCGACTGACTTCAGCAACAAGGCAGTGAGATGCCGGCCCTCGATTTCACCATACACATATGCACAGTCGCTACTCATATCGACAGTCACTTCTGGCTTCAGGCTATGGCCTCTCCACATGCCAGACAAAGAAAACCTAGGACTCGGACGAGATGTTCTTTGACCCACGACGTTCAATTACATTTTACAAAACAAAGAACCTCGACCATTCCTTTCACAGACATCGACACCCAGTGGTCAACAATGCATTGTGACCATTCCATGCACCCAACACTGAAAATCACTTTTAATGCGAAACAGGCCGACACTTGTTGGTGATCTGGCCAGCACACACAGTACCCGCAATCGCAGTGCAAAGATACATTTACACAGTTCTTTGCTATTGCTATTGCGAGTGTCTGCTCACCCCCCACCGACAGCTACCATCTTCCCACAGCCACAGCACCCTCGACAGTCATCCAGAACAGGCAGGAACCCGTTCTAACCATGGCTTCTTCCTCCAACTTCGCTGCTGGCCCTCAGGGACCCACCATGATGGTTCCGGTCACCATCACCTTCGCATGCAAGCATTCCGAGATCCACACCGTCCCCTATACCGCTGGCACTTCTCCTGTCACTTTCATGCTGAATGACCGCCACTGCAGTGCCCCCGAGTGCCAGAAGCGGTTTATCAACAAGTTGAGATCGGAGCTGCAGCTCGCCGGCTTCGCATGCGAATCTGCCCTTCGCAAGTTTATTTTTGTGGAGCCGATGCTCGAGGAGGAGATTATCGCCGCTGGATTTTCCGAAGAGGACCTCGTTGATGCTTTGCTCAACTGCAATCAGCGCTCTGCTACCACTGCGACATACCTTGGCCACCGTGTCTTGCTCACTACGCTTGCCGAGTACGAGACTTCTGTTGACAATGGCCAGATCAACGCTGCCCAGGCCATGCATCTGATCTTCGCTCATCAGGCCGTGCAAGAGAAGCTCATTGCCATCCAGTCCGCCGTCCTTCGCTTGACCCAGAAGAGCTACCCTGCTCCAGCCCTCAAATTCCCCATGCTTGAGGGGATTCAGAGCCACGAGCCCAACTGGGGCAAGCAGGAGCTTGCGACTCTTCAGAGCTCGGACGAAGGCAAGGCGATTCTCGCGCTCCCTCTGGCAAATGACAACATCCTCTTGGCCAAATCCAGCATCCTCTCCTCGCAAAACGAGCAGGCGGAGCTCGCCCAGCTCCAATCCATGGAGCGCGCCTCTTTCTTCAGCGACTACCTCGGCACCGAGCAGCTCCACGCTTCAGGCGCCATGATGTCGTCGCAGCAGATGCTGGATGCCATGTCCACCCCTCCGTCCTCCGTCTCTGACGAGTCCTCTTCGCAGATGGACGTCGACGCTTCCGCGCCATCTTCCGTTTCCTCCTCCTCAGCTGACATCCGCTCCCTGCGCCCCGATCGTGTTCTTTCGAAGCACATGGCCGCTCACAAGTGTCTCGGCCTCGACATGGACAAGATCCACGCCTACTCCGGTAAGTCGTACACCGCGCTCACTAACCCTTGGTGGGACGCCGCGAAGAAGGATGCTGCTTAGGTCGATCTTCCTCTTCGTCTGGCTTGTAAAAGTACAGGTAAGTGCGATCTTTCTTTGGAACGGGCGTTTTGTTTATTTTTGAAACGAAACGGAACAGGCAAGTCAGAGAAGAAGACTACTACTAAGGCAGTCCTGCAACGGCCAGTACTTGCCGCCCCCCTGGTTGGGTTTCTCCAGGGGGTTTTCATTTGGGTTCCTCGCTCCGGTCTATCGTGCCAGATAATGCACAGATCGTTGAAGCTGGCACGATGGAACTAAGGCAGTACTGCAACGGACAGTACTCGCCGCCCCCCTGGTTGGGTTTCTCCAGGGGGTTTCTTTGGTGCCCGGCTTTGTTTTTTTCTGGTGCTAGATATGTGATTCGATATTTTTCGATACATATGATAATGATCAAATGGTTTGGTTGTCTGAAACATGAAATGTCTACGTCTCACACTCTCTGTCTCTCTCTTTCTCAATGCAACGAATAATAATCATCGAATGTAAATTCAACAACGTCAATTGTGTCAGAAGAACTTCCTCGTCATTGGGCCCTCATAAGATCGAAGCGAGATATATCGTGTTTCCTGTAATATATTCCCTGCACATGCATGCACCTCGAGAAGTGATGTCTCTCAGCGCCGAGTCTCGGCCGGATGGCTGTGAATGTAGAACAGCACCAACAGGGACATGTACTATTGACATTTCCCAAGCGTGCGTCCCTGACCTTCGCATGTCGCTTTGCTCTCAATCATCTGGTGCTGCAAACGTGGTCAGAAACTGTATCTGACCAAGACACAAAATCTGACATTCCCAAACTTGATATCCGGTAGGTACGGATCACTCGTCCACACACAAAAGGTAGGAGGGCACTCATCTCCGGTCTTTTCGAGCACCGCAACCTTCAAGCACCTCTCCACTTCCGAAAGAAAAATACCTATAGACCAACCAGAAGACTTCCTCTACACGTACACCTCACACACAGCAAGACTACACAACTAAACCACCTCACCCACACACACAATGTCCGCCACCGACGACTGGACCTTCGTCCCCCGAAAAAAGCACTCCAAAGCACCCCCCAAAACCCGCTTCAGCAACACCCCGCCCACCACCATCAAAGACGCAACCCTCGAGTCCATCGCCGCCGAATTCGGCGCCAAAGGCCGCCTCTGGAAACGCAGCGCCGCCCGCGCACAATTCCACCGCACGCTCGCCCTCCTTCGCCCCGAAACCGGCTGGCAACTAGATACAGCAGTCTGCCTAGGCACCGGCAGTTTCACCCGCGACAATTTCGAGTGCCGCAAGCGCACGATGGCGCAGTTTGCGATGTTCGTGGATACGCTGGAGTACTTGCAGGAGCAGCAGAAAGAGAAGAAGATTAGGGTGGTTGTACAGGAGGGGTATTATAATGAGCTTGATAAGAAGTTTCTCGAGAATTTGGGGATGGAAGTGCCGGTTTACGAACCGCATGTTTATCCTATATTGGATTGCGGGCCTGCGACGGAGACTTTTGGGGAGCGGACGTTTGTTTGTGAACTTTTTATTGAGCATACGGAGGGGACGGTGAGGGCGTTGACGCAGAGGGGGAATAAGTTGCTTGTGAGCACGTCGAGGATGATGTGTACGAGGGGATTTCAGCCGGGGGAGAGTTTTAAGGAGGGCGACCATAAGAGGTTGTTGGGGAGAATCGATGAGAAGTATAGGGCTATGCGGTTCCCTTACTTTGAGGAGGATCCGAATGTTTTTGAGGGGTTGGATATACTGGCGCCGGAGGTGCAGGAGGAGGACGATTGAGTGTGGAAGGGTGGCATTTCAATTGTCATTCATGTGGCATACATTCGACTCTCGGGACACTACTTGATATCCTTGCTCTGCACGACAGTCGCGAAAGCGTCTGCAAGCTCGTGCATCACGATTTTGGTCAGATCATCGCCGGACACGCCAGGAATATCGCGGTCGCCCACGGCGTCCTCTGCGATCAAAACATCGTATCCAAAACGCGCGGCATCGCGTGCAGTCGTGGAAACACAAACGTGTGCCTGCGAAAACAAGTCAGCCTTCCAGCCACCATCAACACTACGCCCACCTCAAGAAAAGACTCACCATATACCCCGTCAAAACAACCTTCGTCCCCGCCTCACTCCCAAGGTACTCCTGCAAATCCGTATCCGCAAACGAACTCGGGTGGTTCTTCCCAATCACCTTCTCCCCCTCCCTCGGCTCCAGCTCCTCAAACTCCTTCGCGAGCTTCGAATCGGGCGTAAACACCGGCGCGCCGTTGGGAGTCTGGTGCACGACGTGCACGACTCGGCCCTTGGCTTCGCGATACTTCTGGAGCAAAGAAGCGATGGCTTTGCGCGAGGAAGCGGCGTTGGTGACTTTGAGCTTGCCTTCGGCGTACTCGTTCTGCGCGTCGATGATGATGAGGGTGCTGTTGGTGGGGGAAGCGGTGGAGGGTCCCACGCCGACGATTTGGAGGAAGGATTGGACGGCCATTGTTTTTGGAGGTTCGGTGTATAGGATCTGAGTCTTGGAGTATAAATGTTTTGCACAAATGTTGTTACGGGGGTCGAGACACGAGGTATATAACGATCGGAACAGAGTAATTCAGACTAAATACCTGTCTTTTTTGCTTCTTTTGCCCTCTTTCGCCTTACAAATGCCCCTCGGTATAAAACGACCCCGCATGTCGTCAATCGTTGTGGGTCTGGACTCTGGACCTGCGGCGATTTAGAGTTTGGGGACCTTGATGGTGGTGTATGCCGACTTCATCGTGCCTAGGCTATGCTGCTAGTGGTGGAATTACAATTGGTACAGTAGCATGTTTTGTTAACCTATCGACCTCAGATGTCCACTGCACTTGCATTTAGTTTGCCCGACTCTACGTGCAAGGGAACCATGTCAACACCTCATTGTGGTGCTGCGGACAGGAGGTGAGAACGATCAGCTGTGGTCACTGAAAGCACATGTTGGCCATTGAAATACTGTGAGATGCAATTTTTATTAATGCTGGCTAATTTATACTTCCGATTGCTGACATAGTTGTACAAGTTCATCATCAAAACGCTGTCGATCCTGGGAACTTGTCGGTCGCATGGACATGCCGAGCATGTCTCTCCCGTCGACTTCATCATCGCCTTTTTTCTTGTTTTCTCATTTTGTTATCTGCGAAAAGGTGGAGTCCTCGCTCGTCACTTCTCCAGCGTAGAAACCACTCGAAAATTTGGTGATGGTGTCATTTCGCTGACTGCTCCTTCCTTGGGCGCTCCGCCGTGAGGTTTCGATGTTTCTTGGTGGTAACTACAGCTCATTCCAGGAGTTCGTCAAAGTCTGTGACCTTGATTCCGTAGTGCTTCTGGTGCAGATTGACCTGCCTTTTCATGCCTTCAGGAAGAGAACGAAGGAGATCCATGTCGAGCCAGCCCTGAGAACGGTCTTGCTGGAGCAAGTGGTTGTGGTAAGATGTGATTGGGAGAGGTAGTTGGACCGCACTGCACTGATCGAACGGCAGGTGCTTGCGGGTAACCACAGCGTCTTGGTCGGGCTGGCGCGAGAGTATTTCAATGTCGTGGACGAGATGCGGATGGCGTTCAGAGCCTGTCAAGTACTCTACCACCTCCCCTACGGTTGCATGATAGCCGTCTGCGCCGCAGTAAAGGTTCCTCCACAGCATGACGCTGTAGCAGAGGCGCCTGAGCTGCGGTGGAACGTTGCGCAAGCTTCTGTTTCCGTTTTCTGCTGCGATCTGCCTTATCGTTGCATGAATGCTATCGCCAGCCTCTCGGAGGACTTCGTGGTCTCTCGCCTTCGCCGCGCAACATCCGGCGTTCATCCAAGCCTCCAGTGCAAGAATGTCGCAAGCTTCGGCAATCTTGGGACATGCTATGCGGAAGTCTTGACGTTGCCTCTGGCGACCTTCAAGCATGAACGAAAATACCCCAAGTGTGAGAGCGATCGTACGGTAGAGAGCCATCACAAACTTGATATCGTCGTGCAACACCGCAGCGTCAGCCACATCTTTCGCCAGCGGCAAAGCCTCGACATATCTCCCCTTGAAAGCAGGAACGCAACTCAGAGTAGGACTCATGGTGCGCTTCAGAAGCTCAATCTCTTGGAAATCGCAGACGGTGCCTTCGATTGTTACCCTCTGGCTTGGAGCAAGGATCCGACTCATCGGTGCAAGTATCTGACGCTGTGTCGCCGCGTCCATCTGGCGGTACTTGGTGTTTCTCAGCGTACACTGGAACTGCGGTGCTTCGGAAACCGGAATCGCAGACAGCCATGAATGCTCAATCACCGGGACTCCTGCTCCATCTCGGTCTAGGGTCACGGCCAGGCCCTTAAGCGTGCACGTGGTTCCTGCTGTGGTCATGATAAGACAAAAGACATTGAGATCGCGAGCCAAGAAGATCACAGACTGCAGGGAGTCGTTGCCACTGATCATCGGATCTCTGGAGCCAGCTTCGCCCGGTGTGACGTGAATGTGTACGGAATGCTCCTTCATCCTCGGTGCATGCTTGTTTGATACGATTGGCAGCCAGAAAAGACCTCCGTTCTCGTTTCCAAGCCCGAAGTACTTGTAGCTGAGTACAACGAATACGTTGCGTTTGTAAAAGAGCTCCTCGGCTTCATCGTGGATGGCGTGGTTGACGCCGAGGATGTTGGTGTTGAAGTGATAGGCTCGAGGTCCGGCGCGGTCGTTGTCGAAGTCGTCGTCATGCTCTTTTTGGTTCCATGTTCTCTTCGTACGAACATACTCGCCATCGAGCAGGTAGCCGTAGATTCTAGAGAAAAGAGAGTCATTAGTGAGTTGCCCAAGACTTCGTTTGTTCTCCGGCTCGCACTCACTGATCGCGCAGCTCCCTCGGGAGTGGGAAATTTGGTAGTCTCGGTGAACCGAGTGACATGTCAGAGAGCGTAGTGATGACCTTCCTGCCTGCCATATTGGCTGCAAGGGGGTTGTAGTTCGTGAAGATTGCGTTGCGAGGTGGTGTTACGGTTAGTCAGACGGCTAGGCGATGACGGTCATGTTGTGAGTGGTAATAGGAAGGGAGGTAGAAAGGTGTGTTTGCAGTGCGACTGTCGGAGAAAAGAGCTGCTCATGCAGTTGTTTGTTGTGCAAGCGGCGGCACATCCCGCAAAGTGGCATGTGATCATGTGAAAGTGCCTGGGGGGGACTTTGCAAAGTGAAAGCACACGCCGTGTAGGGAAGCACATCAGAACTCAGACTTACAGCGCACTTGCTACATCCATTTCCGAGACACATCGCTACCTTGTCCTGAAGTTTGCTTGGTGGTTCATCGAGATCCAGTTCTGGCAGTCTGTTCGTCATTTGTTTCTCAAGCAGCTTGAGCCTCCGCTTCCCGAATCTCTTCCCCATCAGCCCGAGCCATCGCCTCCCATTGTCGTTCTCGATCCGCCAGCGACTCTAGCTCCCTCTGCTCTTTCTCAAATCCATGCGTCAAAACCCTCAGCTTGCTCATGAATGGATCCTTGTCCAGGTACGCGCCCCGCAGCCATCTCTCCTTCCCGGCATCGGCAACTTCGAAAGCCTTCCGAGCGTGCAGAACCCTCCGGTTGTCAAACAGAACACACTCACCCGGCTTCATCATGCGTTCGTGGATGTTCTCCTCCTTGTGAATGATGTCATTGAACTTCCGTGCAGCCGGATGCCAATGGCGCACATGGTCTTCCATCTGTGAGGTCAGGTTCTTCCACGGAGCGTAGAGGTGGGAGTTTGCGGTCTGGAAAGGTGCCTGGAAAGGTGGTGCCCACGACACGGCCTCTAAATAGTCTTCTAGTTTGAACATTCCTCGCAAATTCGGGTCACACTTCTTCCGTTCCGCGTGTGCTCGAAAGCCCTTGAAGGTGGTGAAGTTATTGCCTCCAAAGCTTAGCGGTGCAAGCTCGATCAGTGGGCGGGATTGTTGGTAGTAGTGGGAGTCGATGTGATCGTAGTGGAACGTTATGAGGCGCTTCTCCAGCTCGCAGAATGCCTCTTCGTCCGAATGATACAGTTCTGAAATCGCCTTGAAGCTGTCCGTAAAGAGGCTTGCGCCACCAGCCGCGGAGGAGCGGATGCAGTGCAGGAACTGTAGGTGCGGCGGCTGTTCCATGTACATGAGATCCATGTGGAAGCCCAGATCTTGGCTGGTGTATGCGACGTTCTTTGCTTCAGGGACAGAGCGCACATCCCAAGTGTCGCCATAGAAGGTATTCTTCAGAGGTCCAATGCGCTGCACGATGCGCGATACAGAGTCGGGCGACTCGGGGACGTCCTTGAGGAAAAGTAGGCCGTGGGAGTGGAGTTGTTGGAGAGCCTTATAGAGGATGGTGTCATCTTCCATATATGCTTCGTAGGTGAGATCTGAGACTTCACTCCGGAATTGTGAGTCTGTCCATAGTCGACGAGCTGGAAGTGAGGGCAGGGTTTTGGAAGAACCGCGAGCAGCCATTGCATCGAACATTTCCGTCGTGAAGACACTAGTGTGTGACTCGTCGAATCCTGGGATGTCGTTGCTCCATTCGATCTCGACGCCATTGGGTACCTCGGTCACATTCCTCAAGGTAATATTTGGCGGAATGTCGACAGTCGAGAAGAGCTTCTGGCGGGTGGATTGATCGACACATCGAGGACATGTGCACATGTCTCGGAGAGTCATGACAGGCACAACATGATCTAGGTCTTCGGGTTGCTCAGCAAGGCTCAAAGCGCTAGCTTTAAGAGCTTTTCTTTTTGGCTGGTATCGGATGACATTTTGTTCTCGCTCTGGTCGAAGCGGCTGTGGCAGGTCCTTTACGGGTTGCTCGGCAAACCGTTCAGCGTATTCTCGTCGACGTTGCCAATCTGGCCTGAACTTGAAAGGATCTTGTTCTTGCTCTGGTCGGAACGGATTTGCCAGGTAATCTTCTTGGAGTTCTACATCCTTATGTCTCCTGGCGTCGTGGTATGTGATTCGTGGTGCTGGCGTGCTGAGAGGACGAATGTGATTGACGTTGAGCTTGAACTGTCGAGTTGAGCGTGTCAAGCGACTGGCAGTTCTGCGTGATACAAACATCGTTGTGTATTAGTCATACATGTATATGTACAAAGTGTAATCTGACTAGCCCGGATATCATCGTGTCAATGTTTATATCGTCGCGCGAAGTGGAGACCACGTCGGCGTTCGAAACTCAGGCCTCGGCTCATCGGAGCTTGGAGGAAGGCGCGAACCCTGACCCTAATCTTAAATTAGCAACAAGCTCAATCGTTCCTGCTGCGGCTCTGCAAACAAATGTAAGATTGAAGCTCATTCAAAACTTCTTGTTCACAAACACATTCCAACATCTTGTAATTTTCGGACACTCCAGGTCGGTGACTGATGGATGTCTCCTGCCGCAGAGCCTCTCCGCGATGAGGTATGCTATCGAAGGAAGAGCTGTGATCAAGTACTTAGCTAACACCACCAAGGGAACTCGCTCACAAGTCGTTGTCGCCGGCGCAATAGCAGGCCTGGTCTCACGGTTCTGCATTGCACCTCTCGATGTCCTCAAAATCCGTCTTCAGCTGCAGTACCACTCCCTCGCCGATCCGCTAGCTACAAACACTCCTTTTCGCAAACCATTGGGTGTCGCGCAAGTTGCGCGCAACATTTTCTACCATGAGGGCATAACCGGCTTCTGGAAGGGGAACATACCAGCTGAAGGCCTATATCTCAGCTATGGCGCTGCCCAATTTCTTGCCTATAGGAGCGCTACACAGGCTATAGATGCCTTGAACACCGACAAGAATGGCGAAAGGAGATGGGCTATACCTGGTGCAGCGAAATCTTTCGTCGCAGGAGCCGCAGCTGGTACAGCAGCCACTACGGTGACATATCCACTGGATCTTCTGCGCACGCGCTTCGCTGCTCAAGGAACCGAAAAGGTCTACGAAGGCCTCCTCTCCAGTATCCGCGACATCAAGCGCAACGAGGGATTTGGAGGCTATTTCCGTGGCCTCGGCGCAGGCATTGGCCAGATAGTACCTTACATGGGTCTCTTCTTCGCATTCTACGAGGGTCTGAAGCCCGCACTTGCAGGTGTTTCGCTTCCGTTTGGCTCAGGAGATGCTGTGGCTGGTATTACAGCCAGTGTGCTGTCGAAAACCATGGTTTTCCCTTTGGATACGGTGAGGAAGAGACTACAAGTCCAAGGTCCTTTGAGGCATAAATACGTTGGTGGACACAAGACGCCGGTCTACGATAGTGGTGTGATTGGGACTCTGAAAATGATTGTGAGGAAGGAAGGAACGATGGGTCTGTATAGAGGGCTGAGCGTGAGTCTGGTCAAGGCGGCGCCGGCGAGTGCGATCACGATGTGGACGTATGAGCGGGCGTTGGACGTGATAAAGAAGATGCAAGAAGAGGATGAGTAAAAACTAATTAACCTTCTGACTGGGATTCCCTTGCCATTCACCCTGTTCAGTCTGCAGCCAACCAGCAAGGTCCTATTATGATGAATAAACATGGCAATCTTCAGATGTTCGATGTCGTAAATGCAGTGGAAGAATCACAGCGATTTCAGATAATGAGTTGCCTCGAGTCAGCCGATGGGACCTCAATGCCATGACACGATTGCGTTTTTTCAAGGGTACTCAAGCATTGTTAAGATCTTACGTGCATATGTATACTCCTCTTACCTGCATCTGATTTTATGCACATGCAACGCAACATACATGTAAAAATCTGGACCGTAGCTAATGTACTAGGGTTAGGGCCTGTCACCCTAAGCTCCTTTTGACGAAAACATGCACATGTGTACATGTGCATCCTACTAGCAGAGATCGAGATCTTGGACGCAAGAAGGAGATACCTCATATCAGAGTGGATTACCAGGTTGTTGTGAAAGTCTATAATCTTGAAATTAATCACTTGACTGTCAAAAGCAGGAAAGCCTACGTTCATCATGTCAAAGGGAATTGTAAGCATCAGAATCGACACACGTCAGCGGACGATCTCCTCCCTACTAACCCCTCGCTTGTCCAACCATTGATCTCAACTACTGTGACACGACATTGTTCTGTCTTACTTGATGACTGATTTGTCAATGCCAAAGCTCTAGCCGTCGACCACCATCTTGATCTGTAAGCATAGAACGTTGTTTCGATCAGTAAGCTGGTATCATTGTACAGTGAGCAGGATTACAGCCGCACGAGCATGGAGAAATGTTGATGACAACGAGCGGCGAACGATGCCGGAATGCTATAAAGCTTGGCTGCCATTGAGACTATGCCCCCAATCAGCCATTGAAACCCCAACGACAAAATGTTTCGCAACATGCAATCGATCATTTCCGTTCTCCTACTCTTTTCTAGAGCATTGACGCTCGTCCTCGCCTCCAGTCCCCTTCCAAACATACGCGCCACATACGCAAGCTCGCCAGCACCGTTCACTATCGACGTACAACCTCGTTTCATCGACGACGTCCGCCAGCGTGTCACCAATGCCCGCTCGCCGATTCCCCCAGGAGGATATGAGCCAGACTACTCCGAAGGCCCAACCCTCGGCAACTTCACCACGCTGCGTGACTACTGGCTCGACCACTACGACTGGTTTGCGGAGCAGGCCTCCATCAACTCGAAATTGAAGCAGTTCACGACGACGGTTCAATCACCAGACTCGAACTACACCCACGATGTTCCGCTTCATTTTGTGCACCATCGCTCTGAAAGAGCCGATGCCATTCCGCTGTTGTTCGTGCACGGATGGCCGGGGTCATTCCTCGAGGTCACGAAGATCATAGACCTTCTTACAAACCCGCCGAACTCTTCTGTTCCAGCGTTCCATGTCGTTGCACCGTCGATTCCAGGATTCGGCTTCTCGCCTGCTCCTCCTCATAATAATTACGGCACCTCTGAAGCAGGCCACAGCTTCCATGCGCTGATGCAGCAGCTCAATTACACAAAGTATGTGTATCAAGGCGGTGATATTGGCGGCTGGATCCTGCGTCACCAAGCGGCTTCCTACCCAGATCAGCTCGTTACAGCACTTTCCAATTTCTGGATCCAAAAGCCCAATGACACCGACTTGGCTCGCTATGCTGCGAACGAAACGAGCGAAGGCGAGACCACGTACATCCGGACAGTCGAGAACTACATCGTCAATCTCAGCGGCTATCGCGTCGAACAGCAGACGCAGCCATTGACGCTAGGTTACCTTGCAAGCGATTCGCCGTTGGGTTTCGCTTTGTGGATCTACGCACTCATGCGACTCGATGTCGAGCCCGGTAGCCCGAACTGGACGCCCGGCGAAATCATCACGTGGTCGCTGATGTACACTATCCAAGGTCCGCTTGGCGGGTTCCGTATGTACAGAGGCATGTTTCTGGAGAACGATTTCCATGGCACTGGCTTCGGCACGCCGCCTTTCGTTACCCAGCCTGTAGGCGTTACTCAGCGGCCTTACGATTTTGGCGTCGGATTGCCGCTGGAGTGGATGCAAAGAGGTGGTAATGTCAAGGCAGTGTACGTACATGACCATGGAGGGCACTTCGCGGCGTATAGGAGCCCGGACTCATTGGCGGATGATATGTATCGGTGGTTTGGCGATCGGGAGCTTTCGGGGACGAGTGTCTTCTATTGAAAGTTTTCAGTGGAAGTACATTGTTGTGTGAGTATGTGAGTGGTGTACACATCTGAATTGCAAAGGGGTCGATAGATCGTCGCGAATTCATTGACTGGTCCTGATCTGAGCGCAATGATCGGATGGCGGTGTTACCATAGCAGGGGCTAGCTCCAGCATTTCTGATAATTGTCAATCAAACCAGCGGCACGAACCGATTGGCGTCAGTATGTTTCGGTGTCTGACAAATGCCTTCCTATGCTCAGATCATTGCCTATGGTATCTTGCGGTCTGGCTCCGACGCCTGTACTGCTCGCCATGCCGCTGAGAGGCCAACGTGGACTTTGAAGTCAGACCACGAGCGTATACATCTCTGGACCCTGTTGACACCTACTCGCCGGCGCACAGTGAGCAAGCATTTCAAGGCTGCGATACTTCGACCGCCGAACCAAGTACAACTTGGCGTACAGCTCTGCGGGGTGGTCATAGTCCCCACCTATCCACACTACCTGTATCTTCTAATGGTCTTGGCCGCGCTGTTTGCTGCAGATTGATGTCCCTGGTGATTTCTGCTGCATGCAGAGGAGATCTGGAACTCGGCCGATCATGGAAAAAGCAATGCCAGTAACCACTTGGCCAATAGGAAGCCCCGGTTCAGACATGCGAAAAGATCAGCGAAGCATCTCGCCTACCTGCCTCTGTCAGGCAACGAGTGGACCTGGTAATAGGCGTAGCGTGGCGCACGGAAAGCAGTTGGAACGAGCCGGTGCATGCGAACATGCAATCGAAATAGTGTTCTCGAAGCAGGGGTCTCCTGGTCATGGTTTGCCACTGATGCTTGATTGGCGACGCTGTGTAGATCTGTAAGTGCCATCGTGGGTTCTTGCCTGTTCGTTTTGACGTTACTTCGAATTGACGATGGCAATAATCTTGGCAGAACGGAGAGAGACCAAACGCTGTGCGTGGCCATTCTACATGACCGCGACTGGAAACATGAGTGGTCCCCTTGTTCAGTGATATCCTTACCAACAGACAACCGGAGAATGCGCCGTGCAATGCCGACATGAGATCGGATCCAAACGGAGATGAAAGGGTCGCGTGCCTCAGCGCTCGTTTCTCCGGAGGCCAGCCAGAAAACACGTGGGCCCTCACGGCCGCACCGCATGGGGTCGGAGGTCCCACAAAACGCCCTTCATCAGAGTAAAAGGGCGTGTGGGGCAGACTGCGTATAGCATACAGAACAATGTTGAAGATCGCGTGCGTGTTGAAACATCACTTACGGAGACGTGGGAGGCCAAGTGGATCTGAGTCTCGAAGATGTCTTGGGCATCTCCAAGACAGTCAAGCTATTAGCCGGTGTTGGCATCGGTGGCAAGCGACGATGCCCAGATGCTGGGCTTGCTTGTGTCGGTTGAAGCACTCGTATTTGGCAGCGCAATTGGGTTCTGCTCGCGTGATCCTTTCGATGATTCGATTAATATGCTCGTTGACCTGCAGCGGGAGCGTTGCACTGGTTCAGCGAAGTGCATATCGGAGTCAACGACATGCCTGCGACGACAGCAATTGGTGGAGGCAAGGTGGTACTCGCTCTCGGCGGGCTTCCTGATGTGATCGGATGAGATGCGATGGACGCCACCGGGAGAGTGTCGAGAGCGTCTGCTGCGGTCGAGAGATGTTCGTGGGAGGAAGTCTGACCCCACGTGGACGTTTGATTGGCTCCGCTCCTAGCGCCAAGCTAGCCAAGAGGGCCAAGACATCTTGCGAGAAGTCAAGTCTCCAGAGACGCTTGATTCCACGCGAAGAAGTGCCATGAGGGCTCAAGCTAACGCTTCCTAAATCTTCGCTCACACGAGTCGAGACCGTAGCGAGT
The DNA here is from genome assembly GCA_037042865.1 of Epicoccum sp. F181. Taxonomy (NCBI): domain Eukaryota; kingdom Fungi; phylum Ascomycota; class Dothideomycetes; order Pleosporales; family Didymellaceae; genus Epicoccum; species Epicoccum sp. F181. The sequence goes on along the minus strand of JAJSLS010000024.1, from coordinate 414,770 downwards.
CGATAGTTGTTTGCCGCAGAGACCATGGCTGTCCTTCGAGTATGTAGCACCGACGGCGAATCACAGTGCTCCATTCATCAGCGTGGCTACCATTCCTCAGCCTTTCACTTCACGCGTCTGCTTCTCTCGGTGTTGTCCGCAGGGCCAAGAAAGGGCCACTCGATCCTCTAGAAGTACATATAATCCATATAGCCTTGTCTTTCTCCAAGACGGTTCAGCTCATCACTCAGATCATCACCTCACCATCAACGTCCATTGACCACAGGTCGTCGTCAAGATGGTGCTCTCCGAATACACCTACATCTTCGCCATTGGCACTTTCTTTGCCATGTTGGATGCCTACAACAACGGTGCCAACGATGTCGCCAACGCCTGGGCCACTAGTGTCTCCTCCAGGAGTATCTCCTACAGACAAGCCATGGTCTTCGGCACATGCTTCGAACTTCTCGGAGCCATTACAGTCGGAGCCCGTACCGCCGACACGATCAAGAACGGAATCATTCCTAACAGTGCATTCGAAGGCAATGCCGGCGTTCAGATGTTGGCTTTCACCTGTGCTCTCGCCGCTGCATCTTCCTGGGTCATGTGGTGCACTCGCCACTCTGCTCACGTCTCGTCTACTTACTCGCTCATCTCGGCGGTTGCTGGTGTCGGTGTTGCTCTCGCTGGTGCTGACAAGGTCCAGTGGGGATGGAACAACGGCAAGGGTCTCGGTGCTATCTTTGCCGGTCTTGGAATGGCTCCTGCGATTTCTGCCGGCTTTGGTGCGACCATCTTCATGCTGATCAAGCTGGTTGTCCACGTTCGCAAGAACCCTATCCCATGGGCTGTCTGGACTTCGCCGTTCTTCTTCCTGGTCGCAGGAACCATTTGCACTCTGTCCATCGTCTACAAGGGCTCTCCTAACCTTGGCCTTGGCAAGAAGCCCGCTTGGTACATTGCCGCTGTCACTATGGGTACTGGCGGAGGTGTTGCCATTCTGGCTGCTATCTTCTTTGTGCCATTTGTGCACGCCAGGATCATCAAGCGAGATGCAGGCGTCAAGTGGTACATGTTCATCCAGGGTCCTCTTCTCTTCCGTCGCCCGTGGCCTCAAGACAGCGAGCGTGCTGTCGTTCCCAACTATGCAGTCGTCCAGCACGACGAGACCGAGACCATTTCTGATTTCACCTCTTCCGAGACCGACGCTCCCATTAGCAAGCAGGTTGTCGAGAACGAGAAGGCCTTCGATCAGGTCTCTCGTGAGATCAGCGGCAAGCAGCTTACCACAAAGGAATTGAACGCTTTGAGCGAGCAGCGCTTGAACGAGAAACTCATGAAGGGCAAGGGACCCCTCGCCTGGGCTCTTCGCTGCCTCCGTGATAACCCAATGGGCGCTGGCCAGATCTACGAGTTCCACAACATGAAGATTGTCGCCAAGCGTATCCCTGCGTACATTGTCAGTGGCGCTCTCTACGGTCTGCACTACGACATCCACGCTGCTCAGTCTGGCACTGCCGGCACACCTGAAGGCGCACGCATGGAACGCGTCTATGCAAGTGCCGAAAAGTACAGCAATGAAGTTGAGCATTCGTACTCGTTTGTTCAGGTCCTCACTGCCTGCACTGCCTCTTTCGCTCACGGAGCCAACGATATCGTAAGTCAACCACTTTCCCAGCTATTCAGCCAGAAACTAACGTTCTACAGGGTAACTCCGTTGGTCCCTGGGCCGTCATCTACTCTGCCTGGTCAACTGGCAACGCCGCAGCAGCCAAGGCTCCCGTGCCCGTTTGGCAGCTCGCCGTTCTCGCTCTTGTCATCTCACTGGGCCTTGTCACTTACGGCTACAACATCATGAAGGGTAAGCCCTCCTCAAACACTCATTGACGTCGGAACAACACTAACAAACCCCTCACAGTCATGGGCAACAAAATCACCTACCACTCGCCTTCCCGCGGCTGCAGCATGGAAATGGGCGCCGCCATTACGGTCCTCGTCTTCTCGCAATTCTCCCTCCCTGTCTCGACATCGATGTGCATCACCGGTGCTACCGTCGGCGTCGGTCTGTGCAATGGCACGTATAAGGCTGTCAACTGGCAGCGTATCGGCCTGCTCGTTACTGCCTGGATCATGACCATCCCGATCGCCGGCACTCTCGGCGGTGTGCTGATGGGTCTGTTCCTCAATGCGCCTCATTTCAGCTAGATGGCTTGAATCTATTCTGAGCCTGTCTTCGAGGTGGATTTGAGGACGTCCAGAAAAGAAAAAGTTTTTATGGGAACAGGTGCTGCTGCATATACTGTTGAGCGGCCTCACGATGGCGTTTTTGGGTCTTCGTTTTTGAGATGTCTAGTCAATTATATACCCCACGACAGATCGTGACAAATGCATGACATTATCTAATTCAATCGTGTTCCAAATTGGCGGCGTCGACGGGTCGGCGACCATATGCTGTCGTCTGGTGGTGTAGCGATCTCAATGAGGCAAGTGCGATGGAGACGAAGCTGGTAGCCACCACGATTGCCATGGAGTTGTCGCTCACATCTCACTGGCCTTGCAGTAATACTAGAGACACATTGACAGTACCAAGCTCGAACATCCATCACTCCTGCCACACAAATATGATCGATATCTCACTGGTCTTGCGAAATTTATTGAGGATATACCGGCGCTGCCCACGAGTGATATCGATGCTGCTTACCGCGGAGATATCGTTAACATCTCAATGGCCTTCAAGACTCATGGGGGACAGAGTGACCGCGTCAAGCTGGGAGATCAACGACACTTGCCACTGAGATGTGAGTAGAATCTCAATGGTTCGACAATCCTGTTCGGGGCGCATCAACTGCGCCGGGCTGGAGGACTCACGACGCTCGCCACCGAATCATCGCCAATATCTCACTGGTCTGTCCACTACGCTGAAGACGTATTGTCGAAGCTGAGCGAAAAGCACGATGGTCCTTGCCACTGAGACACTGAGACACTCTCAGTATCTCATTGGTCTCACGAATTCATCGACGCTGTATTCGACAAGTCGGGCGGAAAGACTTCACGATACTTGCCGCGGAGAAACCAGTGTACTGATGTGATGTTTGCAATGATTTAGTCATACTTCTGACCAGCAGAAGTGTTCGATCCTCGAAGTCGTTGAGCTAACGATTGTCTTCGCTCAGCACCTCAGCGGCATGGCGGTCTTGTCAAATGCACCGATATAAGAATTTACGAGGCCTGATATCGTTCTATTGCCCATCAGTCCATGTGCGGGTGAAGGCTGATGAAACGATGAAAAGTGAAGGCTGAGATGAATTCACATGCCAACAATCGTATCTGTCACGTGCAAAAGCCTCGTGCATGAAAAGACAATAACAATTGAAGCACACCAGATCAGATATCTCAACAACCTCTCCTCGACAAAACAAACCTTCGAGAGCTCTTCAAACAACCTCTTCACTCCGCAACTTCTCGACACAGTCACGGACCGCGTTGTGAGTGAAGTCGACCGCACCAGACGTCTTGCGGTTCGTGACAAGTGAGCGTCGCGCCGCAAGTGAACGATTGCAGTGCTACCAGAGAGAGTTCCTATATCAGTCAAACTGCTAGCAGGCACAACACACGACCTCACCCACAAACACACACCACTACCACAATAGCAATCCCACCATCAAAATGACCAACCACCACAAAAAACCCAAACTCGGCTCCAGCCCGCTCAAAATAACCACAACACCAACCCCAACCGAAGAACCGTCCCCTCTTTCCAACAACTACTACGAAGACATCCACTCGCCCCTCTCCAGCACCTGCGTCCGCAGCACCAGCAGCCAAGACCCCGTCCTCAGCCGCGGCGAGCTCATCAACATCATGTCAACAATCTCCAACTTCGCCCTGCACTACGCCGCCGTATACCACGCCATCGGCTGCAGCTACCACCTGCTGCCCTTCTCCACACGCCGCAGCAATTGGATCGTCAGCGACATGCGCTGCATCGTCGACCTCGCGCTGAACGCTTCGCACTACAAGCAGCTGCCGGACTTGGTGTACATCTTCAGCGAGGTAAGTCTTCGTCTTGCTGAGGCGCAGTCCTTGCTTGGAGATTATCGCAGGGATTGGCAGGTTGCTGAGAAGCTGCTGAGGCGCTGCGATACGTTGCTGCAGGAGGCGGAAGTGAGGTTGTATTTCTTGAAGGAGGGGGTGTGGAATATGTGGTTTTTGGTGGACAAGGATGAGAGGGTGGTGTTTGATGAGGGAGAGGAAATTGAGAGGGCGAGGGCAGCGTTTAGGGATAGGTGGTTGAGTGTGTTGCCGCAGATGTGCTTTCTGGGGCAGAAGAGGGAGAAGGAGTTGCAGGAGCAGATGATGAGGGAAGGTCAGGACCAGGGACAGGGTGGACGGAGGTGGGTTTCCTGGAGTGGCTGAGCATATTGGCACAGGTTTGTCTCGCACGCCAGAAAGAGAGCAGCCTGCAGATGGATGGAGATGGAGTGGCGAATGAACAGTTCTTGAATATGTCTTGCCTGGACACAATTGTGCCAGAGTCCTGGTTAGACGGCTTGGCGATACTGTCTTGGATAGAGAAGAAAGAACAGAGAGAGATTACTGCAAGCAAGCGAGAGGGAAAAGCTTTCGATTATTGCCTGACGTAAATACTTGAACAGCGATCGAGGTTGTACAATACATACTGAAAGCGAGTTTAAAAGCTGTATGTCAACGCGTTGTTGACGTTGTTTGTCCTTGAGAAAGTGTATCACCAATCATAACATATGCAGTAAGAGACCAGGATAGATCTTATTCTCGAATCAAAATGTTGCTCAGCAAGTGATCACAGCAGATGCAATGCTCAAGAAAGGAGTCGGGCTTGGGTGCTTGGACGAGATGGAGTCGGACGCTGAAAGCCAATCATCGCCCGGGGCAGCGGCAATGCCCGCCGGACGAATCGAATGCGGGCCCGGTAATTCATCGAGTCGTGTCTTCAGCACACAAGTGTGAGTGACTGTCGCTCCCACTCCCCTGTTACATCGCTAACATTGAAGGGAAGCACCAGGTATGTATGGGCTATTACCATCTTCGTTGGACGGCTGAACTGGAGCTTCTGCCAGCAGCTCGTCTCCGAACCAGCTGACTAACGCAATCCGCAGTGCATTTTGTTTGACCGAGCCACTTGAGGCACCTTGGATATAAGTGGTACCTTTTAGGGGCCACGACCTGGATAGAGTGGAGCAGAGATACTCAGGAGGGGGAGCAGAGATGGCGACAGCTACGGGTACGTTCATGCTTCGAGGAGATGGGGAGAGGCGGTATGAGCATCAGGTCTTGGTCATGAAGGCGGACACTATTACAAACGGTCACTTCCGGCATCAGGACTTTCACTGACAACTGTCATACGTCCAATAGAAGGCTATGCCTACTCTCGCTCTTCATCCTTTTCCGCTGCCCGGTCGCCAGACACAGCATCACCCATATACCCCGAGCGGGCAATACGGCCCCTTCCGAATCGCCGCCTCAAGTCGAGGCTCTCTCCAGAGCAGCAGAGCTCAATAATATACCCGCCCGATCCGCCACCGATGAGTCCCACGCTCAACTTTCACGCGCAGGAAAATGGAGGAAGGGGAATGACAAATGGGGATTTGGAGCACGACCACGATCATGAACACGATCACGACCATGATCACGACCACGACCACCATCATCATCACCACCATCACGAAGCGATAGCAGTTCATGACCATTGCACTTGCAACCACGATGAGGGAGACAGCGGGGATGATGAGGTGGAGTTTGATCATCCGGATCACCGCTATGCTACGATGGGACCAATGGCAGTTAATGGCAAGGCGCCGCTTGACTCTGTGCAGCGACGTCTAATGGAGGCTTCAAGGGGTGGCAAGCAGGTGGGAGCGCCGGGCTCAGTGACATCGAGTGCAGATGGATACGAGAGCTTTGAGAACACGAGCAACAAGAAGAAGAGGAAGATACCGCTTTCGAGCGCATCGTCGATGCACCAGAGCAGCTTGAGTGCTGAGATGGCGAGCATGGGAATTAGTAATATGGACGGCGCTGCAGACGAATACAGCCATGCGCAACGACCACATCACGCTGGCCCAGGTTCGTCTCCTTCGGGTACTGGCATCAGTGGCGCTGGACGAGGCAGGTATGGGCGCCAAAATGGCAGGGACAGCAGGAGACCGCTTGGGAACAACACAATGAACGCAAACGGATACGGCCCGAGAGCGCCTGCCCGCTCTGTCAGTGGTGGCGAAGTCAGAAGCATCGGTAAGTCAGGTCTTGAATTTCTCAACCAAAGAGATCATCACATGCCTAAAAAGAACATTTCGCTGACACTAGCTTGTTTCATCTTTAGACATCGCTCCAGAACACACAGGCGGCATCATTTCACAGGCTATCAAAACTGCAGCGGAACAAGGTCCTCTTACCCCTCAAAAGGGCAAGGAGAACGTCAGTCTGCTGCAGCAGTCAGCTTCGCACTCCGTCACTCCCAAAACTCAGTTCACCTTCACTTGCGAATCTGACAGCGCTAGCAAGATGATCGACCAGCAGCAGGCCATGGCAGATGCGGCATACAGGGCTGGATACGGTACACCAACCCGAGGTAGCCATCAAGGCGTCAACGGACAATCGATGGGACCTGGTCGCATGAACGCTCAAGGCACACAGACAACTCCTTCAAGGAACGGCCAAGCACCTCGCCCGCCACCACAGCAAAACCCTATGCCTCCAAACCAGCAGCCCGCGGCTGGTCAGCAACCCCCGCCTCCAGCGCCCAAGCCCAAACAGCGTCGCCGCGCAAGCAAGGAGTACGCACTTGCAGCACGCCAGCGCAAGCTTCAACAGGAGTACACGAATTACCACCACCGTCCGACTGGCGACAACCTATGGATCTGCGAGTTCTGTGAATACGAGGATATCTTTGGTGTGCCACCCTACGCCCTCATTCGCTCATACGAAATCAAGGACCGCGCGGAACGCAAGAAGGCCGCCGAGAAGCGTAGACTGCTCGAGAAGGCCAAGATGAAGAACCGCAAAGGCAAGAAGGGTGCCAAGGGTGGCAAGAACAACAACGCTGCCGCAGCACCGCCTGCGTCCAATGACGGCAACGGCGCCTACGACCCCAATCAACCACCACCGGAAGGCGACGAATATTACGATGATGACGACTACGGCGACGATTATGAGCCTGTAGGCCCGGACGATCAATATCCTACCGACTACTACCCGCCGCCACCACTTCCAACCGGCTCACAGGCCGTTCGGCCTCCGGAGACTGGCGGCCCTGAGGTAGGGTAGGACCTTGCCGTGCGCCTTTGTGAGCAGTTAGCGTCGTCTACGGCTACGCAAACTTCGCGGTGATTCTCCTTTGCATGTCAACTTGAGCGATTCTTGAACCTTTGTCCTGGTGTTGGTGGAGCACGGAGCCTGCGGTCTGCTTTTTTGTTTTCGGAAGTGTTTTTTCCATCGCTTGCCTTCTTATTTTCTCAATCATTGTTTTACTTGCGAACATTGTGCATACGATTACGCATTTCACTGGCGCGCTATTACCCTCTTGGTTAGTTGGTTGGATGTTGGGTGTGCCTCTGCTGGTGCTGTTTTGCTGGCATGCGCTCTTTTGGGTTCCCCACTCTTTTAATTAATGGTGAAACGAAAATCATACTTGGTGGTTGGTGGAGTGATGAGAATGGATGTTGGAGAGAGCAGGATTGTCTTGGATAGGGAGGAGGTGACGACGACGAGGTTGGTTGAGGTTAGTTGAGCCTACATCTTGTACCAAGGCATTCTGCACCAAAGCCCCCTTCCTGGATGCAGTGAGTGTGCCCGTCACATGTCGACGTACGGGTCCTGCCGTTGACTCTCTGCCAACGCCTCCCACAGCGATTGCGCCGGGTGCTTCTCTCCGCCACCACAGAACGGCACTTGACTCTTGACAATTGCCAAAACTGCCTCCAAACCTCCAAAACGCCTCCTAACTGCCTCCAAACCGCCTCCAATTGATTGCATACACCATCCCTCGCCGCAAGGTATTGCATTGTCGCCTGCACACACACAGACACACATTCACATACCACAACTTGTGAAGACTCGCTAACAAAGGTCTCGCGCCGTCGTTAGGTCGTTTTGTCGTCCGTGACAGCTAAAGACTACCTTACACCACTCACGTCACAACAGCCTCTGCCAGAGACGCTATCACACACCACTCTCGTCCTCTTTCGAACCTTCGACACGGACATCCGACATGACTTTCCAAGACATGTCCGCAGCTACACTTGCGAACAACAACCGTAACCAAGCACAGGACGCCGTGACTGCTGAGCAGTGCCCTGCCGCAGACCTACTTGCGCCTGTCAATAACCTTCGACTCGGCCTAGACGATCAGCAAGCGAGAATCACTTCCGCATCACACAGCGCACAAGGCACGCAACCTCGAGACAATTTCCCGTTGCCTCGGGAGCTACGCGACCAGCAAGTATCAGGGTAGAGGCCAAGTCATTTTGAGGCTCGCGCTAATTTTCATTTGCCCCAGAATTTACGGCTACTTGCTTGAAGGCAAGCGCAATCAAGTGAAGGTGTTGCCTCTACAGCCACCGTTTGATGTCAGACGTCCTATGCAACAACTTTTGATCGACATCGCACTGAGTGTGGCTCATCTCCATCTGAAGAACAAGGACATACCTGGTTTTGCTGCAGAAACTCTGAGAACAGCGTATCAGAAGGGGTCCACGTCAACTCTTTTTCCAGCTTTGGTCATGTCCCACGTATTCCACATCATCCTGCTTTCTACTGTGACATCGGGAGCGTCTTCTACTCCTCTTCTCGATGTCACCATTGCGGAGTGTATAGCTCGCTTGACGCTTCCTGGCAGTGACACCCACCAGCTTCACGATGCTGCCATCCTCCAAAAGTGTCCCGATCACAACAAGAAATTCGAGTGCAAGGATCTTCCCGCCGGATCCTGCAGTATCTATGCACTGCCAATCAACTGCATCAATCTCCGTAAAGCCGGCGTGAGCATCAGGACGCGGGACAGTATCGATGGCTGGCTGGATACCGAGATGTTGCGTGTGATGAACAAGGAGACGAGGGAGGAGATCAACAGGCTGCAGGTTGAACGAGGTTGGCAGGTCACGCGTTTCGAGGATTACGAGGAGGCCGGTAGCCGCGTTGAAGCATCTTGAGCGCGCAACAACTGGTTCTGGGGGGGGTGTCTTAAAGCGTTCTCATTGGCGAGAAGGATGGTTCATGCGAGTAGAAGTGGATGATAGTGCCATGATTACGGTGGGCTGTATGAGAGAGTGGCTTTCGGTGGCGAGTTTGCTATGAGAGAGACAGCAATGATTGCCAGGAGGTTGAGCTCGCAAAGCATTTTGAAAGCATGAAAGAGAAACTGCAAGTCAAATTCGACACCACTGCTCATTTATTGCTCAAGTGAGATAAAAGCCATCAACATTTGCCGTTGCCACTAGCAAACAATCCTTTGTTACATGGGCGCCAGGCGACACATTCTCTTCAACAATCCGATCCTTTTCAGCAATCTCATCCTCTTCGAATAGATCTACAACTACGATCTACCCTCATCAACTGCGCTGCCACCATCAGAGAAGATGACCGACCACATTACTGCGACGCTCTCTACAATGCCTGGCGACGGCCACACGCAACGTGAGAACTTTCCTCTGCCGCGTGAGCTCCGCGACCTCATCTACAGCTACCTCCTTGACAGCGTTCGTACACGCCAGGTGAGACCCAAGGACCCCAAGACCGCTACCAGTCAAGCAGGCAATGGGTACCAATTCCACACCAGTATGTTGGGTGTCAACCACGCCATCCATGACGAAGGTCAGTACAGTAGTACGAGGAGACTCTCAAAGAATGCTTGCTGATACTGCGAACAGCCGAGGAACACCTTTACAAGCACAACACTTTCATCGTTGCCAGCTTCGAATGGCCAGAATTCCACATCGATGCAGATGGTCAGCCGACACACTCTCAGCAACTCCTCATGCCGATCGTCACCGACAAATATGCATCAAGAATGAAACATCACATCGTTCGCCTACATATCGCCAAGAACATGGATCCAATCACCGCTGGGGCATCGAGCAAGCGCCAAAGCAAGATCCCTATTTATTCTATTCTGCTTGTGGGAGATGACTTTGACACTTTCTGCTTCTCGTTGCGCTATCGTGTAGGTGCACTGCACGGCTTCGCAGTTGTTGTTTCAGAAGATCAAGCTCCAGGCAGGCAGCTGTCCCTCATTGGTATCACCGCATCTCGCCAGAAACTCAAGCCGCCGACTTTGAAGGTGGAATTTCGCGACAATCACTTCCGCAGCGCAGGAAGCGATCTGCAGCGGGATCTATCTACTTGTACAACTAAGCCGGATCACGTCTCCCAGTTTGCGAGTCTCCTTGAGAGGAGCCCTCCGACTGCCAGATGACATGGACATCCACAGCATCACACGTGCCATGGGGCCGAGTCTGGTCAGTTACCAAGCTCTTGCATGGCACTTTTTTTGGCGTGATGTTGGAGGGGAAGCATGTCGCGGACGCCGCCGTTCTCCGGGTGGAGCCTCAAATCGCAATTCGCATGTATTGCCCTATTGGTGAACAGATCATCCAGTGGGTTCATTCGGCGATCAGTCATGGTTCGATCGTCGCAACGGCGACTCTTTAGGCATTGAGGGTTGATACCCTGATCAGTGTGGCTTATCTGTACGTGACGACGGGTGACATGGTGAACCTCACGTCCACCCGCACTAACCTCGAGAGTATTCTGCAAACGTTCGACCCGAAGACAGGTCCAACTGCCGATGGAGCCATTGAGCGAGCGGTGGCACGAATCCGACACATACTTGTTCTTGAAGAGCTGTTCAGCTTCGATCCCAGCAAGATCGCCGGCGAGCGTGTGGCCGCGAAAACTGTAAGAGAAGTCATCAAGCTACTGTCAGAAAACTCAGATGGGCTGTACACCCAGCATGATCTCCGGATCTTGGAAGCAGTCGAAAACAAGGAGGATCCAGCCACGAATCATCTGTCCTGGGAGCTTTGCAGCGCGTGCAAGCTCGAGCCCATCATATCTGCAGTTCATCAGAGCGTCGATATTCCTCAGAAACCGGATCACATTGTCGGCTTGCAGAACACAAAAACTTTTCGCGAACTGTCTGCGGATGCTAGGATGAAAATTAATGCGATGCAGCGAAAGTACCGCGCACAAGTCACTCACTGGGATTGAACGGCGGAACGACAAGCTGGTATCGCTTCACTTTCATAAAAATTACGCGATGACCCGTTGGAGCAGAATGCCACGGTGAGGGGTTAATTACGCATGGCAGACGAGCAACGTGATTTGGACGTGTGAATGAGATAGGTAGGCAGGCAGGCGGGCAGCAACTAATTTTGTGCGCAAATGTCAGAGCGAGCCTGTATGATCCGACATTGGAACATGGACAACTTCAGAGATGAAGCGATGCTTGCGCGGATTGAGGTTATACCGACGCCTGTTTGCCAGAACAAACAGCGAAGCCTCCACCTCCACCCTGCATCTTGGAACTTCGGCGACTAACAAACTTCCGTTCAGACCTACAAGACTACCACAACCTCACGCGACTAATTGTCGTAATCTCAGTGTACTTTTCACAGCATCCATCCACGCGGAGATGGCGCGTCCCAACTTTCCGCTTCCACGCGAGCTGCGTGACCAGATCTACGGATACCTCCTCGACAGCGCATACGCCAGAGTTACAAGACACCCGAGCGGCTTTGACGAGACCAAAGATTCCTTCACTCCTTAGAGCTATCAGTTCCACACCAACATCCTGGCTGTCAACCCTACGAGTCACGATGAAGCCGAGGAGTACCTCAACAAGAACAACACCTTCGTGGTTGCGAGCTTTGACTGGCCCAACTTTACAAGCGGTCAAGAGCACGGAGCCAGAAGTGACATGTTGTGGCTACCACTTGTCAACTCGAAAGATGTGGCCAGAATGCGTTACCACACAGTCCGCATACATCTTGCGAAGAATCTGGACACGCTCCACTCAGCCGCCGTCACTGGTGCTAGTAGCAAGCCCCGCCTACACTCGTACCTCTTATTGGCAAAGGACATTGGCGCTTCCTGTACGACTATTCAGTACCAACTCAAGGGCTGTGACTCGGGCTTCTGCATTGGCATCGGGGATCACGGCTATGAACCACTGGAGATTTGGTCAGTTTCGGGAGTGATGAACGACGGTGCGACGGTGTTGAAGCCACCGAATCTCAGGATCGAGTTTCGCGGCACTCCATTTCACACAATGACCAGCAAGTCGCAAGAAGTGCTGCTGGATGCTTTCAGTAAGGTTGCATGCGCCAGCATGAAGGTGGGCGTGGGCGGAGCTCTTCGCGTTGAAGGAACCGCATACGTCCAGCCACTCGAGGCTACGATGGGACCAGTTTTCTACAGCCGATGTGTAGATGCATGGGCCCACTTCAAAATAATGCGCAAAGCGAAGGACTCAGCCGACGACGCTGTTGAGTCTGGCGAACTTCATCTTGCAGCTTACATGTACACCAAGATCATCCGCATGATCAGACTGTCATTGGAAACTTCGATGCAGAACACGACTGCTTCACGGGTGGCAAACGAGCCACTCCACTATCTCCTCTACGGTGTGCTCTGCACTCTGGGCCATCTGCAGATCAAATTGCATGACCTCGATGGCCTTGACGAGACCGTCGGAAACCTCAAGAACTACGCGGAGGCAAAGCTGACGACATCATAAACGCATGTAGCATATTCCGAGGATTCCAAAGTCTATGCCATTTATCTCGTGATCACATCAAATGTGTTCATCATGGGACCCATCAACCGAGGACCAGACCACACGATGAGCGTATCCCGTATGCTCGAAATCATCTCGGAATGTCAGGCTCACCCTTGCGCGATGCACGATTTAGAAATCCTCAAGGAAGTTCGCACTCCGCAGGACCCGGCGCACTGGCACCTTCCAGTGAAGCAGTGTGGCGCATACAAAATGGCGGTCCCTCGTCTGTCCTTCCACCTAAACCCCAACATACCGACGAAGCCTGACTACATTGTCCGAAACTTGAATCTGCTGACCATGCAACACTTGAGCAATGACCTGAAGGGCGAGATCTACATGACACAGATGATGTATCGCCAAAGCATGACCAAGTGGGAGTGAAACTCTCTGCATTCTTATCTCGGCTGCTGAATCGTTGTTTGCGCATCGAAATGCGTTGCTGCTCTCATCGGACTGGGCGTCGACATCGTTTTACTTTTGACAACTTGTTTTGCACGCTCTAGGGTTTGGCTACTTTGTGCCAGTTGTGGCAGGTGGAACATCGGATGGGAGATTCACCGTCAGAGAAGATGAGAGCATGGGAGGTAGTAGCTTGCTGCAATGAGCAGGAAGATAGGACGATAGATAGCCTCGCAATCCCAGCCCGTATCCCTCAAACCCACGTGCTGCACCGTACGCTTTCACATTGTAAGTCCAGAGAAAGTCCGAGTCTAAACATATTCACACTTCACTCATACAGCAGCATCCAATCACTTGTGGCTTTTCGGGGCCTCCCGATGTTGACGTCGTTGTCGCCGTTTGCAAAAACAAATAGCTGCTTTTTCTTGCGCAGTCGCGCTTCTCAAACGCTTCCTCTTCCACCGACAACTTCGCCACCACCCAATCACACTCTCTAGGACTGCAACAGAACTGCAGCATCATCCTTCCAACCCGCAATCCTCACGTCAGCGAGATGGCAGAAAATCAGGTCATTGCAGCGCTGTCTGAGCTGTCGCTCAGTAAGCGTGAGCTTGCGCCGAAACTACCCAACTTCCCACTTCCGAGGGAGCTGCGCGATCAGTGAGTGACCTACTGGCAAACCGATTTGAGTACATGGCAACTAACTGCCATCGCTCGCTCAGGATCTACGGCTACTTACTTGATAGTGCATACACCCGAGTGCAGAAGAAAGCCATCCAAGGCCTCGACATCCAGCATCATCGGGACAGCGGACTCGTTGCCTACAAATTGCACACCGCCATTCTTGCGGTCAGTCGTACTATCGGCAGTGAAGCCCAGGAGTTGCTATACAAGCGTAACATTTTCGTGGTACTCAGCTACCAGTGGCCCTCGCCAGACGCAACATTTGGGAGTCTATTTTGGCTGCCGACAGTCAGCACGAGCCATGTCAGCAGGATGCAGCTGCACTCGTTGCGCGTTCATCACTCCATCATGACAGCGGATAAGTCGAATATCCCAATCAAGTCCTGCATCATCCTGGCGGATGGCCTAGGAGCTTTCTGCTGTGCGGCGCGGGCTGCTACAGAGGAACTCATTGCCCCGGGCGTGCAACTGACTTTCAAGGCAAACAACACATACATCAACTTCAACGGTTTCGATCGCACTGATCCCTTGTACAGCACCGTCAAATGTCTGTGCGACCTCAGAGACACACAGTACCGCCCCATGGACCAGACTCTCCAACGCCGCCTGCTGTCGCCTCTCTCTGCGATGAAATGTACAAGTCAACGCGTGATCTTGAAAGGTACAATCTGTGATGCAAACGAGGTTATGCACTTGAAAAACTTGATGGCCCCCAGCTTCTTTTGCTTTGAGACTATGCTCCTTTCTGAAATCCAGACTTTGATCATGGCGAAAGACGTAGCCGATGCCTCCATCGAACACAATGAGTTGGCCTTTGTGCTTACTCGATACGAGTCAATCTCTGAACGCCTGGCCAAGTTCCTGATGGATGAGTCAAGGGCTCGAGTGACACTAGAGTGCTTTCCGAAGATCGTCGAACTCCAGGAGACAATGGTGCTCGAAATACTCATCAACATCGCATGTGGCAAACTGAAATTGCACGAGCTTGATGCTCTCCAATTGTGGTTTGGCATGGCTGGCAGAATTCTGGGACGAATTTATTCACGTCTGGGACCGAGCTGGATCATTCCTGACGGCATTGTCGACTACCACCACAGTCTTGGTCTATGGTGCGCACTCTACTGCGATGGTCGCTTGATCAACGACGAGCTGCCCGCTACTACTGTGGGAGAGGCAGTACGTCAGCTAGAGATCCCCGATGGCTTGCCGCACCAGGCTCATGATCTCGAGATACTTCGAAGCTATCCTGATCAACAGGCGACTCTCACGGCAGAGGTTCTACCTTACGACCGTTGCAGTGTTTCAAAGTTGCCGTTCCCAGCAAGTTCATTCTACAAAAACATCGAGACTCTGAAACAGTATACCCAGAGTCGAGGATGGTACGACATTCCATGCTTGAGGGCATTGGACCGCAAGACCAAGACTCATGTCAATCTCTTGCAGAGAAAGCATGGTCTCCTTGTGACTGACTTCGACTTGCTCTACGCCAACGTTGACGTGCAAGACAGGGAGGAACAATCCTGAAGCATTGGCCGATAGGGCTTGCCTTCGCATGCAATGGTTTTGAGGTTCTCCGAAGCCTGCAAGAACGACCACCAGCGCCATAGAACACAAAAAACAACGGAAACTTGAGCGTGTTGAGAAACCAACAAATTGGGGGTGGGATTCATCGAAGAAGCACCCATCGAAGAAGGACACATTGCAGAAGAGCACAGTGAAGAAGCTAGCAGGATTGCGGTTTGTATGGAGCGGATATGGCGGACACGGTCTTTGTACTCTGTTCGTTCCTGAAGGAGAGCAATGTAGTGATAGGAACCTGCACGATCGTATGTGCGCTCAAGAGTTTAAATTAGCCAGCATTAGTTAGTGTAATGTTTTACTTCATCTCAATGGTCACTGTCCCAAGACAACGTGGTCGTCGAGTATGGAACAGATGTAGCAAGCTGAGGGGCCAGTTTGCAAGAGCTATAAAGATATGACTATCAACCAACCTTTGATCAAACCGGATGGCCAACATGCCAGTCCAAACTTTTTATACTTTGCAATACATACGAAAAGACCCCATAGAGGCTCAATGCCCATAATGAAGCGAACCTGAACAATCACCGCGCCGCAACCCCCATAACCCCAATAACAACCTGTGAAATCATCGTCACCGTCCTGAAAACCTCCCCAAACACCAACTCATCCGGGATACTTGCGAACAGCCTCGCAGCGCGATCCGGATGCCAACGCAGAGCCTGTCTGCGCAAGATCCGACGGTTGACATCTCTAGGCTGGCTGCGAAAGAAAGCCTTGACGTTCTCCTCACTGCAGGAAGCGAATGACCCGTCCTTAGTTGGCCAAATTTCGCTTGTGCGGATGTCCTTCTCGTTGGGCGTGCTGTTGGGAGTGATCTCGGCCCAGGCTGTCTCGTAGCGGAGCCAGGCGGTCTCCCAGGAGAGAATGTTGGATTGTTGCTGCTGCTGCGCTTTCTTTTCTTTGGCTCGATGTTCACGGTCGAGGCGAGCTTTTTCGGCTTCTTGTTCTTTGATGAGACGCTCTGCTTCTGCTTCTGCTTTCGCTTTGGCTTCTGCATCGCGCTGGGCTTGGAGTTGGGCCGCTTCACGTTTGGCTTGCTCTGCGCGGTCGCAACGGCGCTGCACACGAGCAGCCTCTCTAGCGTGTTGTGCTGCGAGGTAGTCTGCTTCTTGACGAGCTTTCTCGGCGTTGCGGAGAGCTTCTTCCGGGTCTCTGCGGTCACGGGCGGCGCTGGAGTGGCTGATGTCGCTGGTTTGTCTTTGACTTCCTTCCAGTTGCCGTGTCCGGTTCATGACGGTCGACCGAGACCTGCGGTCCTGGAGAGATTGTCGTTGCCGCTGAAGTAGCTCCTCGAATTCTCGTTGGAGAGTTTCAAGCTCATCAAATCTTCTTCTGAGCTCTCTTGTGCTGTCGGTGGCTCGGTGACGAGGCGCGTCGTCGTCGTTGTCATCGCTTTCGTCGCTGCTGCTACTCGTACTGCTCGCACCATCATCGCTGTCTTCATCATCACCCTCGCTCGTGTCGCTAACTCGGTCATCTTCATCATCGCGGTGCCTCTGGACCATGTTAAACCACCTGTCCGACACATCGGTGGCTTGGTTTTGATGATATCTGCGACAGAGGGTATAGCCTGCAAGATCGAAGAGCATCTCCTTGAGATCGGCGTTGTTAACTCCTGGACGAACGACTTGTTTCATCACTTCTTTCGCTGCCTGGACATTATGGTAAGCTATCGGATTACGACAGCGTCTTCGACAAGACGGCGCATAGCCCACACAGGTGATGGACATTTTATCCGGGTTCACTAGCTGGAACAGCGCCATGGGATCCCAGGAGGCGAGGATGGATGTTGAGCTGACGGAAGACATGCTGATTATGGAGATGCTTTTTGGAAGTGAGGAATAGAAGCACACTGCTCATGCCTGTACATGCCTTAAGTACGGCTTCGAGCACTCTTGCCAGGCAACAGAGCTCTCGCACTGCCTACATCGCGTACGCAGGAGAGCTGCTCCGCCTCAGGCAGCTTGCAGTGTTGCAGTACGCCACAGAGGTGCTTCTGCTGCGGTTCCGAGCTCTGCCATGGATAGGCTCTGGTGTGCTGTGCTGTCTCTCGTAAGGCATGACATGTATGGGCGATAAGGTGGCGGCACTGACTGGGATTTGTTTTCGCTGTCTGGATGTGACATCTCTTACTTGAAGTGTTGTGGGCAGCATGCGACAAGGGCCTGTCGTCTAAGCGAAAAAGCTGGGCTGGGATTTGTATAAGCGCCGTCTGGTGCTGTGCCGCAATATATATCGTGTGAGCTAGGTGATCTATGAATAGCTTTGGGAGCTGTACCCCTCTCCAGTGAACATACCATGGAGATTCGAAGGTGTTTTGGCATTTCGATCATGTGTGCGTGTCACGTGTATTAGCGCTGTGCTCAATTTAGAGAAAGACCTATGGTGCAAGACTAGGTAGCGCGAAGAATGAGCTTGCGACACCGACTGGCCCTGAAGCCACCATAGTTATTCCTATGAGCATGGCCTGCGGCGCAATGTCGCCGCGGAAGCCTAGGAGGTATTACACCTACGTCTCGCCATGCTGAGAAAGGCTATCTGGGGTTATAGAGCCGATCCCGAGAAGCCTTGGTACAGCTGTGTTACCACATAATGCAACTGGGAGTCACGATATGCGTACGAAACGTCCATGGACGCAGTCGCGTTGTCGATTTAGGTGTGTCAGGAGGAGAGGGATTCTGAAATTCTGGGCATTTTCCCGTATATACTACTGGTTCAAAATTAGCGGCGGAGATGCCCGAACCAATTACACGCGGCAATTAGCAGGA
Source organism: Epicoccum sp. F181 (assembly GCA_037042865.1). Lineage (NCBI taxonomy): Eukaryota > Fungi > Ascomycota > Dothideomycetes > Pleosporales > Didymellaceae > Epicoccum > Epicoccum sp. F181. Next base: position 396,548 of record JAJSLS010000024.1, on the reverse strand, counting down.
CGGAAGTCAAGGCATGCAGGTGACGCGCTCGCGGTCTCTAGGCATTTGGGGGGAGATGGCGAGTAGGCGAGGGAGGGCGAGGAGGGGGATCCTACCAATATATAGTACTGGCTCAAAATTGGCGGCGGTGAGACCCGAGCTAATCATGCAGCGAGATTTAGTTCTCGGAAACATGGCTCCCGTCTCTTGACATCTTGGAAACAGGCCATTGGAGAGAACGAGTCGAGATTCTCTTACTAATGCTACAGAAGCTCTATCAGCTTACACTTAGACGTCGCCCTATCGCCACCCACCAACCTCGAGTCTCGCCATCTAGCTGCGCTTGGCAGTCTTGCCAGTGAAGTCCCAGTTGTTAAGGTACCCACAGCCAGCACTCAAATAAGAAGCAAAAGTCAACCAGCCCAAGTACGGCACAAGAGCATAGCCAGCAGTCTCATCGACCTGGCCCCAAATGTAAATAAGCCATCCGGTCAGGCCGGTCAGCGCAACGACATCGGCAGTGGCTTCGATGGGACGGCCGAAACGGAAGAACAGCGGCATCCAGATCAAGTTCAGGCCGAGTTGGATGGAGTAGAGAGTGGCGCCGTGTCTTGCGAGGGCGACGGTGCTGGGGTTTGCGCTGGTGGTGCCGATGGTCCAGGCGCGGTGGGCGGCGTAGCCCATGAGGCCGTAGAGGAGAGTCCATGCTGGGCCGAAGACCCATCCTGGAGGACGTCCGGGACTGTGATTTTGTTAGGTTGTGATGCTGTTGTTGATGTGTTCGTGGAGCATTTACTACAGAGAGTCAGTTGAAAGTTCATTCGAGGGTAACAACTTCATCACGCTCAGCCATAAACCTACCGGTTGCTTCAAGGCAGCATATTGCTGCTGAGGACCCACAGCTAGGATACATTGTTAACAACTGGGCTCTCTATATGATGATTTCCAGGTCCTTACGCTGAGTAGAGAAGCCGACTGCGGTTCCAGCTACGATGGGGAACAAGACGGAAAGGGCAGCATTCTCAAAGATGGCCGACGGTAGCGTCAGGGATGGGATGTAGGTAGTCATTTTGATGGTATTGTATATTCGAAGAGTCACTGCAATAACAGACGAACACACGTAGTCGCAGTAACCTCAGCCTCGGATAGAGCGGCTGGTGTGGTTTGGCGCGCTCAGACGCCTCCAGCTGCAGCTCCACTCTCGGTTGACTTCTCCACGAACGGCTCGAGGCTGTCGCGCGCCGACCGCGGTCCCTTCAACCTCCACCCTCGCGCGACATCCACCTATCTCGACCTCAACATCACCACCACCACCAGCGTGCGCGAGACCATCCTCCGCCGCCACCTCTTGTTCCTCCTCCACCTCATTCTACCATCCTGTCAGTGTCTTTCCTTTTTTACGTCTTCCTCCTTCGCGGCATTCGTTGTCCGCTGCACCCTTGTCACCCCCGTCTACCCTCCGCAGCAAGCAACCATGTCGCCGACTCACGCTCGTCGGGCACTTTTGGCGCCTGCTACCGCGACGGCGACATCACACTCCAGCAACATCCCCTGATCTTCTCAATCGTTTCTGCACCTCTACTGCCACTGCATTTGCTGCCACTGCCACTGCCACTGCCGCTGCACCTCGTACCATTGGCTTTGTTTGTCCACTTCTAACGCGAGCTGCCACGGCAAACAGACCCTCCAATTTCTACATTGCCAAAGCGCCGAGCAGTTTAGACGTCAGCAAGTAACTCTCTTCATCGACATTGCGCCGCGACAGACTCTCCGGGAAGTCCTCGTTGCTCAGCGCTGCTGCATTGCTGCGCCTCAGCCCATGGAGCTCAGCCGCCGCTGAAAGATACCCACGCTTCACGTTCAGCGCTTCAGAATATTTCAATCGCCATGGATACATACAGCAACTACTCGCGCGGCACACCCGATGCTGCGCCTTTGTCGCGCGTCTCCACTCGTGATCGCGACGAGTACAGGTCGGCCGACCAATACAGAGAGAGACGTCGTTCTCCACAACCTGGTAAGCGCGCGGTCCTGCAATCGTCCAAATGTCATACACTAACACAGCAAGACCGCCGTCGCGAACGCGATGATCGTGATCGCAGAGAGCGCCGCCGCTCGCGCTCGCCTGCTGCCATTGATCGTTACCAGCCCGATCGCCTCCCTCGTGACGACTACTACCGTCGCGACGATGATCGCAACGATCGCCGTGACCGCCGTCGCTCTTCGCCCGACCGCATGGGAGCTGGCACCATCGACCGCTACGTCCCAAATCAGTCCGAACCTGCCGCACCTCTGGTCAACCCTCTGCCAGACCCCATGAAGCTCGAATTCCAGGTCGGCTTCACATGGTTCGCCGAATGGTGGCGCGCCGAGCAGCGTGTCAAGGAAGAGAAGGAATTCGCCAAACAGGGAAGACGTGCACCTCTCAAGGGCGAGCGTGAGATGCGCGCAGACAGGGAGGCCGAGCGACCCAAAATACAAGCTGCATACGATTCGTACAAGGAGAACTTGCAGAAGCAGCAAGCTCAGGCTTTCGTACGCCAACACAAGCATGAGGATTGGTTCCGTGAACGCTACGTGCCAGAGGTGCACGATCCCTTCCGCGAGCGTCTCATGACGTTCCGCAGGGGACTATTCGAGCAGTGGGAGCAAGACCTTGCCAATGGCGCTTTTGATGAATTCACTCTCGAAGGTATCTACAAGTCTGAGTCTAACGGACTAGGCGGTATCTTGGAGAAAGAAGAGGGCGAGACTAGCGCAGCTGCTGAGGTTCTTGGTGTTGGAGACTTGCTTCCGTTGCGTGGTGGCGATATTCGCGACCAGGTTGCCCAACTGCCCACATTGTTGATCAAGACGATTGGTCCGACAGTGACCCGCGAGAAGCTCGAGGCTTTCGCAAAAGAGCACCTTGGTGAAGATGAGGGCGGATTCAAGCACCTATCATTGTCAGACCCAAACCCGCTAAAGCGTTGTCACCGCATGGGCTGGATCATCCTCAACCCGGAACCCGAGCGTGAGGAGGAGATGCCCGACACTAGACCCGAAGAAGAAGAGGGCAAGGAAGAGGGTGAGGGCGAGAACGGTGATGCAAAGGCCGAGAAGCCCAACCTTCTTACGACGAGCGAACGCGGCTTGGACAAGGTTAATGGCAAGACGATCGAGGACTCTGAGCGTGGCAACTTCACTGTTCACTGCGCTCTACACCGTCCTCCGGATGCTCCTCGCAAAAAGGCATTGTGGGACCTCTTCTCCGCGCCGGAGCGCATCCAACGCGATCTTGATCTCGCCACTCGTCTTGTCCGCAAGCTCGACAATGAGATGGGCGATGACTACTTTGGTGTCGCAAAGATCGAGGAGCGTGTCCATCAGCTCTCCGAAAGCGGGCAGTTGCAGCCTGTTGTTGCCCCGAAACCCGAGGTCAATGATGAGATGGACGAAGGCGAGGAGGAAGAGGAGGGTATGATCGAAGAAGACGAGGCTGACGATGAGGAGCTACTGACCAAGAAGAAGAAGCTCGATCTTCTGGTTGAGTACCTGCGTCGCGTCTACAACTTTTGCTTCTTCTGTGTGTTTGAGTCCGACTCGGTACACGAACTTCAGCGCAAGTGCCCTGGAGGTCATCTCCGTCGTCCACGTGCTTCTCTCACAAGCGCTGCGAAGGAGACTGCCCGTGCCTCCGCTTCTGGAGAGGCATTCCCTCTGAGGAAGAACAGCAAAGATCTGAAGAACGAAGACGGCGTCAAGATGGACGGGATTGAGGACGGCGAGATGGAACCCGAGAGCCCTACGGAAGAGCGCAAGGCTCCAAGGCCCTCTGTTCGCAACACGCAGCAGCTTCAACGTGCCTACAACTGGGTCAAGACATTCGAAGAGAAGGTTCTGCAACTGTTGGAGCCTGAGAATGTGAACATTCGCAAGATTGGAGGTGTGCCGGTCGAAGAGGGGTTGGAAGAAGAGCTGAACAAGGTAAGTTCCGTTGCCACCATCATTCATCGTATCAAGACTAACATGCATCCAGTTCGTGAAACAAGAGGACGCTAACAAGTTCCGCTGCAAAATTCCCGAGTGCACCAAGCTCTTCAAGAGTACCGAGTTCTGGCGCAAGCACGTTGAGAAGCGCCATGAAGACTTCCTGGCCCGGGTCAAGTCCGACATCGAGCTCGTGAACACATACGTTCTCGACCCAGCACACATCGCTCCTAGTAGAAGCGATGCCAACTCCAACGGTCACTTCCCCATCGGTAACGGCGGCCAGCCCACAGGAACGCCACGAGGCTTCTCGCTTGGTGGCGGACAGTACCCGATGGGCTTCCCCATGCCCGGCATGGCAGGCCAGATGGCTGCACTTCCTGGCATGTTCGCCGCGCCAGGCATGGCTGCCGGATGGGGTCCTCCAGGTTCTGCCACGAACCCCATGCCTGCTATGATGGCTGGTATTGGCCCCGTCCGTGGTCGCTACCAGAACGGCGCTTACCGCATGCCAAACCCATACGCTCGTCCGGATGGCCGAGGCCGCCAACCCAGCTTCAGTGGGCCGCGCGGAACGAGCTTTGATGGCGGACTGGTTGGACCGCCGCAGGCTACTGCTGGAAGAAGCTTGAGGAGCTATGAGGATTTGGATGCTGCTGGTGGAGAGAAGGAAGCGCCGGCTGAACTGGACTATTAGGAAGCAGGGTTGCTTCGTCAGTATTGGAGGTCACTCGTGCGTCTAGATGCCAGCACCGGGCGGCGCAGGACGAAGCAACGTTTCGGCTGTTCGCACAATGTGAGGCCGAGCTGTTCGTTCGTGTATCAAGCGCGACAAAGCGCAAAAGTATGAAGTTGCAGCTGTCAACAGGCGGGGATCATTAGATTGTATTACATTGGGATATCACCTGTACGGAGAATCGGTTTCCCTTGAACAGTTGATATTGAAAATGGAAAAAAGACATGACGCATCCCATCTCACTGGGAGCAAAGGTAATGTAACACGCATCGAGCGTTATTGGTCGTGCGTTTGAGTGGGCCCTCGTTCTCGCATTCTGTACGAGACTATACGAGATCGAACCGCATACAACGATCCACTATCAAGCGCGGCTAATCAAACGACAACTCTCAGCGATGACTTGTCGTACGATATCAATTTAACTTCCATTGGCCGAGGTGCGGCACGACGCGTGATAGTAGTATACGGTGACGTTTGAGTTTGTGCCCTATTTTCTGCTGCTGACTTGCCTCTTTAGAAAACGTACGATCTATGCCGTGTGGTAATCTGGGGTTTGGAGGATGGTTCGATACTTGCATCTGGAAGGTCGAACATGGCACGATGTGATACATGTCATTGATCGAATTGGGCGTTGATCTGATTGCAATGTCTACATATACTGCTCCTACAGGAGTACAGCACCTTGATCACAAATCACATCAATCGATACCTACACCACAACGATCGATCTCAACATGGCCCAATCATATTCCAACGCTGATGAGCTCGCGTCCCACGATCCTGTCATGCGTAAGCTCATGCACGGCAAATCTTCCGAGGAGCGCAATGCTTTCCTGTCGATGTTGAAGAAAGATCACAAAGCTCACAGCGATGTTACTCGCGAGTACGTCGGGCATTGGGAGAGGGATGGCGTTGCGAGGGATGATGATGTTGCTAGGGATCAGCGGAAGAGCAATTACGCGTCTCTTGTTAACAAGTGAGTCTTACACGTACATATCAAACCATCGCGTCCCGATCGCTGACATGCCCTAAAGCTACTATGACCTAGCCACCGACCTCTACGAAGAGGCATGGGCGCAGTCTTTCCATCTCTGCCGCTTTGGCGTTGGCGAGACTCTGCTGCAGGCTCTCGCGCGTCACGAGCACTACCTTGCTCATCGAATCCAGATCGATCAGTCGATGACTGTGCTCGATGTTGGCTGTGGCGTTGGCAAGCCCGCCAGGGAGATCGCGACGTTCACTGGTTGCAACGTCGTTGGTTTGAACAACAATGCCTATCAAGTCGAGAGGGCGACTGCACACGCTGTCCGTGAGGGATTGTCAGACAAGGTGTCTTTCGTCAAGGGCGATTTCATGGTTCGTCCGTACCCTGCCCCGACCCCCCTCGTCCCTCTCTCATGATCAAGCTAACCAACGTCAATGATTCCAGAAAATCAACTTTCCCGAGAACACTTTCAATGCCGCCTACGCCATCGAAGCCACCGTCCACGCCCCCTCCCTCCCCGCCGTCTACGCCCAAATCCACCGCGTCCTCAAACCCGGCGCCGTCTTCGGCGTCTACGAATGGGTAATGACCGACGCCTACGACCCGTCCAACAAAAACCACCGCTCCATCCGCCTCGCAATCGAGCGCGGCAACGGCATCCCCTCCATGCCCTCCCGCCGCGAAGCCCTCTCCGCCATGCGCGAAGCCGGCTTCATCATCGAGCACGAAGAGGATATTGCGATGAGGGAGGATGCGAGGAAGTGGTGGGCGCCGCTGGCGGGGGATTTGAGGGGCGCGCAGAATTTGCGGGATTTGCTTGGGTATGTGAGGATGAGTTGGGTTGGGAGGGTGGGGATTGGGGGGTTGTTGAGGGTTTTAGAGGGGGTTGGGTTGGCGCCGCAAGGGACGGCGGAGACGGCGAGGGAGCTTTCGGATGGGGGGGATGCGCTTGTTGAGGGGGGGAGGGAGGGGTTGTTTACGCCGATGTATTTGATGGTTGGGAGGAAGGCTGTTGTGTAAATGAATGTTGTGGGTTTTCTCTACATCTTTGTGTGTGGTTGTCTGCGGGATGGTTAGAGAACGATTACGCTTTCCTTGGGTGTCGAAGAGAAGGACTTCGATCAGTCTGAAGCTGAAAGGTGATCCAGCCTGCCGCAGACGAAGACACCTCAACAACGACTGTGGTTCTATTGTGTCCAAATCATGAGGCCCACAGATTCTAATGTAAAGTGGTACGATCAAGTATCTCCTTCGCCGTCGACATCCTTCGGGTGCATACGCAAGATTGAAACGATCAGCTCGTTACTCAACCAATTCACCACATTTTGGTACATTTTGGTCTAAGACTTTGAGAAAGCCTGGTAAATATAGAAGGTTTACTAAGTGAGTTTTTGAAATCGAATCAGGTTACATATAGATATGAAGGATGTCGCCGCGGAAGGAGATGTGGCACGCGTACATATACATGTGGTGTCATCGTGTAGCAGGGTTAGGGTACTATCAAACCGTATGTTTGAATACGATCTCTCTTGCCGCGCGTTCAAGGCAATTGTCATTTCACAAATGTACATATCGTTGTAACCATCTCATCAACCCACCTGGAATTCTATATAACACCTTGTACAAGCATGGCCACCCTAGAAAGTCTCCCAGCGGAACTCATTCTCATCATCTCCAGACATGTCAAGGCCAGCGGACACCGCATTGCTCGTCTCGCATTGATCTCGCGCGAGTGGCAGATCAATATCGAATCAATCATTTTCTCCAAGCTCTCTATCCACGCTTCAGACCTGGAGAGAATTTCACAGTCACTCAGCCGCACTCGCTTCCCAGCTGTACGCGAGCTACATTACTGCATCAACGACGCACTGCCGGGAGAGCCCAGCGATGTCATGTCTGTCCGTATTAGTGCAGATGCTTGCGCAGCTCACAGTCATGCTTTCACTCAGAGTATCAGGAACTTGTTCACGATGCTTAATCAAAAGTGCAAGGACTTCGATGTAGGGACTTCCCATCCCGGTATTGCACTAAATTTCATCAGCACCTATTTCGTTGGCAAAGGATCGATGTACCTCGAGCAAGATGGCGAAGACGGTAGCTAAGATGCTGCCAGCGATTCAGGCAAAGAAAGCGACGCAGTACAGTATAGCGAAGACGATAACACCGTGGGAAGCGACGACTGGGAATGCGACGAGTACGGCCCCGAATCAAGATTGACGCGGGTCTGGTTGAGACTGACCGGAGAGGCTTTGCCTATCGTCCCTGTTGTCACCCGCTTCAGTAACGACAGCCAGTCGGAATATCGCAAAATGCGTTTGTTCAAAATGGTTTGGCCGCCGTCGTGGTCTGTTATTGCGTCGTGTTTGCCGAATGTCGAAGCTATAAGTATTTACGCCTGTAACGATGAGAGAAGAGATAGACAGGGTCGCCGTGCGGCTCGAAATGGTCAGTCTCTGGTTTTGCATTATTACTTGCTCAACAACTATGAACTGACATGTCACTCTAGAGTTCGGAAGAAGTCTTCAAGCACTGCCATCAAGTACTGTGAATGTCAGCTTGACATATTCAGCCCCTGCCCCTTACAACCATTTCCGCCAAACACCGCGCTTGACAGACATCACCCTCGGTTATGATATTTTCTCCCATGAACTAGGCCTGTTCTCGCAACGCCCGGTCTCACTAGTCCTTCAAGAAGTTACCCTCAAATTCGTAGATTTTTTTGCTTTCAGCGTCAGCAGCAACTGACCTTTCTTGGAGAAGCTGGACACACAACAAGCACAACCTGCTTGCACAGATGGCACGTGGTATTTCACCATGAATCCCAACGAGCCACGGGCAGACTACTTAAGGAATGCAATCAGGTCTCTGCGTTCCATCTGGAATTGTACGGCTGCCGAGGAGGAGATGCCCGCAATGATTGATATGCCTCTCGAACCATTACGCACGACCATAATCAGCGCCAAGTTGGACGCAATCTATCTCACCACTGCAGACGCCGTCAAGCGCATGCGCAAGCTTGAGACACTTGCGATTCGTTTTGAGCTGCAGGGCAATTATGGCGGAGAAGGCACGCACGAGTTCTACTATGAGGCTGGGCACCCGGAGAAGTCAGTGGTTTTGAACAAGGCTTCGTCGGCTGATATTAAGGTTGAGTGGACGATAGTTCCTTCAGTCAAGATCAGCGAAGAAGTTTTGGCTGCGTGGCACGATGTTGCGGTTGACAGAGGCTTGACGATTGAGCTTTACATTGTTGATCATCCGGAAGACCTGTACGATTACCGATTGATCGAGTGAGAGTTGCAGCTCCGTGTCAGTGGCGACTTCAGTGGCGTTGCTTCCTCTTTTAGCAAAGGATGCCATATAGAATGCTGACAAAACCATAAACTTCCAGAACTTTGTCAAGAGTCTCCGGTCTTGGAAACAACGCCACCAATCGCAGATCGGTAGTCGCAATTCTTGCAAGTCTAACCATTGAACCGAGTACTTCTGAGAGCATGACGGTATCAAGCCCAAGATGTGTCTACCAAATCACGGCCCCTCCGCACACATCCGACACACTGTGACGCATCAGCGTGGAGAACGGCCGGAGAGAGGCATGTTTGTTTCATTTAAGCTTTGTCCCCACATGGCTTCCACAAGGAACTCAATTATAAGCTTGCACAAGCCTCCTCGGAAGTTCAAGCCACAGTTCTTCCGCTCGGAAGCGGCAGAGTCAATCGAGTATTGGATCGTGTGACCTCTTGCTTTGTTGGGACTTTGATGGCTGCCATTACTGTTGGCTCGAATGCCGTGGACTCTACATGCCATGGAGATACCAGCAAGTCATATCTTGTCATTGGAATACCTGGCCACTGTCGAGATAGGTATATACCGGTTGATACAGGTCAATAAACTGCATCCCAGTCCTAAAGAGGCGAGAAGCCTGTCTGACGACGGCAGATACGATCCCGTGTGATGCAATCGTACCTCAACAATGTCTTTCTCTTGGCGATGCAGGGAACGACATCAAGGTGTACCTCTTGGGAGAATCCGCGGAGAAATGCTCGAGGACACGACAATGACGTATCCGAGAGCAGACGAGGGATGAAGAATCGTGTGGTTGTGGATCACCAGATGCGTATAGATAGGCGTGCAGAGTCTCCACAACCATCAACATTCATCTCTCCACAAAGTTCATTGCCATCTGCCCAGCCATCTTACAATATGCAATTGCTTTTCGTTGGCAGTGTCTTGCCTTTGGCTCTCGCCGCTGTTCTTCAGGCCCGGCAATCCTCGTCTGTAACCGCCTTTACCGGCTGGTCGTCTCCGGACCAGACATACGACGGAACAAGAATCCTCGGATCGTTCGATTCGGACAATAACGCCAACACATCTTCACCTGGAGTCACTCAGACCGATTACTCGGGTGCAACGGATCAAAGCTCCCAACACCTCAACATCACAGTCCAGAATCTCGTGCCCTCTCTTTCCATTGAGGAAATCTTCGTCGCCGTCCATTCAGACAACGTCGCCTTGTTCGAAATTGGCAAGCCGGTCTCAGAAGAGATCTCCTCATTCCTCTCCGACGGAAGCAGCGATGCCTTCGGCTCATTGAGTAGTGAATCAGTCTACGGCACTACAGTCGTGAACAATGGGTCTTCCGGCCAGTCATCACTCGCACCAGGCCAATACCTCAACTTCAGCGTGCCACTCATTTTACCGTCGCGAGTCAGCAACGAGAAGCTCGCGGATGCGCTGGACGATCTGGATGCTTCGCTGACAGTGATTGGAAGGTTGGAGGGGCTGTCGCAGGCGTTCTTCGCAGTAGATGGGTCGGATCTAGGAGACAGGCGTGAGTCGGCGATGGCTACTGTGTATTCCATTACTGCTGCAGGGTTCTTGACGGTCCACAGCGGATATATGAATAGCTCCGTGACCTTTGCGGCGACTAGTGCTGCGCAGGTTTTGACATTCGCCGGCTGAATGGGAGATGTTGCAAGTCTGTAGAGTACTGCAGGTGGCGGGGAAATTTCTTTTGAGATGGACCAGATGGTCTCTTCGTTGACCCCACACTTCTCAGTTAGCAGACCTGTTAGCAGTCAGTTATGGTATGAGAGAGTCTCTTGCAGACCGAGCACAGTCGCAGTCATGATCCCAGAAGCATAGCGTTCCTGCAAATCATCCAAGGTTCTGTGCATGGTCGCTGAGATAAAAAAAAATTGTTCTGAATTTGATGAGCGCGCTGAGAATGAAGGGCTCTTTCCTTGCACCTGCTTGCGGCAAACGGGCTACTCCCGCGGCTGCATCTTGTAGGCTCGATACGATCTTCAATACTGACCTCTGGCTCTCTGGCTCTCTCTCTACTGTTGAACAACATCCGCAAGACCTCACCGGGTAAGTCATCAAAATAATCAGGTAAGGGCGCGAGATATAATTACTGACAACTTCCAAGATGTCGAACCGACCTGGTCACGGCTTTCGAGGCCGCCTCTCGGTTCACAAAAGCCATAGCGGCCGTAAGCGAGGCGGCGACGACCGCGACGACAATCCACAAACCCTGAGACAGCCGAGGATGGACGAAGACGGTGAGCATACTTGGAGTTAATGCTCCGATCCTGACTGCTGACCTACCACAGGTCACCTCAATCAACGTCTCAATCGGGCGTTAAAGCGCGAAGCCAAGGAGCACGCCCCAGCAAGAGAATTAGACATGCAGATCGAGTGTGAAAGACATGCGGTGCGGTCTTTTGGTATCACCGATTTTCGGACCTGAGCTCGACAATTTGGATATCGCCACCGTTATGGCCAAGAATGTTGCGGAACACGGGCGAAAGCAGGTGAGGCTAGAAGCAGCTGCAGCTGTAGCGTCAAATGTGGAAGACCATACTGCTAAAAGCGAGGTCAATGAAGTGAGCGGCACCAAAGCAGATGGTGTTGGTGCACGCGACTCCGATAGCGTTGCTCTCGAAGTGAAAGCTAGCAAGGTGGCCGACGCTGCCGAAGAAACGACGGAGACAGAGAAGAGCGCCCAAGGCTTTGACTCTATTAGCTGTTTTAGGGCACAGCAAACCCATGATCATGACCAGAGGGATCAGGTGATCAAGGCAGATTTTGACGAGCTGCTTCGTCCGCTGGGACAGTCGTTGGGAGAATTACTCGATCTGTAATGCTAAGGCTCAGACTCTGTGTGGTTTTTGGATATGCTCAGCATGGCATCCATTCCAGGAGCACAGGTGAGCTTAGGATCAAAGTACGATCCTGCATTCTCGACGAAATGGGGTTTTTTTGCCTGCGTATCATTATATTCTTGTGCCTCCAAACGCGCGAGGTCGAAATGCTCCGCTTCCGGAATCCTCCATGGTCTTCCGAGCGTTGCCGTTTTGCCAGCAATTGTCAGAATATTTCTACACAGTTCCGATCCAGCTTGCGGGTATTCTCAAGGTATAAGGCTCTGGATCTCGGTCTGTTGCGAAGACTCTGCGAATTGCAAGTGGACAAGCGCAAGCATGCCAACAGAGAAGAGCCATGCCCAAACGATGATTTCCGTTTGTCGAAATCCATCGAACGACAAGACGATCTGCACTGAAGAGCCCAATTTCAGGCGTGATAACAAGTTTTGACCAATCATAGTGAATTGCGCACGTTGCTTCCCCGCACTGCTCCGCCACCACTACAGCGAGGAAGGAAGCAAAGGTGATAACAATACCGGATTCTAAGCACGACTCGTTCGTACAACCGCCCTTGCTGAGCAGGTTGCATGCATTGAGCATCAGCACGACATTCGAACGTTCTCATCTTAGGCTAGACTGCGCAGATTCCGACCCACAATGAAGCCATTGCCTACTTCGCACGCATCATTACGCACAAAGACAGGCTGCCTCACATGTCGACAACGGAGAAAGAAATGTGATGAACAACGACCAAGATGTGCGTGCTGTGTTGCATCAAGGCGCGCATGCACCTGGCCAACCATAGACCTTCTGGTCGACCGACGAAATCGGCCTCGAAAGGCTCTGAACCCGAAGGACGACGCCGACCCGCATGGCATTGAGCAGGCGAAAGGCGTCAAGCGTCTCATTCCAACGAAGTCGGATCTATCGTTGGCCGGGTCTGAGATACTTCTTCGAACGCTTGGGACAGATCTCGAAGTCGCCATAGCTCGTCATTTCGTTGACCATTTCTATCCACATCTGACCAGCCTCGACTGCGATCAAAGGTACCGTCCTGAGTGACTACGCAGCATACAGAAGTCGATGCCCCACTGCACAGGGCTACGCTATTCAGTCCTGGCAAATGCTGCGTCGCACCTCTTTTTAGCCGGACAAGGTCCGCGGATGCAGGACTTGGCACTCCATTATTATACCCGCTCACTACGTGGTTTGAGTGCCGCTATCAGTCGAACCGACGTGAACGAATGGAGACATGGAAGGAATGACATTTTGACGAGCATGATATTCCTGTATCTACACGGTAACATGGGCAATGGTACATACGATGACACATCCACACACGCCAATGCTGCAGTCCAGGTCCTGGAACGCCGCTTCTTTCAAGCCGGCGCGGAAACTGACCTGCAGGAACCAACAGATCGACTGGTGGTGGAGAGCGTCGTGTATCAAATTTTCCAGCTTGTAATGGGATTCTGGTCGGACGGCCCAGAGAAAAGCGTTGCATACCAGCTTGATACACGATTTTGGCTCAAATGTGAACACCTCTTGCGTGGCTCGTCGAAATACCATGAGCCACCCGACGCCAGTTCTAGCCCTGTTCTGGGTACGTGGATGAAGGGTACAGCCCAATCTCGCGGTCTATTTTGGACTTCGTACTGGCCTCTCAGTGACAGGGCGAGCAGTATGGATGTTGAAACGAGACCGCGAGAGCCCATGTCATATCTGGCAGACTGTGCTGACTTGTCTTTGCTCCGCAGGCATTCCGATGGCGGTTTACAAGCTGATGCTGATGACAAGAAGGCTTTGGATCATGGATCCTAAACGTCCAGGTTTTTACAAATCGCTAAGCCAACTTGAGACCCAGCTGGACCCATGGAAACAAGCCGAGTTCCTTGAGCCCCGGTATGAAAAGTCGATAGCGGGCTGTCAGTCACCGCGGCTTGCACCATCAAATACTATAGTAGGGTACGCAACGATGATCATGGTCCTCTGTATCTCATTGTTGCTCAACCAGCTTCGTAGACAGCAACCTGGTTTTTCCGTTGCGCCGGCGAACGATGACTGTGGCGGAGAGGTCGACAGAATAATTTCCATTTTGCGGCATCGTACAGGAGATCAAAAGTGGGTATCGTGTCATGTCGGAACGTATCCTGTGTACGTCGCCGGATACTTCATGCGTTCCGAAGAAGAAATTGGTCTTGTGAGGGCTGATATGCAGCAGCGCTTTGAGAATTTGCATTGGGGACAAATCAGTCGCTACTGGGAGGACTTGGAGACGGTATGGAGAACGACAACAAGGAGAACTTCAGCGGCACATTAATACAATCCACTACTGGATGATCGCCTACACAATCAGATTCGAAAGAAACGAATAACGAAAGCTGCTCAGTGCAAGTTGAGAGGACCCTTCAAAATGTGCAAGGCACCAAAGAGGAAATTGTCGTAGTGCTTCCTGGCGACCAACTGTAAAGCAATAGGGGCGCCTTCATAATCATGAGTATCCCACATCTGACGCACGTGGGTATCTTTCTCTCCTAAAGACACGTCTGAAGCATATGCCTCCGAGCCCTTCTTGCCAGCTTTGATGGGAGTGGGAAAGACGACACCTGGGAAGTCCAGAACGTTCCAAAGAGCAGTGTAGTTCCAGTACAAAGAGGTATCGTGCGCCGGAGCAGGACCGAAGAACATCGGGCAGAGGACAAGGTCGACGTCTTGCTCGGTCCAGTCTTTGGCGAACTGCCAACGATACTCATCGCGCTGGACACGAAGATTGGTAATGTCGTCAGCATTCTGCGGCGTGCCTGCCGCGTCTTCCATGACGTACTGCGTCAGGTAATGGATCGGCTCGCCCGAAGCTGCAGAGACTGCATGAATGCCTGCCCCTCCGTCTGGCCAGTACATCTTGCGAATGAGACTCAACGCATCTGCCGCACGGTGTGGCTTGAATGGCTTGAGCGTGAGGAGGCTCGACGTTTCCAGTTGTTTGACTGCCCATTCCATAGCTCGCCTGACTGGAGGCTGCGGCTCGATGACCCCATCATTCATCATGACGCCAATTTTCAAAGGCTGGTCCACGCTGACTTCGATGGGCGTCCTAAGACCGGTCCAAGGCACTGGAGTCAGATTGGGGTCTGAGAGATGCGGCTTCTGCTGGAGGATCAAGTGCATGAAAGCGTCCATGTCTCTCAACGTGTTGCACATTGGTCCGGTGGAGCAGAGGACGTTAAGCTCGGCAGAAAATCCACCGTTGATGAAGCCATGCATGGGGAGAGTGTAGGATGTCGGTTTAAAGCCATAGATACCACAGTTGCCAGCCGGGCCGCGAATGCTGCCACCGATGTCAGTACCAATGCCCAAGACCGAGCCGCGAAGCGTGATCAAAGCGGCCTCTCCGCCCGTCGAACCACCAGCTGACAGGTTGATGTTGTAAGGGTTCAAAACGCGGCCCATATACCCATCGCTCTCGAGATGCATCACAGCCTGTGGCTGACTGGTTTTGACGTAGAAGACAGCACCTAGTTTACGGAAGATGCCAACCATCTGCGAATCCTCCTCGTCGAAGACGATCTTGCCGAGGAAGCCCATGTCCGAATAAGTACCAGCCAGCGGCATGTGTTGTTTGACACTGATCGGAACACCATGGAGAGGGCCAACAGTCTTTCCGGTCCGCGCCCAATACTCGTCCAGCGCCTTTGCTTGCGTCAGAGCCATCTCCGGGACCCACTGCGTCAAACAGCAGCTGATCTGTTCACAAATGATCGCACGTTTCGAAAACGCAGTAGCGACCTCGACAGCGGTATACTTGCGCGCAGCAATAGCTTCAGCGAGTCCGGTAGCATCGTATATCTCTGTGATCTCTAGTTCTCGCGATGTGAGGATGCCGCAGTCTCGTGGGATCGAAGTGACATCTTTTGGAGGGCTATCTATGTAATGCTGAGGGATGTAGTACTCCTCTGGGACTTTGTCGACGATAGTCTGCAAGATTTTCGCGCGTTGAGCTTCAAAAGCGTCTGTTCCCTCGGGAACGGGCACAGTTTGGAAGAGAGGAAACGGTCGGCGTGGTACGGTGCGTTCGGTGGACGTAGAAGCGGGAAGTGTTGTAGTGGACGACATGCTGGAGATGGGGAAATGATTTCGTTTGAAGAATTGTTCTGAGTAGAGGAGTTGTTTGAAGGAGAATTGCTCCAGTGTGCCATCTCAACTGGTATATATGTTCAAGCGAGCAAGTTGCTGACGTACGATCGACGAACCCTTCAATGAAAGCATGGTCGCGGCGTTGCAACATGCGCAATTCAGCATGATAGGCGGAGAATTGATGAAGAGAGATATTGTCGATATCCGCGGTCACGGCAAGTCAATCCAACAATGACAGCAGGTACAACAAGCAGTCACGCGACAAGATGTACAGAACAACTGCGTGTTTATCTACACACATCCGTGCGCGCAATCAGTGCTAATTGGCTCAAGCTACCTCAGTTATAGTTGGTGGCGATCTTGGGCGCCTTAGTGTACCTCGCTTGTTTATCTACAGATAGCGACACGCGCAAATGTAGGCTATCGGATGAAGCCGATTACACAAATGGCGGGGCCGCCGTTCGATGGTAAATGCTGAAGCTGAGCAAACAAATGTTTATCTGTGAGTCGAGCGGGGATGTATTGTATCAGTGACACTTTAATATCTGAATACATCTCCTCTCAGCCACCACCTCACCACGGAGTCGCACAAAGATACTTGGTAATTCTCGATCATGCACATGCACAGCAAGCCGAACTTAAGGAGAGCTATGCCATGTAAGTTGAAAGGTGTATCAGAAGAGTGAGTTCAGAAATGGCTCGTCAGTGTACTGGCCACTACCTATCCATCCGAAGTCGTACATGTCTGCGTCACGAAGTTTCATTTTGGTAACTGCATTGTCATCTTATCTCGCAACTTGTGACGAATTTGCCAAGCGCTCGATCTTGATGACTTGCAAAGCAAAGACTACTGCAAACGTACTTCGGCAACCGATTCGAACTGCCAGAGCATACTTGTATGGCTATTGAGCACCATATAAGTACTAGCGTCGCGTCCTGCTCCAGGATTCACAGGAATGCCAATGCTGCCAAGCAATGTCCCTTTGTTCTCACCAAGCGCTCAAGAACATAGGCTTGTCTACCGCCAAGTGAAATACCTTATTGACTATCAATTGCATACCTGACCATTGTTCAGGCTTTAAGAAAGAATGATGGCACATACCTATAGCAGCAGCCCTATCTGCAAGTTCTAGCTTTACGGTCAAGAACTAGGCTTTCCACAATCTTTCGGAAGGAGATACCTGACCAACAACCATCAAACCAACCCCCCAACCAGTAACAATGTATTTCAAATCCACCCTCCTCACCCTCCTCCTCACCCTCGCCGCCACCTTTCCCAGCGCCACAGCCGTCAACCCCGTCTGGAACGACCAGCTCAAAGTCTGGGACATCGGCAACGTCCCCTGGACCGCCGCCAACAAGCAAGAACCCGTCCGAAACATGGGCAGCTGCGGCTCGAAGATCAAAGAAGGCGAGATGGCCTGCGGCCGGTTCGGGCCCGGTTTGGGCAGAGTCCCGCGCGTGATCTACTACTGCCGGTTTGGCAAGCTGCTGAAGCGGGAGTGGTGCAAGCGGGAGGCGAAGAATAATATGTGTGTGAGGAATAGTCGGAGGAAGGGGAAGTCGTTTTATCCGTTCACGGCTTCGGATCAGCTTGTTTGTGTTAAGAGTAAGGATGCGTTGAGTTAATGGGGTGGATGGGTGATTTGGGAGATGTGTTCAATCTTTATGTTGGTCATTGCTAGTGGTCATGAAGTCTGTTACTCATCGATCTCTCTTGGTATTCCCGGCTGGTAGCTCAACTGGTGCTGAGGTATTCGCGAGCTCCAAAGGCTTACTCGCACCATTGCCCAATTCTGACACAGTCGTACCATCAATCTCTTGCTTACGATCTTTAGATTTAAGCTCATAGACGCTAAAACCCGCGTCAGCCTCAGGTGGAAGCTTGATGTCTTCGTCGTTTGACTTGGTATCGGACTGAGCTGCTTCAGCCGCTGTGCGCGCACGCTTCTTGCGCTTTATAAGCCAGAGACACAGTAGTATTCCACCGACTGCGAGGACAAACACCACCACACCAGCTGCAATGCCTCCTTTCGCTCCTGCGCTTAGACCAGGCTTGGGCCAGGGTGTGCCTTTGGCAAGGGCAGTGGCGACACGGCTGCCTTCGCTGAAGTGGCTGGGACGTATGCATTCGAGGATGGTTTTTGGTGTGTTACAGCATCCCCTCCTCTCCGTGTTTGCGACTGGCATATACACTGTGAGGATAGGCGTGATCTCATTGGTAATGTTGTCGTAGCCATAATCACTCCCGATGTCCCATTCCGAACTTGGATCGGAGGGATAGCTGAAGTACGCTGGATACAGGGTCTTGTTTCCGGCAGACAAAGTGCAGTTGTCGGAGTACAGTGTCGACGAATTGTAGCCGGTCAGTTCTGTGAGAGTAAACCGTTAGACAAATGCGACGTTATTTCGAACGAGGTGGGGGTCACTCACCCAATGGGTTCTCAAAATTAGCTGATGTGCCGCGGTCGTTTTGCATTTGAGGTCCGCACTCTTTCTTGATTGTCTCTTGCAGGTCTTTCGAGATATAGTTGCAGATACTAGGCAGAACACCGGCAGTGAGGTTCTCGTACGGCGGTGGTGACGAATAAGTCGTCCATTTTAGCGCCGACTCTGCAGCCATAGAAGTCACGGCGTCTATACAGCGTTGCGAAAACACCGTCGAGCAATTGCCGGGATCATCTTGGCCAAGACGATGAGCGTTCAAGGGCATGTAGAAGTTGGGGAATGCGCACACATCGGTGTCTATGCCCACGTCGTCGGCGTAATTTACGCCTGCCGTGTCGTACCAGAACCGTCGCTCGAGTTCTTGACCGTTCCCACCAGTGACTGTTACGGCCCACGAGTGATCTGGTGCTCCCAATCCCCCTCCAGTGTTGAGATCATCCCCGATGCGCCCTTGGCCTCGTGTATGGGTGATGATCCCGGAGGCGTTTGCGTTAGAAATGGTGCCGTTGCAGAGCCGATTAGTGAGGGCGTTGACCTTTGAAGAGCTATTGGTGGATGGGTTGAAGGACTGCGACACGGCCACGGTGGCGAAGACCAAGAGACTGGCCGAATGCATGGCGATATCAGGGCGGCGGCCCTCGAGCGAAGGCAGGCTACACGAGTTTGATGATAGACGTGCAGCTGTAGGAGATGAAGTGCGAAAAATACCGCGAGTGGGCAAACGACTCGCACATTAAAGAGATCTTAAAACCGGCAGCATGAAGCAAATGTGTCTATTTTTGTGGCTGAAGATCGCGACCAATTTGGGTGTTGAGAGGGTTGACAGCCGCAGGAGACCAAGTTAAAGGGCCGTAAGTGGAGGCAGTGTTAAGATGTGTGATAGGCACAGAGCAGGGTATCGAATCCTTCGGTCGTCTTGGACGACGACATAGCCTGGGCCGTGCTGCATCGAAGGAGCCATGAAGTGGATGCACCACTTGACGCCGGTGAGTGGTAACTTGGTGTTTTTCATAGGGCGAAGCTGAGGTGATTGTGTCTTCGAAATTGCCAGCATACTTTGAAGTCTTGCACAGATGAAGACGTTCTTCGTGATGGTGAGATGAACAGTCTTCGCGCCCGCATCGGCTCGCTAAAGGCTGTCGTGTTGGTTTCGAAGCGCATCCTTCGAGATGCGCCAGGAGAGGAACGTCGGGGAATTGCTGCGGATCGGCGCCTGCACTGCCCGCAACACACACTTTGTACTCGCTCGCATTGCAGTATTGTCGCCATCTTGCGCGCAATTCAAGCTGCCGACCTCTTGTAAATCATAGGCTAACTGATGTTGCTCACTTTGCAGCCGAGCGAGGTGTGGCACAAGAGATCAGCGGCAGCCTTCGAAGGCTTGGGGGAAGTAAACAGGTCCATTCACAGCTCGACAAGCTTTAGGACAGTCAGGTATCGTGTGCCCTGTGGTTATGGAAGGGAAATGTACGACAGATATGAGATGAGACGAGAAGCGCGCCAACAATGTCATCAGCTCACGCGGACCAGAGTTTTGCTCCGGTCACGTGACCGTGCACCGCCACATCACTCGAGAGACTTCTTGGAACTTCCGGGACCGCCTCCTCGGTCAACGAGGTCTCTGCTGAAGGCTGTTGTAGAATGAATTTCGTTGATCAATCTGGCCTAGGAGGCTGGTCATGATGATCGAATTTAAGAACAAAGTATGCTTCGAATTTGTTATGTATAATGATACATACATGCTACAATCATCTCCATCACTCATAAATTATCCCAATGATCTTCCGGTTGAGCTTGCGCGGCGGCTTGTAATGCTTGGATCCGCAACCAACCGGACTGCTCTTCGCCTGCGCCGATGCCTCCTTCAAGCCTTGCAACTCCTTCATCTTCTTGTCCCATTCAGCGACACGCTTGTTCTCCTTCTCCGCCAGCGCAGCCTCCCGATCGACCAAAGCCTTCCTATCTGCGGTGAAGTCCTTTTCTCTCTGTGCAAGGGCAGCTTTGCGGCGCTCGAAGATTCTCTTGCCGGCGGCATTGTCCTTCTCCTGCTGTTCCAGAGCGATCTCACGGTTCTTGGGAGCCTTCTCCTGCTGTGTCAGAGCAGTCTTGCGATCGTCGAGGCCTTCCTCGCCAGCAGCGCTGTTCTTTTGCTGTGCGGCCTCGCGGTCTTCCGAAGCTTTCTTGTTGGTGGTGTAGACCTTCTCTTTCTGATTGAAAGCAGCTTCACGGGCTTCGAAGGATTTCTTGTTGGCAGAACTGTCCTTCTCTTGTTGGACTAGAGCAGCTTCACGGTTCTCCATCGCTTTTTGCTTAGCAGCACTTTCCTTTTCCTTCTGTGCCAGGGTAATTTCGCGTTCCTTCAAGGCTCTATCTTTGGCAGCATTTTCTGTCTCTTGCTTGGTCGCCACCGCTTCCTGTTCAGAAGCAGCCTGTTCTTTCCGGGCCAAGGCAGCTTCACGATCATCCAAGGCCTTCTGTTTTGTAGCGATTGACTCTTCCAATCTGGCCGATGTCGCTTCCCGGTCTGATGCGCCAATCCTTGATTGGACAGAGCTCGATGACCAGTCGGCGTCGACGAAATAGAATGCGAAGAGATACTCGCCCGATACGTCTACTCCCTTTGCGGAGCGCTAGTCGGCAAACGATCAAAGCAGCGCATGCTTCGGGGAGGTGTGCAACTTACTCGCCAGTCCATCTCGAGCAACCTGCACGTCGAGTGACTGTGGCTCTGGATCTCGATGCAGTGTTTCTTCTGGTCGCGGTCAGCGCAGAGGCGGAACGCACCGGGAGCGCGCATGTCATTGAACAACATCGTCCACCACGTCTTTTCTTCACTCGTGCCAACGACGTTATACATCGCGCCAGAGCTAGATAGGTACTCGTTATTGGACACACTCCGCAGAGCGACGGTGTTCGGCTCTTCGCCGAATTCCGGGATCCATTTCTGCTCGTCATCTTTGACGCCTGCGTATTCCATAACCACACCACCAGGATAGCGGTTGGCTTGCTGAGTTACGACGCCACCTCCATGGACGCTGACCAAGTACACTGGCTTTGGGCTGCCCATCGTATTGGCTTCTGGGTGTTTGGGGACAGTGACGAGATAGGGCAAATCTGAGGCCAAGGGCTGCAGAGGAGACTGACAGAAGGTTGGTAGGGCGATGGAAAGATGAGAAAAAGGAGGACAACGTACAGCTGATAAACCCTTCGAGCTTCAACTATCGTCTCACTACGTCCTGACCTGCAGCAAGACGAGCTCCCCCCGTGTCCCCACTGGCTGAAAACATGTCGAGATCGCCAGTGGCGGTATGGTAGGGTTGTGATATCGGAGCATTGAGAAGGTCGATAGCTAACAAAGAGAGCTAAGCGCTCGAAAGATCGACACTCCTGCAGCTGCAGGGTAGCAAAGTGCTACTTCCCAAATTGGCTTGCAGGACACCGCCTCATAGCGAGATAGCGGATGATAGCTTGTAGTTCTGAGATCGTGCCAGGATTACGAAAGTCGTGGTCGACGTCAACGGTTTGGCGTCATTTTTTAGAGTTATCGGACCGGACCTCCAGTGATCGACCTTCTGCGAGTCGAGACGAATCCAGGTGCTTGGGATCGGCCATGAGGGGTTTCCCAGGTCTTGGGTATTTGCTCCTCCTTTCCAATTATCGGAAGTAGCAGTGTGCCGCGTTGGCAGTTTGCCACCTCATGTATGAAATATCCTTCCAGCCCATGAGGTTGGTTGACGACTTTGAGTTCGACAATGAGCTCGTGTGTGCCCAAGAGTGGAAAGTCTCGACCATCGCCCCACCATCGCTTGCATTACTAATCAGAGCCCGCACCATCCTTATTCTCCCATACGCACAAATCGGTATTCAGTAACATTGATGGCAAGCACATGACTTCAAACGCTTGCTCTCTCACACGTGCACTCCTAATCGACATGGCTGCAACCTCTGTCACTTGCATCTTCTCACCTTACCACGTCGGTCTACGCGACCACCGCGTAGGCGATGGCCCGAATCGCATTCGTGACATGGGAATTGTTCCAGAACTCGAAAAGCTAGGCATCACAGTCCACTGGCACGAGATCCCTCGTGTCGACGAGTTCGAAGGAGAAATAGGGCGCAGCTTCGAAGTCCTCCGCCGCACATCCGCAGCAGTATCCCAAGCCGTCGCCAAACAATCTTTCCCACTGATACTTTCTGGTAACTGCATGGCCAGCGCAGGGACTGCATGCGGTCTGGGAATCGCGGACCTGGGATTCATCTATTTCGACGCACATGACGATATGGAAACCCCCGCCTGGAACACGAATGGTTATCTTGACGCCATGGGTCTTTCCATGTTGGCTGGTAAGAGCTGGGAGAAACTGGCCAAGACGATTCCCGGATACAAGCTATTTCGCTACGACAAGTTTCTGTACTGCGGTCTTCGGGACATTTGCGATGAGTCGAGGCAAACTGTGGCCGAATCTGGGGCCGAAGTGATTTGGGGCGATGCGAGTGTAAAGGTCGACTTTGCATCCAAGTTACGAGAGCAGCTAAAAGCGAGGGATTACTCCCCAGCTCTTGTGCACTTGGATCTTGACGTGTTGGATCAGACTGTGGGAAAAGTGAATGGGTTCGAAAGTGCCGGAGGCCTCACGGAAGCAGATCTCGTGGAGAGTATGGCATTGGTACCACTCAATGCCACACCAACATCGCTCACTGTCTGCTCATTCAACCCCAATCTCGGCGATGGCGACAAAATCGCTACCATTGGAGTTCGCGCAATCGTGGCATTCATGTCATCACTTTTGGAAACTGGTGCTTTGAAGACGAGAATTTCCACGTGAGGAGAATCGATCTGGGCACAATCGTCTACGCGCTTTGTCTTTGAACTACTCCTCCCTGCGAAGTATCGCAAACCACCGTGGCATGCAGCTGTTTCAGCTATATTCGCTGAACACGACGTTCCAAGGCCTGATTATAAATCCATCCCGCCAATGACGCCGATGAGGGGAAATCCTTCGACTAAACGAGACGATCATCGCAACGGTTAGTCAGCGATCATGCCGTAGTCCTAATATCCTCAGTACAAAGCCAATATGAAAACCATCCAGTTCTGTACCGATAGAATGATTGAGGCTGGGTTGCTCCGACTAACTGCCGCCCACCTGTACCGTCTCCCGATTGATCAAGATGTCAGCATCGAATACCATCCATCCTTTCAACCTCTCCATCCAACAATCCACTCTCGATGACTTACAAACCCGTCTCCGGTTGACCCGATGGCCGGATAAAGAAACAGTGAGCGATTGGTCTCAAGGCGCCCCGCTCGCCGCAGTTCAGGAATTATGCGAGTACTGGCAGACGAAATACGACTGGCGAAAATGTGAAGCGCTGCTGAACTCATATCCTCAATGCACGACAACGATTGATGGAGTAGAACTCTACTTCTTGCACATTCGATCAAAACACGAGGATGCTCTGCCCCTTCTACTGACACACGGTTGGCCCGGTTCGATTCTAGAGTTTAGACACGTGATCCCGAAGCTGGTCGACCCCGAATCGCATGGTGGTTCTTCTACGGACGCTTTCCACCTCGTTGTCCCAGCGCTTCCGGGATATGCCTTTTCGTCGAAGCCGACCGAGAAAGGATGGAATATCAACCGTACTGCGCTGGCATGGACTGAACTCATGCAACGTCTCGGTTATGCAGATCAGGGATGGGCTGCTCAGGGCGGTGATTGGGGAGCTGATATCGTTGCTCTGCTTGGTCGTCAAGCGCCAAAAGGACTGAAGAGCGTACATTTCAATTCAATCTTCTTTGAGCCTAAGGTACATTCCTGCCATCTTCGATCTCTGCCTGATACATACTGATCAACCCCCAGAAAGAAATCCAAACCCCAATCTCCAACGCCAAAGGCGAAGAACGAGCTATGCATTTCGAAAGCATACGCGATGCCGGACACCGCGGCTACTCTCTCCAACAGTCAACCCGCCCCCAAACCCTTGGCTACGGCCTCGCAGACTCTCCAGTCGCACAGGCCGCCTGGATCTACGAGAAATTCGTCGACTGGTCTCATCACAACGGCGA
This sequence comes from Epicoccum sp. F181, assembly GCA_037042865.1. Lineage (NCBI taxonomy): Eukaryota > Fungi > Ascomycota > Dothideomycetes > Pleosporales > Didymellaceae > Epicoccum > Epicoccum sp. F181. Next base: position 372,078 of record JAJSLS010000024.1, on the reverse strand, counting down.
CGTTGAGACAGTATTTAGCAAATACGAGATGCTCGACACGATCATGTTGTACTGGCTCTCCAACTCTGGCCCGTCTTCTGCTCGATTCTATTGGGAATGTGAATACGACTCGACTGCGCAGCCGATAGAATTGCCTGTTGGAGTGAGTTGGTTTGGGGGCGATAATAGTTATGCTCCAAGAGAGTGGTGCGAGCGGTATTACAAGAATATTGTGCATTGGAATGAGACGGAGAGGGGAGGGCATTTTGCGGCGTGGGAGGTGCCTGAGTTGTTTGTCGAGGAGGTGCGTGCCTGGAGGAGGAAAATCAGATGAGGATGTTTCGAGTATGCATTCGATGGAAACCCTCGCGAGCGATCATAAATGTGAGGCCTGCAGGCATAGGAAGTGATGGGAAGGCTTTTAGAAAAAGGGTATCTAATCCAGAGTAACACTCTACAAACCATCTCAATTCGCCAACACGGCCCGTAACGCCACATATCCGCCCAATATACCTGCGAGAGTCGCAACGAGAAGTGCTTCGCCCTCCCACGTCAATGCCAGGTATGACGCGATACCCACCAACACCTCGTATCTCCTCGCAGATGCCCTTCGCTCTCTCCAATCCCTCCTCATCTTGAAAGGCGGCTTCATATCCGCTGCAAGCTCAGGCTTCCTAAGCGGTATAGTCACCAACATCGTCACAGGCCTGTGGTCGCTCGTCGGCTGTACAGACAATGCATTATAGCTGTGAACATCGACGTCCGCTTTGCCACCAGCAAGGAACAAGATCCTGTCGCACCAGGACGGCACTCTATGCTTCGCCCAGGGCCAGGATTGCTGCTCGCCGGTGCCTCCGGAAGGTAAAGGTTGGCCGTGCTTTGCAGCTTTTTGCGCTGCGCTGGAGTATTTGTATGTTGGTGGAAAGTTCACCGGCGCTTCAGTGAGGAGATGAAGGGTGTTCTTGTTACGGAGTTCGCGGTTGAGTTGGTCGTTAGCCCAGAGGTCGCGGTAGGAAGGGTGGTTTGGATCACTGGTTGGGTGGGGCCAGATTTGGTGGTCTGTTGTGCTGGGAGGCGTGTCTGCCGTGCGGTAGTTTAGATCGCCGGCGAAGAATACATGCGACAGCGGCGAGAAGAGGGTACTGTCTGACGTGTTGTCCCTAGATTCTGCCGAGGATGTGTTCAGAAGAGGTTGGGAGTCTTCGCCATTGCGTGTAGTATCGGCTTCTCCTCGTGTGAACACCAGACCTTCACATATACTCTGCCAGTCTGCATTTCGTCGTTCAAATTGATCCTCCATAGGCGCCAGATGTGCCGACACAAATGTGACAGGGACAGTCTCGTCGTCTTCTCCAGCAAAGCCTAGCCTTGCTCCAACAGCACCTTTGTTGCCCATCTCATACATTCCCACACCGACTTCCGCAGTCTCAATCCATCGTATCTTCTCCTTTACGTCCGACCTTGCAAACACCATCAACGCCGTCATTCCTGCATTACGGACCAATAGTGGAGTGTAGTCGGCGTTTGACTCGAAGCGCTTTGAGACGGCATCGTGTACGACTGTGCTGAACTTGCTGAAGTATGGAGCCAGGAAGGATCCTCCTAGGAAGGCGTATCCAATTGGAGCTATCTCCTGTAGACAGAGGACGATGAGGTCTGGAGGAAGAGTTGGAGAGTTGGCGAAGAGCTCATTGGCGAGGTGAGAGGTTGATGGAAGATCACGGCCGCAATTGAAAGTGGTGATGTGGGTGGTGAGATTAGACATACTTGCCGTATGATGTACTGACGAGAGTTAAGACTGGAGGCTGTTATTGATATATCGACCGAGCTTGCACGTCCAGCGATATCGAATGTCCCGCATGATTGTGATTCGGCGCATCCAGACAGGACCGTTGAAGTTGACACACCTACGTCATCGCCAACAAATCCCCAAATCCAAATCCCCCTCACTTTCCTCTACATGTAACTATGTTCCGTAGGAGCTGGAAGCATTTCAACATTAGATTTTCATCATTTTAGTTGCACGACTCTGCTCGCATATCTAGATGATTCGCCCACTTACATCGATAACCATAGGAGGACAGGAAGCTGTCTGCAATGTGTCCAAATTTGTTACGTGTCGAGCTCATAGATTAGACAAATACATCCGCCATAACATACTTTTAATAGTCAGGAGATGTGATATAGTATTTCTATTTAGTGGTCTCCCTAATCCTTCTCTCTAGCTCCTGTGCCACAGCAGCGTGCCCTGCAGCATTGGGGTGATAAGGCACCACACCACTAAACATCATGGTGTTGGTAGAACCTGTCACCCAAGGCTCCTCGCTTCCCAAAGCATGGCCCTTGCTGATGTCGCTCATTTCGACAAGATGGACAAAATCCTTCCGCAAGTCTGCGGCATCTCGATACGTCTGGGCCAGCTTGTCGGCGATTCTCCTATAGTATTCACTCCGCTCCTTGTCCAGCGGCTGATCAGATTGCACTCCCGTATCTGGGCCGAAGACGTCCAGGTACTGAACCAAGTAGATTTTGGCTTTTGGTGCAACTGCATGGATTCGGTCGAAGATCTCTAAGAAACGTTGTTTGACTTGGTCGAATGTCACGTCGCCGATTTGAGCATGCTTGTCCATCAGGCCCGTTGCTTTCAGTGCCCATCCAAGCCCACGTGTGTCTCTGAGCGAAGCCCTGAATGCATCGACGACCATGCCTTTGCTGTACCCGAGGTCATTGCCACCAGCCGTCAAAGTGACGATGTCGACATCTGGTGGTAAAAGGTCCAGCTGAGGCACAAGAGGGCGTGCGAGCCAAAAGCCCTGCGGTTCCGAGAGCACGTTTAGCAACGTCGCTCCACTGCTTGTCAGGTCGGTGAGCTTCGCATCAAATGCAGCAGCTGTGAGATGGGCGTAGTTGCGCGAAGAGCGACGGGCAACTGTGTCGACTATCGGCTCAATGCCAGGTCCAGCCGCGAACGAGGAGCCCAGAGCGGCGATGTGGAGTACAGACATGTCTTGGTGGTGTGTGTAATGTGATATGCCAAGTAGATAGATCTTCTTGATCCATTTCACGCTGAATATATGTACTTCCAAAGCAGCCGGATGATGGCGGGGAAACGGGAGGGAGAGCAAGTTGGAATCACTTAGAATGATTTCCTGATAGCTGTGCCGCGAAGTTCAGCTCTGTTATCTCGAACATATGAGAAGTACGAGCTGACATCGAGCGAGGAATGCCTTCATCTAGTCAATGTGGTCCAAAAGATAAGGATTTTCCGGCCATAGCCCGAAGTGAGTGCTCAACCCGAACGACTACGACTCCTACGGTGGGAGATACAGATTTGCGCAAGGAAGTCCTGTACAACTGGCTCTATGTTTCCCATTATTCTCTACATCAATCAAAGACTGAGTATGGTCGACGTGTATCATTAAACCAACCGATCTCGGAAAGACGTAATCAGTTTCCGTAATGGCGCCCTGTGGGCCTCGGAAGTGTTGCAGGTGAGGGGGAAGCTTGAAGAGAGCTGTGTACTATGCTCGTCTTTATTTGCAGGCAACATTATAGGTAACACTACTTGCAACCTACCAATAGGCTCTGGCGAAGTGTGACAACAGCTCTATCGCCACATCATACTCACATCAAACTATATCAGCCCAACCGGTTACACCTATAAGCCCAGGCAACTCTTGCATTCACCACCAAACACACCAAACCACCCCAACCTCTAAATCAACAGCAATGGCCTCAGAAGTCCCCCCTCCACCGCAAGACGGTTGGAAACACGAAGGCGTCCGAGTCATTCCAGCAAACTCGCTCGACAGTAATACCGCACAAACACCAGGAATGAATCGCGCCGCCGCCATCAACTTCGCTCGCACCGGTGCCCAGAAGATGTGGGCCGGCACAGTGCACATCCACCCCAACGCCAAAACCGGCGCCCACCACCACGGCCACCTGGAATCGGTGATCTACGTCGTCAAGGGCAAGGCTCGTATGCGATGGGGCGAGAAGCTGGAGTTCACTGCTGAGGCCGGGCCGGGGGATTTCATTTTTGTGCCGCCTTATGTGCCGCATCAGGAGATTAATGCTAATGAGGATGAGACGTTGGAGTGTGTGCTGGTGAGGAGCGACAATGAGGCGATTGCGATCAATTTGCCTGATGTTGAGCCTGTTGAGGTGCCGGAGGGGGTCAAGTGGATTGACCCTACGCATACTCATTGAGAGACTGTATGTTGTCACGATTAGATATGACTACTACGGAATGAAGAACGTTACGCTCTCAGCTCCGGGTGACCATGAGACTGATCTGCACATGGCTCGTTTTGTTAGATTTTGCAGGCGTACAGATGCCAGGTCTTGGGGCTCGTTGCTCATACAGGCGAATGGTACTCGCATCTAAGTACCCAATGCTCACGGAAGTCGCAGCTTCGATCACCCTCTTATTCATGATTCCACAAACACTACACCATATATCGATCCACCAAGTCAGCCACTCGTTCAGCAACGTCACCCTTCCACGCAAGCATCCGCTGTCACCTACAGCTTCCATCAGACGTCAACATATGCTCTCGTGAGTGTCAGCGGCAAGCCACATATCCGGTTCTCGTGTGTGACAATTCACTATCCGTGGAATAGCTGGTGTCCGTCCCCCATCAAGTCTGTGACGCGTTAAAGTAACACATGTGACATTGCATCTCACTCACCGCATAGCCGGTCTGGGAGCATGTGGAAATTAGCGTGTAAAGGGTCACGCATATTCAAGGGCTGTAACCTCAATAGCATGCACGGTCGTGATAGCAATGGCGTTGTACTACCTTCCGTTTCGACTCACCATAGGGAACCAAGACACATAAAGCATGCATATACAGACGAGATGTGTCTGAATCCCAAACACAACGCCGCTTTCACTCCTGTCAACGACCAGCTCCAACATGTTCCCAAATATCCTCCCACTCACTCTTTTCTCCTTCTCAGCATCCTCCATACTCTTCCCATCGACAACAGCATTACCCCTCCCTGTGGCTACATCAGTCGCGAAGGCTCATGCCTGTCTGACTTTCGAGTCACCCCTCGACACCGCAGACCTGAGACTCAGCGAAGGATCAATATGCACGTTGTACTGGTCTCCATCCTGCACCGGCGACCCAATAATCTTCCCCTCGTCAACAACACCAGACACACCGAACCACAAAATCGCAAGTATCTCCTGCGAGTCCTCCGAAGGCACCAAGACCGCAAACCCAGCAAAACATACTACAGACGGCGAAGCAAGCGAACATGAAGGCCTCCGTCATGATTTACGTCCTCGTTCTACTTCCGTGACCAATCGACGAAGCAACAAAGAGAGGGACGATAACCCTCCGCAGCCGTACCCAGAAATCATACAAGCATGCACCGGCGACGCGAAGCTAACGCCCTGGAAGCCGCCAGCGGATTCTTGGCTGCCCAAGAAGTCGGATGGTTGTGATGGGGATGGGCCATATTATGCGAATGGGACTGGGTGTATTGGACCTGGGCGACGGGGACGGGACGTGGAAGCGGAAGGAGTCATCGATGGCTGACTAGAATTATGTTCTTGTTATGATACATACATAAGACATACAATCGTGGGCAACACACGACGTGGTGTTGCTTGTTAGGCCGAAATCGTCTTCGTCTCGTACTCTTGCATTCCCTTCCATGAAGACACCAGTGCCAGTTCTACTGGAGCATAGCAGCGACACCATCCTCGTCCACACCGTCAGCGCCGATGATCTCTTCGGGCTGGTTGTGTGACAGCTTCCTTCGCTTGAGCCTGGGGTCTGCGCTCTCAGCAGGGACCTCGGCAGACGCGTGCCGGACCTGCGGCATCTGCAGGCTGCTCAGGATGTCAGCGCCAAGGGCGTTGTTGGGCAGGGCTGGCGGAGGCTCGTGTGATGGCGGGAGCTCGTCGTGGTTCGGTGGTTGTTCAGATATAACTTCAGCGCCAGTGGGGTCGGCGAGGAGTTTTTCGGCAGGGACATTGTCGCCAATGGCGAACGAATCACGCTCGCCCTCATTCGGACCATCACCAGGAGGAGTGAAGGATTCGACCTCTGGTGGAGGCGTGAACTCTTCGTAGTCAGGAGCAGTGGGCTCGTTGCCAAGTGAGCCGTTTGAGGAGGGATCGCCAGCACCAGCGCCAGGTGATTGGTTCAAAGGAGTTGTAGGGTTGGACAGGCCTCGCATGATACCATCCTCGACCTCCCTCTTGCGGGACTCGGTGGTTGTAAGACGGTCGGACAGGTCGGTAGCGGTTGCTTGGTCTGTGGCGAGAGAGCTGCGGTTCTTTTGTAGAAGCTGCTCGAGACCGGCGATGAGTTCTGTGCGAGCTTTGATGCTGCTCTCGACGGCAGAGTGAGCGCTGGCGAGTGTCTTCATGAGTGAAGCCAGCTTCGCCGCATGGACTGGCGGACTAGGAAGTGGCGTGTTCGGGTCGTTAAGCTTGGAATATTCTGTGTTGGCGGTTGCCACTACACCTCTCGCGCTGGTTTCGGCTTTTGTGAGGGCAGTTTGTGATTTGCTGATGGAGTCGAGCTCTGAGGGCACTCCACCTCCAGAGCCACCACCGAACAGGCTGCCTCCCAGTTTGCCACCTCCACCAATGGCCCTCTGTGCGCCTCTTGTCTTGTCAATCTCATCGAGACGCTTCTCGAGCGCGTCTTGAATCTTTGCGTCGAAGATGGACCGCTGTCTCCACACCTCGATGACCCTCCTAATCTTGTTTTGAATCTCGACCGAAGCGTTCTTATATGCCAGAGCGGTCGCGTCGCCAATTAGAGGTTCGAATGCCAGAAGGAAGTCGGTTTTAGAGCGAGCGCGTGATTGTTGGACAACCTCGTTGGCAAGGTAAACAAGGTTCAGCCTCTTGGAAGTGCTTGCTTCCTGGAGTCGGTTCAACCAGAGTGCAGCAGTGCGATCAGCGTGACGTCTATAACTACATTAGTATTGGTGATGGCGGCATACATTGACATAGTCGGCGTACCTATGAAACATGATCCATTGGGCGACGGTGACAATACTGTCCTGCGTCTCGCTGAGCGCGGCCAGCTTCGCCTTGACGGCGTCGTCTGAGTAAGCCATGTCGCGTACTGGACCTCACTATGCGATATACAGTTGCGGACGTTATATAGACAGTATAGTGAGCCTCACGTGCGCAGCGTTGTTATAGCTGGCAGATGTCGATGTTGGTGGAAGCTTCAAGTTCACTTCACGCGCACGCGCAAGCGCTAACAAGACAAGGGTAAGCTCTCGGTCGTGGCTGCCTGAAACCTGAGGCTGATTCCGGGGAAGGAGCAACAACACGCAACACATGACATAGGCTTGGGCAGGGAGTCGCCAGGCATTGGAACAACTTCACACCAACTCGCACCTGAATAAACAACTTGCAACAATCCCCCAGCTACACAATTGTGACAACATACACATCTCTCAGCGACCTCTTCCCGTCAGCCAGACACACAGCGCATCACAGGCAGCAGCAAACATGGCCGACCGCTTCCCATCATTGGATGAGTTTGACAATGGTGCGTTGAAAAGCATGCATTAATGTGTATATGCGACTATGCTGACAAAATAATCCAGGCCAGACAGAAGCCACTGGAGGAAACGCACCCGACAACTTCGACGAGCCCTCGGACTTCCTCGCACGCGAACGCGCAGCTCTCGGCGACGATGCCCAGCAGTTCACTACCTCTGGAGACAATGCTGCGACAGTAGAGGATGGTGGCGATGACGATGACCTCCTTGGTGGTGGACTGAGCGCACCATCCGCCGCGCCCGGCAACGGTGATTTCGGTGACTTTGGCGACGACGTGGGCGACTTCGAATCCTCCTTCCCTGCTGTCGACAACCAGAACGAGGCTGTCGGCGCAGATGGAACGATCACCGGCTCCAGCATTCCTTTTCGCGCCGCCAGCACATACGAGGACGAGGGCGAGCCTGAAGTCCTCCGGGAATGGCGCGAGAAGAGAGACATGCAGATCCAGCACCGCGACGAGGTCTCAGCCAGCAAGAAGGCCGAGACGGTCAAGGCCGCACAACAAAACATTGACGAATTTTACGAGAACTACAACAACAGGAAGGACAAGGGCATCGCGCAGACGCGCAAGGAGGAGGAGGAGTTCTTGAAGAACAGGGAGGACACCACAAGCGGCGGCACCACCTGGGAGAGAATCGCGAAGTTGGTTGACCTGAGTGGAAAGGGAACCAGCGGCGGTGCAAGCGGAACACAGAAGGCGAAGATGAGGGAGCTTCTGATCAGCCTTAGGAAAGACGAGAACGCTCCTGGTGCCAGTGGTGCGTAATCGTGAAATGGGGCTGATGAGTGACTGAATGAGAGAAATATGACGATTCCTCTTAATTCGATGATTGTCTTTCTTTCGTTGCAATGCGGCTCTCACGCTCACACAGCGAGCTGGTAGCCGTGTTTCTGATGATCTGGCTTTGCAGCGTTTGATGCAGAAGCTACAAATAAGTAGGATAGATGATCTGTAATATAACATCCAACCATGTTGCTACAGTCAATTGAAGTACATGTTTCTCAATTATATATAGGTGTGATATTATAATTACATAATGTACAGCTGAAGACAATGGGGCAAACAGCCGCATCGGAATTTGGAGGCCGAATTGCCGAATGTCGTCCAAGCTCACGGCATCATCGTCTGGACCTTGTTGAGCAGCTTCCAAATTACTGCGCCGCTATACACCTACGTCTGCACACCTCACTTTTTTGTCCTGGAGGCTGGATCAATCATTGGACATACGCCGACTGCTCTTGCAATACCAGGTCTCTTCTCGGACATAGACTGGAGCCCTCTTGAATCATTTGTCAGCCAGCTGGACCATCTCAATCGAAACACAACAGGACCCGCCATGATATACACGACCGTGTCGGATTGAAATTGATAGCTGCACATTTGTCTGGACTGGCCACCTCTCGCCGGTAGAGAGACGTAGCGGCCATACCAGCGCCACAAACACAACATGAACATTCCACAAAGGACCGCATCCCGGGCTTGGGACTGCCTCGGAAACGGCGCGCTCTTCTCAACAAGAATAAGGACCTCCGGTATAGCGGCAGGACGATCGTATCATGCTGCAGCACCTCTAGGAATAGCAGGCGCAGTAAGGCAGGCGTCTTCGATCTCACGAGAACTTGCTGCGAGCACACGGACATCATTACTACGATCGCATCTGGGCGCACAACAATTACCATCGGCATCAGGCCAACTAAGGCGATTGCAGACGTCTCAAATACTGCGCGAAGCACAAGTGACGAAGAAATCGCCAGAGCAGAGCAGCAACTCTGCGATCAAAAAGAGAGATCCTACAGAACACGATGAAGAAGACGAGATCGAAGGCTTTGGGCGGACGGAGAAGGCGGCGCAAGCTTCCCAGCTGAACCTCAGTGCGCGTCTGTCGAAGGAAGGAGACAAGGGAGGCAGTGGAGCGGGCGAGATCTGGAGACTGCTCAAGATTGCTGCGCCTGAATGGAAGACTCTCGGATGGGCGTTCTTGTTCCTGCTCATTAGCAGCAGTGTGACTATGAGCGTACCTTTCTCTATCGGACGGATCTTGGATGTGGCCAGCAAGCCGGCGGAAGAAAATGCCACACTGTTGGGCATGAACATGTCGACTTTCTACATTGCCTTTGCGACTGTTTTGGCTACTGGTGCTCTTGCAAACTACGGACGTATCATCATCCTCAGGATCGTTGGAGAGAGAATCGTGACCAAGCTCAGGAGCCAACTGTTCAGACGCACGTTCATCCAGAACGCCGAATTCTTCGATGCCAACCGTGTTGGTGACTTGATCAGCAGACTTGGAAGCGACACGATTATTGTTGGCAAGAGCATTACGCAGAACGTCAGTGATGGTCTGCGTTCGCTCGTATCTGCCGTTGCTGGTTTCACCATGATGGCTTTCATGTCTGTGAAGTTGACTGGTATTCTCCTTGTTGCTGCCCCGCCCGTCGCCATTGGAGCCTTCTTCTATGGACGAGCAATCCGCAATCTCTCCCGCCGCATCCAGAAGAACCTCGGAAATTTGACTAAGATCGCAGAAGAGCGCTTGGGCAATGTTCGCACGAGTCAAGCGTTCGTAGGCGAGCTGCAAGAAGTCCACCGTTACAACAACCAGACGCGCAAGATCTTCTTCCTTGGTCGCAAGGAAGCCATGCTCAGTGCTGTGTTCTTCTCGGCTTCAGGTCTGGCTGGAAACATGACATTCCTCGCCTTGCTCTATGTCGGTAGTGGAATGATCCACAGCGGCGCAATCTCCGTCGGTGATTTGACCAGTTTCTTAATGTACACTGCCTACGCCGGTAGCAGTTTGTTCGGACTGAGCAGCTTCTACAGCGAGCTGATGAAGGGTGTCGGTGCTGCGACTCGTCTTTTCGAACTCCAAGATCGCAACCCTACTATCAGCCCCACGGTGGGAGACAAGGTCGTCAGTGCCCGTGGCAACATCGAATTCAAGAACGTCGCCTTTGCATACCCGACTCGCCCGGCTGTGTCTATCTTCGAGGATCTAAACTTCACGATCCCGCAGGGTAGCAATGTGGCCATTGTTGCTCCCTCTGGAGCTGGTAAGAGTACCGTCGCAAGCTTGCTCTTGAGGTTCTACAACCCAACTTCAGGCACTATCAAGATCAATGGAAAGGATATCAGCGAGATGAACGCAAAGCAACTGAGACGACGAATTGGCTACGTCGGCCAGGAACCCGTGCTCTTCAGTGGTAGCATCGGCCAGAACATTGCGTACGGCAAACCGCAAGCGACTAGGCAGCAGATCTTGGCCGCCGCTCGACAGGCCAACTGCCAATTCATCTCCGATTTCGTAAGTTGCTTGAACATAACTAACACCACTTCATCCAGCTAACACCCTCCCAGCCCGAAGGTCTTGACACCGCCGCCGGCGCCCGCGGCACCCAACTTTCCGGCGGCCAGAAGCAGCGCATCGCCATCGCGCGCGCCCTGCTCAAAGACCCCGACATCCTAATCCTCGACGAAGCGACCTCAGCCCTCGACGCCGAGTCCGAAACTCTAGTCAACCAAGCCCTCGCCCAGCTCCTCAAGGGCAACAACACCACCATCTCCATCGCCCACCGCCTCAGCACGATCCAGCGCAGCGACATCATCATCTGCATCGGCGCCGACGGCCGCGTAGCGCAAGTTGGCCCGTACGCTCAGCTTGCTGCTGATAAGGAAGGCGCTTTCGCGAAGCTCATGGAGTGGCAGATGACTGGTGGCGAGGCACCAGCTGGGTCTTCGACGCATGCTGGTCAGGAGCCTAGGGGTGAGGTTCGGGAGGAGGAGCATAAGCCTGAGCTTACGGAGGAGGATCACATGAGGATGAGGCTTGAAGAGCACGATCGCGCCAAGGGCGTTGAGGGTGAGGGTGAGGAGGAGGAAGTCGGACAGGGCGCTAAGGTGAGGGGGGACAAGGAGACTGCCGCTGAGGCGGTGTTGGAGAAGAGCAGGAGGTCTTGATCTATGATTGTCGACCTTTGAGTTGTTTTCCTCTTATCCGGGGTCGGACAATCTTCGACCGGGTGGTATATTTCCTTGCATTCGCCACTCTGCCCGCTTTGGGGCTGTTTTTTTTTATCTGTTCTCATTGTTGGCGCTTCCTAGAGCATACACGGACACTCACGCTGTCAGGCAATGTCGTTGTGTTGAGACGACACATGCTGAAGAAGAAGGTGGAAAGAAGAAAAGAAGGAATGTATAATATGATAAAAACTCTCCAATTGAGACCACATTACATCACTTCCTGTCAGGCTCAAGGCCTCCCTCGTCTTGAGATAACAGCAGATACAAGAGTGTCTGGCTGCAATTTGGAGGTGATCCACCCCCTTCCAAAATACCAAAGTCCGCCACAGCAGATGATAGGCCACCAGAAGTTGACTGCGACACGCCTGATCAAACTTTCCTCTTGTCCTTGGTTGGGCTCATCTTCGAAAACGCCCACAACCCATTGCCCATGGTCAGGCTGAGTTTCAGCAAGATCTTGCCAAGAATAGAACGATATTTCTCTGAAATTCGCATGGCTGATTGAGCTCAAGTCGTTGAAAGCGTTGATCGACGTTGATGCAGCCAACAGCCTCCGCCTGATCATGCGCGATGGGCTAGCGCCTAGACTTGTGAAAAGATCATGCGAGTCGCAAGTGATGATCTGATTTTGAAAGTCTCGAAGATAGCTCAGCGTGATGACGATGACGGCGTCGTGTGTTAGCGAATAGTCGGAAAAGCAACAGCCTAAAACCCGCTGGTCCTGTTCATTGACCAGGCTGAGCAGCGCGAAGACTTTGTCCCTGGGATCCGAACATTGGCAATCTTTGAATCGCAGGAGAATTTCGTGCAAAGGATGTTGGATGTCCATGTTGTCTGGCTCCCGCGCTTCGATGTATGCAAGCAACTGTCCGAGATCTTGTATGTTTGCTCCCTGCCTCCCACGCACTTGGTAGGATAGTTCGTGAAAGTCGAAACTTATATTTCCCACGTGGACACGGATGTGGTTTGCAAGCAACAGCTCTTGGATTATCCACATACGAGACCAGTATGGTCGTTCTGCGAGCTCATCGATGTTGTCACATAAGAGCCACCCGCTGCTCTCGACAGTCGTTGCGATATCTTTTCGCCATTGCATATAATTAGGCAGACGTTGAGGCCCCAGCCAAGCGCTCACTTCGACAGCTTGTGAATACACTTCACTCATAGCCCGAACCTGTTGACTCTTCTCTTTTTCATCTTTCTGGTTGATGCAGATAGCGTCCACCCACACGTGAGTCCAATGTGTGTCGTGATAAGAATTCTTCTTGAGCAATGTGAGATTGTCCAAGCAGGACCACAGATTTGTTCGTATGGCAAACGCATGACCGTCGAGGTAGATTTCTCGAGAAGCGGCTGCCCGACCCCAAACGTAGGAAACAGCAGTGTACGGAGGGGCCTTCGCGAGTGGGTACGTCTCGACACTGAATGCCAGGGGGAAAGGACTGTGCTGTCCCGGGTGCCTTGCAGGCTTCAGAAGGCGGATGTGATTTGCTGGAACTGGGGTATAGGAGTATTGCATTGTGTAGGGACTGACGCTTTCTAGTGGTTTATGTCGCGAGACGATGTTCTTTGATGGTAGAACAAGGTGCCTTGCTGGATGATGATGGACATGCGAGCATCTTTTATGCTATTGGTAGGCCCCAGACTCGCTTAAATGCACCTTTTTGACGCATTGGACCGGTGAGGTGACTGGCCAACCTCAAGCACACCCAAAGCTCCAACATCAAGAGATCTTGAAGCGGTAGGATGCAGGACTGAGAATTGCCGGTCTTTCCAAACAGAGCAAGCTGTATGAGCAGTGGCGTTGGTGCTTCACTGTAAAAGATCGGTCTCAATGCGCCATGGGAAGCACCAAATACACAATACCTATCAATTAGGCTCTCTTCACCTACCATTTCTCACAAACACCTCCCACACATTCCATTCAGTCACAGCCTTTGAGATCAACTCATACCCACCGGTATTAGGATGAATTCCATCTCCGGCCTCAGCCTCCTTCGCCCAAACACCATTCCCTGCCAATTTCTGGTAGAGTGAGAGATACGGCACAGCTATCTCCTCACATAGCGTCTCAAGCTTCCGCGAAAGAGCCTCGTTCCTTTCATCGATGTCCTCCACGCTCGTCCACGGTGGGCCCAGCATAGCCGTAGGCCATATCCCCTTCGCTTTGGTCAAGATAGACTTTGCGTTCGCCATCGTGGTAGCAGTGCTGACTCGTCTCTCGCCATTTTCGAACACGTTATCGTTCGTGCCGAAAGAGAACACGAGACGGCCGTTGAAGTGTTCATTGCGTTTAAGGCGGGCATTGACTTCGCGTTCCCAGCGGTTCAGAATATCAGTGCTGGTGTCTCGCCGGATCCCGAGGTTGTAGCAGGTGACGTCGAGACCATGATTGGTACGAAGGTCGGAGCAGAGACGGCCTGGGAAGCCTAGGGCAGTATCGTCGCCAGCGCCAGCGGTGAAGGAGTCGCCCAGGAAGCAGATGCGGATGTCTGGACGGGGGATTGAGGTGGAGAAATGCCTTTGGAGTAGGGGGGAGCGAGACAATGGGAGTCGGGATTGGGAGATCTGTTTTAGTAGCATGGTGTGGACTACCATTGTCTCTGTGATAGACCTTGGTCGATATGTGGACAGGACAGAAGGCGTTCGATGACTGGATGGTTGTTGTTCTGAAGTCGAGATTCAGATCGATGATTCAAGGCGGAGATGCTTCCTTTGGATCTTTGCATGTTGGGATTAATCTTTCTACCTCACCAAGTCGTACGAAGGCTGTTTGGTACATATATCCATATCACCATAGATGCACCACTATCTTGCCAATGGCTTGAAAACATACATGTATTAATGTACATACGCAATGCACATCAGTGCATCGTACAGTAAAAGCTTACCCTATACCCTAAGCCACCTAGACCGTATGAACACTTACGATCAACGACAAACCCACGACGATGAGCAACGACCATCAAAATAGAGGGTATAGCCCATGGCTGGTTTGTCCTCAACTGTATAAAGCATACATGTATCGAACCAGATGTACGTACCCATGCACACTTCACTTCGCTATGCGACATCGCCAGTGACAAACAGCCAAGTTTCAGCAACAACAATTGTCTGTCAATTGCCACAATACAAAGGTGAAGAGCAAGCACCTGACAATAGCACACTGTGTGATAGAGACATATTTATATAAGACTGCTCTTCGCATCGGCTCTCGACTTTCTCTCTCATCGACCAACCTACAGCTTTCATCCTTTGCCACTATCCACATCGTTCCCACGTACACTTTCGGAGTCCAAGCCCAGCACAACATCATGTCAGAACACAGTATCTCCATCGACAAACCAACTACGAACGAGACCATCACGCTAATTAGAGATGAGCTGAACTCCATTCACAGCGAAACACACAAGACCCGCAAGTTTCTGGCCAGCAGCCTCGCGAAATTCACAGAACATTCCAACATCATCGATGCCCGCTTGGATCGTATCGAAAGACTGCTTCTCAGCACACTCCCTGACTACGAAGAGAGAGAAGAAATCAACGACGAGAACCCAGCGGTCAAAGAGTCTGTGAGCGGACAACCGAACGAGACATCGGACGCGACAGAGAGCAAAGCCCGCCCGAGACCTACCGACGAAGAGGAAGAAACCAAAGACGAGAAGCCAGCGGTCGAAAAAGCCGTGAGCGGACAATCGAACGATACATCGAGAAAGACAGACAACAAATCCCGCGGGAAATACAAATTGGGTGCGTATGACAAGCAAGACATCAACGAGGAAACTTCCAAGACCATCGCCAATTCCAAACCAGAAAGGGTCAAACGGGAGAATAAACCGCCGGAGAGGTGGGTCCCGGAGATCAAAAAGGAGCCTACGGCGACGAAGAAGCCCGCTGCATCCAGCTCCGCCAAAGCACCCTCCACACGCAAGCCATCGGAAGTGCGCAGCACCTTCCCAAATCTGAAACCGAAGAAAGGCAAGGGGGACGAGATCAAAGATGAGCAGGGTTCTGATGTCGAAATACCACGCGAAGTCGATTCAAAGCTTCCGAACAAAAAGTCCAACGGCAAAAAGGGCAAGTCGAACGTAGAAAGGGCTCCCACCACAGCCGACGACCAAAGAAACGACCGCGAACCTAGTAAGAAGAAGCGCAAGGCGAGCGAGACTGATGAAGAACAAGGCCCAGAGCTGGAGGAAAGGGAAGCGAAGAAGGCAAAGAAGGCAAAGAAACCGTAGACTGATTTGATCTTTATTGCGATTGCGACGTTTTCGAAGCTGCGTCTATCGATCTTTGCATATCAGATGCCGAGATACATATCCAGACTCTTGGTTCATACTTAGCGGGCGTAGTATCTCAATGGCTATTATCCAGGCTTCTCCCGTTGGCATCTCCGGTAGTACGACGTATGATTTGGAGAATGCAGATGCATCTCAATGGCTCTCATCGCATTTTCTTTGGCTGACGTCTATGGCAGTATGGTCTAAGGAGCGGAGAGCATCAGTGCATTTCATTGGCCCTTGAAGTGATCTTTTTGACTGACGTATGAAATAGCACCACACGTAGAGTGGAGAGCATCGGCAAGTCTCGACAGTGAGTGTCATAGTATTTATCTCCAGGGCTGATGATACTCGCGATTTAGGTCCTCATACAGCCAGAGCTCATGGCTGATGTCTCAGTGGCACGCATGACACTGTATATCTCTGCATTTGGTGACACGAGCCAGAAATCCTGTCAACGAGGCCAGGTATCACGAGCGAAGTCTCGATGGGAGTCGTAGCAAAGATGAAAACCATGTCTGGTTGTAGACATACATTCGTCACCGCTATGTCTAGGTCAACTTTTCCGCAAAGACTTTCCATGGAGATGGATACCTCTGTGCGAACATTGATGATAGTAGCACAAGCGGTATGTTGATAACAGCGGAGTCGGAAGTCTTGCTATGGCTTTGCCCAACGTGTACACATGAATATAGTTCCTCTTAATGCCGCCCTTCCTTCCAATTGGCCGTTGAACTGTCTGTTTGGTCGCTATATTAGAGAGATGCAGAGTCCAAAGCAGCACCTATCCGCATTTGTCAGACCATGATGCACATCGACATAGAAACAAAGACAGCTCAAAGAATATAGAGGCAACTGCAGGTTCACGACACAAATGAAGAGACAAAGTCGCTCGCCCTGCATGCTGCAGCTCGAACAAACACTACATCCCGTCAGACAGTGAATGAGACAAGAGCAAACAGTGTTCGCAATCGGCGAGGAGATCTGGCTCGGAAGATAGAGAACAGGCACGAAGTCCTGTCAGCTTCATCTCGCTTTTCTTCCCACACCTCATCAAGACAAGATCTCAATCACCATCGTCACCGCATCCTTCCCTTTCCCCAAACCAACCTCACCAACTGCCAACATGCCACCGAAAGCCGACAAAATACCAACGTCAGCTGGCAAAGCTCCAGCACCGGCAACAGCAGCAAAAATTCCATCCACAGCCGACGATGCCTCTTTCCAAGACTCCAACGCCTTACTGACAACTCTCAAGCAAGTCATCGTTAGATCCATCCGCCAGCACACAGCTTCGTTCTCTCCTGCAATCTCATCTATGAGCATTGGCCTGCGTCAACCACAGAACGACCAGGGCGCCGCGGACCAAAATTTTGAGGTCTTAATCTACACGCCTTTGGATGATGGCAACACGAGTGTCTGTTACCGGCGCTTGGAGGGGTATTTGCACAAGTTGCAGCCGGAGGAGATGGCCAGGTTCATTCGTCTTGTGAAGAGTGTTCGTGCCGAGAGAGCTGGCGGGGAGGACGACAGAGATGGGGACGAGCTTGATGATGGAGGCGCAGGAGAGACCCCTAAGGTTAAGGAGCTTCAGACCATGCTTGCTAAGCACGTGAAGCTTCTTGCCGATCGCAACGCCGACGTTGTCAACCTTGAGAGGCAGGTGAATGAACAAGACAAAAAGACCGAAGAGAACGAGGAGAAGGCGTCTCAGTTGCTCATGCTTTGCCAGTCGATCGACGAAAAGAATGAGGAACTCGAGAAGCTTAGAGCTGACAACGCAGACTTCAAGGAGGAGTTAGCGAAGTATCGTCGCGACCCGAAGAAGCATCCTTTGGCTGTGCTCAAGAACAGGGACGATGAGGATGATGACGATGTTGAGGATGGAGATGATGCCAGAGAGACAGATGATGTGGAAGACGACGCACCTACCTTCGACCCTGCCGATGATCTCGAATCATCTTTCAACGACGCCGAAGTCTCACAAAAGCCAGAACCCCGCCGTCTTTCGACCAAGAAGCCAGCTTCCACTGGGCTCCCTTTCACGCCGATGCCCGAGCTCAGTGCTAAGGACGACACTCCTCAGAACCGCCGGTCAACTCGACAGGGCTCCAAAGCAGACGAGCAGCCTGAAACGAAGAAGCCGAAAGTGAAAGATCAACCTGTCAAGACTATGGAACGGCATCGCGGCTCCGGGGTGTTCCATTACGGTTATGACATAGATTATGAAGCGCCCAAGTCCATCAACGAGGGCGTGGATCCCGAGAAGATTATCCAAAAAGGCCGCAGGGACTCCAGACAGCTCAAGCCGAAAGGTAGCTCGGATCCAGAGACGCCGGAGAATGCTGCCACAGGCACATCTGCGTCTAGCGGAAACACCGGCACGCCATCTGGCCAGGCAATCGCAGGTGGGCCAGGATGCAAGCAGTCAAAAGTGCCCACCAAGACCCTCAAGTCGAAGAATGACCAGGGCAGCGAGACCGACGACGATTCGGATCAGGGCGTCGACAAGCCACGCAAGTCCATCCCGAGGAAGAAGCGCAAAGCAGAGTTATCAGACGAAGAAGAGCAGCCAGCAACCTCCAAGAAACCTAGACAGCGTGCATCGATGCTGCAGCCGGTCGAAGAAGAGCCGGAGGATGAGGACACGAAGGCTCGTGCAGGCAAGGGAAGAGGCGGTGTCTCTACTGGATCGAAGGCAAAGTTGTCGCACCCTAAGCAGGGCGCAGAGCGCAAGGTTGCACAAGCCGACTCAGGCGGGTCGGAAGGTGGTATGTCAGATCCGATTTGTATCTCGTCCGCCGAAGATACTGACTCAGACGCAGATGATGAGGACTGAGTGCCACTGACGGCGCAAGAAGCGGAGAGTGAAGCCGCTCAGAATATCTGTGGATTCGGTTCGAGCATGGCTTGCCTGGATGAGATTGAGTGCAGATGAAGTTGGGTATTTACAGCAAGAAGAGGTCCTACCTCCGGTCTTCAGGCTTCCAGATCTTCGTCGTGGACAGACTGACAGGCGGCGCTTTTCTTCTTATTGACTATGCAGATGATCTTGTACAACAAAATAGGTTGGATTTCAGACAAATGGAATGGAAGAGCTTAGCGAGATCGCATCTGATACCTCAAGAGTACTTGCAATCCAAACTAAAGAGAGCATGTTTAGTTGTTTCATCTGATAACAGTCCTCATGTAATCAGTGAAAACAGCATGATCAATACACTGCAAGACAAAACTGATATCCTTACAGAACGGTGATATCGGTCAAAAACATGAAGAAATGGTTAAGTGAAGTCGTTGACCGGGCATGGTGAAGAAGTTTGCGGTGGTATTGCGCGCAGGATGGACAGTGCGATGTGGAGGCGAGGGTGAGGATGGAGATGCTTCTTCCGATGCTGTCATTGCTGAGGCCAAGCCGCGGACGCTGCGCAAGCGTGCTGTAAGCGTGGTTGGTGGACGGCGGGCGAGGGCGGGCGATTGCAGCAAGAGATGATGCACTAATCCTACCACTCCTGCTATTCCCTGCCTCCTCGATCTACTATTCACTTACACGCATAGCATATTGTCTCGTCTGTTCTATTGCAACGCGATATCACGTGGTTGCGCCTGCCATATCTTGTCTTCCCTACCCGGTCACTGTACACCCGCCCCAGCATTGACGCTGCCTCCTGAAGCCACTCCGACTCCCCGCCGCGCGCGACCACGTTGCCAATCTTGCTTGCCTTTGCCTGTACCACCGTGCCCGAGGTCGATGGGACTGCGCCTGTCATAGCACCGCGCCGCTTGCTACCTACGAACACTCTCCGACCATGGTTTTCCTAGGCGTTTACCGCGCCATATACGACTACGCACCCCAGTCTGACGAGGAGCTTCAGATCGCCGAGGGCGACCTGCTATTCGTGCTTGAGAAGAGCACCGACGATGACTGGTGGAAGGCAAAGAAGAAGGCTGCTTCTGACGACGACGATGAGCCCGAGGGTCTGATCCCTAGCAACTACATCGAAGAAGCCACGCCCATACATTCCGCAAAGGCCCTCTACGACTACACAAAGCAGACGGACGAGGAGCTCAGCTTCAGAGAGGATGCGCGCCTAGATGTCTATGACTCTAGCGATCCGGATTGGACGCTTGTTGGCAGTAACGGTGAGTATGGCTTTGCTCCCGCGATTTATATCGAAGCAGCATCAAGCGCACCCGCAGCCTTGTCGCCACCACCTGCACCTTCTGCTCCCGCAATGCCTGCAAGACCCGAACCGGACATGGACAAGCCTCTGCCTGGAGAGGCCGATTATGTAGGCCCGGCTTCGAACGAGGCGCCCTCGAACAACCCTGCCGCTGCTCTAGCAGGTATCATTGCGCAAAGGACAGGCGGCGCTGCTCCTGAACCTGTCCGGGAAAGACAATTGGCTGCACCTCCGCCGCCTATGGCGCCACAGCAATACTCAGCGCCGCAGCAGTACACACCTGAGGAGAGCGATGACGAGCCAGCTCCGTCTTTGCCATCACGACCCAAGTCTCAGGCTCCCATGTCACCTCCAATGACTCAATACGCATCGCCTACATTCTCAGACTATGATCCACCTTCTGCGCGCTCGCCCAACTTCCCTAGTGGAGTTCAGACATCGCAGCCTTACCGCTCTATCTCCTCTGGATACCCACCTGAGGAGGACCCCGGTATGCGCTCACCTGGCGGCTATCACCTCTACAACGTCCACGAAATGGTAAAAGCTTTGGGCAAAAATAAGAAGATGCCTACTACGCTCGGTATCAATGTGGGCAGAGGAATGATCATGATCAGCCCGGAGAAGAGCAAAGATGGTCCAAGCAATGAATGGACCGCGGACAAGCTCACCCACTACAGCATTGAGGGCAAGCACGTTTTCGTTGAGCTTGTACGGCCGTCAAGGAGCATAGATTTCCATGCCGGAGCAAAAGACACTGCAAAGGAAATTGTTGCTTCGCTTGGAGAGCTTGCAGGTGCGGTCAGAGGAGAGGGTTTGAAGGAAGTGCTCGCTGCAAGCGCAGGATCTGGTGCTGCTGGAAAGAAGAAGGGTCACATGGTCTACGAGTTCTTGGCGCAAGGATTGGACGAGGTCACGGTGGCCATTGGCGACGAGGTAATCGTACTGGACGACACGAAGAGCTCCGAATGGTGGATGGTTCGACGACTGAAGAACGGCAAGGAGGGCGTCGTGCCGTCCTCGTACGTCGAAGTCACTGGTACGATGGAACGCGAACAGATTACTGGTCTGGACTCGGCCCGCAGCATGGTCGAGCAAAACAGAGCCGAGGAACAGCGCCTAGCACGCGAAGCAGCCAGAGGCGACAGGCGCAAGAGCACGAAAGACGGCCTTGGCTTGAATCTCCCTGGCCGTGCAAGTAGCTTGATGGGCGACTCCAAGAAAGATGAGAGGCGTCCCAAGGATCAGGGTGGGAAGAGCAAACCTAAGCAGGACCGCGTACGCACCTGGACCGATCGATCTGGCACTTTCAAGGTTGAAGCTGAATTCATCGGTCTACGAGATGGCAAGATCCACCTTCACAAGCAAAACGGTGTGAAGATCGCAGTTCCTGTCACAAAAATGGCTGTTGAGGATCTGGAGTATGTGGAAGGTGAGACTGGTCTTTCGCTCGACGAGGACAAGCCTTTGAGCGACATCAAACGAAGATCAACACAGAAGGTCAAGAGCCCGCAAGGCAGGAGCGTCTCTGGAGCTGGAGCTACCGTGAAGAAGGATGAGCACGATTGGTTCGACTTCTTCCTTGCATGTGGCGTAAACCCACAGATATGTGAGCGTTATGCTGGAGCCTTTTCTCGTGATGAGATGGGACCCGAGATCCTGCCGGATGTCAACGAAAAGCTACTGCGAACACTCGGCCTGAAGGAGGGCGACATCCTGCGTGTTATGAAGTACCTTGATAACAAGTACGAGCGCAACAAGACTGCTGGCACCAACGGCGAAGAGAGCAAGGGCGAGTCCGCAGGACAAGGCGGTCTCTTCACCGGAGCGGATGGTGTGCTCAGGAACAACACCCGCAAAGGCAGACCAGCGCCTGCTGTACAGACGAACGACGTTGTCAGCGAAGACGCCTTCAAGCCGAAAGACGCTTCATCAGAAGCCAAGGCCACACCGCTTGCTAATGCACCAGCACGCCAGCCAACTGGTGGCTTTGACGATGATGCTTGGGACGTCAAGCCTTCCAAGACTGAGACTCCGGCTGCGGCGCCAGCACCAGCACCTACACCCACTGTCGTCGAACCGTCAAAGCCACAACCCAAGCTCAACGATGACCTCTCACTTCTTGCTTTGCCACTCCAGCCCGAACCTACTGGCGCGGCTCCTGCTCCTGCACCTGCGCCTGCTGCAGCTCCTGCAGAGCCTGCACAAGCACCCCAAGCACAAGCGCCGCCACCAACTGCCGACCAAGCTATTTTCGATAAGATTGCTTCCTTGCGTCCTCAGCAGACCGGATACCAGCGACCGACACCTCCTACACAGCAGCCCACTGGTGCTGGATTCCCTATGCCACCGCCGCCCCGAGCAGCTTCTGCACCTGGCTTCAACCCCCAACAGTCTGCTTTCGGCCCACCACCACCTCTCCAGCCTCAGTACACTGGCTTCCAGCCACCTCAGGTCGCCCCTCCGGGCCAAAGCCTCCAGGAGCTGCAAATGAGGCAACAATACCAGCAATTTCAACAAGCCCAGCCTACCGGTTATGGTCCTGGCTTCCCGCAGCAGCAGCAGCCGAATGGTTTGATGCCCCAGATGCCTCAAATGCCGCAACAATTCCCTGCCATGCAGCCACAGCCAACAGGCTTCCAGCCTCAATCTCAGTTCGGCCAATCTCAATTCGGCCAGCAAGGTATGGGCGTCGGCTACCAACAAGCACTCAACCAAGGCCAACAGACTGGCTCTCCCTTCGCAGACCCTCCTCGTCAGCAATTTCAGCCCTCTCCTTCTGGTCTGGCAAACTCTTTCGCTCCTCAGCCCACTGGCTTCCAGCAGCAACCGACTTTCCCCCAGCAGACTGGCTTCCCACAACAGCCTACATTCCAGCACACACAACCTACAGGTGTCATGAACGGTGCCTTTGGCCAAGCTCCGCCCCAATTGCCGCCCCAGCAGACTGGTGGAGTGTTGGGTCCTATGGCTCCCTTAATTCCACAGAAGACTGGTCCTCCGCCACCAGTCAGATTCGGCGTACAGCCGCCTGTTCCCAAGCTCGTGCCGCAGAAGACAGGGAGGGCGGAGTTGAGCCGCGCTAGTAAGTCTACTCTGTTTACGATTACTGTCCTTGCGAATTAATACTAACACTTTCACAGCACCACAGAACCCGTTCGGATTTTAGGTTCGTTAAGTTTGGACAAGACTTGCGTAGAGGGGAATGTGACGTCAAGTAAGAGCAAGGGCGTGCATTTTGTAGATGAGCAGGATTGTCTGAGGGATGGGATGTACATATTGTGTAATTGAAGGATGTCGTTTGAGAGTTTGCATTCACCTTGACCGAGGTTGTGCACGTGGCTGCATTCAACAGAATGGTGTGAACTCTGACAGCTACCCAAATGCTTGTGAGAAAGACGGCGCGAAGGCCATGTGAGTGCAAGCAAGTAATCTTCAATGGCTGTTGAACTAGGTATGTTACAAACGCGGGCATACTAACCATGTGACTGCAAGCAAGTGAAAGACGTTACATGCAGAGTGAACGACAGAGAACACGGCAGAGCGACAAATACTCATCGGTGTATGCACCTATGCATGCAGTGAAGGCGAAGAATGCTAGCGCGCCTTTAGACTTCACGGCCCGCCGATCCTCCCGCCTTGTTTCGCGGGGTCCGATCGCTCTTTCGCGACTGACGACTGAGCTTCCCGACATCCACTCGCTGGTAGCCGTGCAGACAGCCAGACAGCCCTGCGCATCACCGACCATTCTTCCCTACCGACTACGCCTTTTCTGGAGATAGCGCGACCACGAGACAACGATCATCTCTTTCGCTCCTTGATACACCAACTTCACGCGGACTCGACACACTGACGCCTCTTGCCGCCGCGCGCGCCACTGCGACTCCGCGAATGAACAACAGCAACAGAGCATTCCTGGCTTTGAGCGACTGAGCGCGTGACTGGCTCTCAAGGCAACAGCCGCTCGAGTGCTGCTTTCCTTTCTGGATCTTCTTATTAATACAACCGCTACGCCTACGGACATCTTGATTGCGCGCGCCGCCGGTCACTGGCCTCCTCAAACCCATTCACCCGCCCGCCTACGCACCCTCATACACCATGCCGCACTCTACCCAGGACGACCACATGGCCGACGCTCCTAACGAAGATGACGAGATCGCGCGCTTCCTCAACATGGGCGGCACTGGTGCTGGCCTCGGCGAGGGTGATGCTTCCGACTACGTGATGGACACGGGCGACAAGAGCGAGAATGCGGTGGACTACGGGGACCTGAGTGACGACGATGACTTGCCAGAGGAGGAAGAAGCCACAGCTCACCCGGAAAATGGTGCCGCGAACGGCAACCACGACGACGATGGCGACGCAGACCTGACGGCGCAACTGAACGGCGCGCTGATGGAGGATGACGCAGGGGAGACCAATGGTACTAATGGCTTCCACAACGACGACGATGATGGCGGGCTCTTTGGGGACGGCGAGGAGGATAACGACCTTTTCGGCGAAAACTTCTCGAGCTCTCCTGTCCAGGAACGGAAGCCGGATCTCTCAGCACCGAATCAGCAGCCTCCGGCACCGCAAGCTGGTGGCCTGGCCCTGCCTAAGTTTGGAGGTGGACTGGCGCTCCCGAAACTTGGTGCTGGACAGCCGCAGACTTCCCAGTTTCACGCGAGTCCGAACTCCATGAGCCCACCGGATCTGGCTGCTGATGATGCTTTATCGCCCACTGCGTCAAGTAATATGCATGACGACGAGGACGAAGACGAAGAAGTCGATGAGATCACTCTCATGCAAAGGGAGCTGTTCAAGATCTCTCGTCAGCACGCTGCTGGTGAGAATGTTGGGTGGGGAGGCTTTGCCGACAAGGACAAGGACGAGCATCGTCGATGGTTTCCCAGTTGGGAGAGCGATGAGGTCCCCAAATTCACACAGCTGTTCCGCCCTCTACCGGGTACCTACAGAGGCAAAGTCCCAGCCAAACCTCCGAAGCCTGTTCAGCCTACCAAGCTCACACTCGAGCTGCTGCCGGATCAAGAAAGAAGCTTCAAGACTGCAACTGCCACTGGCAAGAATGCACAGGACTCGTACACTGGCCGTCAACTGATGAGCTGCGATCATGGCGTTGCCGCAAACGAGGAGAGCGACGATGACCTGGCTCTGAGCGAAATCGACGAGTCTGAAGTCATCGGTGGTGTGACCATGCAAGATCTTGCCATTATCTGCGAGGACTGGGACATCCCTAGCATTGCCACTGCGTCTGACGCTGGCGACTTTGACGAGTCCATGGAGGGCACTTATGAACAGGAAGAGCGCATGCGACCACAGAAGAAGCGCAAAACCAACATCCTTGACATGGATGCTTCGCTCGCCGTGCAAGACCCGTACCTTCGCTTCGAGGAGCCGGAAGTGGCATCTGCTAGAGTGGCACGCCATGTCACACTCGATATGAATGATCCTCATCTTCTCATCGATGAAGTAGCGCCCCACGCCAAGCGTCCCGTCAAGCATGTTCCTAGTGGTAGCACTCGCGACGCGGCTCTTGGAAAGGATCTTGCCAAGCGCTACGACATCTCAAACGATGCCGCCTACGATCTCCTTAAGGAGAACCACCAGCACAAGATTCGCAGTACGCTTGGTAGCATGGCCACCGAGCACAGTTTACCCGCCATCAAACTGCAGTGGCCATTCTACAAGGTCGCCATGGACAGCAAAGAGAAACGCTCCTTCCATCGCAACCCTCTTGTGCTCCACGAGAATGCAGGCAGAACCTACCGATTCCAAAAACCCAAACACCAGAAGCGAAAACACGTCCGTGGCCGCGAGGCGAAAGACCTCTTTGCGAAAGCGGAAGATCTTTCCTTTGGAGACAATGCCAATGTCCTACTGCTCGAGTACTCGGAGGAAGTGCCGACTATGCTTTCCAATTTTGGTATGGGTAACAGGTTGATCAACTTCTACCGCAAGCGCGATGCAGATGACCAGGAGCGACCGAAGCGAGACATTGGCGAGACTCATGTTCTTCTCAACCAAGACAAGAGTCCTTTCTCCAACTTCGGACACGTGAATGGTGGAGAGACGGTGCCGACGATTCAGAACGGGCTCTATCGTGCTCCAGTCTTCCAACACAAGCCCAAGTCTAACGACTTCATCTTGTCCATCAGCCACACATGGGAGAACGGTAACAAGATGTATCTGCGCAACGTGGAGAACCTGCATGCTGTGGGTCAGCAGTTCCCGATCTCCGAGGTGCCTGGCGAACACTCGAGGAAGGTCACCGACGCTGCAAAGAGGCGTCTGCGTGGTATCAGTTACCGTATCTATGCCAAAACTCTGGATCCTTCAAGACGTGGTATTGCTCTGACCAATAAGGTGCTTATGAAGCACATTCCTGGCTCGGACATTCCGCAGACACGAAGCAAGATGCGTGAGTTCATGAAGTACGAGAAGAAGGCGAAGAATTCTGAAGACGATGGGTACTGGGTGCCTCCACCTGGTCAAGTTGTCCCTGACTCGGAAACCATCCGCGGCTGGATCAAGCCTGAGGACGTATGTCTGCTTGACACGATGCAGGTCGGTGTTCAGCATCTTGCAGATCTCGGTATCCAGGATAGCAAAGATGCCAAAGAAGACGACGAGGCTGAGGACGAGGAGAACATCGAGAAGATGCTCGCACCTTGGCGTACAACCAAGAACTTCATCCAGGCGTGTCAAGGCAAGGCTATGTTGAAAGTCCACGGCGAAGGCGATCCTACGGGTCGTGGTGAGGCTTTCTCCATGCTCAAGACCAATATGAAGGGTGGCTACACTCCAAGAGGCGAAAGTGTCGCCGAAAAGATGCAAACTAAGGAGAAGCAGCAGCAATCTGGACACAAGTACAACGTTGCCACGCAACAGCTTAAGTATGATAGGGACATCACCGAGACTTGGAACAGGCAGAAGGAAAGCCTCTCCAACGACATCGAGGGTTCAGATACCGAGATGGATGAGGATGAGCCTGAGAGTGCCATTGGTCGTGCTGGCACACCGCGCACCAGCTTCGGCACACCGGCTGCCTTTGACGACTCCGCTAGTCAGTTCAGTAAACACAGCGTGGATCGTAACGAAGAAGTCATGATCATCAAGCGCAAGCACCGCGACGCATATGGCAATTGGGTGGAGACTCCTGTTCGCATTGACAACCCCAAGGTTATCAAGCTGTACCGCAAGAAGGCCAAGGAGAGGACGCTCGCTCGCATGAAGTCTGTAGTGTCTGATTTTGTTTCGTGTGTTCATTACAGTGCTAACAAATCTACAGCCACAACACCCTTATTCCCACCGGCGACAGCGAACTCGATGCACTCGCCCAGCAGAAGCTCCGCGAGGAGCTTGCTCGCCTGGAACGCAACCAAGAGCGCCGTCTGCATCGCGAGCGTCTGAAGGCTCGCAACGCCGCCAGCGCTTCGATGGCTGGCAGTCCCGCCGCCGCATCACCTGGCCCCGGCCCAGGATCGCCCAACGTCTCCGAGGCAGCTACGCCAGCGCCAGCTCCAACATCGTCGAAACCCGGCAAAGGCCGTAGCAAGGATGGAACTGCGCGCAAGTGCGCCAACTGCGGTCAAGTCGGCCACATCAAAACCAACAGAAAGTCAGTAAAATCCTCCCATTCTGTTTGTCAGTGCGAGGTGCCGAATTTCGGACCTGAAGTGGTGGTGAATGAGATCAAAACGAAAGCTGGTGGTGGTGGCAAGAAGAAGGGCAGGAGTGGACCAGGCTTGCTTGATTCCAATGGCATCGCCTGGAAAACTCGTGTTGCGGACGCAGAGGCAAATCTTGTCACTGCTCCCACTGCTCCTACCAGCGCGGCTTTTGCCACGGGTAGCTTCGGCTTGTGAATGGGATTCAACATTCCCATTGACAGCTGAGCTTCCTCGTCTCTCGGAAAGCGTGTGCATACATCACGGCTATCCACCTCATGCATGCACGCGCCTCACATCACCCAACACAACACAACACTCCCCTGCCCAGCATTATTATCAATCATAATCAACATCGGGAAAGCTAGCGTCTCAACACTGCAGCTCCCAAATACAGGTATCACCAGTGCGAATCGTTTATCCCTCCTGAACCACAACACAACAACATCAAAGAAGACGTCGAACGCGTGCTGACAATCACCCGCAACAGACTATGCCCCATGCTCAACGGAACCTGGAAGCCCGAAGACCGCCCCGATGGTCAGGGAGACAGCTCTTTTGGCGCGGTGCCTGCTGCTTTGACTTTGTGATCGCTTGTCAGTCACGTTATGTTCAGGAGGTGTGAAAAAGGGGAAAGTGAGGTAAGCCTTTCGTTTTTCGAGCGTTTGTCATGCATATTTGGTTGTCCGGGAAAATGGGGCTTGAAAGGGATTGCGGACGCGAGATGAGGAGCACTTTCTTTCTTGCATGATAGATGAGTGTTATTATTAGGCGATTGGAGAGTGGTGTGGGTGATGGAGAAGACGTGAATGCGGTTTCGCATACGGTTGAAGGGAAAACTATCATGCGTCTATCTTTTTTTTCGAGGTCATGTGGCCTCGCAGAATAATCGTAAAATCAATCCTGCAGCACTCTCAATGGCTATGCCAACTTTTACAACACGGTGTCTGCACGAACGCCGTTGCGGGAATTATACAGGCCGCTTTATATTTGCAGTACCTCTTAGTGGTCGACCCGAGTCGCAAAGACACGGTGGGCGAACAAAGGAGCATTTTCGCAGGTCGTGAGTCGCTTTGTCTGCGGTCTCTCTCAATCGCTAGTCCAATCGTTACAACACGAGGTTCGAAGAATGGAGCGATTGGGCGGACGAGAAGTCATGTGGATTCATGGTTGAACGGGAGGTCTTAGTAGCTTGTGGGTAATGTTGCTTCTCCGTTATGTCTCAATGGCTAGATCCAATACTCTTGACACAGTGTGCGAAGAAATCAGCGATTGAAAGGCCAAGAGATAATCTGCGATGTCGCTTCCCCTCAGTGGTATACCATGCTTTGGTATATGATTAGATGGAATCCGGATTAGAGTTTGAATTAGTTGACGGATAAGGTTTATCTCGTTGGTTGTAATCTTATTTATCCGAACGAAGAGAAGTATGTCTCCGCACTTCAGTGTAAAGATGATCTAGCTGCTAATACAGTCGCTCATCAAGATGTGCAATGGGTGGGGCGAAATACAATTTTCCCTCTTCTCAGTCTCGGAGGCATATGCATTGAAATAGGAAGCACTCCCCACCTCCTGGTCTTTGTTCCGTTGATCTTTTTTCCCATCACCAGTTCAATTGGTTCGGTGACTCGCCTGTGAGAGTTGTAAGTTCTCCCTCGTCCGAAGACAGCTTTGGCTGTCGCCAATGCATCTGGTATCAGCTCTGACACTCTAACAGATCATTCCGCGAACATGGTTTTGTTTGGCATCTGGCTGTATGCAGCTATCGCGTACGTGGTCGGTAGCAATATCCATGGCCACACGGACTGGTTCGAAAGGGGAACACACATTGGTTCCCGCTCTCCTGCGTTTGACAACAACCACGTCAGCGGTACAATCAACGACGCCCTCACCAAATTCGGTTTCGACGCCGATGAAGCAGAATCGTTCCGTGCCGGGTACCACGTTGTCGTCGACCAGTTCGACGAC
The DNA here is from genome assembly GCA_037042865.1 of Epicoccum sp. F181. Lineage (NCBI taxonomy): Eukaryota > Fungi > Ascomycota > Dothideomycetes > Pleosporales > Didymellaceae > Epicoccum > Epicoccum sp. F181. The sequence goes on along the minus strand of JAJSLS010000024.1, from coordinate 342,436 downwards.
AACGAGGATGAGTCGAGGAAGCTGCTTTCTGATGTCCTCTTGAAAGTTCTCAACGCTCCTGATGTCGAGACTGTCGATGGCTCCCTGGATGTTCTCGGCGAAAAGTTCGATGGGCTTATTCCGAGAGGTGTTGATACTGCCGCTGGCTCCAAGGACGGCGTTAAGCCTGACCACATCATTGTTCACGAATCTGTCAACGATATTACTCCCCGCGATACCACGCACGTGTCGGTGGTCGAGGCCATGGCTACTTGGCTTGACTCCGCCGAGAGTCTTAATGCCGGCAACGGTCGTATCCCTGAGCGCCTGGAGGAAAAGCTCAAGGAAGTTGCCAGCAAGCCTGAGAAGCGCGAAGAAGCCATTGACCCTGCTGGTCCGGAGTCCGTCAAGCCGGAAGAGAAACTTGAGCAGAACGAGCCTCCAGTCGAGCACCTCACGCCCGCCGGATCTCCCACCCGGAATCCCTTCCTTGAGAAGTTCAACACGACTGGGCACCGAGGCGCAACCCCTGAAGACGCTCGTCGCATCTTCTCCCAAATTCAGTTTCTGGCGAAGCTCAAGGCCATGGGTCTTCTCAGGAAACCGACGGGAAAGCGCGTGCTCACCATCGAGGAAATCTTCCAGGCGATTCAATCTAGGAAGCCCAAAGTCAACACTGATATCAACACGACTCCAACTCCCACTGCCGATGGTCCCGCCGAAAATCACGAACCCATCCCCGTCCCCGAGGGACCACGTACCCACTCGAAAAGATCTGTCCCGAAGGTTCCAGATTGTGACTGCGAGGCCACCATCGAAGCTGTCAAGGATCCCAAGCCAGAGGGCGGCATGACCTACAAGTGGTTCCAGAACTGGCAGCACAAGGCCGTGAACACGTCGTGCGTCCATCCATGTGTGGACAACGCAATCGATCGCTTCACCAAGACAGTCATCGAGTACCAGGCATTCGAAGCACGAATCGACAAGGAATACCAGGATTACCTGAACCATCCCTTGAACGATACTAGTCTCTCAAAGCGCGAGGAACCCACTGTACTTCCGGAGCCCGCCAAGGCAAAATTGGTGATGCCCAGCCAAACGTTGCCGAAGCCCGCGCATCCTTTTACCTATCGCGATTGGTACAGAAAGACACAGAAGACTGGCGATTTCTGCACCTGTCACGTGAATTCGTCCCCATTCTGGTCCTGGTACATGGCATTTACCGGTGTATCGCAGAGATGCAAGAGCTTCTGCTCCCAGAGCGTGAAGCCTTTCCTCGAGAAGGAGAAAGAGATTGATGATGTGCCGAAGGAGCCTGTACTCGCTCCTACTACAGTTGAGGAGCCTGTTGAGGGATCCTCTCCTTCTCCCAGTGTCGCCTCGGTGCCGGTTTCCCAGGTTTCAAATGATGGCACTCAGCCTGAGCCTGTCGAATCTGAGCCGGAGGTGGTGGACGATGAGTCTTAGGACACCCATATAAACAGAATGCGACAAATGAAGAATTGAGACGGTCTTCTCAGAGATTGACAACGGCGTTGTGGCGTGGTTTTATTTTGAATTTGGATGAATGAGCCAGTGGGATGGTTCATGGGAATTTGTTAAATGTCCGCTGGGACGACCAAAAAAAAAGAGTGCTTTCTAAGTTTGGTTTAGTATCAATGCAAAACGTTGGATACAATATTCTTGAAAGGTACTGTGCGGTGAAAAATGCTACCGCGCAAGTATGTGGTGCCGACCATGGAGCGATTCGCTAAGTTTGCTTGCCGGACACGTCAATGCACCGACTGTGAGCGGACTTAAAATCTGCACAAGCTATTCATCGAGCATGTCGACATGACCTAGGCCTAGACATAGAAGTAGCAGAACGGTCCACTGGTTGTGTCCATAACCTCACCAATGGTCGTCGACTCCGCCGCGTAACCCATGTCAAGTTTGTCGCTGAAGTTGGCTTTCCTCGACTCGGGCTGGTTCGTCCAAGTAATGTGGCCGTAGTTGCCGCCATTCATCTCTTCTTCGGAGTGGCGGGTTGCCGGATCAAGAAGCTGCCAGTAAGACCACATTCTGTCCATCATGCCATGATGAACGTAGAAGGCTGGGTCGCCGGGGCTGGTGAAGAGGTCGCCGCCAGGATCGCCACTGGGAGGCATTGTTAGCTCTGGATATTCGAGCGGAAGGTATAAGCTTTTGCACAAACCTGATCACGTAGTGTCCACCGCCATGAGGGCCGATCTCGATTGTGTACGGGGCGCCTTCGGATAATGTACGGTACTCCGAGATGTTGGGCTTGGACAGAAGGTCTGAGAAAAAGATACAGTCAGTTTGCTGCTAGTCGCTGACCTCGAGAGTAGGGGAAAGTCTTACTGAGCACTGTGCTGTAGTTTGCATACCGCATGTTAACAGCCGGTCCGACATCTCTTTTCAGCCCACGAGGATTGTATCCGAGACCGCCGTCGGGACCGGGAGCAGTGCCATTGAGTCCTCCGACGGGACCCAAGTTGACAGACATGTTAGCAAACGGGCCAGTCTTGACGAAGCCACCTCCGACGCCGGCAGGAATTGGCAGGGTACTGAGTCCGTCCGGAGCAACCAGAACAGGACCGTCGTGCTCAATGCTCTCGCCGTTGCCACCCAGGCTGGTAGGACTACCGTCAAAGATTGGAGAGTCTTGCGGAGCAGAGGCGTATTTGGGCCAGTCCCAGTACTGAGATGGGCGTCAGTTGAGGGACAGCATTCAATCAGATGGAGTAGAAATACTTACAGGTTGGTAGCCTTTGTATCCACACTCGTCACGCAATGCTTTTTCGTAAGAATACGTGAACCAGCTGCAGAGCAGAGCAGATCAGCTTCGATGCCCCAATCATCGGCTCCGATACCTTCTCTTAGTCACATACCGGTGCCATGGCAAGAAGTTGCCAGTGAAGTGGATTTGCAGCGTCTGCTGGATATGGGTGACAATGAAATCGTCGTACTGAGCGAGATATGTCAGCTAACAATACCGGTATATGTAGTATTGCACTCTGTTTGAGTAGCACTTACGCGCGACCTTGCTCCCGCCGAGACGTTTGCAGGAGTCCTTGGTGGCAAATGCTGCAAACACAAGACAGCGTTCACATAGTCGAGGCGCTCTTCATGTGTCAGGTCGCCGCTAGATGTCGCGTCAGTATCTTGGATTGTTGCCTGTCCCAGTATTGTTGAGCATACTATTCCTTGCGCAACACCAGATTCTCACGAGTGCAAGTCGCCTCCTCGCCTCTCGCTTTCGCACAGCCTTCGCGCTCATCGAGTCTCTTCAGAGCTCTGGCAAGGAACGAGTCGGTGAGGCCCTCGAACTTCTCTGCAAGAGCTGAGAGATCCGGTTGTGGTTGCGTGCCGTTGATAGCAGTGGTGTCCTGTGCAGCCAGCGCTGCGCCAGCCAGAGCGGGCAGAAGGAGGAGCGAGGCCTTCATGTTCTCGTTGCATGTGATGAGAATAAGATTGGTAGATTTCCCACTTGTTGTCTATCTATACATATCGTTTTTTATAAGGGTCCGGCGATACCGTAATGTCCACGCGAAAACGCAGATCCCGCACCAAAAGACGGACGATTGTCACGCCAGTCTTCAATCGCGCTTCCTTTTGCAGCGCACGCGCATCTTATCGACCAAAGTCACGCTGTCACGCATAATCCGGCAGGCATGAGCCGGGCTAACCAGGCAGTATAGAGTGGTTGGGTGATGGGGGTAGCCGAATGTAGTAGGGATCTAGGTATGTTGGAGGCGAAGGATGCAAAACACGGCTTGAAGAGCAGGGATGGCGTTGCAGGGGCTTTGTAGACCTACCCACGCTACCCTGTACCAGACGACCCATTGACCGTTTTGCAGCTTACTTGCACATAATTTAGAGGTCGACGATTCGAGACACTTGATACATGGCTTCGTCGGGGCTCCAGCGGATACAGAACGTTGGGCTGGTAGCCACGACTTGATTTACTTCGCGTTGCGTCAAAGTGACAAACAATACAAGAGATATACGTCTTCAATCTAGCCTCATACACGCGGCATTAAACAGACACGGTAACATTTCCCTTGGGCACATTTGTTGCTTCGACATAAGTGTGTTACCTCTAGCAACGCCATGTCGCTTTGTCTACCAATGATGCCCAAAACCCAAACTCATGCTCCATGTATCTCTACTCCTCCACCCTGCCCTCCCTCTCCCTCGCCACAGCATCCCTCGAACTCTCCGCCAACGAATTCAGTTCCGTGCCATCCTGCCTATACCCATTCTGCCTCGCATACTCCTCCGCCACAGCAGCCGCCCAGCCACCCGTCAAACTAGTCTTCGAACCATAAGAAGAACCATTATGCGAAGCCCTCTCCGAAGACCCCGGCGTAGATCCCCACGAAGTACTACCTTCATCACACAGAATGATCAGCAAACAGCTACATCTCAAAACGCGGAAAGCGAGCCATGTACATTAGAACAGTACAAAAAGTACTCACCACTACTGTAAGCCAACGGCGATCTCGCTTTCCCCTTGCCGTTCGAATAGCTCGAGGCCGAGCTAATGCGCTTGCGGGCCTGGATGATATCGTAGAATTCGCGCTCGCCGATGGGGATGGACATGCAGGCGTCGCGGTAGGCGTGTGTGGGCTTGCGGATTTGAGGAGGGATTTCTTCGTCTTGGGCAGTGGGTGGCGGCTTGTTACTTTTGAGCCAATTGAACATGATTGCGGGAGAGCGGTAGATGCGAGTGTAAGACAATGCGACGGCAGGAGAACTTGTTTGAGCGAGCAAGCGAGTGGGAGGAGGGATGGCGTTTGCAAGCGAATGTGATTGCCAGTAATGCTCAGGTGGAATACTTGTCTGATGTCGAAGAGGGAAAGCTGAGAAGGGCAAGGGTGATTACGCGCACAGAGACGCCGCGAGGGAGCTCCCAGGTAACAGGCAATGCCTTACGCGCGGACGGACAACCTCAACATGTGCCCGGGGAGTGATCCGATCGAGGATTGATTGAAATCACAAAACAGCTCGAATCGAAGATTACCACAGCGGCGGAAGTCATTTTTGCGAGGAGTGGCCAATCCGATGCCAGTAAAAAGAAAGCCGCACACTGGACAAGGAAGTTCGTTCGTTGATCATTAGTTGCATTACATTCGCACACCACGGCGTGCTCTCAACCCCTCTTTCGCAAAGTGCGCCCAGCTGCTGTGGTTGCTGGTGCTACAGGCTCTTTCTTCACAGCCGCCGTTCGCTTCGTGGTAGCCGCGGCCGACTGTGGTCTTGCTACTGGCGCTTTGCGCGCAGGCGCAGCTTTTTTAGCACCAGACTTTGTGACGATTGTAGTGCCAGCACTGGTCGAGCTACCTTCGCTGTCCCTTTTCTTGCCTGTCGGGGCTGCCATTGCTGTTGCTGGGCGTTTTGTGGTTTGCCTGCTTGGAGCGCGTGTGGACGGGTTCTGAAATGCGGGCTTTGTTGGGCTACTAGACGGCTTTTCCGGAACCGAAGATGGCTTTCCTGCAAAGGTCGATTTGAGTGGCGATCGCGGTGGAACACGTGGATTGTGAGATTTGGGTGAGAGCACTGTCGTTGTCGTCGTCTTCAGACGCGATCCAGGTCGCGCGGCGGTCTTTGGATCAGCTGTCGCCACTGTTGTTGTTGTTGTTGTCTTTGTGCGTTTCTTTGGGTTAGGAAGAGCTGCGCGAGCGTCTGCATTCTCCTTGTCGTCTGCGCCAAAGTATTCGCTGGTTCTTGTTAGCTTTGTTGCGACTCTACAGATTCATATTCAAGCAAGCCTTACCTTGTTCTCTTCAGACTCTTCCTCGTCGCACTTGGTGCAATAGCATTCTGACGACTGTCCATGATCGCCAGAGGCGCTGCAGGCTTGGGCTTTGGGTTGTTCGCGTATTCGTCTACCAAGTCTTGGATGTTGCGCTTTCGCAGGGCCTGAGGGATTCGGTTCACGCGCATTTCGAGCCTGGCGCGCAGTCCTTGTGCTTGTAATGCGTACTGTGCGCGCAATTTACGTGCACGCTCGGTGACTGATTTTCATGTCAGTCCTGTTGCTCGACATCTCTCGGCTACGACTGGACATGATCTTACCTTCGAGTTGTAGATTGTCCATGAGCGCCTGCTTCTGTGCTTCTGTGATTCCAAACACGCTACGCTTCTCGGGACTCCTTTGCGGTGTATGTGTCTCTTCCTCGCCGGTCTTTGTTGGCACCACGGCAGTCGTGTTTTCGTTCGATGAGATGGACGCGCTTGCCGACTCGATCTGCTTTTGCTTTCGAGGGGGCATGACGTGATGTGTGTGTGGGTGGTTTTGTGGTATGTAGCTTGTAACAGAGTTGTCGCTTAATATTATCCAATGGAGTTGCGGAAGAGTAGTGTTGCAATTGTGGTGGTGTGTTTTTGATCTATGTTTGGACGGATTGGGTTTGTTTACACTGGCTTTGAGAGCTTCATCTTTCGCGCTGGCGCTTCACTGGCGCTGGCGTCACCGCGGAAAGTGCCGCTGGCTGCACCAGAGCCGCATCGCCATCAGCTACCTTGACCAACACTGACAACTGCTGCTATACCATCATCACCAACATCCACTTCGGCTTCATACCACTGCATTGCACCAACCTCCCAGCCTCCTCGAACACACCAATACCAGCTCACTCATAGGCAAGAGCCGACACTCATCACACCCCACCAACCTTATTCAACACCGCCAACATGGTTCTCGAGGCCACCATGATCGTGTACGTGCCACTGCTTCGAGAAGCTCAAACATAGCCGAGAACATCTGAATTACAAGTCACAGTCACTGACATAATCATAGTGTGGACAACTCCGAATCCTCTCGTAACGGCGATTACGTTCCCTCACGCTGGGAGGCGCAAACCGATGCCGCCAACCTCATCTTCCACAGCAAGACCCAAGCGAACCCCGAGTCAAGCGTCGGTCTCATGAGTATGGGAGGCTCCGGCCCTGAGGTGCTCACTACTCTCACCACAAACCCTGGCAAGATCTTGGATGGCCTACACAGGACAAAAATTGGCGGAGAGAGCCACCTTTACACAGGCATCATGATCGCATCGGTATGTGCTTCTGCAAGGACACATGATGGTACACATACTAACGCCCTCACAGCTCGCCCTCAAGCACCGCCAAAACAAATCTCAACGCCAGCGCATCATCGTGTTCACTTGCTCTCCACTCTCGGACTCCTCAAGCACACTCACCAAGCTCGCAAAGAAGATGAAGAAGAACAACACCAGCATCGACATTGTCGCATTCGGCGATCTTTCAGACGACAATATCGCCAAGCTCCAAGCCTTCAACGAGGCCGTCAAGGGCGGCGAGGGCTCACATCTCGAGATTGTCCCACCTGGACCCAACCTTCTCAGTGACAGCATTGTAGCCAGCCCCATTCTGGCAGGCGAGGGTGGAGGAGCGCCCACCAACGGCGGTGGTGCTGGTGGCGCAGACGGTGGAGACAACTTCGAGTTCGGCATCGACCCTTCCGTGGACCCAGAGCTAGCGCTCGCGCTGCGCATGTCATTGGAGGAGGACCGCGCAAGACAGGAGAGGGAGCGCAAGACGCAGGAAGATGCAGAGGGAAAGACTGCTCTGGACAGCGTGCCTGAGGGCAGCGAGTCACAACCTCTGCTGGACAGCAACGGTGAGGCTTCTGGCTCAGCCTCGAGCGAGCAGAAGAAGAAGGACAAGGACGATGACGACAAGATGAACACTGACTAAGTCAGTGCGGTAATGTGTAAATGTACGAGTAAAGCAGAATAGATGCTAAATTACTCAACTAGCAGCCGCGTCGATACGTGGCCTACCATGGGCGATCCTTGCGAACCCACCGAATAGCGTTTCCCATGTCCCAGATCAACACATGCACGAAAGCCTGTCATCGGACGTGTCTCTAGTTTCCTAACCTATCTAATTGTCGATCTTGCTATTAGACACAACCGAAGGTGCCGCCTGCATCAGCCCAACCGAGGATTCCAGCTCGCAATGAATTCGCGCCATGTGTTTCTCAAGACGCCTCACCGAGTTCAGAGTCCCGTCATCGTGTATTTGCTACACTCAGGTGATGTTTGGTCCCGATCAGTCGGTGAGGACGCCAGACCGCCGCCCTAGCCCGCTTTTCAACACGCACGATGGAGCCATAAAACCATTTCATGCACGGTAGCCGTTGTTACTAACACTAATACAGGCAGCGCAATATCTACATTATTGATATCGAACAGTTCACCTTCGGTATCTACTTCCTATCCTTCGGGTCTAATGCAGCCCAAATGCCTGACCCAGATCTCTCGGATTCAGACTCCGATCGTTGTCTTAGGCTGACGTGCGGGCACATGACGCGACAAATCACTCGGTAGATCTGCATATCATTTGTCCTGGCAAGTCTGGCAAGAGACATTGTCACCGCTTAGGTTCATTGATCATCGATGGAGTGTCTCTCTCAGCTGAGCAGATCCGTTCTCAGCTCGATGTAAGCTCGTACAGTTCAGCTCAAACGGCTGTACCAAAGTGATTTGTCTCTAGGTATTCATGCACATCTCCTTTTATAATGAGAGCACCGTGGTCCCCGACGCTTGCTTCGAGAGCCCGACACACGATCAACACCCATCCGATAACATCAGGATTCTTCGCAACATGAGCTCCGGCGTCACCGACACATACATTATCTGCAGAACTCTTCCGACTCTCAGTTGCCTTCCCGATGACGACCTCAAACATGACATTGACGACAGTATCGAGATATACCTACCTGAGCTCGAAGCCTTCGACCGCGCTCTCCCCGCTCACTTCCATCGCAAGTCCAAAGCCGCCTGGTTGGAGTTCACCTGCACAATAGTCCACGTTTGCAACATCATATCGAGATCCTGCTTATCCACGCGACAAGCCGCAGCCATGATGCAACACATTGACCTCTTGTACAGAGTAGACGACTTCATGGAGACTCTGGTCGACGCGTATGGCATCTCAGACCTGTCGGTAACGTTCGCAGCACTGCAACGATGCTTCCAGCCGTACCTTGGCTCTTCTGCTTGTAGAAGCTCTCGATCTCGCCCTGGACTCCGACGGATTGACTCGCCAGTGGAAGGTCTGTCCTCGATCGCAAAGCCCATCGACCCGGAGCGCGATTTGCAAGACGTTGTGAAAAGAATGCACTGCTACCCCATCAGCGAAGCAAGCGAGCAAGATCGACAGTGGTACTCGCTCGAACTCTACGACTTTATGGTCGCACAACTCGAGCAGTTGGACAGCGAGCTTCCTAAGACCGTAGCTCCAGGACAGTTGCACAAATGGGCCACGGGAGTTGGCGCTCGATCCGCCGGTACGAATTATATGTTCGCCATGTTCTCGTGCCTCGTCTCTACTGAAGCGCGAGGAGAGTCACTGTGGAAAACACCAAGCTCGCTCTACCTAGCGCAGGAATCCGCGCAGCAGATCAGCGTGGAGTTCAGAGTGCTGAACGACGTTGGTGGGAGAGTGCGTGATCGGAAAGATGGGACGATGAGTAGTTGTACGTTAGTTGAGGATGGGGAGTATGCTGAGTTGTTGAAAATTGCAGAGCATGCTGCTGAGAGGTCTGCGGTTCTTCTTGAGAAATTGGTCGAAGGGGCTGATGATGGGCGGCGGATGAGGGATTTGCTGGAGATGTTCCGTGGGTCGGTGAGGATGTCGGGGGAGCTTTATATGGCTGATGAGCCAAATCGAGGAGCGTCATGATACGGAGTGATGCTCTGCGTGCGCTGCGATTAGGTCTATGAATGGTTCGATGGCTGTTTGTTAGTCTGGGAGTATCGATGGCACCGCTCCGAACGGGCAAGGATTGTTGTGGAATTCTCTAATGATAGTAGTTTTATAGCATGTCAACCTATGAGCCTGCTGTGTGCGGTATGGCTCAAAAGTCCTCAAGCAACCCTCACAAGATAGGACCGACCTAGCATGCCTTCTTGGCGGCTCACGTGATCGCGCTTATCGATATCACTCCGATTTCAAGGCACCGGAAAAGTTAAATCCCGGCATACACTCAAGTCAGCAACCCTAATCATTTGTCGGGGATGAGTAAGTAGGGCGTGAACAAGTTTCATTAGTTGTTCGATTTTCGTGAGAGCATAACAGAAATTGTCATCCACGATCACTGGTCTTCGCAGAGTGTGAGCTTGAAGGCAGATCAATCACCTAAACCGCCAACATGGTGAGCCCAAGCGACAGAATCGTCATCATTGGCGCAGGCGTCTTCGGACTGTCTCTGGCATATCAGCTCGCCAGCGAAGGGAACCAGAATGTTATGGTCATTGACAGACATGTGCCGCCGGTCAGTGTTATCAATTCCTTGTCCCAATGTGTGCTACTCATAGCACACTGACACAACCAGGTACCTGATGGATCAAGCGTTGATATCTCGAGGGTGATCCGTTTCGACTATACCGATGACACATATCTCACTATGGCGCACGAAGCTCATGAGAAGTGGTCGCAAATGCCCAAGTACAAGGATATTTTCCGCTCGGCTCCTATCCTCGCTGCCATGAACAACAAGAGCCCCAAGCCGTGGGTTGAAGGCGTCACTACGGCTCTCAGCAAACACAACCTTCCGTTCACCAGACTACCCACTGCAGATGCAGCACATGAAGCTTTCCCAGTTTTGAGTGGAGAGCTGGCGTCGCCTGGTTTCTCCGGCTACTACAACAACCAAGCTGGTTGGGCTGACGCACAGAAAGCTATCGCTCAACTCCGAGACGACTGCATCGAGGCGGGAGTCTCTTTCACATCCGGACGCGCAGGTACTGCTGTGAAGTTTGAGCGGTCATTAAGTGGAGAGATCAAGGCCGTTCAAACCGCTGCCGGCTCGAAGATTGAAGGAGAACACTTCGTTCTCGCTGCTGGAGCTTGGAGTTCCGGCCTTGCATCTATGTACAACAGCACACTTTCGACTGCGCAAGTAGTTGCCTACTTGCCGTTGACCGAAGCCGAGATGGAAAAATACGCATCCTTGCCTATATATGCCAATTTCTCCACCGGCTGGTTCAACTTCCCTCCTCATGAGGATACGCGTATGCTCAAGTTCGCGGTACATGGCTGGGGATACACTCGTAAGCCTGGGAAAAGGGAGCCTAACGCTGGCAAATCTCAGATCTCACTTCCTCCTTTGAGGGCAGCGAGGGCCCGTCCCAATTTCGCGCCGCCTGATGGAGAGGACCGCTTGAGGCAGGGTCTTCGCGAAATCCTGCCTGAGCTGGCTGAGAGGAAGTTCGATAGGATGGCAGTCTGCTGGTACACTGATACTCCTAGGTGAGTATCACATACATGATGTTTCAGATCGTTCACTAACAACGAACTAGCGGCGACTTCATCATGGACTTCCACCCGGATCACAAGAACTTGTTTGTGGCAACTGGTGGTAGCGGACAGTGAGTTGAATGCTGCATGGATCCATAACCACATACTAACATTCCAGCAGCGCCTTCAAATTCTTGCCCGTGATGCCCAAGTACATCGGTCAAGCCTTCAGCCAAAAGCTTCCAGAACACTTGGCGAAGAAGTGGCGTTTCCGTACAGAATACCAACATGACAGTGAAGCATTCCTCGGTGACGGCAGCCGTGGCGGCCCCGAACGGAGAGAATTTGACATGTCGGAGAAGGCCAGATTGTAACTCCAAACGTTGTATATACTGTAAAGTACTCATGCTGATCACCTGATCGTGAACCCTCGCCATCCATCCTCGGCAATATCCCGTAGCTGTTTGCGGTACGCTGCTAGTCCTCCGAAGTAGAACATGACTGCATGAGCTTTACCCTTGACATTGGACCCAAAAATCCAGGAGTCCGTTCTTCTGAACAAGCTGGAAGCGCTGGCCTCGTCGCACACTTTGGTCCATCCTTGCTCGGCCTCTGCGGTGGCCTCGATCACCGGCGTCTTGCCACTGAGAGTACCAGAAAATCGTGGCGGGGCATCATGTACGAAACTATCATGCCGCAGGTTGGTGCTTGCAAGTGGCTTTTCGATGTGCTGCTCTCCTTGTTCCTCCGCTGATCTAATGATATCACTGATGACCTCGACATGAGACTCTACTGCTGGCGGGATGTTGCAGAACGGTCCGTTCGGTCCACATATCATGAACATGTTTGGGAACTTCGGGACGCTGATGCCGAGATATGTGGTTGGGCCGTTTGTCCAGTGGTCTTTGAGTGTTTGACCGCCGATGCCTTGAATTGCCAGCCGAGTGTAGTTGCCGTCAACAGCATCGAAACCAGTGGCGAAGATCAGGACGTCCACCTCATGCTCAACTCCGTCCGACGTCTTGACTCCCTTCGGACTGATGCGCTCAATTGGCGTCTCGTGCAGACTGACAATGTCGACGTTCTCGCGATTGAATTGCTCATAGTAGCCCGCGTCACATAGCGGTCTGCGCGCATAGAGTTGAGTGGGCAACAGCTTGCGAGCCTTCTCCTGATCGTGGACAGTCTCTTTGATCTTCCGCTTGATGAATTCCGCGGCTTCATTGTTGGCACTTTCATCCTCTGCGATGTCATTGAAGGTCTCAAACATAAAGCGGAAGCCTCCACCTTTCTTCCACGCCTTCTCAAAGATCGCCTCGCGCTCCTCTGGTGAGACGGAGAACGTAGGTCGTGTGCTTTCGTCAAGTCCGAAGCCGAACGCACTGTTGTCTTTAGCGTCTTTCCAGATCTGTTGGTAGTTGGCGTTGATGTGGTCGCGATACCCTTTGCTCACTGGCCCTTGTCCGCTGGGCACTGAGTATTGCGGATTGCGTTGGAAGGAGATCAATCGCTTTACGTCTTTTGCGATGGCTGTGATCACTTGAACGCCAGTGGAGCCGTTGCCGATGATCCCAACACGCTTGTCTTTGAGCTCGACGCCAGCGGGCCATGCGCCGGTGTGATACTTCTCCCCTTCGAAAGAGTCGATGCCGGCGATATCTGGGAAGTTTTGCTTGGAGAGCAAGCCAAGAGATGTGATTAGATATCTTGTGGTAAAGTTCACGCCCGTCGAGGTTTGCACGGTCCATCTTGAGGAAGATTCGTCCCACTGTGCGCCAGTAAGAGCAGTCTCGAAGTTGATGTCTTTGTAAAGGTCATGGCGTTTGGCGACGTGCTGCAGGTAGCTCAGGACTTGTGGTTGGTACACATAGTGTGTGTCCCACGGGTATGAGCTGAGGTCTTCCGGGTCCCACGAGTAGCGGTAGAGGTACGATTCAGTGCTTTGTTGCGTTAGATGGGAATGAGACAGAATTGCAGCAGGTCGAGACCTACTCTGACATAGCACCCGGATATTGGTTCCAATACCATGTGCCACCGACATCACCGGCTGCATCGATGACTCTCGTGTTCAGTCCGAGGTCGCGGAGTCGCTTGAGTTGGTAGAGGCCACCAAACCCAGCTCCAACGACCAAAGCGTCGAGCTCTTGGGCTGTCATTTTCCAAGTATGAGCTTGAGTATGTGAGGGGTTGTCTGAAACGATCAGCTTGATCGCTCGTCCGCTGTGATGGTGTGATTGGAAGTGTTGTGACTCTGGACTGCTGTATCCTGGACTTGGACGTTAATGAAGTATTACCTGTTTGCCCCACCAACGTACGATATCCCGTCAGCTATCCCAAGGGTATGCCTCTAATACCACGATGATCTTCCCAGTTGACTTCAGCATCATCGTGGTCAGCCCCGCATATAGCCGCGGAACGCTGATCTAGAGAGGGCCGGCTACTTGGTCGAGCGGGGCGTACGGAGGGACCGAAAGATGACAACACTCATCTATATGCTTAGCAACATAGTTACAATCGCCGGATCAAGAGTCATCCAGTCCATTCGATGGTAATATGCCGCCTGCACTACGGCAACGGGCTGCCAAAGCATGCCAAAGATGTGCGAAGCGAAAGGTGAAATGTGATGCCGCAACAGCGGGGCCACCATGCAGCCGATGTCGAATGGATGGCAAGAACGACTGCATACTAGTGGACTCACAACGTGGGCTATACCAGCGAGTCGGTCGGCACCGTGCACATAGCAGTCGCAGCAGGACACCCATTGCGGACCCTACAGCTGTCGACAGTGCAACGGATCACTCATCAGTATTGACGATACCCTCCTCCGACGGGCCAGTTCTGGGCCGACGTTTGAGATATGGCGGTACTCCTTCAGATCTGCCAGGTCGTTCGTTGGCTGGAATGTTCGAAGACTTCGTTGAAGACCGTGAGCGCGGCGGGATGGGTATCATCTTATTCGGCGAGGCGTCGCCGTTGACTTTTGCTCTAGAGGAACACACTGGAGATCAAGCTTGCTTTTACGATGCTCGTCCCACCCTCTCATCAAACAAACGACTTGTGGACAGGCCGCGTGAGATTCACCCTCCTCATTGTTCCTCAGAGGACATCGCCTATCTTGTCGCAAAGGGCGCGTTCACACTGCCAGATCCTCAAACGTTCCAGGCTTTCTTCGACACATTCATGACTCGATTCTACCCTCTTTATACTATCATCAACAGGTCGGAATTACTTGAGGCACACGAACGCAATACGTTGCCTTGGATCATGCTTCACGGCATTTGTCTGGTTGGGGCTACATTCTGCGATGCCTCTGTCATTCATCGAACAAATTATAAGTCGAGAGCTCAAGCCCGCCAGTCATACTACGGTAGGCTAGATCGCTGACTGCACGCCTACAAAGATACAACTTGCTGACCACGTAGATACAGAAAAAGCCAAGGTCTTGTGGTCAACCAACTACGAGACCGACAAGTTCGTCTTGTTGGAGACTGTACTCATGCTTTCTTTCCTGGGTCCACAGATGAACAGCGTCTATAATGCATGCTCCTGGCTGGACTTCGCTTTCACAATCGCAGAATCTATGGGCATACATCGGTCAACGTCTTCTCTTGGGGTCAGCTCTAAAGACAAGGGTCGGGTGAAGCGCTTGTGGTGGACTTTGGCGGTCCGCGATGCCTATTGTGCTGCGCTTCTCGGTCGTCCCTTTCGAATTAATATACCACAGTGCGATGTCTCCATGTTGGAGCTCGAAGACTTTGCCTCTGAGTTCGCTGACGGTCAGAACCAAGACTCTGCATTTTATCAGATCGAAGTTGCCCGGCTCTCTATCATTGCCCGAGCCATCATACAGCGCCGGTTTCACTCATCCGATGTCTACGTGGACCTCACAGATTTGCAGGAGGACCTCCAAGCCTGGCGGTTGCAGATACCGCTTGAGCTTTCAACACGAGACTCTGCTTCAAGCAAGAACATCTTCGCGGTCTCGCTAGAGCTTTTGTACCACCAGCATATCATCTTGCTTCACTTCGACCGCGCAAACTGTCCATCCTCGCCTTCGATGTCGAGGACAACAAACATGGCTTCCGCAAGTAGCGCCACTGTGGCCGCACAAGCAATAGCATCGACCGCATCAAGTCTTGTAACAAACCATATGGTCACCCGATTACCCCACGAAGTCTTCATGGGGTTCTTCATCTCCGGCATTGTTTACTATCGCCAAATTAACAGTTCAGACCCGTTGGTGTCTCAGATTGCTCGGGCATCTTTGGACAACTGCCGAATGCTTCTTCATGAAGCTCGTGATGCATGGGATCCTGCACACTGGTCCATACGAATCTTCGATTTTCTGCTGTCTAGAGCACAGGATCAAGCTCGGGCGGCGCAGACGGAGAAGGATGCTGGGAACGATGATAATCCAGATCCTACAATTGCCAACGTGTTCGATAACGATACAGTCCAGCTTGATCATCAGGATGTTTCCATGGACTCGTTGGACTTTGCGAGCTTGCCAGATCTTAGTATCCCTGGAACTTTCGATGATTTCTTACTGATGCCCAACTTTTTCTTGCCGAGCGCATGAATGAGAACTCTCGACAAACAGTAGAGTCCGGCGAACTTTCAGAGAGTCCAAACACACAGTTATGGCTCTGCATTGTGAGCCATACAATTTTGTTA
Source organism: Epicoccum sp. F181 (assembly GCA_037042865.1). NCBI lineage: Eukaryota > Fungi > Ascomycota > Dothideomycetes > Pleosporales > Didymellaceae > Epicoccum > Epicoccum sp. F181. Next base: position 326,509 of record JAJSLS010000024.1, on the reverse strand, counting down.
TCCTACGAGTATTTAAGACTATGCAAGCTCATGCGACTCGCTCGACAAAGTCGGCGGACTCCACATTTCCTTTCGACCCTTTCTCGCCTACCTGTAGCCGCTCGCTCTCAATATCCTCTTTGGCTTGCTTCGCAGCCTCCATGTATGACATCTTCGAGCCCGGTGCATGCTTGATCTCGAAAACTCTGTCAATCTCTTCCAAGGACAGTCCGGCCGTCTCAACGTAGAAGAACCAAATGATTGGTAGCCAGGCCAGATTCAGCACGGCGAATATGATGTAGAAGCGCCAGCCGATCGTGTCGATACCTTTGAGGAAGTGTTAGCCGTTGTTGACCAGTCTGGGGTATAGATCAACTTACCGACTGGTGTGATGGAGACAACGATATACACACAGAGCCAGTTGGTGACCATGGCAATGGAAGCTCCTCTATTTCTGGATCGGTTGGAGTTGATCTCCGAAGGGTACAAGAATGGTATGGCGAGGAAAGAGAGGCCCTGCGGCTTATGTCAGTTCAGAGACTCAAGTCTGGCTGATGTTTTACTCACATAAAAGAAGTAGTACAGGAAAATGAATCCCACCGCAACTCCGTTTGCGATGTTCCCACCAACTCCAAGTCCTATCGCCGCGACCGCAAAGCATATCGAACATCCTGCAGCTCCGAAGAGCATCAGCTTATAACGGCCAACTCTCTCGATGACAAAGTACGCCATGGCTGCCCAGAACATCCACTGCATAGAGTCTGCTGCAGACAGAACGAGGGAGATCCGAGGCGAGAATCCGAACGATCGTTCCAGTACAACAGGCCTGTCACGATGGCACGTTAGAAGTCAGCACACCTCACTCTTGATCATTTACTCACAAATAGTATGCAACGACATTGACACCACCCATTTGCTGCATGAAGCTCGTTCCGGCTCCCAACAAAATGCGGCGAAAGGTCTGCTGTGAGCCGTTGTGGAAGACTTCGCGCCAGGTGATCTGGCCTTCGGCTCGCTCTCGAGCGATGGTAGTTACCATGATGTGGAGCAGATCTTGCACCTCCGGGTCATCAATTGGCTTTGCTACGAGTCGAGAGAGTACCACTTTCGCCTCTTGTTGGCGATCCTTCAAGCACAACCATCTGGGGGACTCCGCTAAGATTGGTAATAGACAGGCGGTGCCAATAGCTAGCGCACTCTGGAAGCCCAAGGGAAACCTCCAAGAAATTGGATGATTCGGTAGATAAGTGAAGCCAAAGTTCATCCAGTTGGTCAGGACGAAACCGAAGACGAGAAATGTCAGTTGAATGGCGACCAGCTTGCCTCGCAGAGAAGGTTTGCAGGTCTCGCTCTGCCACATAGGAATCGTTGTTGTGTTGACCCCGATGCCCAGTCCGCCAATCACACGTCCGATGATCATGTGTGGGAGAGTGTACGCCGTTGCTTGGAGGATGCCCCCGACAGTGAGGAAGACACAGCCAAGTGTGACAGAGCGTCTTCTTCCCAGTATATCCCCGACAATCAGACTTAGTAGTGCGCCAAATATGCAGCCGATCGTATAGGTAGATACGATCTGGCCTTGAATTGTCGTGTCGGGATTGTTGAAGGTGCTGAGGAAGTTTGGATTGGCGAGCAGTCCGCCGAAGACACCTTGGTCATAGCCTGCATTGAGCGTTAGCATCGAACAATTGATAAGAGGGCTCGACTGTTGTTTCATCAAACCTACCGAACAGCATAAACCCCAGACCACATGATGCGGTAGTGCCAAATAGGAGGCTTTTCCCTTCCAATTGAGGGATCAACATAATGATATTCAGATTCTCTGAGGTAGGGGGATTGAATCAATCTATCGACTGAACAGGAGTGATTGATTGTAAGATCCCAATGGTGGGGAACCCTATCTATATGATGAGACATACCCATACACTTGCTACTCACTACGTTGTACCATTGTACCAAACGATCCTGTCAGATGCAATCTACGCACCTAGCCCCGAAGTCTTACTAGAGACCTGCCGTAGCCTCGTGATACTTGCGTTATGCAGGTACTGAGGGGTGACTGCGTAAGAAAGACCGACAGTGCAGCTGGCATGACCGCGGGAGCCCTCAAATCCACGGCTATATGCGTGCCCTACCGCTTCATGGAGATCGACGGTCTCACATGCGGAGTGACAAGAGTCATGAAACATCATGCGTATTGCTTGGACATATGATTCCACCAGTGGACCCAAATGGCAAACCATGATAGTTCTGTCTTGAACTGGTAGCTGGTCAGTGTCGTTAGGGTTTATCACTGAGCGACAAGGAGAAAAGCACTCACTGAGACGGGAAGCATGAGGCATTTTATGATGGGATCTCACAGTGCTGTACTATTGTGATGTAGAAACCGAACGTTCGTCAATCAACCACGAGTCCAACTACGTCTCTTCGCCGCAAGCTTCGATCAATATCTTGACGTGCGAAGCCGCATTGTCAATCAACTCGTGAAATCCGCCTTGCACCGCATTCGAAAGAGGAACTACAGACGTAATCAGTCTAGCAGCCTGTTCCGCGTGCGTGCCCAGTAATTTCATGACCTCTTCGAAATCCTCCGGTGTATAAGCATTACCGCCTGTCAGGTGCTTCTCTCCAACGACTAAAGTATTGAGGTTGATACTCAACGCCTTGTCATGGATGGCGACGTTGAAAATCGTGCCACCGGGCTTAGTACACTCGATCGCAGTGTCAAGCGTGCTCTGCAACCCGCACGCATCGAATGAAATGTGTGCGCCGGCGCCCATGGTTCTGCGCACAGTTTCCAGCACAGGGTTGCTTCGTGCTGCGAAAGTAGCTTCTGTAGGGCTATCGTGGGGCGAAGTTTTGGCAATTGGGTTGACAACCACATCAGCACCAAAGGATTTGGCTTGCACGGCTCGTGACTCTGCCACTTCGCTCGCAACGATTACGCCAGCGCCTTTTGCTCGCAGAAGCATGATGAGCGCACAGCCGATCGGTCCTGTACCAAGAACGAGCACGTTCTGGCCTGGGCGGAATCCAGAGATTCTGATCATGTGGGCAGCAACAGCCAGTGGCTCAGCAAGAGTCGCAAGCTTGAGGGAGATGTTCGGAGGCAAAGCAATGAGCGCCACAGGCTTGACGACGATATGCTCGGCAAAGCCGCCTTGACCTTGCGACAATCCGTAGAAGACTAGACTTTCACATCTATTCTGGCAGCCCGCAAGGCATTGCCCGCAAGATTGATGCCCATGATGTCGGTCGTCCATTGCCGGGTTGACGGCAACTTTCTGTCCAATCGTGAAGCCATCGACATCGGCTCCGACTTCAGCGATGGTACCGCAGAACTCATGTCCTAGAGTCACCGGTAGTTCTGCACCAGTATGAGGATCTTTGGTTCCTTGCGGAGGTACGAAAATAGGGCCAGCCAAGTACTCGTGGAGGTCGGTGCCGCAAATTCCGCAATACGCCACTTTGAGCCTGACTTCGTCCCGACCACATGTACTAGGCCTATGTCAGTCGATGGGGTGGTATCGATGAGTAGGCAGAATTGTTCTACTTGAAGGCACTCACGGGATGGGTATTGTGTCAAGGCGGATGTCGCCTTTGGCGTGGAATCGGATTGCTTGCATGGTCGCCATGGTCGATACCGACAGCGCAGGTGAAAATACCGGCTAGAATTGATGTAGCCAGACAGCTTGATCACTTGGTGTACAATGATCGTATTCGAAAGTAGCCGCGGGACGGAAAACCGGATATTGTGTACCGTGGCAGGCTCGAAATCATTGCCGGTCCTACGTTCCATGCATGCATGAATGTCTGCGAAAGGATCAGCATCGTATCAGCGGCAATACGAACGACACTGGGCGTTTGCGTATAGTGAATGTCACAAGCTGTAAGACAGTCAAAGTTGTTCGACTGCTGCTTTGGCACTCTTCCTCTGCTGGCGTCATCGGAGTGACATATGTCCGATGATGTAGATCTTGCATCTTGATACATGTATCCAATATCTTTGTTCTACACTCTTCTGGGCCAGATTGAAGCGAATTTTCGCTTATGGTACGATGCTTAACTACGCGGAGTTTTTCCATTTTCGACGGATCCAAAGATGGCTAACTCGACGCTCCCGCGTCGGGATGTCGATCTAATTGGATCAAAATTTGTGACCACCTCATTTCGTGTTCTTGACCAAAATCGCCACCTGTGAGCCAAAAATGAGCGGGAAACCTCGCATAAGATGTCAAATGGCTAACGTATAAGATATAAAGCCCTTGATGATACCACAATTGTACAAACGATGCAAATATCGCCATTCTGAATGACATCTGACGAGAAGAACTCTAACCCTACCAACTCCAAGTTCTGCAAGTGACTGTTTGTGATATTGCGGTACGTCAAATACATGTATTCGAGGATTGATGCTGGATGAGATTGTGTCATTTAATGGCAACTTTTCCCATCTTAGTTTTAGATGCACAGTAGTAACACTTATAGCACACATCTCTATACCCGTTGCGCCACTTCCAACATCGGACATGTTATCCGATGCAATGTAACGGACCGTGCTCCGTCCGTGGCTGACACGAGGCGGAGTGATCGTGGGGTCCATCCCACGTTGTCTTGGTTCTCCCTTGTTCGTCACCATCTTCCTTCCAACCGCAGCATCCCTACCGCGATGGGCGCTGGGCACGCACGCCAGGACGCGTTGCACGACAGGGGCTGGTCCCCGGAACTCCGTGATATGCGGTGAATGGTCTCATGATCATGTCGTTGTTCATAATCGCTTGAATTGCTCTAAGGCTCGTTGCCTCACGCTAATCTCGCTGTTGCAATAACTTGTATCCTCTAGGAGCCATGACGGACCAGCAGCAATACGAGTCGCTTCTAAAGACAGCCTCAGATTGGGTAACCTCCACCCGTCCCCAAACAGCTGGCAGCAACGATCCGGACTACGATCACATCCTCAGCCTCCTCGCGCCCAATGCCATCCTTCGCTTCGGCCACATGCACTTTGTCTCCACCGCACCGCACCTCCAACGCGATGAATCGCCAGAAGACTTTGTCACTCGGCTCAAGAACATGTCGCCATCATTTCAGACTTGGCGGATCAATATTGCGGACGTGAACGTGGATACGAAGAAGAGGAGCGCGGTTGTGCGGGCGGTATTTCACATGCAAGCGAAAAATGACCCGGAAGTAATACAGAACGAGATTTTGTTTTGGTGTCAGATGGATGAAGAGGGAGGGAAAATAGTGCAGTCGACGGAGTTTGTCGATCCGGCTGCTTTGCAAGCACTGGGGCCGAAGCTGAAAGCGGCGAAGATGTCGAATGGCGAGTGATGCCTACGGTGGTATGGCTGAGGCCGTTGTGGTATTGCTGGATTTGCTATCGGCGCTTGGACAGACTTGCTGCTTTGTAGCTGCATTTAGCATTGAAGTGCCTGTCAGTCCATCAACGCGTTTGATATAAGTACAGAGACCATATGATGGACGACACTGTTCAATGGCCCAATGTGTTTAACCCAACCAGCCGGTAGCCTGCAGATACTACGGTACTACCAAGAACTCAATGTTAGTCCGGCAGTTCCGTTTGCTTGAAGGCTATATCTCGCTGTCGAAAGAACCTTGGCCTTCTGTGAATTCCGTTACAACTAAGTCTTCGCTCTCTCAATGCGGCCTTCGAGACAACGCAAGGCAGAATGACACCCATGCTGCTGACACGATTGGGAGCAGTGCAACCCTAGATACGGAGAGGGGGTATTTAGTCCGGCTCACTGAAAACAAGGGCAGGCATGTGGCAGGCAAGCAGGAGCAAAACCTACGCTCGTAAAAGCTAAGAAGTCACTCCGCTGACGAAGTATTACAAGAGGAATGGCGACACACCGTCACTATGGACGGTCGGCTGGTTCCAAACTACACACTGTAGCCTGGCTTTCATGGCTCTTCTCCACGGCGTAGTAGTGCGAGCGTCCGAGTGTGTCACCTGAAAGTAGCCCAGCCAGCGTGGAAGCCTCACATGTTCAAGATACAGTCCAACGATCCGCGTATTGTTCGGTCTCCCCCGCGCCGCTGGTAGAATCTCAAGTACTTCAAAGTATGCGGTTGGTAGCATTGAGAGCTGCTGCTTGTGCGCTCCCAGACCCATGCTCGCCTCGTCCATAAATCAAAGTGCTGTGACGAAGGAACAAACGAGTAAGAAGTCCGGCTCCTGTTCTGCGACGCCGACAGCAAAACGTTCTGCTCGTCAATTCAGAGGATCTGCACACATGTACAGACCATCCTGTATCGAGCTATCTATATTGACGTAGTGGAATACAAGGGAGAAGAAGACGTGAAGTCGAAAAGCGCTTGGCGCTACTGAAGACGACTAAGGGACCCCACCAAGCAGCCCAAAGTGCCCCTCCATCGTCACCGAGCGAGAGAGGAACTTCAGACTCAAGTCGCTCTCAGTAGCAATAGATATCCTCAACACCAACAACCACATCGCCCTACCAAAACCACCATGGCCGACACAGCAACTGCTTCGGACGTCCGTCCGCCCAAGTCCGTAGTCTACTGCGGCGTCTGCTCTCTCCCTCCAGAAGTAGGTACGACTCCTCGCCGCCAAAGATACACGACCATACCAAACGCCACAGCACAAAAAGGGCACCTACCACTCATACGACCTCTGACTAACCACCTCTCCCTCCTCCCAGTACTGTGAATTCGGCGGCACCACAAAAAAATGCGCCGAATGGCTCTCCACCGCCCACCCAGCCCTCTACGCCTCCCTCTACTCCGACGAAGCCCTCAACCAAAACCTCTCCTCCCTCAGCGTCGACGCGCAAAAACGCGCCGAAAAAGACGCCCAGAAGAAAGCCGCCAAAGCCGAAGCCGCCGAAGCCCGCGAGAGCGAGAAGCGCGCAACCTCCAAAGTCATCATCAAGCGCGTCGAGCGCAACAAGCGCAAGCACGTCACCGAGATCTCCGGCCTGGAGCACTTCAACATCGATTTGAAGAAGGCTGCGAAGGAGTTTGGAAAGAAGTTTGCGACGGGTAGCTCGGTTACCAAGACGGCGAGTGGTGGGGAGGAGATTACGGTGCAGGGAGATGTGAGCGATGAGGTGCTGGAGTGGGTGACCGAGAAGTACAACGTGCCCGAGGAGAATGTGGAGCAGATTGAGGATAAGAAGAAGGAGAAGAAGGCTGCGCCGCCGATGGTGGCGCCGCAGCCCACGTAGAGGAGTGGCTTGAGAAATTGTTGTAACGACTGGATATGAATGCTACGGTTGGTTGAGGTTTGCTTTGAGGCGAGGAGACACTAAAACGGCGTGTTATTCATACAGCATTGAGAGGCGGATATCCACAGCGAGCGGGGTTGCAAAGCATAAAGAATGAAGCAAATGAATGAGTACTTTTTTGAAAAAACAAAGAGTCTGAGTGTAATGTATACTGTAAACCAGCGTCGACTTTGTCGCGGGTATAATTCTTGCGAAGAGCGGAAAAACAAGATACAAGTTGCTCCCAAAGCTCCTTCGCTTGCCTATTGTTCCAAAACAAAACAAACCCAAAAAGCCAGCTGAGTTCCAATACCCGGCGGCAACCCAGCCCAATCCCACAAAGGAAAAAGCGATAGTCTGTTCAAATTAATCCATAATGTCGTAAATGCTTCTTTCCTCCTATTCCTCCTTCGCTGGGCCATGCAACCAAAGTCCATCACCCCTTCTCGACCATCTCGCGGATCTTGACCATAAAGCTGCCAGGATACGTCCGCACTTCCTCAGGCGTGGGTACACCCTTCTTCGGGTCTCGACACCGGTCGACCACCTTGTCGATGATCTGCCTGAGAAGGTCTTCGCTCATCATCACCGCGCCTCCAGCCTCAGGGTTCAAGAACCCATCAGACTCGCTCAAGAGCTGCTTCGCCGTGGGCCTCAGCTCAGGATCTCTCTGCAAACAGCGGCGAAGCGTGCCTTTCAGGGAGGCTGGCACGAGGGCACCGCCAATACCGCGTTCGGGATATTCGATGGCGACTTTCGGGTTCGTGATGGCCATGATACGCGAGATCTGGTTGGGGATGTGTGCAAAAGGTGGACGGCCGTAGGTCATCTGGTACAAGATGCAGCCCATACTCCAAACGTCAGAGGCTTTACCGATTCTCATGTCCTTCTTGAGAGGGCGGCCTTCGGCGTCACGGCTATTGCCAGAGCTGCCATTTGTGTCTGTAATGCTTTCGGGAGACATGTAGTTGGGTGTGCCGACGTGCGATTCACGGTGGACGTTGCATGTGTTGTCAGTGTCGATGGCGTTGGCGATACCGAAGTCAATCAGCTTTAGTCTGCCTTGAACAAGCAAGAAGTTTGCCGGCTTCAGATCAGAGTGAACAATTTCTTGCTCGTGGACCGAAGCGACACAATCCAGCATTTCTTGCCAGTGGTAGCGAACAAAAGCACTGTCAAATTTGGCGTCCACTCCGTTGATGCGAAGAGTGAGGAGGCGGTTGAGATCGGTTTCGCCCTTTTCCATGAGAACCAAAAGCTCTTGCTTCTCCTCCAGCAGCTCCCAGTCATAAAGTCGAACGACGCGCTCTACATCGGTAAGTTGCTTGAGCAGATCGATCTCGCCCTTGTAGCCCTTAACCGCATTTTCGTCGCAGTCATCCAGCTTCACACGCTTCAAAGCAAAAGTCTTGTAGTTTTCTGCCATCACGCAATAAACGTCACTACTGCCACCCTTGCCCAATCTGCCCATCTGAGTGAAGATCTTGCCCTTGACGACCATGTGTGAGCGCTTTTTGCGTGACTTTGTTGTGCTGGCACCAGCTGTAGCAGTGGCAGTCTCCAGGACACTCATCTTTGGCGGAGGCGGTGGCGCAGGTCGATGCGGTGTATTGCCACTCATGGCTCCAAGTGCTTTGCGGTCCTGTTGCTGTGCCGGGACGGGTACAGGAGTTTGTTCGACCATCCTTGGCTTGGCTTTCTCGTCATCAGACATTACAGATCCGTTCTGCCTGCCCAAGTATTTGAACTCCTGGTCTTTGTTCCGCTTAAATGTAGGCGGAGGTACATTCTCTTGGTCTTCGAGGTGCACCCTGGCAGGCACTGGCCGTTGCGCTTGGCGATTGCTCGGTGCTCTCTGCGGCAGTGCCTGTTCCAGTGTTGGCCTCGCCTGACTTTGCTCATTACTAGGTCTTCGCGATCGGGCTTCCGCCATTGGCACATCGGATGGCTGGACGCTCGCTTGTCGTACCGGCTGGTATCGCTCCACACTCGGTTGCCGACTGCGAGGGAATTCGCGACTGGCCTGTCGTGACAATGGTGGTCCGTCGTGATTACTCTGGCTTCGTGAAAATTGATTGCTTGCTTGTCGAGAAGAGGGCCTAGACTCATACTGACTAGGCTTTTCGTGTGCATAGTCGTGAACAGATACTGGCTCGACTGAGGGTGCGCGCACATTGACGCTATCATTCCTGCTTCGGACAGCCTCGCTTCGAGCGGAATACTCTTGAGACGCATACTTGCTGGCAGATCCTGATCCACTCTGGTAGCCGTCCGCCGGTGAAATATTTTCTTCGCTGTCTCTGCGCTTAAAACCGCGCCTCACAGGGCCACTCCTCAAAAATGTTCCAGTACCAATCGGAGCACGCTTGATGCGAGTGGATCCCGGAGGAGGTGCAGTGTCGGCCGATGGATTACGCGATCTGCTCACAGTTGAAGGCGCGTACCGTGATACCGTGTCAGGCCCTTGATGCAGAGATGTGTGTCGACTCACAGAGGAGGCGAATTCGCTCCTCTCTACCTGCTCGGACGAGCTTTTATAACCACCCCTAGAGCCACTTCGGGAGCCTGGTCTGCTGGAAGAGGGTCCTTCATGCATATGGCCATCCTGAGACGCATTGCTTCCAGCCCTCGTCCTGCTCATTCTACTCGTTCTAGAAGCTGGCGCTGGAGTGACAATTTCATTTCTTGCCTCAGCCTGCGGAGTTGGCTCGCGCTTGATGGCGAAACGTTGAGGATACGGTCCGCCTATGGCGATAGTGCGGCGTTCGGATCCTTTCTGTGCAGAACCCAGTTGTACAATTCTTGGTGGAGTCTTTCCTCGGTCCTGGCTGTCGCTTTTGCCAAATGTAGAGGGCGAGCTGTTCCGGATGATCTTGAACGCCGGCGCTCGGCTGGGCGTGTCCAAGTTCTTTGGCGCACTGGCTGAGCGGACAAAGCGCTGCGCCGAAGAGTTATGCTCGTTCCTTGGAGGTGAAGATGGTGGCATTGGTCCATCGTTGAGTAGAGCTTCCGTCACTTTCGAGAATGTGAAGACTGGCGGAGGCTCATCGTCTGAATCGCTATCATTGACGTCTACATGTCTCATAGCCGATCCATTGGTTGTGTATGTGTTGCTGGAGTGGTTGTATGCTGTCGACACTGGAGAATTACGGCGCAAGTGCGGTCGCGGCGCGTGCTGTACGGCCGCCATTAGGCGCTTGAAACTTCTTTCAACGCGGTTGCTATCCTTGTTCTTCGAAGCTTCTTCCTCCCAAGTCCCGTGATATCCAAGAGAGAAGTGTGCGGTGGCTGTCAATGAAGGTCCAGAGGCTGTTGTTTGTATTGTTGTTGCTGCGGTTCTGTTGCTGTCGTCGCTGGGCTGATGTTGTTGTTGTTGTCGTTGTCGCGCGCTGTCGCCATGTGGTAAGTATACTCGGTGGAGGTCGTATTTCGAAGTCGACACGGCCGCTACATACGCGACGGTAGCGCTGACGAGACAATTGGGTGGTATGCGAAGGAGTACAAGTATTAGACGGTTCGCAAACAGCAGGCCTGTGAACGCTGAGACGCGTTGCTGGCTGGAGCTTAGCGGGCCGCTTTGCAGGCGTCGTCTAGGTGATAACCCTAACCCTGCAATGACATCGTTCACACACCTGAGTTGATACATGTACCGTTCGCCCTTCGGTCTGGTGCTCCATGTAATATATGTTATGTGATCGTGCGTTCATTATACCCTGGTGATTCCATCTCGCTACATCTACTTCGATTCTGGTTACATGTACATGTGGGGACAAAATTTCATGTACACGGTCAGGCGATGATGAGCGTGTCGGACTAAATTGCTAAACGGATCCTTCGACGAAGAAAGTGGGTAATACTCGATCATCACAACAAAGCACAGACTTTGAGAGATGCTCATAGACTAGCGTTTGTTCTCGTCTTCCATGAATGGCAGAAAATACCTCGAGCTCAGCTTTGAACTCCGCGTCTCACGTCCATCACACTTTCGATCTGCTCGATCAGTGGAGCGCTCAGATCGACCAAAGATACCTTGGGTTCTTCTCTCCCAACTCATTCGCCTCAGCTTCCGTCATACCCTCGACGAGATGGTCGTAGTCGCCCCTTAGCTTCTTCTTGTTGTCCCACTTGAAGTAGAAGTGCATGAAGGAGAAGACGGCCAGCGCATAAGCAAGCATGGCAATAGTTCCTGAATTGGCGTTAGAATATGAATATCTCGACAACAGACATCGCACACGCATGACTTACCTGCATACCCAGGCACAAACCTAGGCGAGTCACCCGTAGAGAACAGGAACGGCGCAGCCACCCCAGAAGCATTGCCGATGGTGAGTTGAATGCCGCTGGCAATTGCGCGCTTGCCGTAACGAGGGTTGTTGACTGGACCCCAGGAGAAAGGTGTACCAGCGGCGGTATAAAGACCTATAGCTACGATGAAACATCCTGCGAAACTGGCCTCGGGGTTGATGTTGGCGACGAGGAGGATGTAGCCCAGGATACAGAGGGTGATCGAGGCCATTGCGAATGGACCTCTTTGCTGTATCCTGTCGCTGTACCATGAACAGGCGAGATACGTCAGACCTCCGAGCGTGTAGATGGGGACAGTCAAAGCTTGTCTAGGTGACTTGTTAGTGATTGGTTCGCCATCATGATCAGTTCTCGAGCGGGAACTGATATGCTAAGGACTTACACCTGGATCGTCGACCATCCGTTGCCGCTGAGATTGATGATAGTGGGCAAGAAGACGCTGAAACTGTAAAGCATGCTGTTCAAGCAGTACTGCCCAGAAGAGATGACCCAGGTCTTCCAGTCCTTAAGCGCATCCATGGCATCCTTCTTATTCATGAGCTGAGATGAAGCTGTTTGGCCGACCTCTCTCCTTCTGATAATTCTGAGACTCTCGCGCTCTTCTTCTGTCAAAAACTTGGCAGTGTCAGGGCTGTTGGGAAGCACGAATGGCGCAACTAAGCCAGTAACAATCGTGGGAATGCCGTTGATGAGGAATATCCATCTCCAGCCAGCCCAGCCGTGGGCACCGTCAAGGAAGCCGATTGCGTAAGCCACGAGTCCACCAAGGGCTCCGGCCCAGGCCGCAGTCGAGAAGAGGTAAGCCACTCGCAGTGCGATCGAACCCTTGTTGTAGAACATGGAGAGGTAGACAAGGAAGCCCGGGAAGAGGCCCGCTTCGAAAACTCCGAGAAGAAGACGACATGCAATGAAAGCGTTTTTGTCATTGCAGAAAGCGGAGAAAGTTGCCACCAGACCCCATGCGAAAGTGATGCCGCCCAGCCATCTTGCAGGCTGCATGCGCTTCAACACTGCATTCGAGGGCGTTTCGAAGAGCTGTAGGTGTCAGCTTGGAAGTGCATCAGATGTGGGGAATGACCTACACAATATGTGATGAACAGCACGGAGACTGCAAGCAAATAATCGTTGTTTTGCATCCCGAGTTCATCTTCCATTCCGTATAGGCGAGCGTTGCCGATAGACACTCGGTCCATGAAACTGAACATGTTCTGTCAGAGACTCGAAAAGCGGCAGTGCATCCAGGATAGAGACTAACCTCATCAGATACATCCAAACCTGTGGACGAGCTCGAAGTCAGCGTGCCGTCATATGATTTGAGCGCGATTGCCATGCTTACCATCATCGGCACAATCCTTCGATCCAGTTTCTTGATCAATCTTTGCTCTTCTGCAGCATCCACCTCCCTCGTCGGCATCACAACTTCATGTTTGTCATCTCCCAGCTTTTCCGTTGGCGACGAGGTCCCAGACTCATCAGCAATCGGAGTCGGCTGCTCCGCGTCTTTGCGAAAGAAACCCATGGTGCAAAAATATCGGGGTGTGTGGTATCTGGGAGTGTGGAACGAGCTACACTGCACTAAGGCATGGGCACATCATAGTTCTTGTACTGATCGGCTCCCCAAGGGCCCAAGACCGCACAGGCTAATACAGATCCACTTCCACTACCCCGTGGAGAGAACCTGGAGGCAAGCGGATTCAGGTTCACGCGCTACTCCAATTCTCCATACACTGGTCGGAGCACGATAGTCCGAGCGTTGATTTCATCCAGCAGGCCTTGACATCCAAGCCTCGGACGAACGCAATCTTGGTATGCGCGAACGAAGCCATTTCAGGCCCAATGGAGCGGGTCCAACACGTGCGGTAGCTCGCCGTTGAGGCTCACATGGCAGGCGTGGCTCTTGGTTGTAGAGGTAGTGTCTTGGGAGTCTGTAGCGAGGTGTGTGAGGCTGGAGAGATCTTCACGCGGCGTTCCTGGGCGCTGTTCATTACCCTTTTATCAGACACATGGGAAACGCCGCTAGCCAACAGTTTCCAAGAGTTTCAGCCTTGGAATTGCGGAGTGCGGTGTCCAGTGAGGGTGGATCTTGCTGTGGATTACTATTTTCCAAGCATTTGCACGTACCAACGACCAACGAGGTTCCTCAGATTAGCCATTCGTGCGACCGGCTGCTCCGGTAGTCGCATTGTAGGCGAGATTTAGCCCATAATGGGCTCCATTATGCTGCCTTACCGCGGCACGATATCGGCTGACGATGATGAAGTGGAGGCTCGAGCAGATGGCAAGGCTGGGAAGCGAGAGTGTTGAGGAGGAAGCACAGCCCGGGCATAAAGGATGTTCAGATCTCTCTTGGTGATCAAGGTTTCAGATAACAAGTCAGCCTCGGCCGAACCATCATCGCTGGCGTCTGCCACTAGAAAACTGCCGTTTGACTCGTACACGCGAGGTCGGTCATGCAAAGTATGAAGTGACGTTGCCTTGTTGTAGGGCTGTGGCAATCGGCATGGGTGAAGTATATAGCAATTGGTGGCGCCTTTAGAGCAAGGTTAATCAAGTCACACAGAAGCAGCCGCGACGCCAAGCCCTTCCCCCTTTGCGTCTCTTGCACATCGCGCTCCGTGAAGCATTTTCCTCGCGATTATATATTCCGGCATGCCAACGAGAGTCCCTCGGTGCCATGTCGCAATGCATGGAAGCAGTATCACGGTGGATGGTTTGCACCCTGGAAGATGCCTCATACTACTGTTCTAGGCTATCTCACATTAGCCGCGACAGTTGACACCTGCGTTCCCTCGCGACCTGAATATTGATGCGAGAAACTCTATGAACACCGCATCAAGATCATGCCATGCTTCGTGTATAGTCTATGGCCTCCCTAACTGCATCGGCCACTGCGAAGCGCATGTTCGCGCGGTCGAGCTTCAACACCGAATTGATGGTAATGCCACCAGGCACTGACATCGCGGCCTTCAGCTCCTCCCGCGTCATCTCGCCACCCAAGAGTCCAGCTGCGCTGCGTAGACTGTTCGCTACCAGACTCAGTGCTGCTGCCCGCGGTAAACCTTTAGCAACGCTAGCATCCACTGCCGCATCCACGGCACACATAGCTATGGCGTGACAGACAGCGCCAGTTGCTGTGGCCTCGTTCATCAGATTTTCTGGTATGTGTTGGACAGAGCCGATTCGTTCGAACAGAGCAATACAGAGTTGTTGCTGTTCTTGGCCCATCGGATAATAGGTATCCGGTTCGGCAATCAGCGTGACTGAGTCTTTGACCTGAGCAGCAATAGTTGGTATGACCCGTGCTACGCTCGCATTAAAGAAGCCCCTGTCACTTCTATAGCGGTTGCCGAATGCTTCGTTGACCTGCTTGCATGACACCCCGGCCAAAAGGCTCACGATCAGCTTGCCATAAACAGCTTCTGCAAGTCCGGGTATTTCGCAAACGCTTTTCAGCTCGCCGGGCGGTACTCCTAGCATGACTATGTCTGCTTTGCTAGCAGCCTCTGTGAAACCGGAGATTTGGTAGTGCACGTCATTGGCACGATCGCCGAGTGCATTGCGAAGTCGATTGAGGGATGCGTCAGAACGAACGCATGCCGTATACGATAGCCTGAGCTCGTCTGGAAAGTCTGGAGTATGTCTGAGAAGTCCTTTGAGGATTGATGTGCCCATGAAACCTGCGGATAAATTAGGTCGTGAACTGCATGTATCGTCGGGATTGTCACGCAGGGTGTGGAATCTTACCGCTTCCCAGAACAGCCAGGTTCACTTTGTGTCGTTCTTCATCCATGAGGACCATGACTTCGTTTTGTGACCGATATGTAAGTGACAATGTCTAATAATATGGTTCGACATGAAGATAATAATGGCAAGAGAACGACGATATGTTTAGATATCGGAAGAGCAGCCGGTCCTCGGTGGGGTCTGTCTTCAGCATATCGGCTGGATCGGAAGCTTATCAAATTCGAGCTCGGAAACATGACCTATCTCTCGATCTGACCTCTCAATGGCAGAGCGAGCATTACAGGCCTTGAGACTTGACCGTAAGCCTATTCAAATCCGGTTGAGTGGTGGGAAAGCTCTGCCTACAATCGACAATTACTCAAGTCCATGGCGCTATGCTTTTCTTGGTTCATAATGGTGGTTTTGGGACTCGGATCAAACTCCGGCTTCGTTCGCAACTGCTATGATCAGAACAATACGCAAGAATTTGTGTACAGTGCGACCAGTTTGTCAATGGAACACAAGACCAAGGTGCTCAGTCGATAATCTGATTACACTAGTAGAGTCGCTCGTGATCTAATCTCAAAGTCCGTACTGCTCGCCATCCACTGAGAGGCCAGTACGGTCTTTGAAATTAGTGTGAGAGCGTGGTTGACATCACTTTCAGACTCGTCACGCCCATCCCCGCGTGTTGTCATGTGCACATTGTGCACATCACGATGGCACGAATGGTAGGTATATTCGTCAAGAGGCTATCACAGATTTTCCATTGACATTCTGTTGCAGCCTTCTCTAAGATGTAGCACTGAAGATCGTGGTGATGCTGGTAATGAACGTGAAGCCTTTCTTCCCGGGCCGCCGAAACCTTCGCCGATTCACATCCCCTTGTTGATAGTGATCCTCCATCTAGCACTGGCCTTGGTTGGGGTCCGCGCTTTGAAAGAGAGTCAGCTAATGAGTCTTCACAATCTCCCAGAATGGCTCAAACTCACGTGTACTGCCAGTTGGTGTACTTGGAAGAGCCTCCGTTTCCACAACCATTGATCTCCTTCTGCAGCCCATCGAAGCATTCGTCAGCGCCCAAGTTGCGGCGGTTCGAGGAGATATTGCCGATGTTGAAATCGACACGCTTGGTGTTGCTGAGGTTGTAGCAGCGTCCGAAGCCCTGACCTTCATTGAAATCGGCCGGCTTGATGCTGCAGAAGTCGCGGGCTTTGGCCAGAGCGTTCTCCTTCTGCTCGGCCCAGCCTTCACCGCCGGAGTAGCAGCCACGCTTGGCGAGCTGGTGGACAGGCTCAGAGCGCTCGATGGCAGCACCGGAGGCGAGGGTGGCGGTAACCGCGACAAGGATGGTGGTGAAGTGCATGGTGGTGGTGGTGGGAAGGGTGGTTGATGGAAGCTGTTGGTTTGGATGATGGTCTGTTTGTCTTGAAGTTGGATGAGGATGGTTGAGGATGATGGTTTGAAAGTTGTGAGGAAATCATCGACCTTTTATATCATTCCCAGACGACGACTGGTACCTGCTCTCGACGGACTGATGCCTGACCTCGAGGCCCAATGAGTCCTTGAACGCATAGGCGCCATGATGGGCTGACTCGGCACAACTGTAGACCATTCTAGTGAATCCTTCAACATGCAGACCCAGCACCAACACTGGATCCTCGTTGCTCGCTAGGGCTTCCAAGCCGCTAGACAGAAGTCAGCAATCGTGCTGAACACGTGCTGCATAACTTCGTGCATCTGCGAGGTAAAGACTCACCGTTGCTAAACTTGTCAGCATGGTGTTACATTATTGGAGAGCGCATGACTCTGAGATACTTTCGGAGCAGCACGACACTAAACAACCTTGGGCCCTAAGGCATCAAGGGATGTCTACCTTGTCGCACTGCCTGTTCAGCCATGGTTCCAAGCCCGGCCCCACCGAATGGCTATACTTTTCAGCTTGTTGTCTCGCATGTGTTGTACGTGCGTGTATTGTGTGCTATACACGGTGTCAGCGATCGTGCTGAAAAATTGCTGCACAGGTATCCTGCATCCGGATTACAACGCGGAAGTGGCGATCTGTGGTTGATGTATGGATACATCTTGCTTCGCTACAGAAAGAAGCATTCGTTGTCATCGAAGAGCCAGATACTACGGCGTATGTCTGGTCGCAGTTAGCAGTAGTCTGCTTCTAACAACAACAAAGTCGGATCATCACCACTCGTGAGTGAACAACCATCCAGGGTTTCAGTCTGTCAATGTCTCACAGAGGACGTCAGGCTTACTGCATGTACTTCCAAGAGAGCTTAGCGCAATCACTGGTGCGACGTTATTGTGCTATGGCATCGCATGAATCGTGTGGCTAGCTATTTTAGCCTTCATTCAACGCCGGCGTGCCTATAGAGTTGCAGAAAGAATTGTCATCAGGGATGAAAGTTACGTCGTTTGGTGACGAGTTCGTATGTCGATTCGTTGTGTTCGGATATTATGCGGTTTGACTTCAGCGGGCGATTCGAGGGACAAGCAAATCCGACGTGGAGCTAGTGCCACTACAAGGATCGTTCCCAGAAGGTGGAGGTAGGAATACGAGAATCGATGTTAGGGAGAAAAATAATGTAGTGATGTGCATCCTGCTGTAGCGGACCGCGACAATCAGGTGCAGAGATCAGCTCTGGTCGTCGACTCGTGTAGGAACACTTTTGCGTCTCTATTAAGCGTGGCGTATGCAAACAATGTAGGATTGGCACATGCAACGAAACAGCGTTGCTGCGTAGCGTTCATCTGATCACCAGATAAATTGCGGTGTCTTCGTGGTTGCCTGTGGAGTGGAGAATGAAGATCGTCTCCACGTTTCCACCATCTCGCCAGATATCAAATACTTGCGTCGAGCCCGGCATGATTAGGTGTTGCCAAGCTTGCAGTACATATAGCGAGAAAAGCGAAGGAAGTAACGGCGGTAGTTGAGTCGAGCCCTACCAGTCGGGTGGCTCTGACTGGGTTGTTGTTGTCTAAGTTGAGACGAGTGAATCTGTCAAGGGAGGATAAACTTAAGGTTCGCCGGCTTGGCGGCCGGGATCCTACGGGTCGAAGAAGCCGCCGAGCCGCTCACGCTAGCATTCTCCCTACATCCTTCGTGTTGTCTGGTATAGCACCCACGGTCGTGTGATCAATGCCTGAGATCCGATGTATCAAAGAGTTTCCAAATCATAAATAATTGTATTTGTATTTGCCGGACGCATCCGCACGGCCCGGTCCAGACAGGTGTTCGTGCCGGTTGGCCAAGAACCCCTTACTCATTTGAGGGTGCCATGAGGGATGCCGGAATTGAAGGAGAAAGCGCACGTATGAGTCAGTTGCGACGCGACCGAGAGGCCAAGGGTGGTTACGTCCGCGAGCTCAGGATCGAGGAGTATTTGCGACTCTCAATGCACTTCTTCTGAAGGTTCTACACCATTTCCATACCTCTCAACTTCCCTGATACCCGAAGCAGGGGCATATGGAACAAAGGAGATGCACTATGAGCGAACGGACGTCAGGGCGATCGTGTGTTGGTTCTTGACCCTCACAAATCCTAGCTGCAAACCAACATCATTGTGGAGGTAGCCCTGGAGGCATTGATGTGTGACTGCAAGTGCTTGTGACGAGTACACTTCAATGTTCAAACAACTCAATTCGGCCCTCTTCTCCATTGGCTGCGGCTGTTCCTCGCAATTGACATATACATTCTTTCAACTGTGCCCTCGTGTTTGGAAGTTTATCGTTTACGGCTCAAGGCTGTGTCCTGCTCAGCCCTCCACAGTCTCCACTGCCGCATGTCTTCTTGAGCGATAGCTCACTGCTTTGCTCTGCTGGTAACGTGGACAACACGTACGGAACTGAGAACTTCTGGGAAGTGAGCCAGCAATGGTTGCAAATTTAGAATGGGATCTCGAGAAAATCCAAGATGAGGCACATAGTTCAAATGCTGCCGAATACATGAGCCTAACCACAGCTTGTGCCTCACTCGATGAACAAGATAGATCCGTGTTTAGAAAGCCATTCAATCCTTGTCATGCCCAATAGTTCCACATTCGCAAGTAGAGATCCAAGTTCCTTGCAATCTGATCTCTGTGATCCACTATCTCCGCAGAGGTTTTCCGAGCCAGCCATCTGGGCATCATCAGGTATGGCGGACAGACATCTTGATAGAACCAGATCAGTGCCGAGTAAGTGTCCGCACAAGCAAAGTCTTGTGGCTTCCGTGCCCCGGCGCGCTTTAGCGCAGCATCGAACATGCCTGCGAGATCCCAATCGACTTGACTGCTGGTATCAGAGGTTGGGAGCTTAGTAGGAAACCCGCTGAGCTGATAGTTGCGCAACTTGTCAAGGTCTCCACCATCCCAAGGGCCTCCAAGTATACCAAACAACCGAGGGAACGACAATGTGTATTCGTCCAGAACGGTACCGACGAAAGCAAACTCGTAGTCAAGCAGGGCTGTCAGACTGCCGTCGCTACCGACCAATAGGTTGTGTGTGTCGAGATCACCATGGACCAATGTTGGTCTATCGACTGAGACGGCCTCAATAAGTTTCGCCAGGCCATTGACCTCAAAGTTCTCCAACCGCTCGCGTAGCATGTTGTCACCTCGGCGCCATCCATCAACGACCTCAGCTTTGGGATCATCGGCTGTTTCCAACTGTTTGCGGAGCATCTGCTTGTGCATGTTTGTGAGACAGTGAAAGGGACCTCCGCATGACAGTGTCGTTGGACCGGTGACAACAGTGCCAGAAAGACCAAATGTGAACCCACCATAGCCGATAATGGAGGGAGGAAGACGATAGCGCTGGATAGTTCTCAAAATGGTCGCAATTTCTCCAAGGATACGCTTCTTTGCCTCCATTGAGAGAGTTGAAAATTCGTCCTCGAGAGAAGTTCCGGACATGTACTCGTGGGCGATCCAGCCGTCAACGACTCCGTGCTCACTTGTCTGCTCAGTGGCTTGCCATGCGTAGACGTTGGGGACGAGGTGAGCAAGACCAGCGTCTGCGAGGGCACTATGGAAAACCTTGATCGCAGCTACTTCGTTTTGCACACGGGTCGCTTCATTTACCAAAGCCGCGGCATTTGGAAACTTGAATATGACCTTCATGACCTCTGCAGGCAAGACAGATACATGACCTCCAAAGTCTTCCGCAGCACTGGCTGGGGATAATTGTGCCGATGGGGGAGACTGTAGTAAATCGGCAACGTAAACGAAACTGTTCGCTCCTCGACCACGCTTCTCAAGATGTAGTAGCTGCCAAACATACATGATTCAGTATTATGCTGTGATAGACCGGAGCTGTAGCTGGCTCACCTCACGCTGGAACCGGTCACGCAGTAGCTTTCGTATAATGTCCTCGTGTTCAATCTTTTCTTCTTCGGTGGCTTCGAGCATTGCGGCGTGGTCATCAATCTTGGCTCAGCACGAAGGTGTCTGTTGTCTTCCAGTTACTGACCAGCGATTCGAACTTGACATGAGAGACACTGTTATTCCGAATGTGGCGCGGCTGAACATCAACATGTCAGGCTTAGATCACGCCACCTCGAGCCACCTGGCCCTGATCCTTCTCATATTGCAATATTGGTGCGTGCTCGCAGCATCAGACACTGCCGCCATTGCGACGCAACCTCCTTCCTGTTTGAGCGAGAATCTTTAACACGTCTTCCCCACGCTGAACCACGCTGGAGGCGTTGTATATCTCGCTTAATTGAGATCTCGAATTGAATCGTCGATCGTCGGAAGCACGCCACATTCAAGCTTTCGGAGCATAAATAAGCCATACATCAATCGATGCTTGTTTGATACAAACTAACGCCTCTACATCTGACGCAACGGCGCCTAGACGTCGTGATCGAGACTGTAGCCTTTGCCCGCACGCCATTGATCTTTCTCAACAAGTAGTGATCCTGTGTATTCGAGCACCCACCTCATCCTTCAGAAAGTTTTCCCTCAAATCGACGACGCGAGTCACGACTAGCTAGTCGCTGCAGCCGTTTACTCAAAAGCAAATGTAATTCACGTCTGAGACGAGTGAGACGTTCAACGTTGCTTGGAGGCTTCAGGCTTCCACACCGTAAGATCGCTATCCATTATTTGACGGCACCATCTCAGCCGGTTCGAGAATCGACAAGCGATCTATTTTCGACTACCGACTTAATAGCTCCAGCAACATAAGCGACATTACTTGCATTCAGACCTGCAACACTCATTCTCCCATCTTTGGTCATATACACATGGTGGACATCCCGCAGAATTTCCACTTGCTCTGCGGTCAAGCCTGTGTAGCAGAACATGCCGATCTGACTGGTGAGATGATCCCATTTACCAGGTACCTCGAGCTTCTCCAGTCGCTCTCTCAAAGCATGCCTCATAGAGGCGATACGACCAGCCATCGTCTTTAGATCTTGGCGCCAAATTCCTTCGAGCTTCTCGTCGCTGAGGACCGTGGAGACTATCCGTGCGCCGAATGCCGGAGGAGTCGAGACTGTCACCCGTTGTAAGGCACGGAGCTGGCTGAAGATGTTTCCTGTCAGGGTTGCGGATGAAGTGACGACATGGAGACAACCTGCGCGTTCTCCGTACAGACCAAAGTTCTTCGCATAAGACTGGGCGACGAGGATGACATCGAAGCGCTGCTCGACGAAGTACCGCACTGGCCAAGCATCGCTTTCGGGATCACCAGATGCGAATCCTTGATATGCTGAGTCGAAGAATGGTATGTGGTGCTTGCTCTTCATGATTTGAGCCACCTCCTTCCATTGTTCAGCGCTCAAATCGGTGCCCGTTGGGTTGTGAGCACAAACATGCAGCAAGATTGTCGAACCGTCGGGGATGCTCTGTAGCGTTTCGCACAAGCCACTGAATTCGATTGATCGTGTCTCCGCGGTGTAGTAAGGGTATAAGCCTATTTCCAGACCAGCGTGCCGCAGTATAGGCACGTGATTGACATATGGAGGATCGCTCACATAGACTCTTTTCGCGTCCGCAGCTGGCAGGAAGTGTGACAAGAAAAGAGCTCCCAGATGCAGTGAACCAGTCCCAGATAACGTCTGCACAGAGGCCACTCTGCGTTCCAGCATAGCCGTGGCTCCAGTGCCAAATACTAGACGCTGGGACATCTCCACGTAAAGTGCAAGGCCTTCGATCGGTAAGTACTCGTGACCTAAGTCTTCGTCTTGCAGAAGCTTTGACCGAGCCTACAAAGCTGTCAATGTCACGTTCCCTTGATTCAAAGTCGTCGTAATGCATACCGCCCGTACTGCCGGTAATACCCAAGCCTTGCCATCCTCATGTCTGTACGCTCCAACGCCGAGATCTACCTTCCGTGGATCATCGTCAGCGCGGTACGCCGCACTCAGTCCAAACATGACATCCGGAGGTACCTGTGGCACATTGACCAGAGGGTGGGAGTACATTTCTTAGGATCCTGATAAGTTACCGAGTTTTCGACGATGATGAACCACACAGATGAACGATACAAGAATATCCAAACAGCAAATTTCATGGTTGTCATGGAAGATGGAGCATCCGAGGATTTCGCACCTCGGATACTGATAAGAACGAATACACCGGAGCATCGGCATCCCTCCCGAGGGTGTTGGAAACGTTGCGCCGATGTGTGCATACGGCGCTCATTGTCTTGGAATCAAACGTAGCCATTGCCAGCTCTAGTGTTAAGAATTTCGGCTTGGAGTAATGGGATTTCCGTTAATATATCTAAATGGCCCGGATGTGTGTCTTACCATCTGTAACTGATCGCGTTATCTACAGCTTCGTATACAAACCTGTGCAACATCACGTTTGAAGCCTTTTGTTTTCGTCTGCTACGAATATCATCGAGACTGTCAACTTACAGCTTTAAGTAAACAGTTGTCAGTCGCCATCTAGATTTCAAGGATGTGCCAGATCTCGCGTAAACAGTAAGCGGTTCATTTTGATAAACACTGATCGCTGCATTCGATGAGAAACGATGTAATAGCTCATGATGGCCCAGAATATATTCTCCTGGTTCTATCACCTAATTCGGGATTGATTCCGGTGTATTGCACATCGATGGATATTGATGACTGAAAGTCTTCTACTTCGTCTACCCATCAAATGTAGGCCACTTCACGTCGATGTTGGGGCCCCACGCCATCCATGCATGGCTCTTTGACAGATGTTAGATGCTGGCAATCCCCAGGAACCTCATTTGCACCTCCAACCGACTAAGCGGTGCTACGTGGAGAGTGGTCTATGTCGTTGGGTACATCGATTACTAGACAGTGTCAAGTTCTGTCATTCCACGTGGCTGGCCCTATTTGCTAAAGTGTTGGCGCAGGGTTGCTTGTTCATGGTGCGGATCCGTTTGACTGTGTGGATCCGCGTTCCGACGACCGGGAATGTGGGTGATTTGGATTCAAGCCATCCCGACGACCATGATCAGATATCCAAATCCTGCAACACCAAAGCGGCTGATTTCGTTGCGAAAGTTTCATCAACAGGCCGTGTGCGGGTGGTGGTGGCTCAGGTACTGCCGTCTATCGCCTGTGCGTACACCAAAACTCTGGTAGACATTAGAGAGATGATTTTCACTGGCAGTTTGGAGAGTCTTCACAGCCCTGAGGTGTGTTACAAGCCTCGAAAGTTGAACATCCAGAGCCGCCACAAGACTCTTTTCACATCGTAATGTGCCGTATGATGACAGTGACCAGCTGCTTTTGGACGAACAAATATTAGGGCTCACTGGAAGCATGACCCATCATTCTGCGATGAATGGCAACAACGATGGCCAGAAAGGTATATAACATCGCCGCGATGTCCTTGCATACTCAGACAAATGCCAAACACAAACTCGCTCAGCTATCTCCGCCACTCGTCGAGCATCGTCAAAAATGAAGGGCCCGATCATCTCAGCCATGCTTTTTAGCATGGCAATTGCTTTCCCACAGACCAGCTTGAGCACCAAAGCTGTGTCCAGCTTCTCAGAAGCAAGCTCCGCTACAAGTATTGGAACTCCAGAAGACGTCCCTCAAGCAACAAGCATTGCCGAAGTTGCCGCTCTCAACATCACCATTCCGGTGGTTGTTCCGTCTGAGCTCCTCGATACCATTCCATTGAACGCCAACGACCCAGCACTTGTGACCGAGAATCCAACCGAAACAAACGAGTTCTTGTCTCCAGCAGATTTCTTAACTACTGGACTCTCACTGGAAAACATCCCCGAAGTACCTGTCGAGCAGTCGACGATCGGCGAAAGAGATCTGGCCAGTCTGTTTGGTCTTTCTGCAAGCAGGGGCCCATTCGCCAACTTCTTGCAGGTCGTGACCAAGGTTTTCATCAACGCCACCAAAAACATCATCAAGTGGACCTGCCCTCAATTCCCTCGTCCCACGCCCAATACCTTCCCAGGCTGGAGAAACTACAAGTCAAACGGTGTCAACCTCGGAGGATGGCTTCTGTTGGAGTACAACATCGATCCGGATTACTTCCGAACGAATGCTCCTTCCGCTATCGATGAAGACAGTTTTTGTAAGGACCTGGGCAAATCCACCTGTGGTCGCCTTCTGGAAAAGCGATACACCGATTACATCACGACCAAGGACATTGACTTGTTCGCCTCCTTTGGTGTAAACACTCTGCGCATCCCGGTTGGTTACTGGGCATATATGCCAGCCATGGCCGGCGACAATTACTACACTGGTGGTCAGCTTGCCGCTATGAAACGCATTGCCCAATACGCCATCACTAAGCACAACATGCACATCGTCGTCGATCTGCATGGTCTACCCGGCGGCCAGAATGGTCTCGACAACCAAGGCAAGACCGGCCAGCTGACCTGGTGGAACAACCAAACCAATTTCGACCTCTCACTGGAAATGGTCAAAAAGGCTACCGATGACATCCTCAAGCAGCCCAACGCAGGATCCTTTACACTGTCTTTGATCAACGAGCCTCTACCTGCTCTATACTACTTCGGCCAGACCCAAGACTCGACCGCCTACCTAAACAAATACTAAACCGCCGCCCTCAAAGCCGTCCGCGCCAAATCCAAGACTCTCCCCATCGCCATCTCCGACGGCTTCATCGGCCCGCAGACCTGGAACCCATACTGGACCAACGTCGACCCTCACATCGTCATCGACACACACATCTACTTCTTTGTCGGTGGCTCGTACTCCTACGACGCAGCGTACGGAGCTTGCTACCTCGCCAAATCCTACGGCAACGCCTCGAACCCGGTTTTCATCGGCGAATGGTCCATCCAGGCCACGCTCCACAACCACCTCGGCGATAACACGCGCCGTGACTTCTACCGTGGGCAATTCCAAGCGTACTCACAGTATCTCAATGGCGGCATGTTCTGGAACGGCAAGCATGCGGGTGACACCGTCGTGGGCGAGGATGGGTCCCAGCAAAAGTACTACTGGTCTTGGGAGATTTTGGCTTCGGAGGGCATTGTGCCCAAGCCCGGTGATCAGATCGAGTCTCTGTGCTAGGCTTTGTCAGCTAAAGAATTTCCTCTAACACAATGCTCGGCGTCAGATGTGTCAGAGGTGAGCGTTTGATGTCTGGTGCACTTTCTGGGATGCTATTGTGGATGTGTGAGCACCTGGGCGTTGTTTGTCTTACTACCGTTAGAAATATTCACATGTTATACCGATTACCCATGGGGATCCGTGTGCAGAACATGAGCGTCTGGTCTATGCACTGCATATGGTAGAGCCGGGATTCGAGCTGTTCGTATGGAAATTGTCATGTGTTACCAGTTGCTTTGGAGCCATGCTCTGTAAGAGCTGCCGAGGAGAAAGTATACACAAGAGGCTAATGCTTCAACTCCAAAGCTGGCGCAGTAGCTGACCTAGACAATATGGATTAAAAGTAGAGCGTGATGGAAGAGCATAAAGCCGAGTCATATATGCACAAGAATAAGTATGGTAACAGACGCCAAATTCACAGCAGATGCCAAAGTCAGAAGAAGACAGCGCTTACACATTCATCGGCGCAGCTTAGCCTTCCACCGCCTTCACGCCCTCATCGTCCGTCACGAGCTTCGCCTCGTTAAAATCCTCCGTCGTTGGCAGCTCAATATGCACATTAGACGCCACCGCCATCTGCATGCTGACCTTTCCCGCCTTGACCTCCAGTACATGTCCACCAGCCGATCTTTCATCATTGACGAAATGCAAGTGCTCTCCCGCCACACCAAAGCCCTGCCAATTGGCAGGCGTCCGAATGCCAATAATAGTGCCGCTCACATCATGATACTCTTCCACCGATTGCTTCTTGCCGAGCTCGGACAGTGGCTCGCCTTTGTAGCTCTGTCCTCGTACCGTACGGCACTTGAGATACTCGAAGTGGCCATTGATGCGATACGTCATGAATAAATTCTTGGCCCTGGCATTGAAGTCGTCCAGGGCTTTATCGACGCTGTTCTTGTCGGGAAGCTCGACGTCTACAGTCTTCTGAGCTTCGAATTGCGTGCTCACGGCGAATGGTATTTGAGCGTCGGGTTCGACCTCTCGTACGTTGCCTTCTGCTTGCAATTGGTAGATTTTGCCATCGAGGAACAGTAGTTCGCCGTTCATGCGGGAGAAGGTTCCAAGGCCTTGATTTCCTTTTGCTGCAAGTTTTGATGCAGTGATACCATTCTCGCTGACGCCGTCCATGAGGGCGTTTAGGAGAGAGAACTGGTAGATGTGGTTGGGCTCCATGGTGGATGCTGTGAGAGGTGAAGACGTGTTTTTGCAGTTCGAGTGGCGGTATAGATGGCTTGTCAGAAGGTAGGATTTTAGGAAAGTTGTACTTAACCTTGGATGTCACTGCCACGCTCACATGTATTTGTAGTACGACTGGTTGATGTTGTACGAGCGAGGTCAAGCCGAGAAGATCCGTCGTGGTGGTGGTGATGATGTCAGCCTCAATCGTATGCCGTTGCCCGCAAGTTTGCGTACTATGATTACACGTAGCAATAGTAGCATGTTCTTTTCTCCAATAGTGATAGACAGATCAGTTTGTATCTCAATGGTATGCATACCTAAAGATCTGCACGTCACATATGGTACTAGCATATAGGACAGCTTCATAACTGCAGTTGATGCTAATGTTCGGCTGTACGCAGACTTATGCGCAAGGAATCTTAGGCCACACGATCCATCTCCACTTCGTCATTGTCGTCATTGTTGATTGTCCATGTTCGCATGTGAAGATCGTCTCCGTACTCTTCCCACCAGCATGTAACAGACTCTCTAGGACCGCGTATTCCTGAAGTCGGGTGCGCTATACGACACAATGGCGCAAAAGCGCAAACACTCCGACGAAGCGCCCGAAAAGCCCTCCCTCGAACCGACCATCTACCGCTCCGCACCCATCGAAGACCGCGATTCCACCTTCATAGGCCTCTACTCTCCCGATCTCAGTCCCAAAGAGCTGCAAAAACTTCCAGAGCTCAAAAGCGCCAGCCACTGCATGCTCGCATGGCGCCGCGAAAGCAATCAGCAGTCCCTTACCAGCACTAGGCAATATGTCACTGGTCATGATGATGATGGGGAGAAGTACGGCGGGAAGAAAGTCGAGCACGTGTTGGTGAATGTGAAAGCTATTGGAGCATGTGTTGTTGCGAGATGGTATGGCGGGACAATGCTGGGTCAGGTGCGGTTCGCGCATATTGAGAACTGCGCGAGCGAAGCTGTGCGGCAGTGGTCGAACCACATTGGAGAGCAGCAGGCGAAGAAGAGGAAGATTGAAGAGGAGGTTGTAGAGAAGGGGAAATTGGTCAAGGCGCTCGCGAAGAGGGATCAGAGCATTAGTGTGCTGAGAACACTGGCTGCGGAGAAGGAGAAGCTGGCAAAAGATGCTGCTGAGGGCAAGGACAGTGCGAATGGGGCAATGAATGGTCAAGCAATTATTGTCGACGCGACGCGCGATACTGTTCCAACGCCGCCTCGACCCGAGCCTAGCTCGCAGACAGGCATCGACTATGATTCTATGACGGTAGAACGCCTTCGGGCTCTGGACAAGGCGAGAGACGCGACGCTTGCATTTTTGCTGAAGCGCATAGATAAAGCCGAGTCGGAACTGACTAAAGCTGCGAGTGCAAAGGAAGAGAATCGGAAGAGTCAGCCGCCGTGAGCCTACGAGTTTACGTGCATTGATCTCACCAGCTGCGGTGGTATTCCCAAGTATGGTCTCTGGTCGGTACTGGTATTATACGGCATACGGAATGGTCAGCAAAATGTGCGGAATGGTCAGCACAGGCTTGAGCGTTGGGTTCGCAATCGAGAGCTCATTTCCTACACTCCCACTTGCTCGGCCACCTTTACGTCGCTTCATTCTGAACCCAAAGACATCGTCAAATCTTTACTACAATTCGACATCACCATGATCAAGCCACCAGCCCAGCAGTCACCCTCGGAGATCCTGCGCCGTATGGAAGCGCTCGAGAACAATATCGAGAAGCGTATCAGCTCGTTCGAAGCCCGGATGCAAGGACGCATGGACTCCCTAGAGGGACGAGTAAGCAGACTCGATGACAGATCGCTCCTGTTGGACAGTCGCATCAATAACTTGGACGGGCGAATCATCAGTTCGGACAGGCGTATCACCAGGTCAGACGATCGCATCAGCAACATTGAAACACAGACAGCCAAGACATTGGACGATTCGGAGAAGCGTATCAAGCTACTTGAGGACAGGCTGGACAACGTTGGAGGGAGCAACGAGAAGAGTCGCGAAAAGACTGAGCCGGACCTCAAAAGCACTTTGGGGTTTTTGTGAGATTCTGGATCGGAATGTTGAGCGCGGAGGCACTCATATGCTGGCATTTGAGTCAACTCTCTTTAGATTAGCAGCTCACGACTGCAGGGCGAGCAAAGGCTTACGCAACCCGAACTTGGGAAGCGTATGATCAAGCGAGCCGTGGAGGCTTCGAGATTTTTTTCAGTGCGCAAGAACAGTAGGCGAACGGCGGAGAGATCTTTGGAGAGCGCTCGTCGCGTACAGGATATTAGTGGTGTCTCACAATGGGTCCCAATGATCACGGCTAGGTTGTAGCGAAAATGATACCACCGCTTTCATGCATTTTAGAACGACTATGTTCACGGCTTGTGTCTCAGCTTCACACGTAGTGAAGCAAGCACCAGAGCAAATGAGCGACTGATGAACATAGCACTTGCTTGCTTGTCAGCCCCACCGGTCTGGCGCCGCTATGGAGCCCCATCGCCCATGTCCGGATCCTGAGCGATCGTATCGACAGCCTCGGGTTGTAAGCTCAAAGCCGAACTTGCAGCAGACGCCTGTTCTACCATCTCAAGCTCGGTGTCTTCTTCCTGACTCTGAGCCATCTCGCTGTGGGACGTAGATACCAATCTGTGTTCTCGCCGAATTAATCTCCGGATTCTCCCATACGGACGGAAAACTGATCGATATGAATTGGCTTCCTCCCACCTCGACAGCGGCAGCGTGCTGACTTCGAGACGGACACCCTTTTTCGTGTGCTCGATCTGTTTTTGGAAGGACTTGGGTGACCGCAGATGCTCTTTGAGGTCATCGCCAGACGCAGCCCTCAACTCCTCGGCAAGAAATATCACGTCAGTGTAGATGGAGTAGGACTGATGGTTGCGATCGTGTCTGCTATGCCAATAGACATCGGTCTGCAGGAAGATTAACCCCAAAGCAAAGACCATTGTGAAACAGCAAAAAGTCAGCAGTAGGAGAGATGAAAACCCCCACGAGTATGCATCATCTACAATGCAGCGGCCCTCGTTCAAGATGGTCGTGGTGTTGAACAAGGAATCTCCGTGCATGTACGCTTTGGCAGATTTTGCTTGAAGTCGGGCGTTGAAGACTGCGAGGGTACTTCCGGACCAGTAATCGATTGCATTCGACAAGTTTTTTCCGATGTTGGGGTCTTTCAATTCACCATTGACTCCCCACCACCACGTGGCGTCATTCTGGAAAATTTCGAGAGCCAAGGGTGGCATGATATCCCATGACGAATTGTTAAGGATGATGCTGCTTGTCATGTTCATTGCCGACGTGTTGATCCCTCCGCTCAGCCCATAAGTCGGAACAGAACATGAACAGTTGTGTACGCCACACGAAAGCTGATACGATGGATATGTCTTGTCAGAAGACTGGAAATGTTTTTTGACGGCCATGCATGTGAAATAGTCTGATCTGTGTTAACAAGGAACTACATCTGCAGACGCGAGGTTAAGTATAAATACTTACAGTCCACGAGCGTTCCATAAGGCTCTTCGAAATTCCGTGAGCTTTTGATAAACTCGTCGGCAGCAAAGACTGCTTCGTGTCTCGGTGTTTTGATCGCGTTCGACGGATATGGAACTTCATCAACCGCCAATACTTGTGAATTTGGAAGACCGATCCTATTACCATCCCGTAGGATAAGTCTAGGAATTACCAGGTCGCTGATAGGCACTGATTGCGCATTGTCACCCACGAGACCAGTCAGCTGCGCACGATAGCCGGTCATGATGGATACCAGCGTGGCGAAGAGCAACACGTAGACGCATGTGAAAATTTGTGTTGCCAGACGGAGCCGTCCTAAGAGGTTTGGCTTTCTCCATACCGGACTGTTGAAATCCCCCCAGTTCCAGAAAAAGTCGTATGCCATTTGCATGACAGGGAAGGCCTGGATTTGCTGGCAGTAGAGGGAAGTGACGGTTGGGATCGCCAGGGCGCAACTTTCCATGGTGAGTGTGAGCGATCGGCGTAGCGTTCGATATGCTATCAATGCAGCGACAACTTGGCCGCCTCTGCCGATGACAGCGTCCCAGGCAGCGTCGATGACTTTTACTGTAGAAAAAGCGAATTTGCCGAAAGCCATGTTGATCGTGAAGTACAATCGTGGATCCCAGAGGGGATTGTGACCGTATCTCGTCTTCTCCACGTATCCATTGTCGTTACAGATGAAGAAAGCATTCGGATTCGTCCACTCATCAGCCTTGTACGTAGTGTAAAAGATCATCGTAAAGAGGAAAGTAGGCAGGAGTATGGCGAGTGGTTGCCAGATATCGTACAGATACCTGTACGTACCATCGCGAGGTACTTCATGTTTGCTCTCAAGCCGCCTCGGCCGGATCAATGACACGAACTTCTCCATCTTGTCCGTCTTTTCGATGTTGTTAGTGAAGAATCGAAAGAGAAGCGAAAGGTCATGATGATGGCATGGAATGTCAAACCAGGCTATGAGCAAGGCAGATAGCAAGGCTGTCGTCCCCAGCCTGATCTGTCGCTCAGCCGCGTGTGCGTTGGCTGTGCATGTGGCACATGGTAATACAGGGCTGAGCTTCTGTACATCTTCTTGGCGTACCTGTATCAGCTCATACCGCTCGCAGAACTCGGTAACAGTTAGCTAATAGCAAAGCGAAGATGGCAGGCTTCCTGTTCTGGTCCCTCTCTATACTTGAGCTATCCTGAGCGTCACTCGGAGAACTGTTCTTGAGGCCTCATACAATCGGGCATACTAGTGAGCTAGGCTTCAATATAAGATCGCGAGAGCAATGTGCTGATGAATTGCTCCTGTACATGCGAAGCACAGCCTTGGACATTTCCAGTCGATATGTAAATGGGATTTGAACATTCGGCCGGGCTGTTGCAATTCTCAGGCATTAATAATCTGAAACTGTGAAGCAAGCGCTGTATCGATATGACAATTTGTTGTTCTGTCTATTGACTGGGTTGTATGTGAAAGAAAGTAGCAGTAAACTATCGTGGCAGCCGCGGCTCACATGTGCTGCAAGCTCGCAGTCGCAACCCTGGGGATCGTCATCAACAGCTGGCCAATCCACCAAACATGAACACATGCAATCAACAATTGAATCGTCCTTGTCAACACCTCCCACACATGGATAAATAATACGATTGTGAACACACAACCACAACAATGAAATACTTCTGGGCCCTCCCAGCAGTGTTGCGACCCGCGCTCGTCCTGGCATCGCAACACGCCTTCAGCGTCCAAGACGACCTACTCGCATTCCCACAATACGAGGTTCACTTCTCGGAAGACTGGCTCTCAGAAGAGCAAGCGCGCATTCACATCCAAAGCAACGGACAACCAGACAACGAGAAGCACTCCGACATCGAACACTACACCGGCCGATCAGACCATGGCGCAAACGACGCAGACGCAGCGACGAAGCAGGAGAAGCTGGAATACGAGATGATGATACACCACAAGCAGCGATACCTCTGCTCAATACCGCAAGTCGAAGTGACCGTCGAGCAAACAAACGAGAACGACACGTTGTCCAAAGCCGAGCAGGAGAAAGAGCTGGCGCGCGCGAACGATCGCGGCTGGGAGCTGCTGTCGGGCATGCAGGGAAACTGTATATACTACATGCACGGCTGGTGGAGCTATCGATTTTGCTACAACCAGGATGTCAAGCAGTTCCACCAGCTGCCGCCGTCGAGAGGCGCGCCTGTGTACCCGCCGGCGGAGGATCCAAATGCGCAGGGTTACTTGCTTGGACGCTACGATGAGAAGAAGCTGAAGGGTGATGTGCAAGCGCAGAGTGAGGAGAGATGGGAGGGTGAAGGTGCTCTTGAAGTGAGCGAGCATGCTACCAGGAAAGTTGGAAGGCAAGGCGAATTGGTCACCAGAGGAGAGTCGAGGTACCTGGTTCAGAAGTTGGAAGGAGGCACAGAATGCGACTTGACTGGAAAGGAGAGAGTGATCGAAGTACAGGTAAGTTTCGCATATTGACATTACTGAGGTCCGATTTACTAACACACAGCGTCACCAGTACCACTGCAACCCTTCGATCGGTGCCGATCGCATCACCCTGATCAAGGAAACCCTGACATGCGCCTACCTCATGGTCGTGGAGACACCACGTCTCTGCAACGACGTCGCTTTCCAGCCACCACAGAAAGACGAAGCAAACAGCATCACCTGCCGCCCAGTGCTTCTACCCGACGAAGCCGAGACCTACGAGAAGAACCGCAAAGCATACAAAAAGGAACTCACAGAAGCACAAATCTGGGAGGCAAACCCCGAAGCCGCGGCCGCATTCGGCATAACCGGCGACAGCGACGAGACGCTGCCTATGCAAATAGTAGGCGACATCCTCATCGGAGGCCACGCTATCGTGCCCGAGGACGTTGAAATCCAGAGGTCTGGCATCGTAGGCGGAGTCAAGGAGAAGTTCGTGGAGACTATTGCTAGCTCCTGGGGCAAGGACCTTGCGCTGTCTAAAGCAGACATGGAGAGGCTGGGCTTGAAAGATGGGAAGGCGATTGAAAAGCTGGAGAAGCTGAAGAAGGAGTTGAAGAAGAAGGCCAAGGGCGATGGCTGGAGGTTGGACGTCGTTGATACTCCGCACGGGAGGGAATACAGAGGAATTTACGGCGAGGGTGTTGAAGAGGAGAGGGCGATTGATGAAGCCAAGGGAAAGGCCGGAAAAGGGAATAATGAAAAGACTGCAGAGAAGGCAGGCAAACAGGACGAAGCACCCTCTGCTAAAGATCAGGAGGCGACAGAAGAAAGTGACAGCAACGGCGAAGACCAACAAGGAAGTGAAGAGGAGTATTTCAAGGAGGAGCTATGATTGCTCTCTCCATTGTATATTTGAGCGTTCTCGTATAAACTTTATTTTCTTCAAGTTGCCAAGTTGGATTTGTTTTGAATTGTAGAAGATACTGCATAATGTCTAGATTTGGCTGCTGTATTGACATCACCTCAACCTTGACATCAACGTTCAGTCGCCGCCAAGAAATTGCTCGCGCTTCATCCACTACTTCCATTATTTAAACCACAAACCACGCGCGGCCAACTCACCACACATGTCACAGCAGATCTCGGCCGACGACGAAAGCAATGTGCACACATACACCAGTACATCCACTCCACCCGATTTAGCGCCACTGAGAGACCTCGCGAGCGAAACACGAGCCGAGCTCAAACACCTGCAAGATCAAGATGCGATTCACGCATGCGGCAAAGCCGCTCTAGCCATTCTCAAAACCAGACCTCTGGAAGCATTACAGCTGGCTAAAGACCAAGTTCAGAACACGCCGTTTCGCGATGTGCGGAAGTGTTGGTTGAGATTGTACGAGGATGCTAGCCTGTGGCGGGCTGCTGAGTTGTTGTGCGATGCTGCCGGCGCTGGTTCAAATCCTGAACCGTGTGATATATCTGGCGTGGACGAGGATGACTGGATGTCGCAGGTTGTCAGAGTGCTTGATCTTGGCCTGGTTGTCTCGGGTGGGACATCGAGGGGCGAGTTGTATGAAGCTGTTTTTGCGAACCTCGAGCCTTTTGTTGGCCAGGGTGATCTCACTGGGGACGTCACTCGGGCCTTCAATATCGAGCAGCCTGAAGCTTTAGCAACAGAGAATCCGGTCGCTACCTTATTACAGCCTAGTCTTGAGGAGTTCCAGATTCATCTCAACACCCACATGACACCACTTTTGCTCATCGACACGATCAACGATTGGCCAGCAATGAAACTATGGCAGGATCACAAGTATCTGCTGCGATTAACACTTGGAGGTCGACGCTGCGTTCCAATCGAGATTGGAGAGACTTACACCCACGCTGACTGGCGGCAAGAGATTATGTCTCTCTGCAAGTTCATGCACGAGCACCTTTTACCTGTAGACCCCAAGGAGATCGGCTATCTAGGCCAGCACAACCTCTTTCACCAAATTCCGAAACTACAACAGGACATACGGACTCCCGACTACTGCTATACGGCACCACCAGAAACAAATCCAGCTTCAAGACTAGGCCTACCAGCCGTCCCGCCAGTCGACGAGCCGCAAAAGAACATCTGGCTCGGGCCTAAGGGAACCAGGACTCCTTTACACACAGATCCATATCACAACATCTTCTGTCAAGTGGTAGGCTACAAATACGTGCGCCTATACCCACCCTCGGCCACAGAAAGCCTGTATCCCCGCGGAGATGACGAGAACGGCATCAACGAGTCGAATACATCGGAAGTGGAGATCAGGCTTGATCGAAATCAGCCGCGCAATGTGGCTGTGGAAGATGCAGAGAGCTATCCTCTATTCATTGCTCAGAAGAGCTACTATGAGGCGATTGTGGGCCCTGGGGAATGCCTTTATATACCCGCTGGATGGTGGCATTATATCGAGTCTTTAACAGCGAGCTGTAGTGTTAGCTTTTGGTGGAATTGAGGATCATGCTAGATGTTATCACGGCTTCTACAATACATGTCTTCAATTACAAGAATTGAAAGCGCCAGTTGCGTCTTCAGCTTACTCTAGCGAGCAAATTTCTCTTCGTCGTCGGGCTTTTGGTTGCTGGCATAGCTGAGATCACGATCTAGGGGTCTTGCCTACGATGAGTTCAGAAAAACCCTAAACTTGGGCCCAGCAGCCTCAATTGAAGGGTGGACCCGTTGCAGCGGATGACGCATTGCCGTGGGTGAAATGGTTCGTAATCTTATGTGGACACTTTACCACTTAATGACGGGCTTCGTCACTTTGCCATCCTTCAAATCCTTCAGAGCTATTTCGATGTCCTGGTATGGGTATACCTGACATAGCTTCTCCACCGGGAACTTTCCTTCCTTCTGCAAATTGCACAAGTGTGGAATATAAACCGGAGGATTCGAGTCGCCCTCACGAACTCCCTTGTATCCCCTGCTCCCTAACAAGTAAAGCATAGGATCGATGGTGATCTTCGCCCCAGCTGGCGGAACGCCCACTGTTGCTGCTGTCCCGCGCATGCCTAGCATACTCAACATGGCTTCGATTACAGCCGGTACACCGGAGCAATCTACGGCGTAATCCACACCGCCACCACCTGTTAGGTCTTTGATGTGCTGGACGAGGTCTTCTGTCTTGGTCGAATTGACGACGTCTGTCGCCCCTAACTCTTTTGCCAGAGGGAGTTTGTGGTCGAAGATGTCCACGGCGATGATTTGCCGGACGTTCAAGTACTTGGCGGCCATGACTGCCGACAGACCGACCGCTCCGAGTCCAAAGACGACGATTGAGCTGTCCGATGGTGGTTTCAGAACGTTCTCCACAGTACCGGCACCTAGATGAGAAGAATGAGCTCGTCAAGTTCTTTGGGCATTGCTTGATGGCCTGAGATTACCTGTTTGATAGCCGCAACCCATAGCCGCAAGTGATGGTATGTCCTCGTCTTTGACGCCTTCGGGGACCTTGACAACGCAGGTCTCATGCACAAAGCTACGTTTGGCGAAGCTGGACTGCCCAAAGAAATGGAAGCGGACATCAGCACCATTCAACTTTGCTGCTGTAGTCCCGTCGTCTCTCAAGCCAAACAAATGTAATCTCGTGCCCTCGACACAATCTGCAGGATGGTCGCTTTTACAAAACTTGCACTTCTGGCAATAGTTCATGGATAACAAGACCCGATCGCCGACTTTCCAGTCCTTGTTCTGCACTTTGTCGCCTATGGCCAGTATCTTTCCTGCTCCTTCATGGCCGAAGATGGCGGGATAAGGGCAAAGCTTGATCTTGCCTGCTTGGAAGCCCAAGTCGGTGGCGCAAATGCCTGAGTATCGGATGTCCACAAGGAGTTCGTCCGGTGCGAGCGCGTCGAGAGTGACTTGCTCGAGCTTGAATGGTTCGCCGGCACCATGTACGACGTAAGCGAGCGTTTCGACGTTCTCGGTTTGGACCTTTCCCATAACTGCTGATGGTCTGACACGTTGAAGAAACAATAGGATTGATGGCTTTCGAAACGCTCCTCCAGAGAGGCAGGCGGAGCTCTATAGTAGCTCCCACGGAAACAAAGCTGCATATACTCCGAGGCAATGTCGTCGCCGATCAGGATCCCCTCTGTGCATTCATTGCAGGCATATCGAGGTACACGAGTGCGCCAAAAATGATCACAGCCTACACACAGTGGTCCAGGAAGAACAGCGCAAACTGCGCGTACTTTTCTGACCCCATGATTGCAGGTCCATCACGGTCAACAAGAGCATTGCGCGCAACAGCAAAAGGGCAGTTTGCGTGATTGGCCGGGAACATGCTTGCAGGAAAGGAACTAGCCCGGAGACGAAGACGGAGACCGAATGTCGATGCCTGAGGCAGGTCGACAGCGAGACAGGGGTGAGAAGGAGGA
This sequence comes from Epicoccum sp. F181, assembly GCA_037042865.1. NCBI lineage: Eukaryota > Fungi > Ascomycota > Dothideomycetes > Pleosporales > Didymellaceae > Epicoccum > Epicoccum sp. F181. The sequence goes on along the minus strand of JAJSLS010000024.1, from coordinate 289,175 downwards.
GTGCTTCGACATCTGTTCATCACACTACCTAATCAACTACACCTCTTCAGCAGCGAAAAGCATCTATGCTAGTAAGAGGTAGCATCAAATCCGACGAACTCATTGGCATACGCAGTATGTGCACAGAGAGAGGACGTCCGTTCGCGTGACTCCTCACTACTCCACGGCGATGATAGCGATATTCGCGTCAGTCACGTACTCTTACATCAATTTTTTCTGCCTTTTGGTGAAGGAGAGAGTGAAAGCTTTCTTATCATTATGTTGTAGCGACTTAAGAGTAATCCTGACGCAAAAGTTGGCTTCTCCAAGCACAGCGCGGCTTTGTCTCATTTACATTGCTTCTTACCAGGTATCATAACTTGAAACCTGGCGCTGAAATAGCCAACGAACGTACTCTAGTGGACTCACAGGTCGATAGAGCTGTCATTGTCGCAGCTCAATGATGTAAGAAACTATCGCAATATTCTGGGTTGCAGCGCAGGTAGGTTGATTAACAGACCCTCCAATCTCGGTATATGCTAACAACTAGAAGATTCCATAGGTCCTATCATAGCTTCGAGCTCGCATCTCCGTAAAGGTCAGCGCTACCGCCAGATATACACAGCTTGCCTGTCTCTTTGACTCTGGCTTGGAAAACGATAGTGCTACTCTTTCCATCCCTCCACATCTCGGTCACCATAGTCTGGCCTGGCAACACTGGCCCAGAAAATCGGACCTTGATGTTTCGAAATGCGCCATAGGCCTCGAGAATCGCTTTGCCAGCGATGCCGAAGAAGCACAGCCCATGCAAAATCGGTTTGTCAAACCCACCCTGCTTGCTGAACGATGGGTCGATGTGCAATGGGTTGAGATCACCACTGAGACGATAAACAGCCGCTTGGCCCTCATCTGTCGCCTCCTTAATGATGACGTCCGCATCGCGCTGTGGCGGTGTCGTGTTCCGAGTAGCTGCTCCTCGATCGCTTCCCTTTGAACTGCCGCCAAGATTTCCGGCTCCACGTACGAAGACCAACGTCTCCGTGTAGAACAGTTCTTCTCCACTGTTCTTGTCTTTGACGGTACATCCTGTGGTGATTGCTGCGGCCTTGCCTTTATCAACCACGTCAACCAACTTAAGATAGTTGACGGTTTCGGCATGGGTCGGGATCGGGTATTTGCGAATCTCCAAATACTGCTCACTGTGCAGGAGCTGGGTCCATTGGAAATTCGGAACCAGGCTGGCAATGTCGATTTTCGCACCCATTGGAGGAATCACGCCGTATGTAGGCAGCACCTGGAAATCTTTGTGGCCTTCGAACACTAGAGGCAATCGGTCGTGCTTTGCGCCGATACCGAGATCTAGTCGAGTCAGTCAAGTCCAGACAACAGAGGCAAATCTTGCTTACTGTAAAGCACCACGTCTTTCTCAGGCCATGAGAACTCGGTCCCCGGTGCAGTTCTCTTTTTCTCTGCGGCGATCTTGTCCAGGTACGAGTTGTTACCTTCGGTCTGCACCTGGTCCTTAATCTCTTTGAGATTTGCCATGATCTTTGCAGTGCCATCCGCAGGCTCGCGTGGATGGTCGGCTCGGCCGTCGTCGAAGTTTGTTATCGAAGCCCAATAGTGCATCACCATCTCCGGAGTCAGAGACTGATCTGCTGGGAAAGCTACGCCACCGGACCTCTGCCACCTTGTCTCTGCTGCCCAGCCGCCTCCGGACTCGAACAGACCTCCGGTTGATGGCTCGGAGATCGAATCATCCGAGCAAAGGAGGCCAACGAGCGGGCAAAGATACTGCGGCTTGAAATCTTGGAACAGCTCGTGTGGTAAAGCGCCCTTCGAGAGGCCGGTCCCAGCGCATGGCGCCACAGTGTTGACCTTGATGTTGTATTTCTTGCCTTCGAGAGCAAGAGCACGAGAAAAGCCTAGGATGCCGCATTTCGCTGCTGCATAGTTGGCCTGGCCAAAGTTTCCGTAGATGTCCGATGTCGACGTCGTATTGACGATGCGACCATATCGCTGCTTCTACATATATGACCACGCTGCTTTGGACACTTTGAAGGTGCTGCGGAGATGAACGTTCAGCACGTCTAAGAACTGCTCGTCAGTCATGTTGTGAATTGCTTTATCCCGGAGAATGCCAGCATTGTTAATGACAATGTCGACCCTGCCGAAGGTATCGATCGCGGCTTATACTATGCTATCGCTCGGTTCGGCACTGCATTGGACTCCCACTGCGTTACCTCCAGCAGCTCGAATCTCGTTTACAGTAGTACTTGTGTCCGCGAGGTCGTTGACGACGACACTCGCCCCATACCGGGCGAGGTGGATGCTATAGGCTTGCCCGACCCCTGCAGCGCCTCCTGTGACAATTGCAACACGACCTTTGAAGTCCGGCGTGTGTCCAAACTCAGAACAGCTTGGAGGAATGCTCTCAGTCTTGGCAAGCAGCTGCCCAAAGTCTGCCGGACCGTTGGGATGGTCGGGTTGAGAGAAATCCACCACCGCGTTCCATTTGTGCAAGAGTGATCCTTGAGTGAAAGAGTCGTCGGGTCTCAGATAGGCTCCCCGGGCACGCTCCCAACGAAGCTGAGCTATGTGGCCGGCTCCCACTTCGAAAATACCACCCGTGGTGTCGCTCCTGCTGTGGCACAGGAAGGCGACCAATGGGACCACCCACTCAGGCTGCAGTCTCCTCAAAACTTCCTCACTCAGTACGGTTGCCGTGAGCCGTGATGCAGCAATAGGCGCGATCGTATTGCATCGGATGTTGTACTTCAATCCTTCCTTGGCCAGAGTCTCTGTGAAACCGACCTGAGCAAGTTTTGCAGCGGAATAGTTTGTCTGACCAAAGCTCCCGAAGAGGCCGGCGGCGGAGGCAGTGCTAATGATGCGACCATACTTCTGCTCCCTCATGTAGGGAAAAGCTGCTCGGGCGCACTTGAACGCTCCAACAACATGAACCTGCATGATCAAATCCCAGTCCTGGTCGCTCATATTCTTGAAGCTGACGTCGCGCAAGATACCGGCGTTGTTGATGAGGATATCTAACCGACCGAATGTATAAATCGCTGTGCGAATGATCTGTTCACCATCCTTGACGTCGTTGTAGTCGGCTACGGCGTGGCCACCATTCTGTTCAATCAGACGCACGACCTGGTCTGCAGCCTGCCCGATCCTTATCAGCTCTTTGATATGTCGCTTTATACACTATACTATACGGACAGATGATTGACGCCCTCCTCCATTCGGACCGCCTCCAAGATCATTTACCAAGCACTGCCTAGACCACCACTAAAACTACGCATTCATGCTGTAATCACTGGCAGTTGCGTCTTGCCATTTGAAGCAACTCTTTTGAACTTACTTAATCAAGACAGTTTTGGGCTCTGTGTATGCCCTTAGTGCATATTCACCCATCTCACGCCCGGTACCCGATTGTTTGGACCCGCCGAAGGGCACCTGGATGTTGTTCTATGCAGTTGTCAGCATTGTCTGTGTAGGGTACATCATATACTCGACAAGATCGCAATGCTTACCAGGCTGACACAATTCACACCGATGACACCGGCTTCGAGCTGATGAGCCAAACGAAGAGCCCGCGAAACGTCTCGCGTGAAGACTCCGGCGACAAGACCAAACTCTGTGTAGTTTGCGAGCTTCACTACCTCGTCTTCAGTTTTGAAAGTCTTGACTATTGACACGGGACCAAAGATCTCATTCCTGTAGATCTCAGCATTGTCTCGAGGGTTGAGAAACACTGTAGGCTCAACATAGCATCCTGTAGTTCCGTGCCGAGCTCCACCAACTACCAGCTCAGCTTCGTCTTTTCCTCGGCTTATGAGACCCATCACTTTGTCGAATTGGCTTTGGTCAACAAGCGGGCCCATCTTGACGGAAGTGTCCTGGGGATCACCAAGAAATGATGCCGCCTCTTTCATCTTCTCGATGTATCTTTGAATTAACTCTTCCGCAATCTCCTCTTGCACATAGACCCTCGTCGCTGCCATACAGACCTGCCCAGAGCGGGCGAGGATAGCGTTGATGGTCCATGTCATTGTTTTGTCAAGATTGGCATCTGCGAACACGACAGCCGGGCTCTTTCCGCCCAGCTCTAGGGTGACACGCTTCAAATTGCTCTTGGCAGCTGCTACCTGGATTGCCTTTCCGGTGCCAACACTTCCGGTGAATGATAGTTTTCGGATACGCATGTGTGCGGACAGTAGAGCTCCCACATCGCCGGCGCCAGTGACCACCTGTAGAACTCCAGGAGGAAAGCCGGCTCGCTCAAATAGCTGCGCGACCGCCAAGGTCCCAAGGGGCGTTTTCTCCGACGGCTTGACAATCTTAGAAGTAGATGTAAGCTACGGCAGAGCGACTCAAAAAATAGGGAACTTGGACTCACAATGACATTGCCTGTCGCCAGCGCTGGTGCAACCTTGAGGAACATGGTAGCAACTGGCGCATTGAAGGGACATATAGCAGCACAGACGCCTAGGGGCTCATTTGTGACGATCTTTGTGAAGCCTGTACAGCCCGATCGAGGCTTCATCAGCATTTTGAACCCATCGCTCGATCAGACATGAGGTCGTACCATCGTCAGCCGGAAAGTAGTCTCCTGCTTGTTTGTCTGTCCATCCGGCATAGTAGGTGATTGTGTTCTTGATATACGTCTTCTCCCTTGTGGGAATGATACTTGTAGGATTACCACTGGTGTGGAGTCCAGGGTAAGTATGTCGACCAAATGTTCATCAATGAGCTTTGCAAGTTTCAAGAAGCACTCAGTACGTTGTGCTCCGGTGAACGATCTCCAGGGACCTTTGAAGGCCTGTTCGGCATACTCGACTGCACGATCGACATCTTTTGGCCCTGCTATGGGGACTGCGTCCACCACAGCCGCTCCATCTTTAGGATTTTGAAGTGCGTACGACTTGCCGGACTGGGACGGAACGTATTGGCCATTGAGGTATAGTTTTGTGTACGACCCTGGGGATAGGTTGATGCTTTCATTGGCCATGATAGACAGCTAAAGTACGTCGTCAAGTAAATAGAGATTGACTGTAAATGCGTATCGCACGACGCAAACACAGAGGCGTCATTGGTTTCTTCTAGCAGCAAAGTCCAAAGTGTCGATCATTTGCCAGAGCCCGCGGCAACACGCGTTCTGAATGATGCCATATCGATATTCATTTCTATCTCTTGAGACCCAGAATCTCATTGATGGCTATATTTTCGTAGATGTTTTGCCAAGTTGCTTGTAAGACCGATTTTCCAAGATGTCTATTTGTCTCCTTGATCAACACCCTTCGCAGCGTCCCAGAGTGCAATTCATTCACAAAACACCCTCTTGCCTGAGCACGGCTTCTTCTGCCTCGCCCACGCCGATTTCGCGGAGCACTTCACTTGTGTGCTCACCATGTAATGGAGCCCGTGTCCGAATGGAGGCCGGGGTCTTGCTGAATTTTACAGCCGGACCTGAACCACCTTGTAAATATGCACAACGACGCACTCAACAGTCTGCAGGGTTCCCAAGCATACCTATCACCTTGATCGAATTATTGACAGCGGCGTCGAACTGCATCTCCTCCACCATGTCTCGCGCAGCAATCTGAGGATGTTGGAAACCCCTCTCCATCGTGTTGATGGTTGCGTAAGGCAGACCGCTGCCTTCGAATTCCTGCTCCCACATTGCTGTAGTTTTTTGTTGGAACAGCTGGTTCAAGATCTCAGCCAGTGCCTCGCGATTGTTGACACGGTCTGGATTTGTCTTGAAACGTTCATCCTGACTTAGATCCGGCCGACCAAGGGTTTTGGCGAGCTGGGCGAACTGCTTATCGTTTGTGGCTCCACAAAAAAAGTAGAGGTCGCTTGTCTTAAAGGCATCGTAGGGAACTACAGAGGGATGTTGTGTGCCCCAGCGCTCAGCTTCGATGCCTAGAATTAACCACGACAGCCCTACGTTCACGAGTAATGCGACCTGCGTTTAAAACAAGGAACCATCTATTCTCTGACCCACTCCAGAGCGCTCACGGGCATGTAGAGCGGCCATAATTGCTCCATGCATGTACAGGCCAGTGCACATATCTGTAAGACCAAGGCCTGGTCGTACTGGTTTTCGGCCTCGTTCTCCGGTCAAATGAAGGAGACCAGCTTCAGCACCAGCAATCATGTCGTAGCCCGCTCGCTTAGCATACGGACCAGTGGGCCCATAGCCTTACCCATGAAGCTAAGTCAGTAGTGGTCAAATATCCATCGTGGGTGAGCAACGGATCGTACCTGATGTGCTGGCGAGAATGACGCGAGGATTGATCTTACTCAGAACGTCATATCCCAATTCCAGGCGGTCTAGAGCACCTGGTCGCAGATTCTCCACTCTATAAGCCAAATGTCAGTATTGGCAGATTTGAGTGTTGCTCCCTGACAACTCACACGACGTCAGCGTCTGTCACAAGCTTCAAGAACACGTCTCTGGCTTTGGCCTGCTTCAAATTGAGCGTGATCGATCGCTTGTTCCGGTTGACAGCCGCAAAGTAATTAGAAATGGGTCCGGCTTCCTCTTTCCATGCCTTTTGCTCACCCGGTACCTGCCAGTAGCGGGTGTCATCCTATTGCACAATGACTTGTCAGTTTACAACTGACGCTGGGAGTTGCAATTGCGTCTTACACCTCGGTCCGGATCCTCAATCTTGATGACCTCTGCCCCGTAGTCTGCAAGGATCTGAGTACAATATGGCGCCTGCTGGGGCGTTAGCCGATGTGTTGCAAGCATATGAGCTGTGATCATCATCTCACGGCCAATACTCGAGATAAGTCTAAAATCTTGATACCCGCTAGAGCGCCATCTGCTCGCTTGCCTTCAACGGTTGCTGTGTGACTCCTTCGCGCAACTTTGCCAATCGATCGAATAGAGGAGGTCAGTCGCCGTCTACTGGCCAGGATCGAGCATAGCCGCGTATGGGCTCCCACCGGCGTCGAAGCGAATAACCAAAAGTGTGCCATTTAGCAGCTGACACCTCTTCTCGGTGATACTGAAGGGATGTTCCAGGATTTCAAAACTATAGAATGAATCTTAGTGATATTCGAAGATGTGACTGACGATAAAGGCAAGTGACATAAGAGCGAGCAAAGCCCGCGCTGTGCTTGCGGGCTTGACAACCGAACCTCTCCACCCTATTCTCGCGGCTACCTTATTCCCGAGCATTGTTCTGATACGCCGTGACGAATATATGAGATGATACAAAATGAGTGTGATCATGGTATAGAGATCTATCTTGATACTTGGCGGCACTGTTCACACTGTATCACAAACTAATAAACTATCGCTCTCATGATCCTTGCGTCCGCCGTTATCCATTGCGAGAAGCCTGGAACGCGGCCCAATCTGCAGACTCCTTTTTCTGCAGCTGAGAGATACCATATTCACCTTCAGATCCCGGCTCCATCATGGTACTAAAACAGTCCTCGATGGCAGCCTCTTGCCGTGGGCCATCAGCGTCTAGCCATGATAGTCTCACCAACTGCTTGCATTTGGCCGCAGCTCCTGGGGCGGATTTCGCGAGACTGGTCAAGTAGTCTTCTACAGCGATGTCGAGAGCCACTGCATCCGGTGCTATCGCATGAACGGCACCGATCCTCAGTAGTTCAGCCGCGTGGACATCTCTTCCACTGAGAACCGCCTCTCTGAGGAACGGAAATCCCCACTCCCGAGCCATGAATCGGGATATGATCGCAGGCTGTACACCGAGCTTGACCTCCGTAAGTGCCCATTTGGCGTTATGCGAAACGATTCTCACATCGCAGGCAAACGCAAGTCCAACACCGCCGCCATACGATGGACCGTCGACTTGCGCTATTGTGATTTTGTGACAGTGCTCTATAGCTCGGAAAAGGCCGCGAACGAGATCATAGTAGCCTCCCTGCGTAGATGTGCGGTCTGTGTCGCTGCTGAGATCCATACCGGTGCAGAAGTATCGGCCTTCGGCCGCAAGTACGATGTGCAATATGCTCGGGTCTTCAGAGAAAGCATCAAACAGCCTGGTAAGGCTTCGGAGCATACCGGCAGTCATTGAGTTGCCCTTTCGAGACCTGTTAAGAACGATCTTAACTGCTGAGCCCTTTCTGTAAACGTCGACATCTTCCACAGTCTCAGACAAATTCCAGTTTCTCTCGCTCGACTTCTTCTCGTTTGCTGAAAGACTAGTACTCGTGCTCGACTTCGCAATCATAGCGGCTCCAGTCCTGCTTCGGTTCTGCACACCAAGCAGATTCGAGATCCAGTCACCTACTTTGCAAAGCTCGGTCAAGTCTACTCCCGTATCAATTCCAGAGTTCTCTAGCATATAGACCAGGTCTTCAGTGGCCAGATTCCCTTGTGCACCCTTCGCGTAGGGGCATCCTCCCAAGCCAGCAACGCTAGCGTCAAAAGACCGGAGACCCATATCGTACGCTACACTGACGTTGGCCAGAGCCTGTCCGTAGGTGTCATGAAAATGACCCGCCAGTTTATTGGCGCCAACTCTCTCAAGCAGCTTCTCCAACAGCCTTCGAGTCTGTCCTGAAGTGCCGACGCCCAGAGTGTCGCCCAATCCCACCTCGTAGCAACCCATTTTCAATAGACAATTGACTACATATGGTACCTGATGAGCTTCCGTGGGTCCTGTGTATGGATCGGCAAAGATGCAAGACGTGACGCCGCGGACTATCAATCCAGCAGCCAAAGCCTTTTCCGCCACTGCTTCAGCAATGACCAGAGCCTGCTCGACAGAGCAGTTTTGATTCGCTTTACTGAAACCTTCCGTCGCAGAAGCAAAGATCTCGATGCTTGTAGCTCCTGCTTTGATGGCATTTTCCAGCCCGCGAGTATTAGGGACCAGAACTGGCAGCTGTAAGCCTGTCCATTGCGCCCACGGTCTTATCTTAGCCATGACATTGTGGCTATCTGCAAGCTGAGGAATCCATCTGGGCGGCACGAATGAAGTGGCCTCAATGTTGCGAATGCCAGTAGCCGCGAGCCTCTCGATTAGCTCCGTCTTGATGGCGGTGGAAACCTGTGTCTTGATATTTTGTAATCCATCACGCGGAGCCACTTCTAGAATGCGTACCGCGGCGTTCGTCGCGGCGCTGGATGTCGACAAGGGTTGTCCGGCTCGAAACGATGATGCTGTGGGTAGCGACAACCTTTTCAAAGCGCGCAGCGCCATGCCTATGCGTTTGTCCGGAGATTGACGGTGAGCAGAAAAAGTCTCAGTTGTTCCATTTGCGCTGATTACATGAGATATGCACGTAGTGCTAAGCGGGTATGTTGAAACAAGGAGATGCTCATCAATTCAGAGAGGTCCCCGGCGCTGACAACGAAGGAATTACCGCGCTATTCCCGCCACTGTGGAATATCTGGTAACTTTACTATCCCCAGATCCAAACTTGTAGTGTTGGTGCTTACATTATCAGCAGCTGATATCAATTTTGCTACACGGTGTATAGATTTTGGCATCTAAAGTGTATCGCATTCAAATTCTTAGAACGGGTGCTGAAGTACCACCTTCCCAAACGCGCCCTTGTTCACTGTCTCTTGAACCTTCGCTAAACATTCATCAGCATCGCCGCTGAAAACTTCAACTTTGGGCAAATAAAATGCATCGCCATAGTTTCGCACCACCCACTTGGTCGCTGCATTCATCCTTGCAGCCTGAGCAGGTTGTGGGGGGATGTCAATACTGTGTGGAAGGCCTTGGATGCGAATCTTGACGTCCCGGGAGCGAGTCGCGAACGGCATTTGGAATCTTCCGAATGTCTGCGTCGTCGAGGCAAGTATGGTGGAGTCACCAGAGCATGATTCTACTTGTTTCGCCGAGGTTGGAGTTCCCACCGCATCGAAAGCGTGCGAGATCTCGCCATTCTGAGCTTCGACTGCCGCTCTGATATCCGCAACAACGTTCGGCGAAGCATAATCGAAACAAGCTGAAGCTCCCAGAGATTTCAGGAGATCGTGGCGTCCTGGAGATGCTGTCACAAGAATCTCGCGGCACCCAGCCGCGCGGGCTAATTGAATGGTACAGATCCCAACGCTGCTCGACCCTCCCCAGATCAACATCGGGCCTTTGTCCTGGTCCTGCTTGATCGTTTTGGTATCATCACCAGGGAGTGGCAGGCCGAAGAGATTGAAAACAGCATCAGCTGCTGTCGCCACCACGACCGAGAGCGCAGCAGCATGATGCCTAGGTAAATTATCGGGTACTAGCCAGGCCATATCCTCCGGGCAGCAAAGGTAGTCTTGATGAGCACCATAGCGATCTGGGCGTCCGATACCAGTAGGCGTCATGCCAGCGACGATATCGCCAGTTGAAAACGAGGTGGTACCCGCGTCTACAACCTCGCCGCAGAAGTCGTAACCGATCACAGTATCGACGATCCCAAGATGTGAGCTGTGTTTGGTGTCCGCGGGATTGATGCCAGAGTAGAGAACACGAACGACAATCTCGTCGCTCTGTGCTGTCGGCAGGGCCAAATCTTCGCGGACGGAAAAGTCTCCATCCGCATCGACAAACAAAGCAGTATTGCTAGGCGCTGACATTGTTCGTTCGCAATACTGATTGTGATGGTTTGACAGGTGGGAAATGCAATTGGATCTCAGGGTCAGTCTGCTCCGGGAAGAAGAGAACGCTGTTGTATCAAGGATTTGGGTGTCACTTCAACTGGCTTTACTCGGAGAAACAGTGTTCGTCTGTGTCCTCGATCAAGACTTGAATATCGCTAATCGCCGACCCACAGGCTGCCACAGTCGACTCCTCGGAGGGATTTGATCGGGAACTCGGGGGCGTGGAGTACCCGAGTACGGTAACACCAACCAAACTTGTTCAATCACTTGCCCTAACACACAGTAGTCTCTATAGTCAACGATCCAGTGGGCATTCTCAAGGTGCGGGGCTGCCTGCCTGCACCTTCTCCACAACATCCATCGCCTTGTGCTGCCACGGAGCAGTCCCACCCCCACAAGGTAGTTGAAGTCTAGAAGCCGGCACTGAGTGAAGCACCAAGTCAATTGTGGCAACCTTTGTATCCATCAACAGGTTGCGCAAGCAGGTTCCGGATCTTCCGCGACCTGCTGGAACACAGTGATAATTTAAGAAGCGTCACCCTTTAGAGAAACTAGACCTTCGAGAAACACCGTTCCCTCAACGACAAACTTCACCTCAATCACACTGTTTCTTCAACTTTCACCCGTCAACATGCGGCAAACAGTAGCTAGCATCGAAGTCCAACTCACGTCACTAGCTCCTTCAAAGAAACTCCACGGCGAGATCCCACCACCACAACCCAGCACAACCACCCTCCCAGCCGGCCATTGCAAATCCCCAGGCTTCCGCGCCCTCCCAACAGCCATCACATTCGACCGCGACATCGAAATCCCCCTCCGCGATGGCGTGCACCTACGCGCAGACGTCTTCCGACCCGCCTCTGACCACAAAGTCCCCGCGCTCGTAGTCTGGGGCCCCTACGGCAAGACCGGGTCCGGTCCCTTCAACCTGCACATGATGCCGGGGCGAGCAGGCGTTCCAGAGTCGAAATTGTCAGGCTACGAGAGTTTCGAAGGCCCAGATCCCGCCGAGTGGATTCCCAGAGGGTACGCGATAGTCAATATCGATGCCCGGGGAGCGATGAACTCCGAAGGCGACGTGAGAGTGCACGGCGCCGCTGAAGGGCAAGATGGACACGACGCGATCGAGCACATCGCCGCGCTGCCTTGGTGCAATGCTTCGGTGGGCATGGCGGGTAATTCGTGGCTGGCGTTGGTCCAGTACCACATCGCTTCTCAGAACCCGCCTCATCTCAAATGTATTGCTCCTCTCGAGGGTCTGAGCGACATATTCCGTGAGGAAATATGCAGAGGAGGGATCCCGAATCCCGCCTTCTTCCGAGCGGTCGTGCATAACCTCAGAGGTTGATTCTCCCCTTTTCCGTGAAGTAGGATGATGGTGTGCTGACGTTGAATGCAGGCTCCGGCCATGTCGAAGATCTTCCGGGGATGCTGGAAACAGCACCAGTCTTGAACGATTACTGGCGAGACAAGCGTGTTGACTTTAGTAAGATTAGGGTCCCAGCTTATGTCCTCGCCAGCTATTCCACCGGACTCCACACCGAGGGGTCGCTGAGATGCTTCGAGGAAATGACGGAACCTGCTTGGTACGCTGCGCTCAATTCCCAAAAGAGCTCTTTCGTGAAGTGCTGATGGTAGTAGGCTGACGATTCATGATACTCAAGAATGGTATGATCTGTACAGCGAAAAGCGAGTCGAGGAGCTTACCCTGTTCTTCGATCGCTATCTCAAAGGATCAGACAATGGCTGGGAGAAGACTCCTCGTGTCCGCGCCTCTCTGCTAGGCTACAATCTGGTAAACGATCAATCTCGAAATCTGCTTTCGTTTTGCTTCCACTGACCTGTGTAGCCTAACATCACCGAACAACAGATCCCAGACTGGCCACACCCAGAAGCTCAATACGAGACACTCTTCCTAAGCTCAGGCAAGCTCGAGCACAGCAGCCCAACGAATGCCCAAGAACTGGCCTACCAATCCGACTTCCCGGCTCGCCAAGACAGCACCGATACCGAAGAGCTGCACTTCACACACACATTCGACTCCCGACGTTACTTGCTCGGCTCATCAAAAGCCACCCTATACATGTCGACCCAACAAGGCAACGACATAGACGTGTTTGCGCAAATCTGCAAAGCAGACGCCGATGGTCGAATCTTACACGACTACATCATCCCGCAACACGCGCTCGACGAAACCGGCATGCCCAGAGACAAGGTCCCGGCAGTCAACACGTTGCGTTACGTCGGCCCAACAGGAATGCTGCGAGCAAGCCGACGGGCGCAAGATCCGGTTCTCAGCAAGCCGCACGCACCGCAGTTGGCCTTTGGACCGCCGGAGCCGGTCTCGCCGGGAGAAGTTGTGAAACTCGAGATAGGCATATGGGCTGGCGGGATGATCTTCGAGAAAGGCGAGAAGCTTGTGCTGAAAGTTTCGGGCCATCCTATGGCGCTGGCTGAGTTTGACATCCTCTGGGGCTCGTATCAGCCTGACAACAAAGGGGAACATCACGTCCATTTCGGTGGAGAGTATGAGAGTCGTTTGGAGATTCCGTTGCTGTCTGCAATTTAGACAGGTGATCTGAATCCCTCGCAGCGTCCGTGGTGTATCGTTCGAGGTGTTTGCCACCCACGCTTTGGTATTGGCCAGATATCTCTCTTGACCCAAGTTATGTGTAAATGAAACGGATGCGAGACAAATACTACACTTGGTTGTTAAACTTGTATCGAAATATGCAGTAATGGGAAATTATCGCCGGCAGTAGAGGGGCAGAGGATCGCTGGTATCTCGGTGAGACCATATAGAGTCGTCAAAAATGGGAGAGGTTCATCTGATCAACAATTTCTTGGAGGACTATGTCCTAGGGATTCGATGCTAAACTTTTAGTTCGTAGCCCACCGTTATCATGATTCGTGGGTGCCTCGTTAGTCGACGCCAGTCTATTCGTTCATGCAAGCATGGCGCCAGTGCGGTCTGGCTCATGGCTCTTCCGATACCGATTGCTGGTCGATTGAGCAGCCATCCAGCATCCCGATGCAGCGCCTTCCCAAGTTGTCCAAAGTATCTCAAGCCGAATGCTCTCCTCTTCAAGCGCCCAATCTGTTCTCCAGCTTCTGCCTCTCCGACTCGCGCAGCTCGGCCATCTCATCCTTGGACATGTTGTATGTGCCCTGGACCTGGTTGAAAGGATTGTCCGGATGCTTCTCGAACTCCTTGCGGATCTGGTCGATCTTCTGCTGCCTGCGCAATCCCTTCTCGTCCTTCATCTCGTCCAGCCTGCGGGTCTCGAAGGCGGTGTAGGCGGCCTTGAAACGACGCTCGGGGTGGCGGTCGATCTTGTCGTTGTTGCCCTTGGTCAGGTCTAGGGCGTCGAGCGCATCATCGATACCGGTCGCGTTGAGGGTGGAGAGAACGCTCTTGCTGGAGGGTCCGTCGAGGCCGGAGAGGTCGAGGCCGCGGGACTTCTTGACTGGGGGCTTCTTGCCGGGCTTGCTGGGGAGTGAGGCTTCTTCTTCCTTGAGGAGAGCCTCCTTCTCGGCCTTTTTGCGAGCTGCCTCAGCCTGCTTCTCTGCTGCTGCGGCGCTGAAAAGAGTGTCAGTATCTTAAGGACAAGATTGAAGGATGCGATACTGCATACGTCTTGCTGTCGTCCTTGGAGCCCTTCTTCCACTCGGCTGCCTCTGCTGCGGCCTTCTTTTGATCCTCGGCAGCCTTCTTTCCTGCTGCGGCTTCGGCCTTCTTCGCGTTGCCAGCGACCTTCTTGGAGTTCTCGCCTCCTGCTTTCTTGCCTGCCATGTTTGTAGGTGTGGATAAGATCAAGTGGTGTGATTGTTCAGTAGGATATGTTCTGTTGTAAGTGGTTGGTACGATCTAAAGATTTCGCGTGTTTGCCCCGCGACTTCGGTGCGTCATGTTTCAGCATCCCACTTTCCTTTCCCTGAAGAACACCAGCCACGTGAGATGCACATGCATGAGGGAAAAAGAGATATATATCTCACCTTCCATGTCCACAGCACAACCATACTGATATACCAGATATACGTCGATCATCGTCTACAGGCTAGACAGCATCTCGCCAGCGATGCTCTATAGTGCACCAGTTATTAGCAATGCCAGGCTGCCTATCGAATGTCGCAATCTCTCGTTATCGCTGTCGCCCACGAAAAAGACCCACTCTCGCACCCAAGCCAGCACCGAAGCCGACTACCCGGCCGCCCGCAACAGTAACAACATCCTGTCACCGCCACACACAGATGCAATAGGCAGTTCACAAGGCCTGCGCCTATCGCATTTGTTTGACTTGCCCGACTACCAGGTACGGAGGTACCACCTGTCGGTCGCTGCAGCAAACGGAGCGAGGTGAGCTTGGGTGGTGAGCCATTATTTCGTGCTTTGTTCATCCTTTTCTCCCTCACACGCTAGCCGCGCCTTTAGCCTCGCCTCGTCTCCAGTACCATGTTCTTGCGACATCACCCTGTGAACCTTCCCGATTTTCCTTAAAGTGAGGACGCACGACGACATGGCCTTGCAAGACCAGCCAAAGCAGCCAGCGCTGGCGGTGTCTGGCTCAGATGCACACGAATCTACGCCACTCCTGCGAAATCGAGATAACAATACCAAACCTCCACGCAAATGGCCGAAGTCGGTCGTGTATCGAGTTCTACTGACCGCATTCTTCGTCTCCCTTTCATTCGGAGTAACCCAAGTACCGTTAGTCTGCACGTCCTAATCCATTAGGTAGCTTAGGTTACACAATCATCAAAGCTCACGGCACCCACTGACACTTTACAGCCTCATCTATGTCTTCGGACTTATGACATGTGATGAATACTATCTACACCATCCAGAACCCGAGCTAGGCTTTCCACGCTGTCAAAAACATGACATCGAAGCTGGCACCGCGAGGGCAGTCGCCTTGCTTGGCGCGTCGACCACCTTGTTCGGGGTGCTCAATCTCTTCTTCACAGGCTGGACGATCAAGGTCGTTGGCATTAAGAGGGCGCTCATGATCACTATCCTCATGCCCGCTCTCCGTCTTGTGGTGCAGGCTATCGGTGTGCAGACTGGCTTCGGTCTTGGCATTGCTATCATTCAATGTTCCCAGGTGATCACCGTGTTCGGAGGTCCGGCTGGCTATCTACTGGCCTGTAACTCATTCGCAGCCGAAGTAGTCGAGCCGTCTGAGCGGACGGCCACACTGGGACGTTTGACTGGCTGCTCATTGTTCGGCACATCAGCTGGCTTCCTTCTCGGAGGCCTCATCAGCGATCACTTTGGCATCGTCGCGCCTTTCCGAGTTGCGGTCCTTCTCTTCCTCGCCTCAGTCGCATATGCGGCGATCTTCCTTCCTCATGTGCCATTGAACAAAGAAATCGAGGCTAAGGCATCCACATCCTTCAAAGCTTTCTTCGACCCGCTAAAGATATTCGTCCCGCAAAAGTGGCAACTTCCTAATGGTAAGGTACAGCGCGAGTATGGAACTCTGCTCGTCGGTATCGGTGTCTTCCTCGGAGTGTTTGCCACCGGTTATATCCCTGTGCTTCTACAGATGTATGCCACGGACGCGTTCGGATTCACACCGAACGAGAACGGCTGGCTGATCTCAGTCAACTGCCTCGTGCGAGGACTTTTCCTCACTCTGGCATTCCCCGAAATCATATCACGTGGTCGCAAATGGCTCGACAAGCGCAATAAGTCGAAAGGACCAGGACCAAGCCATCTGAAAGGAAGCGATTACCTCCCGTCATCCCCGGCTCATCTTGCCTCAGTACCCGGTGTTGACAATGACGAAACCGAGCCCATCGATCCACCACCGCCATCGACAGAGGCCGAAACCTACGCTTTTGACTTGTTTTACATCAAGCTGTCTCTGGTTATGGATGGAATCCTGACGGCAGGTGCTACTTTCACGAACCAGGGATGGCAGATGTACGTGGTAGCAGTGGCGATTCCGCTAGCTGCTGGTTCGGGCACCTCGGCAAAGGGCACGATCCTGCAGATGTGCGAGCCACAGCACAGAGCTGATGCGCTCGGAGCGATTAGTCTCGTTGAAATGATGGCGAGGTTGAGCACAAGTGAGTGTCCCTGTAACTGGTACACCTCGAGCGGATTTCGCTGACCATGTATTAGCTGGCCTCTTTGGCCTGATCTTCTCTGCGTTCGCGGCAATTGGCAAGCCACATTATACTTTCGCTCTCAATGGCGTGAGTTCTGTGTCCTGGTTTGACATATATGAGATCTTACTGACATGGCTTCCAGGCTGCCGCACTTTTGGCATTCACAGTGGTGCTCTTTGCGCGATTCCCTCCAGAAGGCGCTACGAGATTCAAAGAAGATGTGGAAAATGAAGACTCTACATTGAACTGAGGTCTCTATGCCTCGTTCGCAGCGATCATCTCCGGCAATATGCATACGCTCGATTGTACGCGTTCGCCGCAAACTTTCCTAGTGTGGCGTTAAGACTCATGCGCACATTTGCCGCGAAGCTTAAATCGTCCTGAGACTGAATGCCGCGAAGTCAAAAGTTATTACGTCGTACGAATACGAACATCGCTTAGAGCCTCCAGCCTATATAGAATGAAGGCTTGTGGGAGGCTTGAGGGTGAACCGCCCTTTGGGTGGATCATTCTATCACCTGCCAAACCTCCAAGTCTAAGGACAAAGCAACCGCGCAAGGGATTCGGTAGCGCGACACCTACTGTTATTACGAGACCGAGCGTGTGTACGAGCCTTGGAGTAGAGACAGCACATAAATGCATTGACAGCCAAGCTCGTAGGCATTTGGTTCCGATCAAACTTCAACGAAGTGCATTCCATCCAACACCTTTGAACACTCGATGCGACCATCTTTGACGTACATCGGCTTCGGCCTCGCTGCCCTGGTCTCTGCCGTACCTCAGAACAAGCATCGCAATCTAGCTGTGTCGTGTCAGGTAAGTTGATCGCCTGGCTTGGCTTATTGCTTGTGTTTGGTCGCGATGTCGTCTGACAGCTATCAGGACCCTACATCTACTTCTACGGTCTTTAAAGATGAGACTATGTGAGTGTTCTGGCAACTTCGTTCTCGATTTACCTCACTGACTCAATCGCTCCATCCAGTACCCGAACCTTGACAACCACAATCGGACTCCTTCCAGACGTAACATCCACTGTTCTCGAAACGGCCACCATGTAAGTCCCAACACAACTACCAACCAACTCTCCCTCAACATCAAATCCAGAACCATCGCGAACGAACCCATCTGCACATCCCCAAACAAGAAACGCGACCTCCCCGACCCAACCGACACACCAAACCCAGCAACCCTAACCCAATCAGCCCTCTACTACCACTACCGCAACCCACACGTCTCTCCCCGCCCAACATCCCTCCCCCTCTGCCCAGGCGTCCCAACCTCAACAACAACCACAACAACAACTCGCATCTCCCTCCTGGAACGCACCCACACAACCACCCTCCCAACCCCATCGGCCCTCACAAAAACCACAACCCTCACAACAACCACAACAACAACCCCCACCAGCCCAACAAACGCCTGCCCCACCCTCCCAGCAACAGTCTCCCAAACCGGCTATTCAACCAACTACCTCCTAACCTCCCGCACCTGCGGCCGCACGCTCTCCTACTCCAACCCCGGCAACACCAACCCGCCCGTCACGCTCTCCATCCGCACCAAAATCCTCGCCTGCGAAGCAGCGCAGCAGTGCGCTACAGCGGCGCGGAACCAGGGAGCGGGGTATCTGAGCTTTGATCTGCA
Organism: Epicoccum sp. F181; assembly: GCA_037042865.1. Classification (NCBI taxonomy): domain Eukaryota; kingdom Fungi; phylum Ascomycota; class Dothideomycetes; order Pleosporales; family Didymellaceae; genus Epicoccum; species Epicoccum sp. F181. The sequence goes on along the minus strand of JAJSLS010000024.1, from coordinate 270,847 downwards.
TTATAGGTTTGCGAGCGGGTGGGAGTGCGTGATGTTCTTTGGGCGGAATTCGAGGGGGGAGGGGTGGGATGTTGTTGATGGGGGGGTCGGGGAGGGGTATGGGTATTCGGTTTGAAAGAGACATTTGACGAGTTGGGTTTTCGTCATTAGGGAATAATCTTTCACTGGGTCATTTGTGTAAGAAGCGACGTATCTGATGGCTCTGTTTTCTTTGGGGGGGTTAAGGTTGATTCACTGGGATGTGTCTGAGCGAAAGTATCAACGCACGTCGACGGAGACAGAACATCACCAGAAGAGGAGGGAACGGTCTATCAAACAAGGGGATCGTTCTCATCTTTCTCTTGCCATTGCTCTTCTTTCGGAAACTTGGTTGGTATTAACATTACATCCAACTAATACAAGATATATGCAACACTTCTGCCTCACTAAGCATCCACCTTCCCATGTCCCCCTTCGCTCGCCCTCCTATCTAGTATGCACACAAAAGGATATATGTAGATCGAGCCCCAAAAGTATCGTTAAAATCCAAGACCAGAAAAAAAAGTGTAAGAAAAGGTAAGGAAATAGGGGCGCCAGGAACGGTCGCCGAGTTTGTACAGGAACAACGATCTCCCCGTGTCTCAAGAGATTCTTCTGTCTTTTGAGGTGGCCTAGATTTTGCCATGAAATTGAGTAACGAGATCAGAGAGCCCTTCAGATGGTTCTCACGCGTCGTCAGAAGCGTACGTGTCGAGGTCGAGTATGGCCCTTTTCCCGCCAAGGGATCGGGGCGAATCAGAGAGCAAGCCGAAGCCGCAAGACGCCAGGTCCAACAAGACTTTTGTATTCCGGAAGGAGCAAGTTCTCCTCAAACCTTCTCCTTCCTAAACCTCGAGAAGAAACTCTTCTTCCTCTCCTTCTTCAGCGGCGAAGGTTGCCCAGCCTCCGGCAACGCCGGGGACTCGAACCTCTTTGGCGCAGCAGGCCAAGCCTCCTCAGTCGGTCCGCTCGAACGCAAGAAGTCCGCCAGATCGCCGGTGTTGCTCTGCTGGTAAGCGCCCAGACGCGCGCCGGCGTTGCCTCGAGGAATAGCTTTGCGTGGAGCGCCTGCACCGCGGGCTTCGAGTTTAGGGACTGTTGGTGGTGGAGGTGGCGCACGGGGAGTGGAGTTGAGGTTTGAGGGGGAGAAGTTGGTGGTTGGTAGAGGGCTAGGGTTGGATTGAGTGGGAGGGTCTGCGGGTGTGGTTGTGGTGCTTTGGCGAGCTTTGTTGATGGTGGCTGCGCTACTGATGGGTCGTGGAGCGTTGTTGGCCGGCGGCTCATTGTTGCGGAGGAAGTCGACGAGAGATTCATCTTTAGGGCGTTGGTTCTTGCGCGGCAGCGCAGTCAAGAAGTCTTCCTCGTCATCATCGTCTTCGTCGTCGGATGGGAGGGCGTAGGGGTCTTTGTTGCGGTAGCGCTTGCGACCATCGTCTTCGGCTTCTGGAACAACCGCAGGACGCTGCACAGGGATATTCTCGCTCGTCGGAGAGATTGTGCGGTGTACTGGCAGTGGTTGTATCGGGGTCTTAGATGTGCTTCGCCCTTGTGAAGGGCTGACGCCGTTCACATCCGTACTAGGCATTGAAGGCACGCTTGAAGCGAAATCACCGTCCATCTCGCCGAATTGGTCCGAGTCCATAGTATTTCTGAACGGCGCCACAGAACGTGAGATGCGATGCGAGCCCTGTTCTTCCGGCCCGTCGCGGATGAAGTTGATGAGATCTTTGTTTCCGCTTGCGGCACCAGTTGCACTCCTTGCTTCAAGAGCCGGGCCCTTGCTGACCCTTGTTGATTCGCTTCCCGGCATTCTAGGCACGGGAGGGATATTCTCTGCCACCATCGTCGAGTGGGTCATAGATTTTGTCCTCTGATCACTCTGCACACTGCCAGCACCAACAGACTGCGACCGACCGGTGGTCTGCATCGAGTGAAGCGAATTGACCGACCTACTTGTGTGAATACGCTTGATCTCCTGCTCACGGTCCGGACCTGTGGATCGAATGAAGTCGGCGAAATCGCGCGTTGAAGCGGTCATGACTTGTGGTTCACGGGCCATCAGGCCGCTACGACGATGAGAGCTGAGATTCCTGGGTGCAGGCTTGCTGATTGAGTGCCTCCGTTCGCGGGGAGATTCAACCTTCTGCTGTGGACTGACAGCAGTGATATCCTTGATAGACTGACTGCGGCTGGCTCGAGATTGGTGATGACTGCTTCGCGCATCGGACGATTCCTTCCTCTGGGACGACCTTTGGGAGGCGCCATCATTGAACTGACCAACTACGTTTGCCAAAGACGCACCTTGAGAGTTTCGGTTCTTCAATGACTTGCTATCGTCGGTCGTTGGGCGCGATTGTTGGTCACGAACAGTCTCCGGTGTAAGAGTGTACTTGACAGTATCTCCTCCTTGCAGGAAGTTGTCAAAATCCTCTGGTCCGCGAATACTCGCGCTTGTGACTACTGGCGGCGTTGCTGTTCCACCCACAGGAGATGCAATCACAAACTTCTCTTTCTTGGGAGTCGACATGCTCTGTATGGCTGGGTGGTCCTGGACTTCGCCGCGGGAGTACTGCTTCTGCTGAATACCGTTGGAAGTGCGACTCTGAGGGGGATCGACCTTCGCCTGCTCTCTTGCCTGCTCTCTTGAGGACTGTACCGTTCTGAGGTCTCTGATCTGATCCTCTTGTTCAGAAGCGAAGGAAGCACCAGTGACGGGTCGAGATGGGGTAGCACGAGTCTGTTCATTCGGAGACTGGACTGCATAGTCTTTGCTCAATGGCAGCGGCTTTTCAGTGTCGGAAGAAAGGTCACGGCTCCTGAGGAACTCTCTTGGCGACTTTGCCGCTGCTGGCGACTGATATGCCTGTGCGATGTCTACGTTGATCGGACTCAGTTTGTCCTCCTTCGACTTTGAATCACCATTGATAATGAGACGACCAGGCTTCTCCAAAGGCTTTGGCGATCCGATCATTGGCATATCTCTTGCTTTCGGCTCTGATCGAGTGTATTCGCTCGGTTCAGAGGGCGCCACGGGAGCCTCCAGGGCGGCAATAGTGGCGGTGTCGTGGCGGCTATGCCCGCCCTCTATTCGAGCGTTGGGCGAAGGCGCTGAGGTCTCTGCATTTGCGATGCTTGCTGCTTCTAGAGGGACTTTGCTGCTGCTCGGGGTGCCGGTGTGGCTAGGTTCTTGAGAATCCATCAGGATCGCGCGGTCCGGTGAAGCCTCGTGGTGAACGAACTCGGACTCTGGCTGTGCCCGACGCGTATCGCTTGCGCCAGCTGAGCTGAAGCCATTGTTTGAGAGTATCTTTTGGTCATCTGCGTACGCAGGTGCGTCAGATGGAACAGCGCGTGTTGTGGACCCTTCCCCTGAGCGTGGCCTGCTTTCATCATCGATATAATACTTGAGATCGACCAAGCTCTTGTCATTGTCCAGTTCCTCGATCTCACTCGAAGAGCGTTCCCTAGGCTGAGGCAGAGTCACGGTCGGGCTCTCGTTCAGGTCATCGCGTGGTTGGCCAAAGCTCTCCTGTGCAGACTTTCCTTCATCTTGGTCCTTGTGATGACTTAGCCCAGCCGCAGCGAGAGCCGTACTAGCAACCGCAGTTGCACCAGCAGCGACGCCAGTTAGCAATCCTGCGGATTGATCCGAGCCACGAGCTTCCTCGTCTGCAGTCTCGACCTTCAAGAGCTCTGTTTCCCGACCAGGCACCTGAGATGTGGGTTCAACACTTTCGCCAGCATGTACTTGTTCAGGCTCCGCTGCTTCACTGTCGTCCATTTTGCGAGGATCGCCATTGACATCGTTCAACAATACTTTCGACTCCTCACGCTCGTGACTGATGTCTTGCAAGCCCAACGCATTGGCATGAGATTCGGGTATCGCCTCTTCTACCACGCTCGTACGAGGAACATCTCGATCCCCAGGCGTGCTCGGGAACGCGCCTGGGATCTCGAGATTCGGTGTGCGCGGCTGCGTGGGCATGGACTGGGACCGCTGGCGCGCAATGGCGAAGTTTGACTTGGTAGCAGGGAAGTAAGTCGATTTCGGCTCACCCTGCTGTTGCGTCGGTGCGGCAAATCTCTCGTTGGTGGGCGAAGTATAGGTGTAGCGTCTGGCCTGCGATACCTGGATGTCTTCTTCGGTGTCGTCCTCTTCCGAATTCTTTGCGAGACCGGGCACTTCTATTTCATCGACGTCGCGTTTCGCATCGCGCATTGGCAGCGGAATATTGGCAGCTAGGACATGTTCTGGGTAGTCTGTTTCAGGATAATCATATCCGGGTCCACCCATTCCCCGGATATATTGCTGCCTGGCAGCGCGATATTGTTCTTCTGCAGCTACCGAGTCGTCCCTGGCATGGCCTGAGCTGGGACGCCGCAAAGCTGACAATGAGACTGCTCTGTCTCTTGTAAAGCTCGACACCGAGGATACACCACGATGACTGGGCGTCATGGGACGTTGCCGGTCGTTACGCGTCGTCTTGCGCCATGTCCTCCACAGTCTTCCAAGACGGGCATCCAGCGCTAGTTTTTCGACATCAAAGTCCTCGACCTTAACCTGCTTCAATGTAGTGGTGTCCCGGGCTGTTGTGCTCGGACGACGCGCGCGCGCATATGCAGCCGATCCAGCAGCTTGCAGCGATTGTTCGGCAATATATTCCAGGACAGAAGTAAGGAAAATGGCTGCAGACCAGCTCACGAGACCGGAGCTAGAAGAAAACCGACGACTGTCCATCTCGCGCCCGTAGAACAGCTCTTGTTCTTTGACGAAACGCTCTTCGTCGTCATCCTCCATTTCGCCCAAGCGCATATACACCATGACTCGTAGACGAGTGCGTTTCCACACAAGCTCGAGGTCCCATTTCCGGCTATCTCTTGATGTTACTTGCGCGAGTGCATTTCTTTCTTCCTCTTCTTCTCCTCCGGCGAGTAATTCCTGTAGTTCTTCGTCTGCATTTGCGACAGCCTCCTTGGCCAATCGATGCCTCAATACCTCCGCAACCGCCGGACGGAGCGCATGCAAATTTGTCGACCTCGCGGTGGACAGGAAGCTGTAGAGCAACTGGTCGAGAAAGTGGTTGATCAGAGTCAATGCCTGAGGGGAGAATTGAGCCTCGGCCTTGTCTTGCGCATGGCGGTCGTCGTGGCTGTCGCTGGCATCGGAAGACCGCCTGGCACGAAGAGCGGCGCGGTGTTCATTGACGACTTGCACGGCACCAAAGGGCGCGACGTAGGCGGCGGCAGGCGAGACATTATCGGGGTTCTGAGGCCAGTAACCTGTGACGCTAGAGATGGTCGAGTAGCGGTCCGAATCCGCGATGCTGGGTGAGCGCGACATGATCGGCGAAACGAATGGGCTCGCAGTGGCTAGGTCGTATGCATTGTTCTGGACGGGTGTTGTGCGAGGAGGGGACCAAGGTACAGGTGAGGAGGACAGGAGCGGCGATACAGGGTCGCGCGAATGAATGGAGGCGTTGGAGGCCGAAGGGTAGTGAAAGGCGCGGTAGTGGTGGTTGTGAAAGCTGGTGGTGGTGGAAGCAGTAGGGGTGCGGGTATGGGCATGGGAATGGGTATGCTGCGACGACATATTCCATGCAGCAGCAGCTCGAGGGCTCGAGCAGGGGTGTGGGCCCGATGGCTGCAGTCAGTCGAGGCACGCCAGACCAGGATGTTGGTGTAGGGTGGAGGCTCGCGACTCGAGAGGCTGCAACAACGAGACAACCCTAATTGATGAAGCCAGCAAGCCACAGCAGCAGTTCAGCAGTTCGCGCGCCTGATCAGAAGCTTGAGAGCGTCACTCTTGGCGGTGCCACTTGGATCAGCCCTCTATGCACTGTAGGCAATATATTGCAATCGTTAGCAAATAAACATGCGAGCCTCACTCTCACATTCACACAGCCATTCGTCTCGTGTGGCCGTGTTTGGGTGCGCGCAGGACAAAAGGCGAGTACGAGGGCGTCGGCGGCGCGTGAAACGGCCTCTCTCGACTATTGGCGTTAGGTGGTGATACGTGAGTCGTGGCCACGCGCGACCGTTCAATCCGCCCCTCTGAGAGATGAGAAAGACGAAAAAGTAAAAAGGGGAGATCCCAATATCATCCACCGTCGCGGGAAGACGCGCTTCGACAAGACGCTATATGGACGGTGTCGCGCGTATGCTGGACAATACCGTGAAGCACTATAGCTTTCGGGCGTATATAAACATTATTTCGTATAGCATATAGCATCCGATTTCAGGGAGCGAGAAGAGATTCTTGGCTTCGGCTCTCCTCAGCTAGCGTGTGTCGGAGTGAAGCCTGCCGGCACGTGGTCAGGGTCGTGTTTGGGTGATTTATGGTGCATCCTCGGAATCAACAGCGAATGTCTGTGGAAGCCGCTGTCTCCACTGATGAGCGTGAGAAAGCACTGCCGATCTCATGACCGTTCACTGTAGTCTGTATCTGTCGCCGGAGGAGGGGAAGCACGCTCATTACCTCAACTCTACCTCTAGGCGAAGATGATAGCATCTCGCCTCGGCACACGCATTGAACCCCTGCACCTGTGAAGCTACTCCAGGAAACACAAGAGCTCTCCAATCGAGAGATCATCGACAAGGATGATCATCCTGTGGCTGGAACGATGAGATCTCACATGTTTGCGTGAGGTGGACGAGAGCAGTGAATTATCTGCAGGGTAGCTTTTCATTATCTTTCTGATAAGAACACCAACATATTCGCGGTCGTATCTTGCCAGGATGGTTCGGAGACTTGGTTGATGCCATGAGAGAGCCATTGACATGCAAGATCCCAGTCCCATAGCAAAGCACATCTGTTCCTCATTCGATTGTGTCTGCTCAGTTTTACAACGGGCCAAGTGAAAACCAAACTCTCGCGCGCTCAAGCTTGGGGTAGGGCGTAGATGTTGTGATGGTTGACACGATACCACTGGCGTAGCACGAAGGGAAGGTTGATGCGTGTTGTGTGCTATCGAGAACACTTCCAAGGTTCATTGGAATTTCAAGAAGCCCCAGACAGTGCAGCTTCGCTTATGTAACATCCAAACTTTTGGCTGTCGCGTCTCGCAACATCTGAACATATGAACGCGACTTTCCAACTGCATCAAATCGAAATACGACGAACACGACATCTACATAGCTCCCAAGACAGTTTTGCAACAGAACCAATCAAATTGAGAACTCGACAAGATGGGTCATCCGGATGTACCGAGCAGCGCGCCCACATCTTCACAACTAGAGCCAACAAGACCGGCACCATCATATCGCAACGTAAAGCCACTACCACACCAACTACTCGAGCACTGCACCGTTTGTCTTGAAGAGCAGCTTTTCTCACAAGCAATTCCGCTCCTCTCCAGTGCCATCACAGCAGGTAGTGGCGCCCCTAAACCAGCGTTTGTGCCGCCGGCACCGCATCTCAGCCTGCTTGCCACACTCGTCGTCCACCCCTCCATGACCACCCGGACAACATCCAAGGAGAAACAAACCGCAGCCGACGATGCTCTACAATATCTACGACATGTCAACGCTCTAACATCAGCCGATGCATCTGGTCTGACCAAAGCTTTGCAATTCCGCGATACTAACTCTTCACGCTCGAAACGAGCTCGCACCCGGCACTCAGGTGACATCAGTAGTGATGATGAACACGAGGATCCGGGACGCATTCGTTCCAACTATGCCACGAAGGACTCGCTCTTTGCGAATGCAGAAGACTTCTGGACGGTAGTGGGCTGGGCATTCAACTGCTCTGTGGCTCACAAGAATCGCTGGGACCGCTGGAGACTTTGGCTGGAGTTTGTGCTTGATGTGCTCGAAGACGACCTTGACTCAAAACACCGTCAAGCGAGGGAATCGCCTGAAGATAGAGACGAAGTGCTGAGTAAATCTCTACTCGCCCACTACCTTGCGCCGTTCATCGACCAAGGACGAGGCCCCAAACGCCGCATCATGCGTGCCATACTTGCAGACGGCACCCAAACCTCAATTAACCAGTTCCCTGCCGTCTTCACCAACGAAACACTACCACCAAAAGTCAAGCAGGAGACCAAGTTAGGCTCTAAACGCTCTCTCGACCTGGATCAAGGTGACTTCGGCGACTACTTCGACTCCGATTCCGATTCCAACAGCACCCCAGGCCCACAGCAAAAGTCAGGCCGTACCTCGACTCGCCACTCAAGCACCAACCTAAGCCGACAAGACTCACCAGCTTCTCCAAGCACCCCTCAACCACCACCAACACCGTCCACACCACTCTCCTCCCACGGCGGTCCAGAATCCCTGCACCTCCGCCTCCGCCTCCTCGCCCTCCTAACAACCATCTCCTCCCTATCACCCTCCCTCTTCCTCGACCCAGAAGACCTCTTCGACCTATACACCGAGTTCCTCCGCCCGCTACCCCTCCCCATCTTCTCTTTCTTTATCCTTCCCAACCCCAACGCCACCAACGGGGCAAGAAGAACAATAGACCCCAACTCCCTCGCCTCCCTAATCCAAATGCTCCTGCGCCCCCTCCTTTCCTCCGCCGCCCCAGTCTCAAACGCAAACTCCCTCACAGCAGAGAGCTTCGCGTCACACTTTGCACCTTTCTCCGCGAACGTGAGCAGCGTGGGCGAGAATGCGAGAGTGGGGATCTGCGTGGAGGGATTGCTGAGGCTTTTGTGGACGGAGGGCGTTTTGGCTAATGCTGGGGAGGAGGTGAGAAAGGATGTCAGGGAGGCTGTTGAGGAGGGGATTAAAGTTAGGGAAGAGAAGGCTAGTGGAGATGGAAGGAGGAAGAGTGCTGGGAAGAGTGCGGAGGAGTGGCGGTTTCTGGTTGCTGGTGGGGAGAGGATGAGGAGTTTGTTGGAGATGGTATGGAGAGTGGAAGGGTAGGACACGCCAGGTGAGGGTTCTGTGATGTGCGATGGAAAATATGCTTTATTTTTACAAAAGTCGGATGCTCCGACCGGAGAGAGCGAGAAAAAGCTCTCCAGCTATGATGATACCCCCCAATTCAAAACACTGTAGTCTTTACATGCTCGTTGGTGACAAACGCTACTCGCGGATGTTCCTTTACCACGAGTACCACTGGCCCCTGATACCTTGCACAGGCCTGTCGGGTAGTGGAACCCAGACCTTCTCCTTCCTCTGCTTCAACCTCCTCTCTTCGCGCTCCCGCCACTCTCTTACTCGTGTGGCCTCTTCCTTGAGGACGACACTGAGAGACGTCCAAGGTGTGTGCATGATGAACACTCTGCCGCGAGCGCGGAAATCGGGCAGCTTTCCGTAAGGTCCACGGCCGACCCAAGCCTGCTCAATGTATATGTTCGAGGTGTCTGTGACGGTGTGGCGCTTGCCGTCCTTGAGCTGGATGTCCAACGGCTTCGAAGGGGAAACAACAGCCTTCGCAGGCTGAGTGCCAGTCACATCCTTCGTAGCGTCGTTCAAAATCGGCGCATCCTTAGCTTCGGCCTCAACACCAATCTGTCCCAGACCCATACCGCGCATGACGACCGCCTCATCGCGTGCAGCCTCCAAATGCGCCATGACCTCCTGCGCAACCTTCTTCTTCGAGAAGCGCATCTGCACAATCGCCTCATCGAGCGTCTTGCCCTGGATCTGCCTCGCCAGCATGCCAAGCTTCTTCGTACTCGTCTTCATCATCTCGCTCTTCGCCATGTGCTCGCGCTCCGTCTGCATGAGGAACTCCGGCTTCGACAGCCTGCCGCCCTTGGTGATGCTCTGGATGACTTTCTTGCGCTCCCAGCGCTCGCGGGCGTTTGGGTCCGGGTCGAGCACGCGGAGCATGTTGGTCGGGTCGAGGACCTTCTTGTCGCCGACTTTTGTGATGTCGCCGGCGTCTTCGCTTGCGTCCTGTGATTGCCTCTGGGCGCGGCGGTCGTCTTCGAAGATGGAGGAGGCGGCGATGTCGCCGGCGCGCGGCGCTTGTTGTGGCTGAGCGGCGGCGGCGGCGCCAGTGGGGTTCTTGCGGCGGTACTCATCGAGGACGGGGTTGGATTCGGGGTTGTCGGAGGAGGAAGAGGCATGGCGGGTGGTTGCGAGGGTTGTGCGGGTTTGCACTCGTGAGGCGAGGGGGGTGGGATTCTGGTAGAGGCCTGAGTTGTTGTTAGGTCAATTCACGTTGACTGGAGAGATACCCGAACGTACATCTGGGCGCAAGGCGCCTTATGGGTGCTGATACACTCATGACGGGCGATATGGCACTGCTAAGATGCTCTACGCCAGCACCCTGCTGCCCATATTGGATGAAGTCTGTAGAAAGTATCTGGGGAAGGTACGCCGAGCCCGCGGAAGTGTCGACCGAGTTCAAATCACGTGAGCAAGTAAGCACAACTCCCAAGTTATGCCTGAGGCCATCTTCATCCCGTTTCATTTCCCACGCCGAACGTGGAGACGAAGAGGATTTGGCCGATCGTTGCCGATTTGATAGATCAACACGGGGCTCTGTAATTAGAATAGATGAACGCGATTGCGCGTTTGGTGATGGGAAAGGATCACATGTTTAATGGTAGAGCTTCAACAAATGCATACAGTTGTCTCCTGAGGTTCTGCCTGTACAAGTGCTTGCGAGATGAGAATTTTCTCGTATCGACAATCATGCTACCACATCAAGCCAAGAATCGAAAATGGGCTTTCCCCGGAGGCCTCTTTAGATCTGGATGACCTCGGACGAAGATAGAACCTTCGGAAGCACCGAGAGGATGGTAAATTCGATGATGACGTGTGGTCTCGACATGAAACTAGGGTTATCTTCGTACGGAAGCATTCGCAGTGGGCACGTCCAGTTTGAGTTTTGGTTAAGTCGTTGCGTTGGCGGTGGTCTAGCAAACTCAGAGTGCAGCCGAACGCGAGACGGATGCGACGGGCGCAGTTCCGCAGCTAGTCGTCTTCGAGATGATGCTCGTCGCTCCAACATCCCACCATCTCATACACTGCTTCATCTATCTCTCCTTGCGCGACCTTGTGTGCTGCCCGTTGCTGCATTTACAAAGTTCGCGGTGGCTACGTTGTGAAGGACTGGACACGCGCGACTACCAGCCGCGCCGAGGGTCATGCGTGCGCGCCACTAAACGCATTTCTGGACCATCAACATCTCATAGGGCTGTTCTCTCAAAGAAGAAGCCATAATGGACATTAATAGGTTGCTGTCGCCTGATGAGGGCGCTTCCAGAGCTGCGCCAATGCCCCAGCAGCCATCAAATAGCATGCCTTCGCCGCGAAAGCCACGCCGGCCTGCTGCTGGTGGCAAACGAAACCAATCAGGCCTTAGCCAGGAGGTTAGAAGGTCTCCGGATAGGATGGACACCAGTAGCCAGCAACAGCCAACACCCAGTTATGCGAATCCACAGACGCATCACCACCACCAGGTATACCAGTCGAATCAGCAGCAAGCCAGCACCGCAAACTTCAGGCCTTTGCACCATCCAGCTCAGGGCGCGGGAGAGGCGCAAGGCACATATGGCTATGTGCAGGCGCAAGCACAGCGTCCAGTCATGGCGCATCGGCATTCATCACAAAGCTCGACACGCTCCACGCCTCAGATGGACACGCTGGCTGGTGAGTTCCGCGCAAGTCAAACTGCAAACCAAACGTCTACGACGGCTAATCCCGCTCCGCTCTTTCCAGACTTAGCTGCCTTACAACGTCAGCCCTTTTCACGAAACGACTCTGCAAACACCACAGCCACACGCCGCTCGCCTTCAGTCGTCGCTCAATCATCTGCTGCTGCACCACCTATCGGCCGCACCATCTCCTCGCAATCGGTGGCCGACATCACCATGGCCGAGGCTCCCGCGCAAACACCGCCACCGCGCACCTTCACATCAAATGCGCTGACCGAGACTGAGTCGCAAACCGTAACGGATCTGCTAAATCACCTCGGCGAAAGCTCATATGCATACGACTCGCACCTGCAGCTCATCAGCCTTCTGCACAAGGGCTTTGTCACTCACTCATTTCCTCCGGAGGGAAGCGACGAGCCGGGCCAAGACCCGCACACTTTTGGCCTGCTCGCCGAGCTGCGTCAAGCACGCGAATCTATGGACTCACGCTTTGCGGTTGGTGAAGATGTCTGGCTAGAGTGGCTCTCTGATGAAGTTGTGCTTGCCAAATCAAGCGAGGAACGCATCGCCGTCACCGAACTATTCCAAAAAGCAGTGCAGGACGAACCAACATCGGTCGCTTTGTGGTCTGCTTACGCCAACTGGATCGAGTCGAGCCATGCTGCGTGCAACAACTTGCCTGGCTCTAACCAATCGGGCTGGACCGAGGACGACAAGGAAGTTTGCAAAGATCTTTTCACAAAAGATATGCTCGTCAATGTTCTGGAGCAAGCTGTCCCGGCTACACAGTGGCGAATTGACCAAAGCCACATCATCTGGAATCGATACATCTCGGCAGTTCAACCTGAAGATCTCAACACGGCCAGCAGGCAGGACCTCGAAAGAACACAAAGCCATTTCATCGAACGGCTACGGATTCCGAGTGCTGGCTGGGAGGAAACTCGCCAGCTCTTCTGGCCCTTGATGACCAGGATTCACGGCGATAACTGGGAGGCGGCCATGTCTCAGATCAACGAGATTGCGGAACACGCCAAGCTTCAAATGGGTCTTCGCGACGAACACGAGCTCAAGCTTGAACGTGCGATCAATTCTGGTGACAAGAATGAAGCGTTCGGCGAGTTCACCAGATACTTGAAGTGGGAAAAAACCCGCAGGTCGAAGAAACGGGGAGGCCCGTACGAGAAAGAGCTCCGTGCTGCTCTGTTCGAGCGTGCCTTGCTCCGCTTTCCCACATACACGGAGTGGTGGCTCGATTACGTGGACTTTGTGATCAGCGAAAAGCCATCTTCACACGACCCGTCGAGTTCGGTACTTCCCCTCTTAGAGCGCGCCACAAGACATTGTCCTTGGTCTGGCGAACTCTGGGCTAAGCGGATTTTGCGCTCCGACGTTGAGCGCAAGCCATATCACGAAATTGAGGCAATCAAGCACCGTGCCACCAACTCTGGTCTCTTGGACGTTGGCGGTATGGAGGAGCTTGTGAAAGTACTCGTGGAATGGTGCAGCTACCTTCGTCGCAATGCATTTACTTCGACAAGCTCAGAGGATGACCTTGATACAGCCGAAGTCGGCATCATGATGGCTCTCGAAGACGTTCAGCAAGCTGGTACCAAGGTTTATGGTGAAGAGTTCCAGGGAGATCCACTCTACCGACTGGAACGGATTCAAATGAAATTCCTCGCCGAGGCACGACGCGTGGATGACGCTCGCAATATATGGCGCACCCTTGTGCCCAAGCAGTGCAAGTCCTTCGAGTTCTGGCTCAAGTACTACAACTGGGAGCTACTTTTCTGGGCGCATCACCGATTGAGCGACAGTCATCGCATCGAGACAACAGAGACAGCACCTCACTTAGCGACAGGTGTTGTTGAAGAGATGCTTTCACAAAAGCACATCGACGTGCCTGAAAGCGCCATTGACCTCTACATGACTCATTTCCAGCAACACGAAAGTGTGGAAAAGTTGCAAGCTGCCGGTATTGAAGCAAGAGAATACTCTAAGCGGACAGCCACAAGACGGGCAAAGGAAGCGGAGGAAGCTGCGGCAACAGCAGCGCAGCAACTCGAGGAGCAGGTGGCAGCGATGCAGGCTCCTGAGGTAGTGGAAGCATCAACAAACGGAAAGCGGAAACGCGATGAAGCCTCGGAAGACAACACGCACAAAAAGTCCAAGATCAAAGAGGAAGACGCGCCTGCTGCTATTGAAGATTACTCTGCATCGGCGAGTGCGCAAGCCAAACGGGACCGTGAGAACTCGACCATCACTGTCACCAACCTCGACCCGAGCGTCGCGGAGCTGGATCTGAGGAAGTTCTTCCGCGACTGTGGCACTATCAAGTCGGTCAACATCGTACAGAAGCCAAGTGAAAGCTCAGCTATCGCGACGGTTGAATTCGAAGTGCCCGAAGACGTCAACGCCGCGAAAGTGCGTAACGGTAAAGAGCTCAATGGTCGTGAAGTGCACATTCAGAGCGGCAGCCGTAGCACACTGTACGTCGCCAACTACCCGGCAGAGTACGACGAAGCTACGGTTCGCAAGCTGTTTGAAGGCTACGGCGAAGTGGTTAATGTCCGCTTCCCAAGTCTGAAGTATAACAGTCGCCGCCGCTTCTGCTATGTGCAATTCCTCACCGCCGAGCAAGCTCAGGCTGCAGAGAACGCGATGAACGACAAGATGCTCGATGGACAGCACAGACTGCTGGCCAAGATCGCCGACCCAGAAGCGAAGAAGAATCGCTCTGGTGCGCAAGCCGAAGGCAGAGAGATTTTCGTGAAGAATCTGGAGAACAGCGCTGACGAAGGAGAGATCAAGCAGCTCTTCAGTCAGTTTGGCAATGTTGTCTCCATGAATCTGCTGAAGCGTGCCAACGGCGTGCGTCTTGGCAATGGCTTTATTGTCTTCTCCAGTGCCGACGAAGCGACCAGAGCTGTAGAGCAAGGCAACAACAAGCCTTTCTACGATCGTATCCTCAACGTCACGTTCTCCACCCCTCGTGGCGGCGATGCTCCCAAGGATAAAGCTCGCAAGACTGACATCATCATCAAGCATGATGCAACTCCGGAGCCATCAGCGAATGGACACAACGACCGCCGCGGCTCCGACGTCTCAATGGCATCGGCGCCTCACACTACCGGCAGCGAAGAGATGGCCAAGACTATCCGTGAACGAAAGATCGCCATTCTGAACCTCCCCGACACTGTAAACGACGTACGCATCCGCTCGGAGATGGAGAAGCATGGCCCTATCATCAAAATTCAGCTGCGCAGAGAGCAAGATGCTGCTATCGTCGAGTTTGCCGACATCAAAGTCGCATTCAACGTACGTGGGGGTGTCGACTGTTCCGCCCTGGGCGAGAAAGTCAGAACGGGCGACGTCGCGGAGATCTTCGCGAAGGGCAAGAAGACTCAGGATGGCGCTGCAGCTCCTGCTACTGGCTTTGGGGGATTGCGTCCAGCTGCCGTCTCAAGGCCAGGCCAACAGCGTGGTGGCCGAAGGGGTGGACTCGGCTTCAAGAGAGGCGGTTTCGGCGGCGTTGGCGGTAGCAGTGCTCCTAAGACCAATGCTTCCAACACTGAAAGCGCGGCCAACGGTGCTGGCGCAGCCAGAAGCAACGCCGATTTCAAGGCCATGTTCGAGAAGAGCCGCCAGCAAGCGGTGGAGGATCCCAAACCTGTTGATGAATGAGAGCATTTCAAGATCGGCGTTTTGGTTGGGCCGGAGGAATTTATAGATGGAGGGTCCAAGGCACATGAATAGTGTCTACGATGGGTAATGGAGGGATCGTGTAATAGCTCGACGACGCCGCCTCAGCGCGCGCGTCTTTAATTGAAATGCATTGTTCGTATCGAGTCTAGAGTGCGGTGTCATTTGTGACTGTGATGTCATGTTGCTAGGCTCGTGATACGCGATCTCGACTCCTGCTGAACTGTATCACTTTGTATCGTTCTACGAGTCATCGGTTGTCGTCTTGCATTATTGCGGACATTCGAAAGACGATCCAAGCTGGGAAGTTGACCATTCCACGCAGTCAGATGTTAGCGTCCCGTCTCGGACATCATCCCAAAAACAACACAACACAACACCACGCCCACACAATCCCCCCGTAATACCAAACCAACACAACCAGAACGTCTTGCAGACTCTCCTCTCACATTCCAATGTCACAAAACCCTACTTAAACATACCTCGCCCATCCAAATGCAATTCTGGCTAAACTCGTCTAAACCCAACCCGTACCCTAATATATACTACCACTCACAACAGCGTCGAACAAAACAGTACAACCGTGACAACATCAACTCGAACGCAACGCTATAGGAAAAAATGCACAACGTCGAAAACGGTCTGGAAGAATACATGTAGAGAAACCAGGCGGAGGGCCGAAGGAAAGAATCGAGAGATGGCAAAGGAAAAAGATGAACATTTCTCGTTCCCCTCAGTGTAAACTGCCCTTTCTGTATTGCCCAAACAGTCCATTTGCAGCTGCGAGTTCGGCTCCTTCTGTGTTCCTGTTGCCGGTGACGAAAAACGAACTGGATGACTCAATCGACTCTCCACTCTCTTCCAACCCCGTATCTTGGCAGATGCAGCTCAGCCGCAGCCTTCTTTCTCTTCTAGTAATCTCATTAAGGGTCATAACAAAAATTCATCTCGTGTTGCTGGCTGCCGCGACCAGCTCAGCAACCAGTGCTGCATCATCCTCCAGCTTTTCTTCACTCGTCCATTACTCCGACCTCTTGATCACGAACACAGCAACCTCGACGCCTTTCTTAGGCTCGCAGCCCGCATCGTAAGGCCGCGTCTCGACGTCTTTGAGAAGCTTCTGCCAGAGCTCTGTTGCTGAAGGAGGCCTGTCGACGTGGCGATTGCTACTCTTCGTCTGTGCCTCCTGGGCGTTGCGCATGACGACTTCTGTGACGCGGGTCTTTTCCTGCTTGGTCCACCAGTCCTTGGCCCAGACTTGTCGGTTTAGCAGCACTTCCTTGGTAGACGAGTGCACCATGTTAAAGACCGCACGTGAGCCGTGGAAGCGGGCCATGGTCGCGCTGCGATTCGTAAGATGTGCGCAAAGTGCCGTTATCTTGCGTTCGAGTTCGGCGTGTTCGGGAAGTAGATTCACGGCAGGCATGGTGCCTAGAGATTGGCAGAGCTCGGATGAGAGGCCATTTGCAGTGACGGTTGACCTGAGTACCGGATCCAGAATTGGCGAGAGGTATTCGTGCATGAATGTTTGTGCGCCGGTCCGTGTAGGGTAAATGAAGACCAGACTGCCGTTCTGTGGGGATAGCTCAATGAGTCGGTCTATCAGGATTGAAGGCCCATCGACACTGAACATGCCCTTGAACTCTCGCGGAGTGGATGGAGGGATGTAGCGCTCAACAATGGACACGTCGATCGAGTTAGGAGGGACAACGGGTCTTGGTGAACGAGGCATTGATGATAGGTCGGCTTGGTAATCGGTGATCGGTACTGCGCTCCCGAAGATTTTCTGAGTGAAGTAGTCGTCGCCACCGATTGGCGGGCCAGGAGTGTTCGGAGGCGATGTAGGTAGTTCTTCAAGGTTAAATCGACCAGGAATGGCGTGGAATAAATTAATCCAAGCAGTTGGACTCGAAGGTGTCGAATCGTGGATTGCCTCGATAATGCTGGTGTATGCATGGCCTGTCTGGGATGGACTGGGAAGTGCATGTGACAAGACCTTTAATAGTGGTGTGGGTACTGATGATGTTCTGAGGTTAAAGACTGTTCATTTGTTAGTATGTTTGCCCGGATGTGTGTAAATTGAGACTAACGAATTGCCTGAACAGCCTCTTCCAGCCAAGAGCGCTCCCCACTGATAGCGGGTGCACTGATTGTTACGTTTTGCATGGCACCGCTCGCCGCTTGCACCGCCTGATCTCCCGCCTCGGCTTGACCGACTGCCATCCCAGGTTCGGTATCCGGTGAATCCATGACTGCTGTCATTATTGAGGGTCGCCAAGAAGGTTCACCTGTCTCGGCGGGCGGTGTGAGCGTATGCACATACTGGTGAAGTGGCGTTGGCTGAGGATGTGAACTCAATTTGGGCGAGGGTAATTGTGGGAGGTCGACCGCGCTGCCAACGTCTGGCGTGAGGAGTGCAACACCTTCAACACGCCCTGGGTCTGATCGCGATCGTAATGTCAGACCAAGAATACGTTCGCGCGCCAGGCCTGCGGCGGCGTTGTCAGAACATGGTAGGCTCATGTTGTCCGGATGGGGTGATGCAATGCCCATGGCCTCGAAAGAAGGCAGACGCAGGCCTGGTCCCGCCTTTGAGAGCGGACGCTGTGGGATGGTGTCGGACATTGGAGCCAGAGCACCGCCAACAATGAGATTCATGTCGTTCGTAAGACCGGGGCCCGGTTGCTCTGATTGAGGAGTCATTATGAGAGTTTCTCGAGCTGCGCCGGGTTCCGCAGGCATGATGGCAGATGCTTCAGGATATGCCGAGTACGGGGTCCATGGAGCGGGCGTGGTAGCAGAGGCCAGAGTTCGTTGGAGCGTAGGAGAGTCTAGGGAGCCATCGCTGAGGGCCGGCGAAGGAAAAGCTCTCAGGGCGAGAGGGAGAAGAGCATGATTCTGGGCATCAGCTTTCGATGAGCCCTCTGGAGCAGGCCCCATGTAAGGAAGGGCCGGGTTGGATGCGAAGTTTGGGCTTGCGTGCCTACCCACAGTAAGGGAGGAGCAAGTGGCGGCAGTCGCTGTTGTGGCGGCTGGAGCGTATGACAAAGCTGGGTGCAGACAGCAGCAAGCAAGCAAACAATGGGTACAGTGTCACGGATAACTGCAGCGGATGCCGGCGGGTCTCCGGAGGCGTGGTAGTTGGTGGTGTGGTGAACGGCGAGGTGGGTTTGCGCCGTTTCGACCAAGTGCCAGGATCGGCGGCGGAGTGCAGTGGCTCGAGTGGGCCGGCGGCGGCGAGGGCGGTAGAGGAGTAGTGAAGGATGGAAGAGCAAGTTTGGGACGACGATCAACGACGAAAGCAGCAGCCGGGCAGGCAATTAGGCAGCAAAAAGAGCGGCTGCAGTCAGAGAGACAGGGTGCAGATTGGAGGGTGCGGATGGAAGAGGGCGGAAGGATCACGAGAGAGAGAGAGAGAGAGAGAGAGAGAGAGAGAGAGAGAGTGCAGCTGGTCGTTTAGACGGGTGGCACGTGTGCTGGGGGAAGTAGTGGGAGGTGGAGGGAGAGAGAGCAGAGAGCAGTAGTGTAGTGTTTGGTGACAAAGGCGGTGCGGTGCAGTGTGCTGCTGCGGCCGGCACAAGCAAGCAAGCAAGCAAGCAAAGCAAAGCAGTACGAGATGAGATGATTGAGGCAGAAAAGAGGCCGAGTTAGTGTCAGGTAAGGTATCCTAGCTCTCTCTCTCTCTCTACGGTCGCGCGTGCAGAAGAGCGAACGGTGGTCGAGTCGAGGAGCAGCAGCTGGAAATGCGAGGGTGAGAGAGAATCTACGAGGGCCCAGACCTCTTCTTTTGCTGCGCCGGCTTGAACCCCCGTCGTACGCTCGTGCAACAAACAGCCACTGCCCTGGATCTCACTTTATATCGCGCGTTTCTGTTTGATCTCGCTGCCGTGTTTGTATTCTTTGCGCGCAAACATGCCTTAACTCTACAGCCGAGAGAGGCAGACGCAGCACATGACCACTCCTCCTCCTTCGTGTCCGGCTAACCGCACCCACAACACGCACTGCTCGCCGGCGTGCGTGTGCTCTTCGTAGTGTCTCACAGGCACCGTCGATGTTGAGTACGCTCCTGTCCATGCACGGTACGCCCATCTGCAACCAGACGAACCATCTGTCTTCCTGTCTGAGACTACTCTCGGAGACTCGGAGAGCTCAAGTCTGTCTTGTAAGCAGTCTCTTTTGTACGTCCCCGCTGTTATCATCCATCGCATCTGCTGCTCTAGACCCCAAAAATAAATGCCCCCAGAATCCTTGGTCGCACGCCACCAGATAGCCTACTGTACACCGCGGGACCATATCCACCGAAACAGTCTTCTTGTACCTTATCAAGCTTATCTACCTGATGATACATTCAAGAGACCAGCTCACAAGCACGCGACAGAAAGACTGTCAGATGCTGACACACACGCGTGCCCTGCCTGTCCGCGCCTTGCTCTTCCCATCATCTCATGCATATGCCAACGCGCTGTCACATGCGTGCTGTTTCTTCCAACACCCGCAGCCGCAGCGTTGTTAGACTTTGAAATAGTGCGCCTGCTAGCATCTGCACGCCATGAATCCTGCCGCACCCAGCAGCGCACCCAACCCCAAAATACAAACCCTCGCACCCGCAGCGAGCTAGTCTTGGCTTTCGACCGGTGCGCCTGTGTGTCCTCCGGCGTGGGTGTGTAACAAGTTACGACCCAACCGCCGTGCAGGCGCGCGCATCCGCGGCTGGGGGATTGCGGCCTCACGCACATACACAGCAAGATCGAGATGCGCGCAGGTTAAGCACTGGAGGCACCTCCGTTCTCTGCATTGCATCGCATTCAATGATAGACCGTGCATCAAAACCTCGATCGTAGATCACGGCCCAACCGGTGTGCAGGCCAAGTCGGCGCCTGCGCGCTCGCATAGCACTCAACTCGCAGGAACCGAACTGCAGAAAACACACAAATGTCCACATGCACAATATAAACTTCCGGCCAGACTCCGACGGTCTTCTTCCTCTTGAGCTCCGAAACCTGCCAAGGAAACCGCAAGCTTTGATTACTTACTCCCCGTCCTAGCCCTACCATTATCAAAAGCAAGATTGATTGCTGCGGACTATGTACTGTGTATGTATGGCAGCCCGAAGTGTGAAAGCGCTTGCTTGTCGGGTATATTCGAATATCCAGGAGCGAATATCTTTACGAACACATTCAACCAGCTTTAGCGAACTCTGCGCTTGGATGCCCAAAGAAGCGCCTGTGACTTGCATGCATGCAACAAACACCCATTCCAAATACGAATCAAACCCGTACAGTGGTCCCATCCTTTAACGGTCAATAGCACTTTGTTGTTTATTATTTTCGACTACTTCTCTACCCATGAATACTGGCGGCCTCGGCGCCCTGAAAACGAGCCTATCCTGACTTGATATCAGGAATTGATATCCTGCGTTGTGCGCCTTGCTGTGCTCAGGCACCATACTCCCTAGCGAAACTTCCGGTTCGTTGTGCAAAAGAATCATCCTCGCTTCAACTCCTTCTGCTTTTTCTCCCGAAAGGTGACACCTTCCACGGCTGACCGCTGTAATGGCCCACGATGCCGCTCTGCCAGGTTATGGTGCTGCCCATCAACAGCTTCGGCTGATTCTTCACTTCCTGGTCCCGTAGACTTTGAGGGAAAAGCTCACCACCGGTTCTCGTTGCTGATGCATCAACAGCTTCGGCTAATTCTTCGCTTCCCGATTCCGTAGGCTTCGAGGAGAAAGCATGCATATCACTGCCATGCATCACCGATGTACCGCTTTGTTTCTTCCTCGACGGCGCTCCGTGTCGTAAACGATGTTGGTGCTACTGATAGCAATGTCGTCCCGCCATGGGATGTCTGCTCAACCCTCGACGCTCGGAGACTTTCGCTCCTCCGTGTCATCCCTTTTCATAAACCAAACCAAACAAAACCACATCCTCCCTCCACCTACGGCGGATTGACATCCCCCCTCACCATCGAAATCACCCTCTCCGGCCTTCCTTCCAACGGACTCCACATCTGATCCGCAAATCCATACCCATGCCCATACCCCTCCTCCCCAAAAAGATCCGTCGCCACCGACGCCGTCCGCCCATGCGCATGCCCATTCCCATGAACAAACGGACTATTCGGCGCAAACTTCTCAATCTCCTCAGCAGAGTACAGCTCCGGGCTATTGGCCATATGCCTGTTCCCAATATACGACCAGAACTGGCTAGACCTGCGCTCGACGAAAGCGCCGCTGCTCTCGTCGTGCTCTTCGGCGATGATGTCCTGCAGAGATACACGCGGCGAAGTGGCTTTGGTGATGGGGTGGGAGTAAGTGGCGCGCTTGTTGTATTTGACGTTCGAGGGCACGAAGGAGGTGCTTTTGGCGCGGGAGAGGAAAGCTGAGGTTGGGCGGTGCTCGGAGGGAGAGGAGGAGGACGAGGAGGAGTTGAGGGGTTGGTGGGATTGGGCGCGTTGGCGGCGGTTGTTGTTGGGTGATGATGCTGCTGCTTTTTCGAGGTTGGATTGCTGGCGCGTGAGGGTGTTGTCGAGGATGTCTGGGAAGCCGCTGATGGGGAAGCCTTCTGGCTCGAGGGTGTCCGCGGGTTCGAAGAGGAGGTTAATGGTTGTTTCGCGGGGTTCGTCTTGGAGGGGGATGGAGATGCTGGGTAGGGCGAAGATGCCGCGCTCGATCATGACGCGGATGATTTCTTTGGTGAAGATAACTTTTGAGGATTGGTATTTGCTGGTGGCGTCGGGTTTGATTAGGAAGTACGGCTCGAAGTCGTCGATGGCTCGATCGCGAAGAATGTGGCCTAGAGCACGTAGTTGAGTGCTGCCATATTTGAAGCGGCAGGCAAGTGTGCCCGAGAATGCTCGTTCTCCAAATTCGCCTGTCACTGTCGAACGAGAGTCCAGATAAAACGAGGATGCCACCAGTCGGTGCGCGATATTGCGCAAAGCCCTAGCCTTGGTCGAGGTTTGCAGCCCTTTCCGCACATTATCTTGCAAATGCTCGATTTCTTGCTTGTTGTCGTTCGAAGGAGGTGTCTTGCCCAGATCCGGATTTAGTCGAAGGTAGTTTCTACCTTTCTCTTCGAATCCATGGCGCATGATGTCGAGCTTGAGTGCAGCCCAAGCTTTTTCTTCATCGACGTTGATCTCTTCTTTTCGTAATGACCATCGTCTGGACATCCTTGGTCTTGCAGGTCTGGCGGACGGCGTGTCCCTCTCGGGACTACTGCTGGATTGCTTTTGTAATCTTTGCAGAACTTCGAGTCTGTGCTGGCCAGTGCCTAGTGAGAGAAAGAGGTCTGGATCCTCAGCTTCAGGCCAGAGCAGACGCCTTTCCTTGTCTGCGAGTACAGCGGGATTGCCACCTTTCAATCCTCCATCAAGGTAGGTCTGTGTTTGACGTTCGAACGGCGGGAAGAACGCAGGATCCGCAATAGCTGCAGCCACAGATTCCCAGACTTTGAGATCTGGGTCCTGCTCATGTCGCATTTCTAGAGTCTCCGGACTAGGGTAGTTAGCCAGTAGGAAAGGCTCTTGCTCAGCTCCATGCGCTGATGTTACAGCCACTCTACTGCCCTGTGTAAAGTAGGTTGGCGATTTCAGTAGGCTGCTGTTTTCGCCAAATGTCGTCTGCAAGACATCATACAACGACTTTGACTTGTACCGTCTGCCACTACCCAACTTGGCACTGATGGATCGGACCAGTGGTGCTGCAGCTTTGATCTTCGGCCTGAAAGCACGATCGCAGATAGTCTTGAATTGGTCGATGCATGAGTTTACAGTCTGGCCACGCATCGACAAGGTCATCGCAATCAAGCCGCCAGTGCCACTGCCAACGATGAGGTCGAAGAAAGCCTGAGCTGGGATGTGGTCGCCTAGAGCATGTTCTATGCCACGCAGGATTTCCAGTTGGACGATTCCTCGGATTCCGCCACCATCCAGACAGAGAATGCGAGGGTTTGCGCCGACTGGCAGAGGCGTATATCTGGGTTCTGGTTTTCTCGTACTTTTGTTGCGGGATAAGCCACCATTGCTGCTGCGCGAATTGTCAGTGGGTTTGATACATTGGATAGCATAAGCGTACTGCCCGATGCAAATGCGACTTACCTAGTCTTTGAATCGGCACGAGAATGCCTGGTCGCGCCACCATCGCGCCCATCATGCGATGATTTCCCATTGCTGCTGCCGCCACTGCTGCTCAATTCTCGAGCACCCTTCATTGGGCTGTAGCTAATTGTCATGGCCGCCGTCGTACCCCAAGATCAAATTACCAGATAGCCGTCCACAGAGATGATGTCCAGAAAGTAGTCGCCAGATAAGGGCCTTCGAGTCCAAGGTCCAAGATCCAAGCACGTAAGGAGTAGGTTCCGAGGGTCCTTGGTCCCCTATGTACATACAACGGTATGAGACACCCAACGTCACCGCCAAAGTCAAGTATTCCTCATGTCGCACAAAAGGCTATATATATAAGCTCAACAACAGTTAAAACCGCGAAAAGTTAAAAACAAACAAGCAGCAGCAAAGCAGTGGAGGGGGAGGAGAGGAGAGGCGAGGATAAGGAATGATGGTGATGGTGATGATGATAGCCGCCGCCGCGCGCACCTGTCATGGTGTGCAGAGTTGAGCCGCAGCACAGATGCGCATCAGGCGAGGCTTGGGAATGGAATTACTACTGCAAGCTGCTCGCGCTGGACCCCGGCAGGATTCGCAGTATATTGCGATTGCGGGCAAAAGGGCAAAATCTCCAGAGAGTCCACCACCAACATTGGCAGGCTCCCCCGGCTCTGCGTATAGACACTGTTCCAAGACAAAACAAGGCCGGCGCAGCAGCTTAGCCTCGATTGTGATGTGTAGTGTTTGACTTGGCCTTAGTATAGTAGTACTTTGTTCGCCTGGAGCTTTGTTTCCTGGTGACTACCTTACTTGACCGTGGGCTGCGCAACGAGATGTTTCGGTACTACTGCCAGGCACAGGCTGACAGGCACACAGTTCGAGAGGTACCATCCGTAGCCGAGACCAACCCCTCTATTCTCGCGTAATATAGAGGCCCGCGGCACGGCAGCGCGAAAAGCAAGCGTTGCCGCAAGAAAGACCCTGATGCTAGCGTGCAGGTGTCTCGGCGTGTTGGCTCGAGAGAGAGAGAGAGAGAGAGAGGCTCAAAGGATAGCCCGTGACAGGCGCCCAGCCGCGAGTGACAGGAGGTATGATTAGTACTACCAGTCGTGGGCTCGAATTTTTGGAATGAGAGATACAGGGAACACCTCATTGCCAAACTCTTGCCGCGTGGAACAGGCGAATTGCCCTGATAGCAGCAACAGTGTTGGCGTGCTTGACTCGTAACGAGATTCCACCTCATGCTCTGCCGAGATTAGGTCCAGTTTTACATGGGGAAAGCAGGGAAGGCACAGACGAGCTACAGCATATTCGCCAAACCGCAGCACGTGCGGCTCCGGCGGAGGCCGTTGGTGGCTGTGGGACCGATCTGGGCAGAGTCCGATCGAGGGCTCTGCGTTGTTGCTGTTGCTTGTTGTCGTCGTTGCCGTCACGCCGTTGTATGTTGATCGTTGTTGTTGATCTCTGCATGTATCTTTGTATCTTGGTTACACGGCGGCGGGACACGCGGCTCTTCGATGCAAGATGCAGGCACCCGGCGGATCAGCTGAGGTTAAATTCATCTCGACTGGATGTTTCGAGGTTGCCCATTGTCGTTTTCCACCTATATCTAGGACTGCTACTGCCGTATACTTAGTCGCCATGTCTCGAGCTATTGTTGGACTCGTTCCAGAATCGACCTTGTCTCAGCACGCTCTCAAGAATAACGGTTGTCCTTCCTGGTGACAAATTCTTCCTGCGGTTCCATCACGACCACTATGCTGATAAACGCAGAGGCCAATCTTCTCTGAAAGTAAATCTTATGCTATGCTTGTGCTATATCACTGTCTGCTGACACCACCAGCCCCTCCTTCTCGATGTGAACTCTCCCGGACAGAACCACATCCGCCTTGCCGTTGTATCTGGATTCACCAAGCCGAGGATATGTCGGATATACACAGTATTGATGTGCACAAAGTAACCAGGAAGTGTGTAGCCTGTGCCATACGAGTAGTTGGTTGCCAAGTGCATAAGGTACGATGTCATTGCGCTTGCCTTGTAGCCCATACCGAACTGTTATATAAGATTCCAAACTCACAAAGCCAGTCTGCGCATACAGACGGCTAGCCTTGTAGCCAATATTCGTTACCAAGTCCACATAGGGCTGACCCAAAACGCCATGCAAGCCCACCATTCCCACCCAGGAGGGCTCAAAACTAGGAGAGTCATGACACATCAAAAGAGCACACATTCTCTGACTCAGCCCTCACCCAGTCGTGTTGATACCCCTCAAGCACTCAAGACCTCTAACACCCTGCTTCTCAAAGCCAAGGACCAGAGCTTCACACTTCCTCCTTAGCTCAGCGGCTTCCTTCTCTGCGCGCCACCTCACCCACTCCTCCACGCTCATCCCCTTTTCGACCTCAGTCAGACCGCCTGCAGCTTGAGCAAGTTGCAAGGCGAGTGAATCTGGAGTAGCCTGTGGCGAGGCAAGCAGCATGGCGTCTAGATCGACAGCTTCCCATGGTACTTTAGTTGTCATCGCCAGCTTCTGCTTCGAAGGCGAGATGAACCTGTTTGGCGATCGTAGGCGGTTGGGCGTTGCTGGTGCCAGGGCATAGCGAGCAGCTGTGGGTGAAAGGATGGGCTGTGATTTCTTGAAAGCCGAAGACGGCATGGCGGAGGAAGGAACGTTCTCCTTGTCGCTTTGAGCAGGGCTAGGAGTAGCATTTGAATAGCTTCTTGCCTCTGCGCTGGCATCTCGAACGACAGCGGGCGAAGAAGTGCCCTGGATTTGGTCGTCAATTTCGTCAGACTCAAGGACGCTGATCTGCTCAGTGCTGCGCTGAGAACGACGAGAAGCGCGACCAGAGCTGTGTATGGCGTCTGTCCTCGAAGGGGAGGACTCAAACTCTTGTGTCTTCTCTTGTTCAGCTTGGATGGCGGCTTCTGTGGCGATGCGTTCCTCTTCCAGAACATGCTCTTCCTCGAGGCGATCTTCTTCAGCGAGACGCTGTTCTTCAGCAAGGCGCTCCTCCTCAGTAAGGCGTTCCTCTTCTGCGAGACGCTCCTCTTCAGCAAGGCGTTCCTCCTCAGCGAGACGCTCTTCCTCAGCAGCAAGTTCTTCCTCAGCAATGCGTTCTTCTTCAGCAAGACGCTCTTCTTCGGCAAGACGTTGTTCCTCAGCAAGAGCATTAAGCTCGAGACGCTCTTCTTCGGCAAGGCGCTCTTCCTCCAAGCGCTCCTCCTCTGCAAGACGTTCTTCTTCGGCCAGACGTTCCTCTTCGGCCAAACGTTCTTCCTCGGCAAGACGCTCTTCTTCAGCAATTCGTGCCTTCTCCGCAATACGAGCCTCTTCGGCAAGACGATCTTCCTCTTCGAGACGGCGAAGCTCAATAGCCCTCTCCCTCTCGGCATGTGCAGCTTCAGCCATGAGCCTATCCTCAACCGCGCGCTGTTGTTCCGCCATGCGAGCCAACTCGGCTTCGATCTCGACCTCATCGCGGTCGAGATCCTCTTGCTCCATTTCTAGCTCTGGCTCTGGAGCGGCATTGGTCTTGGATGATCGTGTAGAAGACGCCTTGCGGCCTTTGGTGCCTTTCTTCACGGCGCCCTTCTTTCCCTTGGCGGGCTTCGATGCTTCCATGTCTGTAGAGAGTACCGAGTAAGATACGTCTTGCTGTTCTTGCAGGGGTGCTTCAAACCCGACTTCTTCGGCAGCGGCTGCAGCTTTTGATTTCGCACCCTTCTTGCCCTTTGTCGCTTTTGGAGGCGCCGGGAAATCGGCGGTTGCCAGCTCTGAGTCGTGTTCATGCTTCTGTACGCCTTCTGATGAACGTTTGACGCCACGCTTTGATTTAGCTTTCGTTTGCATCTGCGGTGTGGATTCTGCATCCGGAAGGTCCATAGACTGATCCAGTTCATCCTGTAGTTGGGCTTCGACCTCGCTCTCCCTAGGTTCGTACTCGGTCTGCAACTCTGGTGTCTCAGGCTGAGTTCGTTCAAGCGCATAAGCCTGAAACTCTGGCTCAGGTTCAGGCTCGGTCTTGATCTTGGGCTTTCGGCCTCTCTTCTTCGGCTGTGATTCTACTTGGCTGACGTCCAGGGTGGAAGAGTCTACTTGCTTGGGTTTCCGGCCCTTCTTTGCCGGCTTCTTCTGCTGCGAAGACGCCAGCTCTTCCACCTCGTGTGAGTTCATGGACACTCTGATCTCGTCCTCGGGCTCTTGTTGCGGCACGTTGTGGCTCAAGTCTGGATACTGAATTTGCATCTCATCCTCGTCCTCCACCAGAACCGTCTTTTTCTTGCCTTTGCCTGTCTTGCCCGCAGCCTTTCCCTTTGCGGATGTCTTCTTGCTTTTCGTGCCAGCCTGTGATGAGGTAGTGCCGGTTGTCATGATACTATCATCTGCTCCAGCAGCTTCATCCACAGAGCCCACGAAACTTGGTATTTCGGACTGCGCAAGCGAGACTGAACTCTGCCTGCTGATCTTGCTTGCTGTGCTTGTCCTCGCTTTGCTCTTAGCTCTGCCTTTCGCCTTCTTCGGCGCAACATCTCCAAATTGTTCCTGTAGTCTGAAGAATAGGCAATCTGGGCTTCGTCGTTTGTGCTCATCCATTGGGTCGTCCTTGGGCTCCCAGCCATCCAAGCTCAGATTGCAGTAAAAGCAGGTAGCTCCATCCTCTGTCTCCGGGCTCAAGTCGCATGTCCAACCAGCGTCCACCATTTTTGAGATTTTGCATCGCCAGCCTTTCTTTCCTTCATGTGCCCAGCCATCTCCAGCTTCGAAAGTCGCGCGTCGAGCATTCACCATCTCTTCCGACATGGGATCGCGCGTCTCTTCAGGTTCGCCATCTTGTCGCGAGCATGAGAGACACAGCGCCCATGCGCATCCATGTGAGTGTGCCAGATGTTCTTGTAGTGGGTTGTCTGAGGCTTCCCAGCCGTCCAGTTTTACTGCGCAAAGGAAGCATTGGACATTGTCATTGGAGTCTGGGCTGGGCTTGTAGAAGAAGCCGGCGCGTGCGAGCTTGCAGACCGTTAGTGTGTGAATGAACATATCACGGCATTTCAACGTACCTCTTCCGGCGATGGACTCTCATGTGGCCATTCTGCGGTTTGTTGTGCTTTCTTCTTTCCTTGCGACGAAGCGCGGCGCTTGCTGAGCTGGTGTGGTTGTTGGAAGGTGGCGACGCGTGATGCAAAAGACTGCATCTCTGTGGATATCCTGTCGGCCATGTTGGTTAGTATGGGGTTTATCTCGCCAGCGTGGCGGCGGTGTTGTTTGGTGGTGTCGTCTGTTACCCTCAAATTCGTGTTTTGTCGCAGGGTCGCGTTGGTAAACAAAGTCGGCTTGTCGCTTCCTGCCGAGAGCCGATCGGCGTTCTGCGGGCGGCTTCGGAGTTTGGCTGGCTGGCTGGCTGTTAGCTGCGTAAGGAACATTGAAAGGTACTTTCCTGTGTGGAGCTACAAGAAACACCTCAACCCTCACTGCTGATCCTCTGCCTGCCGTCGCTCTTTTATACCTCACTTTCGCGTTGCTCTCTGCTAACAATGGCATTAGTTGCTTAATAAATTGATATCATCCGTCTCTTCCACCATTTCATTCTCACTCGCCTGCCGCAATCATGGCCCGTCAGACGTTGGCAGTGGGTATCACAGCCAACCATCCATGCCACTCTACACCTGCTAACACAATGCGCAGAGGTCGCCGCTCCTCCACTCTCTGCTACGCGTGAACTCTCGTGCCATTGACATCACAGCTCGTCGTGCGCATCCTGCATTGCTCCAGCCAACATCAGCATATACCCGCACCTTCACTTCCACGCGATGGACTCTGGACGAGCAAAAAGACAAGAGCGATGCACAACCACCTTCAAAACCCGGTCACCCAAGCTTACCGCCAGGCTGGGAAGACGATGCAGAGTTGGCCAAGATCAGTCGCTTCTCAGATCTGCCGCATGAACACTTCGGCCACAACCAGCACATAAAGATCAATGAGGACTTCAAGGAAGATTTGCGCCAGATACTTTGGCAATTCCGGGCGCCCATTCGATACGCGTTCGCCTACGGTTCTGGAGTCTTTGGCCAGAGTAACACCACAGGCGGCGGTGCTGATGGCCTGAGCCCGCATCCCAATCCTTCCAAGGCGGTACAAGAATGGCAGAGCGGAGGCGCCAAAATCATTGACTTCATTTTCGGCGTTTCGCATACCCAGCACTGGCACTCTCTCAACTTGGCGCAGCACCCTGAACACTATTCCGGTCTGAAGTACTTACCTTACTCCAGCGCGGCGATCTCCAAGGTCCAGGACTCAATGGGTGCTGGAGTCTACTTTAACCCTTATATCACCGTCAATGGTACCATGATCAAATATGGTGTTGTGAACCTCGACACCCTCTCAGCTGATTTGAGCGAATGGAACACTCTCTATCTTGCTGGACGTCTGCAGAAGCCCGTCAAAATCCTCCGCGATGATCCACGCGTGCGTTTGGCCAACCAAGTCAATCTCATTTCCGCGCTACGTACTGCTCTTCTCATGCTGCCCGAAAACTTCACTGAACGCCAACTTTACGAGCGTATCGCTGGTCTGTCATACATGGGTGATCCTCGCATGAACTCTTACTTCTCTGGCGAGAACCCAGACAAGGTCTCTAACATCGTCGGAGCGCAACTCCCAGGCTTCCGTCAGCTTTATGTGCCTCTCATTACGAACCTTCCTAATCTCACATTCGTCGACCCGCGCACCCCTCACACTCTTGGCTGGGAGAAGGAAGACGCCATTCGCCACACCGGCTCCTCGCCAGCATTGCACGATGTGCTGGGTGGTGAGAACGGTTTGAACCTTCAACAAGACATGGATCCCCAGAAGCGCGGCAACATGGTCCGCCGTCTACCCAAAGCCTTCCGCACCAAGCTCTACTGGCAGTACAAGAAGCAGTTCGGCATCCCTGGCTCCGCTTTCGATAGTGTCCTGGAAGCAGCAGCGGATGAAGACTCGCAAGCTGCTTTCAAGAAGCGTGAAGGTGGTGACTTTGAGCGTCGCATCGCAGCCCAAGAGAACCTGAGCAAGGTCATGGTCAAGACTGTCACGCAGACTGTGGCGTGGCCAAGCACCTCGCAAACCATCAAGAGCTTCTTCACCGCCGGTATTACACGTGCGTGGAGATACTACAGCGACAAGAGGCGCAAGAGCAAGGAGAAGGCCAAGAAGGACGCGCTCAAGAAGTCGGAAAGCGCCGAGAAGAAGGAGTGAGTGATGTCTCAGTGTCATTGGAAAAGGAGAGAAAGAAGAAGCAGACTTGCTCGACCGAAGGCATTTGGTCTGGAGCACAATGGGCGTTTGTTGGGTACTGGCATAATCCCCACCGTAGGCGCGTGGGAAATAACCATCTTCGTGAGTGCTAACAGGAGATCCATCATGACCGGCCGGATGCGAAGTCGTATCACGGACCCAATTGTACAAAAAGAAAATAGTGCCCGATGGATGGAAGCACAAACCAAGACTCAGCCGAGAGCAAAAGGCAGTGTCTGTAGCATAGCATCAAGAAAACATTCAAAAGCAATGTGTCATACGGATCATGTGCTCGGTTTGTCACATGTTTGCGTATCTCATGTATACCTTGATGCGCCGACTTCTGTGTGGGCTCGATGACGGTGTCAATAGCCACGCGCTTTGCGGCAAGAGCATAAGGCAATGCTCTCATGACCTGATCGCACATGAATGAGCTCTTACCGCCACATCACGATTCACCCATCAGACCCTAGAACATCACGACACACTTGAGCATTTTGGTCAGCAGGACATATGTATAATGATCTCAACAGTATCTACAAGTCTATCCACAATTATAGAGCCCTACCTCCGAATCACCTTGCCGCAATCCCTGCCTCAAGCAACCCAATCAACTCATCCAACCTCTCAACAACAACATGCGTCCTCTCATCGACTTCCAACTCCTCTTTCCCGGGACTTTTCACTAGAACAGTCAGAGCCCCCGCGTCGTAGCCCGCGATGATGTCGTCGATGCTATCGCCGACCATGATCAAGGGGATCTGCTTCCCAGACTCAGCATTAGGACTGGCTTCGCTTGTGTCGACGCCCCATGCTTTGGCGATATGCAGGATGCCTGCTGGTGAGGGCTTAGGGGGGCGAAACTCGCGGGTGACGATGGGGTGGAAGGCGGAGATGTGGGAGGGGAGGTGTGTGCTTAGGAGGTGGGTTACGGGCGTGCTGTTGTAGTTGTCATTAGTCAGTGGAGTTATTACATGTATGAAGAGATTCGCCACTTTGAAATCTCAAGCTGCCCTTGACGGTTTCCAATCAACGACAAGACCAACTTACTCGAAATTCCTCGTACAGATGCCCTTCTTCACGCCATTCTTATCCAGAAACTCCATCAGAGTGACAAGACCGGCTTGCGGGACTTGCAGTTCCATGGCTTTACGCTCGATGGCTTGGATTTTGGCGTGGGCGGCTTCTTGCTCCGAGGCGGGCAGGGAGTAGATGTGGTCGAGGATGTCGGTGCCTTTGTCGATGGCGAGGGCGGCGCGCATTTCGCCGAACATGTAGTTTTGAGGCTCGCCTGGCGATTGTTGTTAGATTTTTGGCTCGGTTCGGTTTAAGCTGGGTGACTCTGGACATATGGGTGTGTTGAACGCTGGAATAAGGATGGAGAGGGCTCTTCGTTACGCCAGCGTAGTTGCTAAAATTGTACTTGTTGGGATGGAACAGATATGAAGTCACGTACAAAGCGTCCCATCCATATCAAACACCACACCCTTCAGCGCAGGCGCATCAGCCGTGCCAGCTTGGCCGAGAGGTGCAAAGCGACGTTTTGTAGACACCATCCTGGTAGCAGTACTAAATCGAGATTGAATTGGAATAATAGAACGCTTCAAACAGAGACTGCTGGAGATCCTCGAGTGTAATGTTTGTATGTACATTTAGGAACGAGTTATGTCTGTTTACGATGGCTGCGATGAAGTTCACGACGATGTTGTCAATGACTCTCTCTGGTATCCACATCAGCGGACGACTGGAGTTGGCATAAGTTTGCGTATCTTGTTCTGTCAAAAAAAAACATGAAACATGAATGTCGCGTGTTCATGGCAAACGCACTACCACAGAAACATATACCAAGGCAAGAATAGATCCGTGGAAAGGCTAGACAGACAGTACAATCGTTCCGAACCCCCCTCAAAGATATCCGTCACTTTGAGAGCGGAAACGAAGCAGTATCTAAACATGTTGACAGTAGAGGCATTTGCAGGACAATTTAGAGTTCAAGCCTCGCGTAGTAGCTTCAGCACCGCGCCGCTCAATCACATGTTTTCTTAGTCACGGATCGGTAATTGCGCTCCTTTCCTATGCATCGACTTTAGGGCGTGGTTCCTGCACTACTTTAGCAATACTGTAGTCTTTAGGGGTGACGTTGGGGAGCGGAAATTTACGAAAGGAATATGCCTCATCTCGTCATGCACCGTTGACTTGAGAAGGCGTTAGAAAAAAGGCGTTGGCTTGAGAACATTCTAAGTTTGTGCGGGAAGCTGGCGTCAAATGAAGTACATGCGGGTTCATAAATGTTATACAGTGGTTTTGAGTGAAGGTTTGATTGTCTCTGTGAATTTATGGGACCTACGATCAACTCGTACTGCAATCGTGCATGTAGAGCATCGTCTTACTTGATCTCATCTCTCCTTTTACGCCCACTCGCCCAACATCGCTACCTGGTGAGCTGGCATACCACCAGCATTCTCCTGTCCAGCACTGGCTGCCTCAATGCGTGGAACCACAACCTCAGCCCGGCCAGCGATGTACCTCGAAGCGTTCTTCCCGCTCCACGTGTCGAAAGTGATGCAGTCCTCAACGAAGTCCGGCAAAGCTGGACAGTCGTCTCCCCAATGGGTCGTGCGACCGCAGTTGTAGCAGGCCATGGCCATTTCATCCTCGGAGATGACCTTGACGTTGACGCGCGAAGGTTTGAAAGTCTGCCAGATGCCCGAGCACTCTTCTTCGGCGTGTCCGCGCTCGCCGCAGACGTCGCACTCGTCGCCTATGCCGCCTGCCATCTTGGAGGGTCGTGAGCATGTGGCAGAACGATGACCGCGCTGGCGGCAGCGGCTGCATTTCTGGTGCGACGGGCAGGCGCGGGAATAGTGTGACTTGGAACGACAGTGCGAGCAGGTGTTGGCGGGGCAGTAGTCTTCCATGTGACCCCTGTCGCCACAGGAGAGGCATCGTACCAGATCGTCAGGATTGGTGAGGTTAGCATACAGGGCTTGGTCCCGGAGTTCTTCCTCGGAGAGATCGCGTAGGCGGACGTTATTGTGGGCGTCGTGTGATTGATTGGCGTTGTTTTGATCTGCCGTTTCCTCTTCATCGTCGTCGCCGTCGTCGTCGTCAAGTTCAATGACTTCTGGTTGGTTGGTCGGCCTGTCTTCTTCGGGTATCAAGCTTTCGTCGAGGTAGTTCTTCAGGATACGACATGCTTTGATGTGATTTTTGTGAGTCTTGAGTTGGTCGAAAACGACCTCTGCGCACGACTTCCAAGGCTCCTCATCGCACTTTGCAAGCAATTGAGCGCCGAGTTCGCGTTCTCCAGCGCCGATTTTCTTTGCCAATTTCTTGATCGCCGAGTCGATGTCTAGAGGCTCGTTGAAAGCACGTGTGTCTTGCACGAGCTTCTTCAGATCAGCATAGCTGTATTCACCAAGGTGCTTTCGGTAACCGTGATTGAAGTCCTGCAAGCAGTCGCTCGCCTGTTTGCAGTGGGGTTTGTTGGGTTGTGAATACTCGGCCAGAACAGCGTCGACTGACTCGAAGTCGTCGCGCTTCTCCAACTGCTCACGAACCAACCTCTGAAGCGCATCAGGGTAGACGGCATCCAGGTCGATCCCGACACGGCTTGTTGCAGCACTAGGATCAGGGGCGCGCGAAGGATGCGCATCACGGTTGCGAGAGCGGGAAGTTGTGTTTTGAGGGGTCTTGGTGTTGTTGAAGTCTTTGCTGGGGATGTCGGCGTGAGTGCTGCTGTTGATGCTGATGCTGCTCACCTCGCCACTCTCGCGGTCTTCGCTGACTGTTTCGCTGTTATCGTCGCTGTCCAAAGCGACAAAGTTCGCGTTGGTGTCAATCTTGCGGCGCTTCTCAGCCTCACGGGCGGAGTGAAGCACGTCTGGGTTTTGGCGCCTTTTGCGTCCAAGGGACGCGACGCGCGAATCCTCTGTATCAGACATGCTGCACTACTGAGTGAGGGTGGAGTAGCAGGCGATAAGAACCCTGGTGGAAGGGGTGCTCGAGACCGGCCCTACCGTGTGCTAATGATACGACAAATGGTAAAGTGTCGCGTGCGCTATGCAGTGCAGTGGTGAAGTGCGTTTGTGAAGTCGACTAATGCAGTATGCGAATCAACTCATCTCCGGGCAGCGCAGCCACTGAGGCTGGCGGGTTCGACTAAACAGGCTTGGCGATCCTCCCAGACTTCTGCCGTAGAGTGAGACTACCGAGCGAGGCCGCAGAGAGGGAGAGACTCTCGAGCGCTGACTTGGTGAGGCTCGGAGTGTGGCGGCGGGCGTGTGATGTAAGATGGGGTGAGAAAAAGATGGCCTCGGGCGGCGGCAGGCGACGGGTGACGGGGTCTAGAGTGAATGGAATTAGTTATCTAACTTATCTTGTCGGCATGATCGCACCACGGGAAGTAGCTCCGTGAAGTCAGTTGGGTGAGAGGGCAGGCAATTGGCTGCAGAGTCTTCCCTGCGCGTGGTGAAGAGTTCGAGGTCAACATGGTCCCTGCTGGCAAGCCACGCCTCACGGGCCTTATCGCGGGCTTCTAGTGCGACCTAAGAGCGCCCGCCCGTCGCATCGTCTTTCCTAGCCCACTCAAGCCCGTCCAGAGCTCACCCATAGCCCTATGTGCGCCGAGTGCTGTGAGTGGCATAGACTTCTGCATCTTGTCTCTCGCGTGCTGAGGGCAGCCACTGATAAACCTACTCCTCCTCCACCTCTCTCTCTTTTTGGGTGCTTCTTCCTGCTTTACTGCTACCACCACCAACCAGCAATCTCCCCCCACCAAACAATCTATTTGCTCTCTCTACCTCTGCGCAGCTTCCACTCCCCGTGGCTAGTGACAGTGTCCCTTCCTCTAACCTCCTCCGCCCGTCAGCCTCGAGTCTGTCCTTGCGGCCCAAAAGCAGCTAGCTGTTTGATCCAGAGCGACCATCTTCCTCCTCAGCGCCCACACGCAGTCTCCCATAGCACCCACTGCCTCCCGGCTCATCCTCCATTTTTGCCCAAGCGCCCAATATCGCCTCTGACCGTTGCAACGCCCCGGATCTGCCATACCACTCACCCGGAAACGCCCTTGCAGCACTCACAAACCCAATCCTATCCGCCGGACCTCCATCGCAGCTCTTCCGGACCTACCATCGCGCCATTCTTTGGCCTCTCTAGGACGGATCTGTCCTGTTGCAACTCACTGGCCTAATAGGAATCCATACTATAGCATATCGTCATGTCTTACGACAGGCGCACCTCCAAGAAGCATGAGGAGCTCGGCTTCGGCGAGGACCTCGCAAACTCACCTTCACCTAGGCCCAACTCAGCGGAGGACCACCTCGCAGAACTCGGCTACGAGTCCGAACTAACACGCTCGCGTTCAACATGGCAGGTTGCCTTCATGTCCTGCGTCCTGGCTTCGGTCCCTTACGGTCTGGCCACTACCTTTGTCTACCCTCTTTACGGCGGCGGTCCTACCAACATCATCTGGGGATGGGTGGCCGTGTGCGCCATCATGGTTGCAGTTGCCGCATCCCTTGGTGAGATTACTTCCGTCTTCCCTACTGCTGGTGGTGTCTACTACCAGACCTTCATGGTCTCCCCTCCCAAGTACCGCCGCGTACTCGCCTGGATCTGTGGCTGGGCCTACCTCCTTGGAAACATCACCATCACCTTGTCCGTGAACTTCGGTACTACCCTTTTCGCCATTGGTTGTCTTAACATCTTCCGTACTACCGATGCCGATGGTGCGGAGACTGGTATTTTCAATGCCACCGACTATCAGATCTACCTCATTTTCCTTGGCATCACCATCCTGGTCAACCTGATCTCTTGTCTTGGTAACAGGTGGCTGCCGTTGCTCGACGTATGTATCACTGTACGGCGCGTGATTAGATCTATGTCAGCTAACATTTGCAGACCGCGACCATGTACCTCACTTTCATTGGCGTCATCGCTCTGATCGCCACCATTCTTGCCATAGCCAAGGAAGGCCGCCGCAGCGCCAGTTACGTCTTCACCGCGTTCGAGCCGAACTCTGGCTGGACTCCTGGCTGGTCTTGGGTCGTTGGTGTCCTCCACGCGGCTTACGCCAACTCTGCCACTGGCATGGTCATCTCGATGTCTGAGGAAGTTGAGCGCCCTCACACCCAGGTTCCCAAGGCCATGGTTGGCGCTACCGTCATGAACTTCATCATCGGCTTCGTCTTCCTCGTGCCGTTGACCTTTGTTCTCCCCGACATCAGCGCCTTCCTTAACGACCCTTACGCACAGCCCGTGCCCGTCATTCTCCGCTCAGCAGTCGGCAGCGAAGCTGGTGCCTTCATCCTTTCATGCCCGCTCATGATTCTGGGCATCTTCTGCGGTACTGCTTGCACCACCGCAACCTCCCGCAGTGTCTGGGCTTTCGCTCGTGACGGTGCATTGCCTGCCTCCAACTGGCTCAAGAAGGTTCACCTTGGCCTTGGTGTGCCGCTCAACGGCATGATTGGCAGCTTCATCTTTCAGGTCCTCCTCGCTCTGATCTACTTCGGTTCGCACGCCGCCTTCAACGCCTTCAACGGTGTCGGTGTCATCTTCCTGAACTTGAGCTACGTCATGCCCATTGGCATCTCCCTCTTCCGCGGCCGCAAGGACCTCGTTGGCTCTCCCTTCAACCTTGGCACTGTCGGCGGTATCGCCGCCAACATCATCTCTGTTGGTAAGTCCTGTTCTTCACCCACATTAGACCATCATTATCACAATTGCTAACATCTCATCTCCTCTCAGCTTGGATTTGCCTCGCCATCCCGCTCTTCTCCATGCCTTCTGCGCTCCCCGTCACTCTCAACGGCATGAACTACGCCTCCGTCGTCTTCGTCGCCGGTATCACTTTCGCTGGAGTGTGGTACGCTGTTCGTGGCCGCAAGACTTACCAGGGCCCGCCTACCCCTGTTCCCGAAGAGCTGAGGAGGAACAGCGCGGCTGGAAGGCCTGTTTCTGCATTCTAAGCGCATAGCTCTCGCTGGGCGTGCAGGGGATTATGTATATTTTTACATGTCTTGTATGTACTGCATATCACATGTCAAAATTGTTCCAACTTCAAACCGTGCTCCAATGATTTCGACTAGAGTAAATCTCGCTCACAGATCTTTAGTGCTGTAATTGTGACCTCAAAAGTCGTTCATCTCACTAGGACACATTCCCAGCCTCTCAAACAACCAACACGAACGACAGGCCTGCCAGCAATGCAAACAAACCCGCCCACACGTAGTACGATACCGAGGACAGCCTCGCAATCTGCACACCCAGCCAACCCAGATGCACAAGCAACCCAAGTCGCTGCTCCAACTTCTTCCGCTCCACCAGCTCAACAAGTTCCTCGAACTGCGGCCTGAAAAGCCTAGCATCAGCGCACGAGCAATCCGCGAAACATCCTCCCGACGTACAACACTTCTCCGCCAGCAGATCTCTAAATATCCGCGTCGAGACGACATCTGAGTCCACATCGTTGCGACCCTCATCCAAACCTAAATTTGGTTCTGTATCTGCGCCAGCGACCACCGCTTCGCCAAGACTCGGATCCGCGCCGTGCTGCAGCATGCACCGCGCAACATCTAACGCGGCGCCCAAGACGTCCATAGCGAAGCTTGAGCGCTGGTAAGACGTGTCGTCGCGCAGGTAGTTTCTAAACAGCCGCAGGAGTTCGCCCCAGGGGGTGCGACCTTCGTACTTCTCGTTGGGGTCGGCGCCGTGGTGGAGGAGGAGCTCTTGGGGGTGGATTCTTTGGGCTGTTGGGGATGTCTGTTTTACCTCGTCGTCGGAGGAGGCTTGGGAGGGTGATAAGCGCGCGGCGAGGCTGTTCCAGGAGACTGCGTAGAATAGCAAGGGGCAACCATTGTCGGTGGCGGGGATGGTGTTGTGGTTGAGTGCGATTTGGTGCTGGAGGTAGGAGGCGAAGCCTTTGTAGGTTGCGTATTCGAGGAAGCTGGCGCGGAGTTTTAGGACGGGACGACCGCTGCCTGTGGCAGGTAGGGTGCGCGACCAGGTTAGGGAAGCGAGGTCAGGGAAGGGGTAGCCATGCCATTGTTTCTCGATGAGAGATTGCAAGCAGGTCATGGATTGTAGGGATACGGCGACTGAGGTGTATCTGTCTATTTCTGTGGAGCGCACGGCATCGGAGAGTAAGTCTAGCATGGTATTGCCGACGCCGCTGCGGTCTTTGCGGTGGTCGTGCAGAGCGACCACTAGATGAGCCATCAAACCGATGGATACTGCGAGGCCGGGTCCGAAGTCGCTGCCGGCTTGCTCTTTCAGAATGGTGCGGACATTCGGGTCTGCGAGAAATTCGTACATGGACGAGTGGATGAGGCTGACAGAGACATCAGACGCCAGCTTTGAGTCGGAGACCGAACAAAGTCCACGCGAGCGAACCGGCAACTGCGTGATTAGATCCATTGTCATTTGCGAAGAAGTGTTTCTATCATATATGTCCGGCTGCATGTGATCTGATCCCGTCTGCACCTGCTGCCCGACGGCGTGGACAGTACCATGATTAGCAAACTCGAACTCCTTGCTATAGCTGCAGATCAGCAAGTGTCGAACTATCTGCTTCTGATGCGAAGTCGGTATCCTCTCCAGCAGGATCTGTCTGAACAGCGTGTGCAGGTCGCGATCCAGCCGGTTGAGACTTCCGTCCAGCTCATGGTAGGGCTCAGCATGATCGATACCAACGACGAGATCGGTCACGACGAGAACAACCCAGAGGAAGACGCCTTCGGCTTTTTGCACAACCTGATCAACCAAGTGCTCGATCTGATCTTCTGTGAGCGGCCGCGAGGTACTCGTAGCACTTCGTGTGAGTTCCGCTGTGACGTACGCTTCGATGTCGCCCTGCGTGAGGTCTTGCAGGTGTAATGTCAGACAGCCGTTAAATCGCCCTGCGAAAGGAGCTTCGGGGCGACTGGCGGCTATGATTTTCACGCCGGGCAGGTTGGTGAGGTCGAGGATGTCGCGCGCGAGCTCGGTCTGTAGTTTGGAGTTCGCTTCTGCGTATTCGTCCAGGCCGTCGATGAAGAAACAGTACTTTCGAGTCAGAGTCGCGTGCTCCAGGACTCGTAGTAAGGCGTTTCGGAGGACTGCTACTGTGGGCTCGTGGCCAGCATCGTGGAGGCGCCAGTGAGGAAATGCGACTCGGGCCAGGCCCTTGTCGCTCCGGATAAGATGTGCGAGAAGTGTTCTGTACAGCCCTTGCAGCGACTTCTGGAGCTCAGACGTGCCCTTCTTCGTGAAGAAAAACGCTGCGCGGTACAGCGGCTTGCCTCTCGCCCAGGTACGAAGATAGTCGTCGAGCAGCGGGCTTCGCCATACGTACTTCATTAGAGTAGACTTGCCCGAGCCGAGTTTACCTTGGATCCAGAAGAGTCCATCGCGGTCACGGAGGAATTTCGCGAGATTTGGGCCGCGAGCGGGCGCGTTTTTGGGATCTCTGCGAGGTTGCAAGGCCCATTTGAAGGTCGCTTTGTGGGCTGTCTCGATGTCGCATTCGCGATCGTTCATCTGGGCGTAGCCTAGCCAGTCTTGGAGTCGTTGAATTCTGAGGTCTTCGTTCAGGTCATCGGGTAGGCCTGATAACAAATAGATGGTCAGCTTATGGTCTTGTGCAGCCTCTCAAGATATGCGTCCGTCCACGATGGAGACCTTGGTACAGGTTCTGGCCGGCAGCAGAGCAGACGAGAACGATTGGCATTCATTTGCAACGTTTTCTTGGAGTAGCAGGTATCGAGATAGCAAATGGCAGGAACACATACCATCGAGTCGGCTCTGCGGCCGTACTAATCAAACATAGCTAAAGTGGCTACATGCAATCTCGTCTCATGCATGCCCTCTTCGCAAGCAGCACTTTGGCTATCTCCCTTCAACCGCCACTTCGTTGCGTTGTTTGCCTTCCCGGTCGACTAATGGATTGACGTACCTCCAATATGGAATGTACCATTATCGCCCGTGAACATATGTCCCGACCCACTATACGCGTACGACTTCTTGTCACGACCGATGTTGTCGCCGTTCACGTTGTTCTGAACTTGACCTTGCCGCGGGAGCAGCTCATCGACGGTAGCTTTGATTTCTTCGAGCAACGCAGCATTGGTCAGAATTTGGCGGTCGAGCAATACCTCGAGGTATCCTTGGATCCCTTTTAAAAGCTGCTCGGCCGATTTACCCTTCCCACTAAGAATGGTCGTGGCGGCTTTGACGAACCGTCGGGCTCGGCTCGCCCCCTCTTCGGGGTACGCGTTTGAGAAAAGGTCTTGCAGCTCTTGACATGCCTCGTGACAGCGCTGTACATCTTTGCCCACTGAGATCCAAGCTTCCTCCTCGAGTTGATTTCTGTTGAATTGAGCTTCAGCGCCTCTGAGGAGTTCTCTCAAGGAAGGAAGCGTTTCGGAGACTTTTCTTAGCTTCTCTGGAATGCCGGATTTGTCTCTCACAGCGTCGTAAATCTGGATCGATGTGTCGATGATGGTAATTGTGCCGGTTATGAGGCCATAGACTCCCAGTGCCGTTTCTATTCCGGACATGTTCTTAGACTGTGAGGCGGTCTTGCGTTGTTTGTCTGGTCTGTCGCGTTTTGGTACCGGAGTTGTTGAGAAACACAAGGCTTTCTACCCAAAGATCGACGTCGGAGAGCAAGTAAACGTGATCAACGATCAGTTTTCTTTGCGAGGATGTGATGAGGGAGCAAGACTATCACAAAATAAAGATTCTGATGGATGCAAGAGGGAGGGGTTAGACGCCAAATCTCGCTTGATCGAACGTAGCCGCCGGGTGCCTGCAGAGACGAGGCACAGCAGCTCAGCCCTGCGACGACAAGGCGCTAGTGTCGCAAGGTAGAAACATTGTACTGTGCCTTGAAAGTTCGGTGTGCTACGTGGCAGTATGGTGCATACTAGTTAGCTCGTGCGGCAGCAGACGAGATGGACGATTTGATCTTGCGTGGCTGATAAGTGTGAGTAAGTGACGCCGTGAACAAGCTGGGCCAACAACCATCGCGTTTGGAGTAACGCAGCTCCGAGACACTGTACTTGCAGTGAAATCACGCACGCGCAGCGCAATACACACGGAAAGAAAAACAAAAGACATGAACAACTGCCGAACGAATTGGCGTTTCTTCCATGACTGTCAAACATGAATGTGCAAGACTTCCGGTCTCTCGCACTCTCCCTTCCGGAATCTCAAGGAGGGTTCTTCTCCTTCCGATGATGTTGAGCGGCTCGATTTACCGAGAGTGAAGGTCCTCTTCGCGCGACCGCTGCTATCTTCGTAGGCGCTATCCTAGTCGAAGTCCAATCATAACGACCCCGTGGCCCATCCACAGTCGGTCAGTCTCGACGTTGCACTGCACTTGCGAGCGCGTTCTCGATATCTTCAAGCAAGCGAACCTCCATGACGATTTTGAGGGTTCCCAACCCTTTCATGCTTCCATATATAGTGTTCAACAGCTCCGCCGCCCTCTTGCCCTTCCGCGCTAAGAGCCTGTCGGGGCGATCAGAAACAGGACCGCCCTCCCCAAGCCTTATGTAAGCGCCTTCGAGGACCTTCTCCAACTCTCTGCAAGCGTCATGGCATTCCAAGATGTCGTTTTCAGCCGCGAGCGGAACGGCTTCGTCGAGCTTGAACTTGGCAGACCACTGTTTTTGGATGTCTTGGAAAAGGCCGAGGATAGCAGGGAGACTGTCGGAGACGGCTTTGATCTCGGGCGTGTTTCTTATCTTTTTGCTGTCTGTGATGGCGGAGTGGGCTTCGATCAATGTTTCGATGAATTGCGTGGCGTCGGCGACCATGCTCATGACTTCGTCTGCGGCCGTGAGGTGAGCGTTTTGGGGAGCTCGAGGCATTGCTTGTGGTTGTGGAAGGTATGTAGTTTCGTCTTGTGATGCTTCGGAGAGATGATTTGCGGTGAGTTGCGTTCGGCCGGTGTATTGATATGCAGATGGTGGGAATGGTTTTGGATGTGTCCGTGGAGGACGAGTGTTGTGTAGAACGGATTCTCCAGTCGTCAGGCAGGTGCTGAGATGCGCGTGAAAGAGGAAGTGCACCTGTGGACTGTCGTAATTTCCTAGTACCCGAATTCACGTTGAATCTCCCTGCTGAAGATGACTAGATTTGGTGAAGAATTGTATGATATAAACCGATTCCTGCATCTTGCTGGTGTCCACAATGGCTTGCGAAGTCTCAATCACAGCGACCAAAGAACAAATCACGAATCAGCCTGTTGGTGCAGGAACAGCTCACACTGGGTTACATGGCAGCTGGATGAGGTTTAGATACACAATATGCGTTGTATTATGTTCAGATGAGTTGATGAGGTTGACGCAGTCGCATCGCATCGCCGATGTCATTTGTGCAAGGCGATCTCGCGTATTGATCTTATTCTGGTAGAGGGTCATGTTTGAAGAACACACTCATGACTGAGCGAGTCAGACCGTGCCGCTGTGAGCCAGGATACGAGTGAAGCCAGCTGGAACCAGGGCGAAGCCAGATCTTGTCGCATGCCATTTCAAGCAGACAAGTGAGTCTGAACATCTTTTTCAGCACATCCTCTGACTCCATCGCCGTTTGCTTGGGATAGTATCGTGTCCGGCAAGTCGCACAAGCACCGACCAAAATCACCTGTACTGCATCCTCTGACCACCCCTCTTCTCAAGCTTCGCCTGTCTCTTGCTCTGACCAGCCGGTCCACTGGCAGCACCCTCGCTCTCGGCGGCACCACCACCCATACCAGCCAAACCTTTCCTCGCGCCCGTGAAAGTCGTAAAGGCCAAGTATCCTGAGTATGCCGGGACCATGACCCAAGCATACCACGCCTTGTTACCAACCAATGCAGCGAGAACCACGCAGAACCAGGTCCAGTAGGTGATGTCCCACATCCATTCCGTCAAGCCCTTGGCTTCCAGGTCCTCGCCAGAGCGCTTCAGGTCGCCATTGGCGTGAGTCGGACGGCCGATGCGTTCAAACCAGAACTCGATAACCAGAGCCGGGAGGTTAAGGATGAACCAGGCGAAGAGGCTGCGGGAGGAGAAGAGGAAGTG
This sequence comes from Epicoccum sp. F181, assembly GCA_037042865.1. Classification (NCBI taxonomy): domain Eukaryota; kingdom Fungi; phylum Ascomycota; class Dothideomycetes; order Pleosporales; family Didymellaceae; genus Epicoccum; species Epicoccum sp. F181. The sequence goes on along the minus strand of JAJSLS010000024.1, from coordinate 227,138 downwards.
CACGATGAAGAAGAGCAGGTTGATGCCGAGAGAGATCATGTGCATGCGATTGAGGATGGCTGTGTTGCGAGCTGCCAGCGTCTTGAGAGCTTTCTGGTGGGCATTGTTAGGAGGTGTTTCATGTTGACACAGAAGGCAGTCCTCACCTGAGCCATGATGGCGTTCCTCCACCGAGTCGGGACTTGGAGTGTGAAGATGTGATATCAACTAGTCTCTCATCACATGCAATGCAGCCACACGGAACGAGTCTCGCTGGCTTAATGTAATGTATTGTGATATAGCCTTGAGCATCCCCGCATTTTGGACAGGCGGCACGTGCACGATTTGCTGCAAGCGCCTGCCATAACAGAGCAGCACAACATTGCACCTGCCCACAGCAACCACACACCCTGCCGCTTTTTCTACACCGCGCACTAATTGTAATATTGTTTCTGAACGCCGCTACAGCTCTTCATTCGGGAACGGCTGACGAGTCACGACTGCTTACGAGATGAGATGATCCCCGGGGAACAACACACGCCTTGCCTCACGCTGCATTGACAACACAACAAACCCGCTTGCCTCTGCGCTCTTGCCGCCGCCTTCGTCTTGCTCGTGATCGCTCTGTCAGCAGCCAATGTTGGCCGATCTGGAAGCACGTGAATCTCTTTGCCCTCACCGTCACTCCTTTTCGCCTTCAAAACAATCACAACAACATTTTCCTGCGATCGCACCCTAGCAACGACCACCATTCACGCACTCTCCGGCATGTCGCCTGCTACCGGCGTCGCCGCCTCGCAATTGCGACAACTGATCTTCTACCACATCGACAACGAGCTACTCGACAATGCTGCCTTTCTCGCCGGTCGCCTCTACGCTCAAGAGCCGAGGAATCCAGACAGCTCACATCTGCTCGCGCTGACGAGTTTGCGACAACGAAAGCCCAAATCCGCATACGACGCGGCGCATAGATATGGATCAGGCGGCAGACATCTTGGGTGCGCATACATCTTCGCGCAAGCTTGCTTGGAGCTCGGAAAGAATCTGGAAGGCACGACCGCGCTGGAGAAAGCAAAGACTTTATGGCAGGGCAGGAGTAATTGGAACAAGCATTCGGAGACTTCAAGGCGGCATATACCGGATGCGGCGGCTGTGCAGACGCTTCTTGCGAGATTATGGCGCGCGCACGGCGATTCGAAAAGAGCTGGGGAGTGCTACGTCGAGGCGCACAAAGCGAATCCATTTATTTGGGAGAGTTTCGAGGGACTTTGCAAAATTGGTGCGGATATTGACGTGGAAAAGATGTTCAGGCCCACACCGGAGATGATAGCAGCAACGAAGAGCTCGAGTGCTGCCGATGTCTACGCAGACCAACCACGGCAAACATCAAATGCGCTTGCGCAACATAATTTCAATCATGCGAATGTCTTAACGCCATCCGGAGATCCATTCAATGTGAGGCCAGCAGGCGATCAGGGTGCGCCCATTTTCGCACTACCCAAGGCTAGAAGCAGGACGGCACTGAACGCGCTGAAAGCTCCATTATCCGAATGGGACACGCCAACCGCAAACAGCAATGGGACGTCCTTTGAAGATGATGCAGCAATGGGAGGATATGCTGGTGAGGAAGCTGCTGGTTTGCAGGAGCAGCCGCCACTGGCACCATCGAGGAGAGCCCGCCCTGGGCAACAAGTGGAAGCTTCACGGCACCCAGCCCTACGTGGACAGCCATCAACATCTTCAGATCCTCAGGACGGTGCAACTACAGAAGCTGGTACTAGGAAGACTAGTGGCGGGCATAAGCGCACCATCTCTGGCCATGCTTCTCAGTCCAGCACTGCTGCGCCTGACTCGGCCGCGCCTCGTAGGAGTAACCGCTTGTTCGGTCAGGCGCCGACAACTCGAAGCACGCGCACGACCACAGAGACTGTGCCAACAGTGACCACAAGGAGCGAGCGAGAGGCAAGACCTGCGCGAACTGCTACTGGCGCAAGGGGAAGGACCACAGGCACAGTTGGCAGGGTTGTGAGCGGAAATCGCAAGATCATGCCACCTGACCCAGCAGATAAGGAGAAAGAAAAGGCTCAAGAGAGAGAAAGACTTCGAAGAGCACCCAGTCGAAACGGTGACAAGCCTTCTGTCACGTCCGCACCAACAAACGTCACTACGCAAAAAGTTCCGACAGCACCACCTGCAAACGTGTTAGCGGAACAGGAAGCAATTCTGAGCCTTCTGAAGAGCTTCAAACAACTAGCCATCGGAAGTTATGCGGCGTCACGCTATGATCTTCCCACCGCCACCGAAGCATTCAAATCATTACCAAGCACGCAGCACGACACGCCATGGGTGATCGCACAGCTCGCCAAAGCATACTATGAAGCTTCAGATTACCGGCAATCAGAGAACTACTTCATCAAATTATTGAAGCTCCAGCCTACACGTGTAGAAGACATGGAAGTCTATTCTACCGTGCTTTGGCATCTCAAGAAAGAAGCACCCCTCGCATTCCTCTGTCACTCTCTCCGCGAGCAGGCCTTCGACTCGCCTGAAACATGGTGTGCCATTGGAAACTCCTTCTCCCTGGCCCGCGAACACGATCAAGCAATCGCAGCTTTCAAGCGCGCAACTCAGCTCGACGAGTCTTTCGCATACGCCTGGACCCTCATGGGCCATGAATATATCGCAAATGAAGAATTCGACGCCGCGCTCTCCTCGTTCCGCAAATCAGTCACCGCCGACAAGCGCAGCTATGCGGGCTGGTATGGCCTGGGACGCAGCCTCGAACGCATGGGCAAGCTCGAAGACGCAGAGCGCCACTACCGCATTGCAGCGCAGCTCAACCCTTCCAACGCCACGCTCATGGTCTGCATTGGTGTCATCTTTGAGAAGCTGCGCAGGAAGCCTAGTGCTCTTGACTGCTACTCACGAGCTCTGGAACTGGCGCCGCATAGTGCGCTCGCAAGGTTCAAGAAGTCAAGAGTCTTGATGCACATGCGCCAGTTTGAACTCGCATTGCAGGAGCTGCTTGTACTGAGAGATCTGGCGCCCGATGAGGCGAACGTGTGGTTCTTACTCGGCAAGTGCTGGAAGGGACTTGGTGAGAAGGGAGAGGCGCTGAGAGCGTTCACCACGGCTCTCAATTTGGATGTTAAGGTGAGTTTTGCTTCTCCTTCTGGCTTTGTTATGTCGTATCTTACTAACATGAATTCTTCCTTAGGCCTCTCCCTTCATCAAAGAGGCAATGGAAAGCCTCGACGACGATGAAGACATGGACAGCGAAGACGACTAGAGAGGCAATACCCTTTTTTGCAGATGTTGAGCGTTAGGTTTTGCATGGTGCTTTGGAAAAATCTGGGGACACGGGGAGTCTAGTATACACATGAACTCCGGCGCGGGACTCTACGATACACGACCCTGTGTTATGTTGGTACTGAGGAATGGTGTGAGGTCTGATTGTGGGATCTCTGCATTCTGTGTTCTTGCATAGGCACGGCTATCATAGATAGACGGAGCGAGAGTTGGTGCGAGTGGGATAATGACCTGTGCTTTCTTGTCAAAATTATTGCCAGCAACATCGAATGTGTTTTCCCTTGGAAATTATCAAGGCTGACCACACTTTCTGTATGCAGTCGGAACTCAATGAATTGTCCATACATCCGCACGTGTTATCCGTAGCACGACATCTGTTTCTGTCGCGCGGAGAATATGGAGCATCTCCTCCATGCGTGCAACTTGAAGCCCAGAACTGAAACAGACTCAATCCTTACTCATCTTTGTTCCTGCCGAGCTACTTTGCTTTCTGGCCTGTACTTTCACTCGACCTTTTTGCTCTTCTTTCCCTTCTGTTTGGGGCGCTGGGGTTGCTCTTCCTCGTCTGCTTGAGCGTCAGCACTTTGTCACTTTCAACGGTTTCGGTCATGGGACTTGCCTTCTGCGCCTTCGATCGGATCTTGGTGTGAAGTCTTGCGCTTTTGTTCGGTAAAGGCATCTGAGCGGGAGTTGAGACGTTGTCGTCTTCGTCATCGTCGTCTGCATCAAGTCCGACCTCGTCACCATCATGGTCAAGAGCACCTTCGCGAGTAGCAGTTGTCTTGATGCGCTTGGAAATCTGCTGCTTCTTACCATTCTTGTCTCTCTTGGGGTTTTCAGCAACAGCCGGAATCTCGTCAACGCCATCGTCTGAATCTTCCTCGCGCTCGTCTCGAGCTGACAATGTGACAAGACGATCGACGGTGCCTTTCGACGGTCGACCTTTCCCCATTCTAGGCGGACTGGGCGGCAAAGCTCTATTCGTGATGCTGTCTCCATAGAAGAAACTTGGCTTTGGATTTTTCTTGCTGGCTTGGGCGAGTTTGGTTGTTGATATGGTTGTGGTCTCCTTGGTTGGTTTTTGGCGGCTCGGGTTGCGGCGAGGTCGATGTTCTACTTCCTCGTCATCGCCATCGATCGGTGTGTCCACAGGCGCTGAGGCAGGTATTCCTTGGTCTCGGACCGGCTGTGCTTGTGCTTGAGGCGGGACGGCGCTCAGTGAGAGGCTCGTGGTGCCATCGGCTTGGGTTTGAGAGGTGATGCGAAGCTGCATATCGACAGGGAAGAGAGCCGCAAAAGGGTTCTGCAAGAACTGATCGATCGTATCCATGCGTTCGGCCAGCTCACCGATCTCCTTTGAAAGCTTCACGAAACGTCTGACGTCTCGGTCGTCTGCTTTGGAGGCCTCATGTTGGCCCCTTTGTACTGCTTTCAAAACGTCCGACAGGCTGGGTTGCGTGTCTGGGTCGTTGGTCGTGGGTTCTTCGTTTTGGTTGGACATGGTCTTGGTTCGTTGGAGGTGAGGATTGAAGGAGTGAGGAGCGATGCAATGGGAGTGTGATGCTATGTAGCAGAAAGGTTCCCGTTCCAAGAAGAAGCATTTGCTTATTGCCTAGGTTGAGAGATTCTTGGTTTGATATTACAGGAGGAATCGTCAGGTGTTTGCTCTCATCCTTTGTATGATGGCAAACGATCGGCTGTGTCTTATCGCATCAAAGATCACCGCTGAGACTTGCATGTTTATCATCGTTAAGGCTAAGAGACAAAGGCAAAGCTGTTTAGAGCGCACTTAACCATGCGGAAAATCAGTGCTAGGAACAGCGCGGGCATCGTTAAGCAGCAATTTCAATCATTAAGCTCTTTAAAAAGCCGGGACTGTCCTTTGGCACGTGATAGTTTCGCTCGGAATGCTCATGTAGTCAGGTCTGTGTCAAATAGGCGGCTTGCTGGCTGCATGAGGTGTGCAATCACAGACAAAGTCTTGGTCGACGATGATCCTGTCATGCTTGATCCGGAACGTCCAACAAAGACTGAACAGGCATTATAATTGGTACCATGATGAATCTACGAGGAAGCGAGACCGATTCAAACGAGAATGAGGACTCGCTGAGTCTGGCAATGATCCCATTGATACTACATCGCAATCTCTTTGAAACACAACATCATCGATGTTCTTTCACTTCTTTGAGGGCAGGTGCCCAAAGAGATACTCCTTCAAACGGAGTCCTGTCTTCCTGCGTGGACCATCTACTTCTTCTCTGGTCGTCACAGTTAGCATCACTTCGACTGAAGAATGAATGTACTCACTGCTTACTCTTGGCCGCTGGATCTGGCTTCGTGTTGTTGAGCTTCTGCTTCTTCTTCCGTGATGGGCCAATATCCTCCTCCTCCTCCTCCTCTTCTTCTGCTGAGATGTCAGTACTGGTCTCTGTTGGGACATGCGAAACTGTGTTAATCTACCATTCGACTCTGCACCTGGCCTGGACGAATTGGCCTTGCGCTTCTCGCCGGATCTAGCTGGTCTGTGACCATTCTTTTTGCCATTACCTTCGCCGTCGTCGCTCTCATCCTGATCCTCGTCCTCGTCCTCGTCCGTGGGTTCAGAAATTGGATCATCAGAGAAATATTCGTCGAATTGCGCGTCAAGAAGTGGCGCGTCGGAGCTGCCGTTGTCGCTCCCTATGATTTCATTGAGATTGTCAGCAGGGTCTGTCTCTTCAACCTCGCTGAGTCGCTTCAACTGCTGGGACATTTCCTGATTCTGGACGTCATCATCTCCTGTATCGTCATCCCTCAGACCCATCGAAGCCTGGGTCTCGGTATTGTCGGTCGTCTGTTCGGCTCTAGTCCTAGTGCCAGATTGACGCTTGTTGGTTGCCGAAGTTTGAGCATTTCTGTTGGTCTTCTTACCAGGCTTAGAATCAGGTGGTGAGGCTGCCTCCTCTTCAGACGCCTCCTTCTCAGAGCCACTTTCAACCACATCCCATCCTCTGACCGGCTTGCCCGTTTTGGGATTTATCCAGGGCTTTCTGCGTGGTTCTTTATGGTTCTCAAGCTTGATTTTGCTTTTCTCGGCCTCATCGGCCTCGCGCTGAGCTATGTTGATCTTGCGTTGAGACTTACGACGAGGTTGCTCCACCTTCGTAGCTGCTTTGCCGGTATGTGCTGGCTCTGTGTCGTCCGGTGGCGCGTCATCGTCTGAGCTTGAGCCCGCGGATGGAGGAGTCCGTGATTCTGTGGGCGCATCTTGTGAAGAATCATCCTCCTTCGCTGCATCTCTTGCACGTCCCTTGCCCTTGTCGCGCTTCTTGTTGCCCTTGACTGCCTCGTCATCGCTTTCCTGGGTAGACGAGTTGTCTCCGTTGCTGTTTCGGTCACGGGGCATGGCTCTATCTGCAATCATTTCCCGAAGTTCTGCCTGCGAAATTCCCTGCTCCTGGTACTTCTTCGCCATCTCTGCGTCACTTTCAAGACCCGCTGGAGGGCCTGTCAATGGTCCTGGTGCAGCGTTGCTTTGTGCGGCTCGCCGTTGAGCAGTACCACTTGCCTCGGCCTCATCACTTTCATTCTCTTCCTGAGCACCGTGAGGCCCTCGAGCAGACTTTTGTGGGTCTGTTGTCGTGGTCCGAGATTGATGTGCTTGGGAGTTGGTCAGGGCATCTTCGAGCTCTTTGATACGATTGGTCTGTTCGAGGGCAGACTGCCGGAGCTCCTGCAACTCCGCGTTGTCAGAGTCTCTTGAGCGGTTCTGATCGACGTCTTGAGAAGGAGCAGACGCAGCCCTGGCTCCAGGCATTTGAGTAGTGGCGTTGGCTATGGCGGCGATACGTGGACCGATGAATGTGCGGAACCGGTCTTGCACATCTGGAGGCATGCCGCCAAGCCACGATTCCCATGCCGGCTCGAGACTTCCCGGCATGTGGGATATTATGCTGGTCGTGGTTTCGTTGCGCCGCCTGACGAATGTGTAGAACTGACTCCGCGTCTCTGGAGAGATTACATCCAGCCACTGCTCCCATTGCAGCTCGAGACCTCCTGGGCTATTCCCATCAATCGGTGGATGAACACTGACGTAAAATCCCCGGCTCGAATCAGCAGGACCGTCGCTCGGTGCACGGAGGTTGAACACGACGGATTCAATGGGGCCGAAAGGATTGGCGAGCCGACTAGTGACGGTATCTCTGAAGTGACGCATGGCTGTTCTGTCGTCATTGGCATTCTGCTGCATTGTTGTAAGGAGGGTGATGATGGTTTGAAGTTGGTTTGTGGAGCCCTGTTCGGGCGTGGTTTGATCGTTTCCTGGCGAATCGTTGCCATTGTTGGGGGTTGACATGATGAATGCGGGTGTCGCCGTTTGTTGGTGAAGGGTTTGGCAGCGGTGGTTCGGTTTGAAGAGTGATGATGTGAAGTGAGAAGTGAAAATCCGACAGGAATCTCTGCTGCTTTTGTCATACGATATAGACATCAGTCGTTGTCCGTGAAACTGTTTGCTCGTGTCTCGTCCATTTTCCCGTTACGTTGTCTCTGGAAACAAGTTATTTGCGTGCTCTGCATCATGCAAGACGCACATACTTTGTCTCAGTAAGTATGTCTGAACCCTTCAATGCCCTCTAGCACCCTCTTCCCAGCCCTTTGTTGCCGGTTAGCAAACCAGAACCATCCCGAAAACACACCCACAAGTCCAATGATCATCAGGTGGCTGCCAATCGAGATCCAAACTGCAGTAACATAGCGCGGCGCCTCGTCTTGTCTAACAATGAAACTTCCAGCAATCCCACCTGCTCCATTGAAAGCAGCCACAAACGCTGCGGTGAAAGCTCTCTTCCACTGGCCGGCGATGTTGCTTGTTTGGTATGCTGAAAGAGCTGCCCAGTTGGAGATGTATGCGCCTGTCGCGAGGAAAGTGCCGACGTAGCGGACTGTGACGTTGGAGGCAAAGCCGAGCATGCAGAAGCCGACGACGAGGCAGAGGCAGTTGAAGATGATGACAGGTCCGCGAATGCGATATTTGTCGCTGACAAAGGACGATAGGAGCACAGGGATCGTGGCGTAGTAATAAGGCGGTGCTGAAAGCAAGATAGACTTGTCGGCGCTGAATCCCATGCCACTTTGTAGAATGATGGGGAGGAAGTACGAAAGTGATGTTGAAACAAGGTTCAGTAGGAAGAACAGAACCGCAAAGCCGTAGACTTTAGGATCAGCGGCGTGGATCAGGACTTTCGACCAGGCGAATTTCTCGGGCTCAACATCCTTGCGATCTGCTTGAATACGAGAGACGGCAAGCTCTTGTTCTTTCGGCGTAAGAAACCACAAGCTGTTGTGTGCTTGCTCGGGGAAGTCGACCATCCAGAAGTAGGTAAGAATGCCAATAACGCATGATATCATTCCCTGCACGAGGAACATGTACTGCCATCCTTTCAAGCCTCCACGACCGTTCAGCTTGTTCAGTCCAAAATTGACAATGCTTCCAGTGGCTAAAATGATAACCTCGCCGGATTGCAGGAAAGCAAATCGCGTTTGCTGCTCGCTCCTTAGGTACCAAGTCGAGATCAGGTATGTGAGACCAGGATAAATTCCAGACATGGCCATACCAAGCAAGACTCTCAGAGCTATCATCTGCTTCCAGGTTGTGACAAAAGCTGTACACATGGTGATCAAGCCAAAGCTAAAAGTGATGAAGGCGAACCATCTCCGTGGGCCGAAGGTGCGAACTGCAATCGTGCTTGGAAGCTGGAAAGCAATGCTCGCAATGGTGAAGATGAAGATGCTGACACTGTAGCGGTTTCCGGTGAGGTCTAGGTCCGTGAGCATCGATGTGACAGAGGCTGATGAGATGACGCCGGAGTCGAGAAGGTTCAACGAGCAGAGGAGTCCGGCAATGGTGCAAAGGCGAATGTCGACTTTAAGACGTAGTCGACGCTCCAGTACATTCTTCTCGTGTATATCATTCTCGCTCGTGGAGTCGGTGCCATCGTGAGACGGTAGGCTGTATGTCCTGTCCTCGGGGACGGACTTGTATGTGGGTGGATGAGGCGAAGCCATGAGTGGTTGTGAGGACGACGATGCTTGAGCGTCGTTCATCGTGGATACTTTGTCCAGTAATTTGACTGAGCTTGTCCTCCACTGCTGGTGGTGATCACACCATTGTTGGTTGGGTCGTCTTATCTGCGGCTAACGCTATGCTCGGCCGGCCGGCAAAGACACTACTGGACATGTGATGACAAAGATATCGCAACTTGTGCTACAGTGGACACAGCGCTGCTGCCGAAGCCGAGTGCCGGGTGGAGTTTTTGGAGAGAAAGTGGGGTGGAAGCGAGCAGAAAGCCAAAGCGTTGACAAATGCGGGTTAATTCTCTCAGGTGGTTGACGAAACTGAGCATGGCCACTAGCGTTTGAGGAAGACCATCGCTATGAGTGCGAGTATGAGGTATGGCCGTGTATTGAGTTACCGGACGGTGAATGACGACACCACTGTTAGGCGAAAGCAGATTTAGTTCGTATACCGAGAGCCAGAAAAGAAATGAAACCTATTCGTAAACATGCCACATTTGAATCGACTATTCTACAATGGATATCGCCGCTCCATGCACCGCGAATCAATATACAAAAATCCATCGAGCACTCATACAATCTCCGCCCTCCCAAATAATATCCTTCATTCCCTAAACCTCATCCTCGCTGTCCTCACCCAAAAGCTCGCCATCATCGGGATCAACAACGCTGTATCCGCCGCGACCACGTGAGAAGCTGCTGCGGCTGGTGTACGGCCTTCCGACACCACCATACCTGCCACCACTACGTCCGAATCTTGAAGAAACTGCACCGTAAATGCTGCCAACAACCATTGGTATCGATGCGACAACAGCCACGACGCCACTGAGGACAAGCACGGGATACTTGATCCAGGGAGCATCGCCGTCGAAAGCACCGCCCAAGCCAATGCGAGAGCCAGCCGCGCCGCCGTCGCCAAGCTGGATGCGGCCAAATTTGGTGTCCCAGTTCTTGAAGACCCAGTAACCGACACCCGCTGCTGCCAGGATGGGCAGGGTGATTGCGAAGAAGAGGCCGACGCCAGAAATGCCGTGCTTCTTCTCGTAGTCCTTTTCCTTGCCTGGGCATGGGTGGCTGCGTGTGGTGTATTCAAGATCCTGGCCGCCATCGCAAGTGGACAGGGGGATGCGCCTGTAGCCAGTGATATCGTAGTACTCGACAGCCTTCTTGTCCTTCTCGCAGATGGCTGCGGGATTGGGCGGCTCAAGACCCGGTACGAGCTTGCAGGAACCATCAAGCTGACGCTCGAAGTTGTAATCACACTCGAAGTCGCGGCGCGTGCAGGTGCAGTTCTGGGCAATGCTGTGCAGATGCTGAAGCTCGGGCCCATTGTAGCACTCCTTGTCGAGCTTCTTTCGGTGGTACTGCGCGACGTGTCCGAAGAGGCAGTTGTCATCCATGAGCGGGTGCTTCGGCTCCCAGAGGTAGTAGTCGCTGCCGCTGCTGTCGGGATTGTTCTCGTCAAGCTTACACTCGACATGACGTTCCTTGAGGCTTGAGAAGTCCAGGTTCACGGTAGTAAGGTCACCCTTGATGCGGCCCCAGAGGATGAAGTTGCGGCTTGTATCAGACGGCACGGTGGTGATGTCGTCAACGATCATCGGCTCGTCAGAGAACGTGAATGGAATCCAGTCTTTGCCCTCGTTGAGAGTGTACTGAATTTCCTTGACCGCCTCGCCCTTCTTGACGATAGTAATGATAGAGCCTTGGTCGCCGTACTCCCACATCCAGGTGCCCTCGTTAACCATGTTCCATGTGATTCCACCATCACTGGTGATGAAAGTATCAGCATCCTTCTTGTAGCCCAGGTACTCGCCGACATTGCCGACAGCCATCATCAGGCCAACCGCAGAGGGAGAAGAGAAGGTGTCGCGTGGATCATCGCGTTCAGTGTATCCGTGCAAGTGAAGTGCGCATTTGTCAATGTTTCCATCGCACCAGTCGACCTTGAACTTCTGAGGGTTCGAGGGACGCGGAATATAGGCCCACTCTGCGCCATCGTTGTGTGTGATCATGGTCTTGAGCTTCTTCGTAGCACCGCCATCGGTTTCCTTGGCATTGGCAACCACGTTGACCAGAGCAACACCCTCGAGACCTTGCATCTTCTCGAAATCGACGTAGCCTGCCTTGTTACGGTTGACTTCGGTGATGGCCAGGACGTAGTTTGTGCCATTCGAGTTCGACTTCACGATGGATCCGTATTCCTGATCCAGCCTGTTGTTGACCGTAACGTGCAAGAAGATTGAATGTGTGCTAGAGTCAAGGACCGTGTATGCAGACTGGTGGGCGACCTTGAAGTTGCTTGGGAATTTGGCGTCGGCGAATTCAAGTCCGTCGATTGATGCATCGACCTTCAAGCTTTTCTGGTCCTCGTCACGAAGGGCAACAACGATGTACTCCGCCATTGTGGCAAAGCTGATGACATTACGCTTGACCTCTGTCTTGTGCTCAAACCAGTCAGAACTGCTCATCAGATTGAGAGGTTGCTCAGTGTCTTCCTTGTCGTACTGTTCACAGTACACAAGCTGGTCGGAGTCTGGTCGGCCTTCACGGTAGACAAACTGGCATTTGCGGACGCTCTTAAGTAGAGGATCCCAGCTTTCGCCGTTGCGCTTTGAGACATAAGCAATAGTCTGGCAGTCAGACTTGGCCGAGTCACAGTCGCGACCGCCAGTCCAGATGAGCCAGTCTTTCTCCTTGGGGTGAAACCCGAGGATCTGAAGGTGGTCAACGTTCGGCACCTCGGGTGCCTCGAAGTGATGGAACTTCTTGCCACGATTGTCAGAGTAGAAGACCGTTTTGCTGGGTGTTACGAGGTAGACGCGATCGTTGTTGTGCTCGTGCGGGTAGATTGCCACGATTTCCTGGTCTTTGACGACAGGGGCCCAATTTTTGCCGTGATCGCGAGAAACATATGCTTCCCTACGATCGGTGCGCATTATGACAGTCTCGTCGTCGCCTTCACATGTATCACAGCGTTCGAGGTAGTAGTATTCGGCGAATTGCTCACCCTTGAAGGTGGTGATCTCCTTGTTGACGATACCAGACGCGGGAGGAGCCTTGGTCTGGTCGCATTTCCGCTCAACGGGCTCATCTTTCACAACACCATCTCGCTTGAGACATGTGTTGCCAGGGATGAGACGGTAACCAGAAGATCCCTGGAAGGTGTCCTGTCCTTCCTTGCAAGCACCCTCAGGCGCTCTCAGGGTACCACTCGGCTCGCATTCACCATCGTCATTTCTCGAGAAGCCGAAGTCGCATTCGTAGTCGTGGTCTTGACACTTGCAGTCTTGAGCGAACGGAACAGGGTCTTTCCACTCCTCGCCGACTAAACACTCCACGTCGGACTTACGTCGTCGGAACATTTGCGTGTGGCCCATGATACATTCCGCTTCGCCATCCTTGCCCTTTCGAGCATACCAGTCCTCAAAATCGTCTTTGCTATCGCACTTCCGCACCTCAATCTTGCTGAAATCCAGCGCAATCAATTCGTGTTCGACATCGGAGCCCTTGCCCTTATCGGCGGTCAAGATGAACTTCAAGCTGGTTGAGTCTGGCGCCGTTGTGAGCGTCAGAGGATGAACCTTGTGCTTGAGCTCGAATTTATTCCAGTCCTTGCCATGGTTGAGAGACCATTTGATTTCGTCTGTTTCGCCATCTTCGATCGCGATAAGCAAAGCGCCCTGGTCACCAGTCTCGAACAGGTGGGGGTTCTTCAGCGCGCGAGTCCACGTCAGGCCAGCGTCGTCAGACACATACAGATCACACTCGTCGCGAGGCTTCAGGAACTTTCCAGTGTTTCCAATACCCATAATGATGCCGGGCGCGGGAGAAGAGTAAATGCGACCCTCGTTGCGCTGATCCGTGACCGAGTGGAGGTGCAGGTCCTTTCCGTCTGCTTTCGGCGCCTGCCATGTCCGTCCATCATCAAAGGAGATCTGAGTCTTGATATCCTTGGTCGTCATACCGTTGGCCTCGACCTCTTTCCAGTTGTCGACGACATTGGCCATGACAATGCCTTGGATGTTTTGGATCTTTTCGAAATCCACAAGACCAAATACATTGCGATTGGTGTGCTCCAGATTCTTGGTGAAGTAGGTTCCATTGCTGTTGCTCGTGTACAGCACTCCCATCGCTGGCATCAACGGACTAGTTGTCATCACGTCAACCTGCATGCTGTAGTTCGTGCCTTCAAGCAAGGTGAATGCGCTTTCCTCCAGCTTGTGCTCGGTCCCGAATTCAGCACGATGCCATCTTTTCGTGTCGTCGGTGACATACATGGCCATCTCCGCGGATCCCTCGCTCTTCGCAGCCGCAACAAAGTATCCCTTCACCGCCGCCAAGTTCACAATACCAGGCACAGGGCGATCTCCTTGCAACGCGGGCTCTACACCTTCAGTCTTGAAGAAGTCGTCCGATACCAGTAGGCGGCTACTGGTTTGAAAGATGTCCCACTTGCCCCTCACATTGCACATGATGCGGTTTTTGTCCAGATCCGCATCTCCCGTTGTAAATTGATCCACGTGCTTGGCCCACATGCAGTTGATGGCGTCCTTGTGGAGAAGATTTGCGCCGTCTTTGAATCCATCGATGGTGTAGTAGTCCATGGTACGACACAACAATCCGCCGCACTCGGCAGCATGGAAGATCATGCGATCCGGGTCCGTCGCGTGGAAGCCGATCTTGTACGCGCCCATGGTCGCCTCCTCTTCCGTTTTGAATTCGTGCCATGTCTCGCCTGAGTCTTTCGTGACCCAATGTGTCTTCTTCATTCCAATCGCCACGGCTACTCCCTGGATATAGGGGTGTCTTTGAACCTCCCAAACCATGTCCTTTTCCACACCCTTCAAGGGCTTCCAATGTACTCCAGCATCTTCTGACCGGTAAGTGTTACCCTTGCCTTGGTTCTTGATGGTCAGGATGATGACATCGCTGTCTTCGAAATAGAAGTGGTCGAGGGGAGGTTTGTCAAAGGCTGTGTACTCGACAGACGGGCCTTTCTTGTCCTTTGCTGTCGCCTGGACGGATAGCAGGCCTAGGAGTAAACTCCCAACGAAGCCTAACCGGCGAAGCATGGCTAGGTGGATTTGTGTCGTGTTCACGCTACCTGAGCGGCGATGTCAGTCTTATCATTGAGGTCGCGAACTGAGAAGCGGCAAATGAGTTGATTAAACCAGAGCCGTTTCGTGATAGCTGTCGCCTCCCCAACTCCTGCAGCCAGCCAACGAGAGCTCAGGCGCGCTGACGTGCACCCGTGTTTCATTGGCGCGGCGCTAGGGAGGAACGTGCCGCGGCGGAGGAACAGGACCCTCTTCTTGACAACATTTATTATGGCGTCTCCTTTCTGCACTACTTAATATCAACTCAACAATGTATATCTGATATTTTGCGCTACTCAGTGTGGTTACAAAAATATTCATTTGGCTGGCTCCTACTCAGTGAAACAATCTGTTCTCGCCTAGAGCTCAGTATCATATTCTAGGAAGGAATGACACGGCCAGTTCACCTTCAAAGTCAGAGCGTTGAGTGAGACATTGGAAGCCTGGTTTGTGTTTCTGTTCTATCTCCTTGTATAATATATCTTACACTATTCTCAACCTCCTGTACTCTACCGACACATCAGTACCCCGTGTGTGAGTAGCAACTCTCGCTGCTAGACTCGGTTCTCGCTACACAAGTGAGCCTCCGCAACACTGAGAAACTACTCGTAGAGCAACGGAATGCTCTCTCCCAAGTACAGCTCAACATCACCCGCCGACTGGTTATCCGTGAGCTCCAACACCTTCCCGATCATCTTTTGTGCATCAGGCTGCGAGGCTGCCTGCAAGAACCTGTTGGCGTCACCCACAGTATCTCTGAGCAGAGGTCTGGAGGCGACATTCACAGACTGCTTGACCAGCCCCAGAGCAGAGGTGGGATACAAGACGAGAAGCGAAAGGATCTCATCAATGTAGGCCTCCATCGTATCGCTGTTGTCGAAGGCCTTGTTGATCCAGCCGTAACGCTCGGCTTCCTCCGCAAGAATATCTTTACCGGTCAGAAGATATTCCATCGCTCGGCCACGTCCAATCAACCGAGGGAGGTATTGGCTGCCTCCACCACCGGGCACAAGGCCGAGGCCAATCTCAGGTTGTCCGAAACGGGAGTGGGACTTGACTGCGAAGCGCATGTCGAGCGAAACGAGGAACTCATTTCCTCCGCCACGAGCGACGCCATTGACGGCGCCAATCGTTACTTGATTGAGTTGTGTCATGTTGTAGAGAAGTTCGGCGGTACGTTGCGCGATGGTTGTATCTGAGAAATTGGAGAATAGTACTCAGCAAGCTGACAAGACTCATTCTGGGCATTGAAGGGTATAAATACCGAACGGCTGGATCAGAAGGTCGAGATGAGCCATGAAGTAGTTCGGAACATCGCTGGTGAACACAACAGCTTTAGTCACAGTATCATTCTGCAGCTTCTGGACGATGTCGGTCAATCCAGAGAGGGCGTCTTGGCTCCAAACGTTGACTTCGGAGTCAGGATTGTTGAAAGCAATCTGCAGGACACCAGGGTTGGATTGATCAATCCTCAGTCCGCGATAAGTCGTGAGATTGAGGGCCAATGATGACGATGCGAAGAGTCCCAGGAACAGAGCGTGCGGCTGGAAGTACATTGCTGTGAGCTAGTATCAGGCGTTTGAAGTGACGGAAAGGTAATGGAAGCGTTGTGCTGTGACGATGAGGGACAACATGAGATGGAAGAGAGCCGACTGTCCTCTTATATACCAAGATAGCTCCGCATTGACGATCCCATTCAATTGATCGTTTCTGCTGTGTAGACACTGTTCATTCTTCCACGTTGTTGGTCAAGCCTTGGTCGACCAGAATCGGGTCGATTGATAGACCGTTCCTCGGACTTACAACAAAATTACATTCACACGTTTCCTCGCTCGACCTGTGTGTAAGCAGTTGATCTTGAAGCCCTAAAGAGCTCTTTATTACACTTTGGCTCGGGTCGGCAAATGATGAGACGCAAGTCGAATGAAAACCCACAGGAGCCAGGCGTTGTCTGGTCGGAGACGAGTAAAATGGTGGCGAGTACTACACTAGGTCGCGAAACAGATTTCGTCCACTAAACTGATGCCGACAATTGAACAAGATGTGCGGTGGCAGTACCAAGGACAAGCGAGAAATACGGGTGCCTAAATCTGAGCATTCGCGCCCAAAGGTTCCCATCTCACCATCCCTGGATGTTCAATGCAAGTTTAGGACTACTGCAAGGTCGAAGGCCACGAATTATGGCTTGTGCTTAGTGTACAAACTTTATCTCATGGCATGATCACTCATCAGGCGCTGGGACTAGCGGTGTCCGCGGGCGCCGTCCAGCTTTCGAAGCCACATCACGATTTTCTGAACGTCGCGCTGTGAGACGACGCGTTAAAAACACGGGAAACATAGCCATACAGAATCTAGAGCAACGAGCGTGATTACCTCTCACTATGCTAACTACTTCAAAAATAGATCTACCTGAGCAGCGTAGGGCACCGGGAATTGATACAGATGGCCATGGCCAGAGTCGGGATAAAAGTGCAACTCGGCATTCTGCAACTGCTGCTGCAAGATGAAACTGTTTGGTGTCGGCGTCATGATATCTTCCTTGCCGTTGGTGACCAGGATAGGAACATCAACTTGCTTGAGCTTTTCGAAGAACGTCGGGTCAGATACGAATGCTCCGATCGCTTTGGTCTGCACCGAGCCCCCAGCCTGATCGACGAACGTAGTCCTCTGTTCGCCGCCCACCTTTCGTTCCGGGTAATGATTTTGTAGGACGTGAAGGTTGATGTCTTGGGTTCGTCTTGCTGAATGCTCGAATGATGTTGTGAAACGGAGAATGATGATACCAACACTTGGTCTTATATCTCTAGACGGTGAATGCACATGGCCATATGTACGTTCTAGGATTGTTAAGCAAGGGAACCGAAAGATAGCTGGTTCGCCTAGTGGTCCTGCTAGTCTTTCTAAGCGCACCACCTCCCAAATCCTAAACAATGCCCTTTTCACCGCGGTCGGGATAACTTTGGGCCACCAGATCAGCCGCGAAGGGGACCAGCGACAATTGATGATCTCGTGTGTATAGTATGATCTTGTACGACCTCGGCCGGAAGATTGATGCGCCGTCGGAACATGGTCAAATTTGTCCGATGATTTTACCACTTGCGAGCTGACTCGGAGTTTAGAAAAAAACATCGTTGACCGATAGGCACTGCGCTCCAGCAAGACAAGAATATAGTTACCTTCAAGTCCTACTCAGTCTCGACACCCAATTCATCATTTACCAGACAACTTCACTCTCACAACAATAACAGCACCCACCGACAACGATATCGATCTGATTGCTTCCATGTCTACCGCTCTTGTCACCGGCGGCACCGGCTTCATCGCGATCTATGTGGTGAAGCTTCTTCTCGAGCGCGGCTCTTCTGTTCACACTACCGTGCATCGACTTGACGACCGCACGAAGTGTCAGCCACTTTTGGCGTTACAGGCTGAGTTCCCTGGGAAGCTTCAAATGTTCCAGGCGGATCTTCTGAAAGATGGCTCTTTCAATCAAGCAATGCAAGGCTGCGACGTGGTCTACCACGCTGCATCTCCATTCTTGATCCCGTCTCAGATCAAGGATGGCATGAAAGATTGTGTCGAGCCAGCTCTGAAGGGAACAAGGACTGTGCTCGAATCCGCGAACCGCACTGAAAGCGTCATGCGTGTCGTCCTGACCTCGTCGAGTAAGTGCACCTCGATGAACTTCGACAATGGTCATTCCGACTAATACTTTCACAGTTGCAGCGACATATGGCGACAGTGCAGACATTCTCGCGTACAAGGGAGCCACCTTGTCTGAGTCGTACTGGAATGAGACTAGCACGGCCGCCAAAAATCCGTACAGTTACTCCAAAGTCGCTGCTGAGCGTGAGGCTTGGAAGATCCACGACGCTCAGAGTCGTTGGGACTTGGTCGTGATCAACCCAGGTCTGGTGATTGGCCCGTCTTTGTCTCCTCAATCGGCATCTGGTTCTCTCTATATGCTGGAGGGTATGTACGGCGGTGAGAACAAGTTGGGTGTTCGGTGTTCCGGAGCTCCACTACCCTATCGTGGACGTACGAGACGTGGCAGAGGCTCATGTTCGAGCCGGAAGCTCAAGAAGCGCGAAGGGTCGTTACATCATCGCCAGCGACTCCAGCGTTAGCCAACTCGAGATGGCTAACCTGGTGCGACCATATCATCGCGACCCAAGATACTCCCAACTCGAAACCTTCCTAAGCTCATGATTTATGCTGCTGGGCCTTTCATGGGGTTGACTATGAGATGGGTCGCAAGAAATATTGGAATCGGCTACAAAGTCGACAACAGCAGGAGCATAGAGGAGCTTGGTGTTCATTACCGTCCCAAAGAGGAGACCATGCGAGATCATTACATGGCATGGTCCAACAAGTAATTAGATGAAAAGATTAGGATAAACGATAAGGTAGTTGCTTCGCTTGCCCATACAACGAGATATAGTATGGCCAAGTATTTCGAGACACACCTTATCGAGTCCGGTAGTAGCATGAACCCATGGACGGCGCTTCGGATGGATGTGCCGCCGCCAGGAAAGACTTCACACGGAGACATTGTCTCGCCAAGCATCTCAATGTTAGTGAATACCGTACTTCAGCAATGTAAGATACCATAGCGAAGATCTTGTCATATAAATTGATCGATGATGCCAATCGCCTGTACCCGAAGATGACCATAAACGTCCTGTTACGCGTCAATCTATTCGCGAGAAAACGTCAAATTTGGCGATGTCAAGTGTTATTTGAGGTCTCTGGTGGTTGATGACTTAAAGACGTTGCCGCTACATACTCTTGCATCCAAGTGACCATCATATACTATACGCGCCAGTCCACTGGGCATGCAGGATAGATATCTGTAGTATGTACGTGTGCGTACAAGTAGGATGCTTGGGGTTACGACCCTAACCCTAGCAAAACGGCACCCTAACGGGCCTCAATGTTTTCGTCGTTGCTTCTCTGCTTGGAACGGTGCCACCTTGACTTGACTTTCTAGCTTGCGACGGAGGTGAACCTAGAGATGTGGCCTTCAACTCTCATTTAAACGATCAGTGTTCGTTGCGACTGGAATGTTGTGAGTTCGCAAGTCTGTTTCACATGCTGTTACCTTTTGCCACAAAGTTTCACCACCCATCGAATCCCGCTTGCCCTTTTGATAGTGTTGAAATGGCAAGTTGCTCTGCAGGACAAAAGCTTATGATAAGGTTGGCTGCTCTGTTCGAGGTACAAGCTTTGCTACGCTCGCTTACACCCCAAGACATGTGTATGCTGCATGGTTCAGGCTTGTGGCTTTGTTCCGTTCGCAGAACTGCCATCTCAAAACACTATGGACATCCGAAGCAAAAGGTAGCTACCATGACCAAAAGGAGAGGTCCTACCCGGAATCGAACCGGGGTCGCCCGGATGTCCTACATCACGAAGTGATGTCGATCAGAACCGGAAGTGATAACCGCTACACTATAGAACCGTTATTCGATGATGGGCCAACTCATATTACCATTCTAGACATCAAATTCTGGCACCAGAGCTGTGCCACGGCATGATTGATCTGGCATCCTGACTATACAAGGTATCACTATCGGTGGTGATCGATTGTCGCTCTACTACATGTGAGTTTAGAGAAGTCCTGCTCATTCACCTAATCAATGACATCACAGACAGCATAATGATCCTTCCTTCATTAGCCACCGTAACTGTAATGCCAGCAACTCCAACTACTGGCAATTACCCAAGCTTTAATCGAAACGATAAGACCACCCAGCACAATGGATTGCGACTCAAGTGTCCACAAGACAGCGCGATCAGCGGACTCAATATCGGAGACTTCCACCGGAGGACCGGAGGATGTATCGAATGTGTGTTCTCCCGCGATTCCGAGTTGCCGGTTCCGTCCAGCTCAGGTTATGTAGCCATTGACTCAGAAGCCGGTACGGACGATTCAAACCGCCTCTTTGATCACGTAGAGCAAATCTAGTAGGCGCAGCAGCATTGAAGTGTAACCATGAGATAGGATCGCATTGATGTAGGCGATACGAATTTCTGCGAAAATCTAACAATTTTATCGACAGCAATGATCAAATTCATGTCTTCGAGGGCATGCGATCTATACGACCCTACGCGTCGTCGATCGCCGAGTGAACAATTTCTCTCCAGCCTCCAAGCCTCCGATCCACGGCAGGGTGTAATAGTCCATGGCGTCAAAAGCAGATCTTGTTCCAACGACATGGTTGTGCTGGCTACTGTAATATATACTGCATGCATGTGCCTGATGGAGCTCGAGCCAACGACGTCATCGGAAGTCTACATCTTCTGTATCCGTTCAATTAATTCTCAACTCCTATCTTCAGTCTTCAATCCTCGCTCAAGGTATGTACGAGCATACAGTCGGTGGCACATAATTTTCTCTCTCAATAAGGCCCCTGCCAACAGACTTCTGATACAAGGGGTTCGGCCCTTCCATAACAATCTCTTTCTAAGGATCCCGCGGAACGTGGCGTGCAGATTCATGGCATAGTCCCTGGTTTGATGACATGAAACACGTCGCGCGTTCTAATGCGCTTCGCAGCAACCTTTCTTCTCCAGTCCCTGAGCGATACGAGTTACCGAGACTATACCGGCTCTTACTTTCCTCAGATATAACCCTACCGGAATAGAACCTGGACCCAAATGACTACCCGGGCTCGCGAAAACTGGCAAGGCTCTGCTGCCAGCGCACGACCATCGTCATACTTGCGGTCCTCAACCCTATGGCCTTATCCTATACACTTTCTGCGCGCATGCGCACCCCTGTAACATGTGTTTATACATGAACTGAATCGAGAAAGGGATGCAGCAATTTATGCGTCGATGCGCAGCGCGCGAAGGATTTTCACCCTTACTGGTGGATGGCCAACCGGCTCCCAGTGCGTATGGTGTCTCGCCGGGGCTGTGCACCCGTCATATCCTAAGCACATACATGGTTTGCCCAGCATTGACTTCGCATTACTGTCGCGATGTCGAGGCACATGCGCGAGGATTTGTCGCTTGATGACTGGTTAATCAGGACGCACGCTCTCTGATTGCGGTGGAAGTTGCAGGGTGTCCGGAATATGCCACGTGCCTGCGTAATACTGGCTCGAACGACGAATGTTTCCGGGTCGGTGGGTGGCGGGGAGGTAGGGTATCAGATCGTTCGTATATCTACTCGCGAGGCGTTCGCCGTTGCTTCTACGTTTCTTCTCACCAGCAAAGTCGAGTCGTGGCCCCATTCCGTACCGAAGACCAACACTATCCGGTTGACTCTATCACAATGTCCTTCGACATGCCATCCCGTGCGCTGCAGCAAGCACCATTGGCTGCAAGCATTCGCGCTCCTTACGAGAGCACGCACCCTCACTCAACTCCTCTGTCGCCAGTGGCCCAGTCCATCGAGCGGAAGAACAGTCATATGTCGCCTGAAGAGGAACAACACGAACGGGAGCTGCCTGATCCACCACAAGAAGACAACCCTCCTGTACGACCTTCGCTCAATACCAACAGAGCGAGACACTCGTGGCGTTCTGGACGGAGCTTTACCTATGATGATCAGGAGGATGTGAAGAGTGTTCGCGCGACAAGCACTCATGATTACGGCCCACCTATCAAGTCTCTGGCGACAAGAGACTTCTCCAACCCCAACCAGGAACAACAGCGCCCCACGACGGCGAGAGACTTTTCAAACCATCGCCCTGATTACCGCTACCCGAATTACGACCACCCATACTACAATAACCCCTACATCTACTCATACCATGGGCCTCCACCACCGCATCCTTATCACGAAGGTCCGAAACCACAAGCTCCCCGCGATATGCCACCGCGCTTGAACTGGAAGCCTAGCTCTTCGTCACGACGTACGGCACGAGTTGCTCCACCACCCAAGGCACCGTTCGACGTGATCTCTGATACCGAAACCGAAATCGAAGCGCCAGTGGTTCGTAAGAAGAAAAGAAGTCACCAGCAACCCTTGACTTGGAACTACGACGATGCCGCAGCGAGTCCCGCACCTCCACAAGAAGTCATCATGCGTCTTCCATACACCGAATGGATGAACAGTGGTATCAAAGAACACTTTGTGGCTACACTGGCAGAGTTCGTCGGAACAGTCATGTTCCTGTTCTTTGCATTTGCTGGAACCCAAGTCGCAAACATCAATGCTTCCAACCCGTCAGCGGCCGCTGCTTCGACCACACCCACTACCGGAGAGTTCTCGCCTATGGTGCTCACATACATTGCGCTTTCCTTCGGTTTCAGCTTGATGGTCAACGTGTGGATCTTCTATCGCATTTCGGGTGGTTTGTTCAATCCCGCCGTCACTCTCGGTATGGTGATGGTGAAGTCTCTGAGCTACACCCGCGGTGTGCTTCTTGTCTGCGCGCAGCTCACCGGATCGATCTTTGCATCATTGATCGTGAAAGTCCTTTTCCCCGTCAACTTCAACGTCCGCACAACTCTTTCACCCGGCACGAGTCTTGTGCAAGGCGTGTTTGTCGAGGCCTTGCTCACCGCTGAGCTCGTCTTTGCTATCTTCATGTTGGCCAAGGAGAAGCACCGTGCAACATACCTTGCACCTATCGGTATCGGCATTGCGTTGTTCGTCGCCGAGCTTGTTGGAGTATACTACACCGGTGGCTCTTTGAACCCCGCGCGCTCCTTTGGTCCCTGTGTTGTTACTGGTATCTGGGATAAGGAGCACTGGATCTACTGGCTTGGTAAGTTGAAATGTCCCCTCTGCACTTCTCAGGCTACAGCTAACATATATCAGGACCCGCCGTCGGTGCTATCGCTGCTGTTGGCTTCTACAGGTTCATTAAAGCATTAGAATACGAAATGGCAAATCCAGGACAAGACAGCACGAGCGAGACGAAGGCTGCGCAGGAGGCCGCGTTGACGAAGGCGAAGAAGGAGGAAGATATCCAGAATATGGCCTAATCAACGAGCGAGACAAAGGCTACCCAGCAAGCTACGTTGACGAAGGTGAAGAAGGAAGAGGAGGAATAGGCGATGGTGTAATTGTTTTTGGTGTATTGTGATGCATCAGACGTCTTAATGAGGATGGTGGGATTTGGAATGGATGGATTTAGCGCGTTTTGATTAGTACACGCCCGCGATGATTTATGTAAGAGAAACGACAGCAAGCAACGAGTATTTATGTCTCTCAAGACGGCCGTCAACGAATGTCCACCTCTATGTACTGACAATTGTTCGTGTCTTTCAACTATTCAGAGCCCACCAGTTGTACGGGCCCGACCCTTGCCAAGGCTAGCCGCTTTGTCTTCAAAGACAAAATCTGTACTCAGCCCTATATCTTCAAAATGAAGACAAGATCCGTGCATGGTCGATTGCATACTCATGGCCAGTAGCACACAGCCGAACAGCGCAAATGGATTTGGGAATCGCCCCGAACACACTTTTGAGACATTCAACGCCTTTGCCGTGCCGGCTGATTGCGAAGACCAATTTCTAAACACTCATTATGAGGCAGGAATCTCTGGCTGGAACGGACATGGGTTCCCAAGTCTGGACGATGCTTTCAACGAGCAAGAAATATCTAGTGGACTGTCTTCTGGATTCGTGACTCCGGACTTGATGACACGCAGTAACACGCCGAACAGTGATACCAGCCGACACATGCCATCACCCGGGATTGGACCTAGCATTGCTCATAACGATAAGCATGTATATAGATCTCGCTTGCCGCGTCGAAGAAGCTTGTATTCTCGACAAGGTCCTGCAATACGACAGTCACTATCGCCGCATGTTTCGAATGGCCCGGCGTGGCCTCTCGGCTTCTCACAAGCAATCGATACGAGTGCGACTCATGGCGATCTCTCGCCCATACCAAAAGAGCCACTGCGGCGGTCAGACTCTACCACAAGCTTGGGCAGCGAGTGCAGCAACTCATCCACGCATTCGACGGCTTCAGCAAGCTCAGTAGCATCTAGAGTGAGTCGAAGCAGTTCTGCGAACAGACGTTCGAGGAAGAAAGCAGGTTCAATCTCTAGTTCCAAGAAGGCGAACCCTGACGCACGTCCTTTCAAGTGCACGTTTTGCTGCGATGCTTTCAAGAGCAAATATGACTGGCGACGACATGAAAAGTCTCTTCATCTAGACCTGGAGGTGTGGAAATGCGCTCCTATGGATGGAACGTTCGGAGACTCTGGATCCGTTGAGAGATCATGTGCGTACTGCAATGCTGCAGACCCAGACTCTCTACATCTAGAGACACATCACCATCAAGCATGCGTGAACCGGGCTATGACAGCTCGATGCTTCCGACGACGAGATCACCTCGCTCAGCACCTTCGTGTGTTTCACAAATTGCTTGAAATACCCCAACTTGACGACTGGGTCGAGCAGGCGCCTGCAGTGAAATCCCGATGTGGCTTTTGTAACTTGGCACTCTCTTCCTGGGACGAGCGAGCCGACCATCTTGCCGGGCATTTTCGCCAGGGCTGCACGATGCGAGACTGGCAAGGCGGCCACGGCTTTGACGATAGTATAGCCGCCAGGCTAACGAATGCTCTCCCTCCGTACTACCTCGCCACTGAGGCGCAAAGCTTGGTCCCATTCTCGGCCACAAGCGCAGAAGCAAAGGATCACTTCGCGCAGATCTCTGCTCGCACTGCAGGGGCTTACACAGAAGACCCCAGTGCTCTTGCAGCGAATGACTATAATCAGGCCGCCGAAGCACTGGGACCGGCAAATACACTACACACTCCGGCTCTTCTTGACTCCCGCGCTCGCAGTGCGGAAGCTTTTGCGGATATCTTGGCCTCGCACCTGGCACGATTTGCACTCGAGTATCGTCAGATGGGTGTACATCTATCTGATGAGATGCTGCAGCGGGAGGCGAGACAGGTCTTATACAGCAGCGATGATCCGTGGAATCAAACCATTGCCGATAGTCCGATGTGGTTGAAAGAGTTTCGCGATAGGCATGGACTGAATTGAATTGAGCAAACAGGACACGCACAATAGACTTGAGCGGTCAACGAGCCACTCAACTCATGTCTGCAAGATTCACTACAAGCACCACCCAGAACATCTCTCAATCCTAGGCGTCCGGATCGAACAAATCCACAGGATCCTTCCTGGTCTCTGGCAGGTTGATAGCATACGGCTGCACAGCCACTTGTGAGCCCGTCCTACCCACCTGGCCTGAGGCGCTGCCGCTGAGGCTTCCTTTCGCAACTCTTGTTGTAACTCTGAAGATGTCAGCCTTACCTACGCCCGTGCCATTCCAGCCCACGCCACGTCCCAATAAACAAAGCCTGGCAGTTCACCCGCTCGCCAGATGAACGTAGCGTTCCCGTCAACGCGGCCTTCAACCGTGGGACGCGGCATCGTGGAGTCGGGTACCGGAGCCGTGATGCGAACGAAGTTCTGCGGTGGAAGAGCGATTTCAATTGTTTTGAGGGTTGAAGGATCGCCTTTTAGAGGAAGGGTAGGCATAAGCTGAGGCTGCAGCGGGACCGGCAGAGGAGCAGGTGCATCGACTGTCACATTGACACTGACGGTTGACTCTGTCTTCTTGACCGGGTCGAGAAGGGTAACGCTAATTGCCGGGAAACGAGGCGGTGCGGTGAATTCATTCTCGACGTACGGTTTCTGCATCATGGTTTGCTTCGGAACTCCAGCACCGCCGCCTCTGACGCCTTCGAGTCGGAACTTGCGACCGCCCAGGTTGTTCACAATGTCCACGCGCTTGAACTCGGCGGTAACAAAGGGAACTGGTAAAAGCGCAGTGGCGGCCACAGAGAACTGTTTAGCCGAAGAGGACCAGTTTGCGGTGATGTTTTTCGCATCGTAGGGGACAAGGCCGGCCATTTTTGGAGTAGCTTTGATGGGGTTCGATTTAGAAGAAGCGTCTCTTCAAAAGGAGAAGTTAAAAAGCTCTTGGACCAAGTAAACGACGCTTTTCATGTTGAGCGCGTATTTATATACACAAGCTGGCAATCTAGACCAGGACAGCTTCTGTCCCAATATCCGTGGCGTTAGCCAGATATCAGCCACTTCCCAGCCTATCTCTCAGCTGTCGGGCATAGTTTTGAGAGCTACATAGTGGCTGTGGCTGGTTCGTCTTTCTGTATGTCGAGGCCCATTGAGGGCGAGGTTCTGGTGGTGTGACATTTGCCCATCAGCATTGTGGCTTCAGATGTATAGTACATAGAGTTCAGACCCTAATGCAAGGCGATCCAGCTTCCCCTCAGAAGAGCATACCTTACCTGACCAGTGGAGAATTCCCTGCTGCTCAGTTGTCCGAATAATAATATATCTTATTCGTGCGAGACATTTCTGTGCTAGTGTCAGGTACCATTCTATAGAACCGCCTTGTCAGTCAGCACACGGATATTCAAGTGTATCGCAGCTGGCGCGAGAGCGATTCGCGGTATCAGCTCCCCAACCTGAACGTGGTATATAAATAGGCGGCGAATGCAAATGGAAACGTTTTTGCAATGGTTTGTGTGAAGCAGATGCTGCCGCTCAAGGTATATTTACAGGTGAGCTCCGCCTGACATAGGGTATGTAGGTCCTTCCAACTCAAAAGTTCCACGCGCCCGACGTCAAAAGGCCTCTCGGAGCTCTTACAACGGACATTTCTCCTTCATTTCCCATCATCTTCTTCTTACAGCACGACACCCTGCTTCGCTCAGTGCTTTCCGTCACTCTTGGCGCTGTCCTTCTCGGCGTCCTTCAAGAATTTCCTTGATATGTTTGTTAGTCCCAGATCTCATCTTTCTGCGTGCGCATCTTATGGGTGATGGCGCGTGTGGTGTTTTTGACGTACTGGATGAAGTCCTCCTCGCCCCTGCTGGAGGCCTTGATGGGAGGAGACTGCTGGACGGCCTTGGAGCTGCCGCCGGAAAGGAGGAAGACACCGCCGAACATGGTGCTGAGGACACCGATCGCAAGCTGTTGTGCGCGACATGTCAGCTGTTGTACTTTATCCCATCTGCCTCTTGTCTTCCGTCGCCGCGAGATGTGTAGCGCCGTGCGCCTATCTCGGATCCTCCTCCTCATGATCGCGCCGAAAGGGTCTGTTGTCCGAGAGCTTGACGTACGTAGTGAGAGCCGACCTTGCCGATGGCGGGGAGAGAGTAGTAGACGACCATGCTTGCGGTGGAGGGTTGATGTGATTTGAAGTGGATTGATTCGACGTCTGTAGTACTGCTGCTGCGCGAGTGAGGTTCGTCGTCCTTCAAGGGCCTCAGTCGAACTCGGGGTCGGTTAACCTTCCTCCGCCGCTCTCTTTTGCCGCAAACTCCCGATAACGCTCTTGTCGTTCGTGCTTTCCACATTCAACACTGAACATCACGCACACGCAAAAAAATAGGTATACCGAGATCTGTATGCGAGGCTAGTAGGAAGTTTGATATGAGTAGTCGCACAACGCATGTATAGAGACTGAGGATCGGTTTTCTTTCGCATCCTCTCTCCCGGTTTCCAGTAGCGACGAAGTCCGTACCGCTTGCTCTGCCGCTGAGATGCTATCTAAGCCTACGTTCTCTGCAGTGTTTAGTACACTGTCAGTAGATCACCACGTCGACTCCTGCAGACGACATCGAGAAATTTGCCACGAATTTGCTTGAGATTCATTCCGTGTGCTCCTCCCATACCAGTAATTCCGACCTTCTTCAACGTGACCCATACTTTGTGATTCTCCACTGATTGATGCAACAGCTGGGAATGATTAGAGTCGTCTTCAAACCTTCTGACAAGGATCTGATGTTGCCCGCGAGATGACTAGTTGCATGATGACGCACGTCAAAGAACAGCAAATGATCGAACTTACCACGATAAGGATCTCAGAAGAGGAGACTGCAAGCTACAGCTCAAGCTATGAGCCGAGGTGGGATATCGATGATCGACAATGCTGCTTTACAAGTCGTTCATCTCCTTAGATACAACGTATATTCGAGCAGTGGCCTATATACAGAACCTTCGATTCAGAAGAAGATCACCAAGATGACCATGTCGAAGCGCACGCTACAAGCGATCGTCCGCAATACTTCGAGTACGCCACTCGCGTTTCCCGTCGTTCAAAAGCGTTTCGCAGCTACAGTACTGCAAAAGCCAAAGATAGTAGATCTCAGTCGAGAATTATACCATCGCTGCCCGAACCATCCATTCCATGTTCCATTCGTAAGTTAATTGCACAAACATTGGCCATGATACATCACTAAACTACACCACAGATCCAAACGCCATGGGACACTCACCAGCCCAAAGTCGCCGGCAACGCTACCCTACGCTCTGCTTCTTACGCATTGACAATGTCGGACCATGCAGGCACGCATGTCGATGCTTTCAAGCACTTTGGACCTGGCGGTACGCCTATTGATGAGATGCCGCTGGAGGACTTCTACACCTCTGCGATCGCCCTGGATCTCTCGCACGTGAAGTTGAAAGCTGCCATCTCAGTGGGAGAGATGGAAGAAGCCTTGGCGAAGTCAGGTGAGGAGATCAGAGAGGGTGACACCGTGCTGGTGTACATGGCTTTCAACAAGAGAGTACGATTCGACGAGCCGAGATGGCAGCATGACTTTCCGGGCTTGCACCCAGACGCTGTGAGGTGGCTTGCTGACAAAGGGTGTAAGATGTTCGGTGAGTGCTTGAGCTGTGTTAGGTGATGTTATGTTGACATCATGGCTGATGTCGTGCAGGCGTCGAAGCGATAAGTCCCAGCCCTGAAGGCGAGATGAACTTCCATGCGCATAATATCTGCGGTGAGAGGCACATGACACACATGGAAGGACTCGAAAATCTGGATCGTGTTGTTGGTAAAGGCCGTTTTACCTTTGTTGGGTTCCCGTTGAAGTTGAGAGGAGGGAGTGGAAGTCCTATTCGAGCAGTTGCTTTGTTCGATCAGTAGTGAGCCTAGGGTGTGAGGTTGCCAAACGGAGCGGGTAGATCGAGCATGCTACTTCCTGGTGGGTCTGGTGAATCGATAGTAACTAGCAGAT
This sequence comes from Epicoccum sp. F181, assembly GCA_037042865.1. Lineage (NCBI taxonomy): Eukaryota > Fungi > Ascomycota > Dothideomycetes > Pleosporales > Didymellaceae > Epicoccum > Epicoccum sp. F181. Next base: position 197,722 of record JAJSLS010000024.1, on the reverse strand, counting down.
ATACATGAGCATTGTTTGAGCTGGCAGTTGCCGCAATCGTTTGAGATCAGCGACATCTTGAGGCGGGGTCACTAAGATGGGCGTGAGTACTCCAGACTCGAGCAAAAGTCAACGCCTCAAGTGCTCTGAGTAAGTGTATCGGTCATCGTCGGAGGGCGTGTCTATCTGGCTCATGATGTCAGTGTCTTAGCGTTTGGTAGATTCGGTACCACGATACTGGGTCAATCGGGTGCTGTGCACAATACAAAAAGGGTATGGGCAAAAATTAGGTTGATACAAGGGCGCTCGTCTCGCAGATTGCGGTTTGTCGTCCTCTCATGGGCGCAACAGGCACGACGGAGGCTAGTGGGTGACCGCAAAACATGGTCGTGCGCTTTCTCAAAAGGGTTGCTGCATGGGACGCATGGGACGGAGAGTTGTGTCACATGTCGCGCCATGTGCGTCCCCTGCACTCTCATGCACTCAGGCCACCACCGCGGGCGCTAAGAACCGCGCGCTTGCCGCTTAACTAAGCAGGCGCGCGCTCAAGCTTTGTTCCTTGCGACAACGAAACACGCCGATCCGATCACCCAACTCATCCATACGCCAACTGCCATTTCCAGTGACAACGCGCAAACACTCATAGTCCAGCTAACCTCTATCACAAGCATCTAGCATGGCCGACGAAGCCGAATTGCAGGCCAGGATCGCCGCCCTCGCCGGCGCAATCAACCGCCACAAACAACAACAGCAGCCAGATCCCACTCCCCATCACGCGCAGAACCACCATCCGTACAACCCAACACCTCCGTATCGCGGCAATCACCAGTACAACAATCGCTGGGCTCCCTTCCCAGCACCTAGAGGCCGCGGCCGTGGAGCCTACGGCGCAGCATTCCAGAATCGCACGCTCGTAAATGCGACGACTGGCACGACACCTTCCACTCCCACCACTCCGACCGCTCATCACACGCCACAACCTCAACAACAGGCTTATCCGAACAGACCAGAGAGGATCACAACCGCGCATCACCACTCCGGTGCACCTCCCGCCAACCGCGACATGGTGATAGAGGGTGTGCGCTTCTCGCTGCTGGAGGATGGAAGCAAGCTCGTTAGAATGACTGGTGAGCCGCGGAAGAAGCAATATACATGAACAGCGGAAAACTTAACAAATTTGTGTAGAAATGTCCGAGACAGCGCCACCTACACCAAGAAAGGCTATCGTAGCTGGTGTCGAGTTCCTCCGCACGAAGAACAACAACCTCCTCAGACGTCCCACTGTCAATGTGGCAGCCAAGTATGCCCTTCCGGACTAGGAAAAACGTCTGAATAGTACTAATGACATTCCAGGCCAGCAGCGAAACCAGTCGCGCAATGCGAGCACTTCATCAAGAACGGTATTTCATCGAAACTACATCATCCAACCATGCCCGACTACAGACTGGATCGACCCACCAGCTCACGTCATCTGTTGGTAAGCACCCTTGACCACTTCTAACTATTCTGCAGGCAACTGTCCTTTCGGTACAAAATGCCGCTTCGACCACAATCCGAACAAGGTCTCCATGTGCAAGACTTTCTTCCGCAGCGGTACATGTCCCAATGGCGACCACTGCGACCTTTCTCACAAGCCGACCTACAACCGTGTGCCCGCATGCACGCATTTCCTGAACGGCAACTGCACGAATGATGCATGCCGATATGCCCATGTTTCCCCTTCACCTGGTCCTCTTATCTGTCGTCCCTTTGCTTTGCTTGGCTTTTGCGAGAAGGGCGTCGATTGTGACAAGCGTCATATTCTCGAGTGTCCTGACTACGCCGAGACAGGTGACTGCACTAACAAGAAATGCAAGCTCCCACACACTCGCCACGCACATGTGGAGCGCCAGAAGGCAGGCGCAGGCGAGGACTCCGAAGTCGAAGACGATGTTGATTCGGGGGATATCGATTCTGATGACCCCTTCAAGGATGTTCCTATGAGCGGAGATCTCAACGAGATCGCTCAGAACCAGGACTACATCTCCTTTTCTTGAGATACCCAGTTGTCTGTGAGATACTCCGCTGCATGCATAATCGACTCGTACGACGTGACGATGATAAAGACTTCGAAGAAGCAAAGAAAAGAAAAGCACAGAAAATGGAGAATAGAAAGAAAATACCTATGTACGCGCGTATGAAAAAGCTCAAAGCATCATGTCCATGTTTTCAGCGTGAAGACCTGCAATCAGGATCGTCATAAATTCTTTGGTCACAAATTGCACAGACCAAGGTCACCGTTGTCATTCAAGTATGCGACCGACGTTCCGAGTGATACCTCGTCTTCTCATCTCTTCACATCAACCTGCAACGATACCTCGATTGAAGGCGCGCGGCTCCACATGTCTTCATGCACGACTAGCGCATGGAGGTCTAACAGGCTAACTTTAACCACGCCCTACAGCCGCATCAGCAATTACGACGATGACCCTTGAAGGATGCTTGGATCCAAGGGTTTCTGCAAGCCTCAAACACCCAGCAGGGCGCAGCGCAATTGCTATTCTGGCCCTCGTAGCGCTTGGTACTGCCTTACTTACATCACTCTCACATACATGGTAGGTCGTCGCCGACACTGTGCTTTCCTTTTGTTGTTTTGAATACAGCACCATTACATGTACTGTGATCTCTTCAGCATCTTCACCTCATTTCATTTCTTGATCCTCTCTCCACACAATTCCCCGCGCATGACGACCAACTGTCTCGATTGCCGCATACCTGGTCTCCAACGGCGCATTCACCCCGCACCATGAACGGCCTCAAGGATCTCCTTAAGAAGAAGGACAACATTACGAAAAAAGACAATATTGCCAGGAATGCGCCACCACCGCCCAGCAAATCCGCCGATCTCGCGGTGCCCGAGTTCCGCATCATTCGCACCACGACAGAGACCGAGGAGGTTATTGAGCCACCACACTTTGACGGAGACGATGTGAAGCCAGTGAATGCAGGCAAGGAGCCCAAAAGAGAACGGAGACGGACATTGTTCAGCAGGGTTGCGAGCGCAGGAACGCCAAAGAATGCGACGGACAAGACGGATACGCCGCCCGACTCGGAGGATACCAAAGGATTGCCTGTACGGCCTAAGAATGAGCGGAAGCTGTCCGAGCGGTTACACATAGGCGGGCGGTCACGGTCTAAAACAAACGAGACGACGAGCTCGCATCTACCAGAGAACCTCCCAGCCGCGCCGGACGCCGTGTCAGTTCCTTCAATCCGCGTAGACGGCGCAGACGAAAGCAACAAGTACGCAAACGCTCAGCGCGAAGCACAATGGGAGAAGCGAGCAACCATCCTAGCCTCCTCACCCTCACTGGCCTCCTCGCCCTCACTCCTCGACAACAACAGCACGAACAACAGCAACGAAGAACGCGACAGCCGCTCCCGCGAAACCACCAGCCTCGCCACCCCAGTCCGTGACCGCAGCCGCAGCATCTCCGACCAAGAAGGCGACGTCAACATCCAAGAAGCCATCCGCCTGCACGAAGAAGGCGACCTCACCATCTCAACCCACATGTTCGGCCAGCTCGCCGACCCCAAAGGCGCAAATAACGCCCTCAGCCAAGTCCTCTACGGCCTCGCGCTGCGCCACGGCTGGGGGATCCCGCCCGAACCAGACAAGGCGATTCACTACTTGTCGCTCGCAGCTTCGAATTCAGCTGCTGTAGAGCAAGCTGCTCTCGCCGCAGGCATGACGAAAGGCGGCGCGGCGAAAGGAGAGTTGGTGCTTGCTATTTTCGAACTGGCGAATTGCTTCCGCTACGCGTGGGGAGTGAAGAAGGATCCGATTGCAGCGAGGCAGTATTACGAAACTGCTGCCAATCTTGGAGATACTGATGCCCTGGAAGAAGCGGCATGGTGTTATCTGGAGGGATTTGGCGGACCGAAAGACAAGGTGAGTCTGGTTCAGCGTTGCTTGTTTCTGTGCACTGCTTCTTTCTACCCCTACTATTGCCTGAACGGAAGTCCCACCAATGCCATCCAAGCAACGCAAGCGAAGCTCGAACGGCTCGACTCAGCAGGTTTTGTTCATGCTCACGCACCGCAAGTTGGGCCGCCATGCGCCATCAGCTGTGCCTATTTGCAGCATCAGCCTGCCTTGTTTGCCTCTACTCTCCAACCAATAGGATCATCCCCACGCGCAACATGCTGTGCTGACTCGCTGACGACATATTTCTCTTTACTACAGTTCAAAGCAGCGCAGTACCTTCGTCTCGCGGAGCAGAAGGGTTCGAAGACGGTTGGGAATTCTTGGTGAGTTTTGAATCTTTCTTACCCGCGCGCACTTCCTCTGCTTGGAATGATGAGGATTGGGCCCCGGTCGGTGAGAGTTGATGTGCTGACCTGCTGTCGCTAGGATCTGGAAAGACAAGTACAATCCGAAGTAGTCGACTTGTCGTCATAGTTTTGGTTTCTTTCGGGACATCATGGCATCTGGAGCAAAGGGTCTTATCATTAGCATGGCGTCCGGAGGAAGGAATGTTCAATGCCGACTATCTCATCCTGGCGATGACGAAAAAATGGAATCATTCATCTATTCGTTACATGTACCTTTTGAGCAACCCTGTTTGGTCGAAACGGCCAATCTGATGGCATTCATGAGTCGTTGATGAGCAGTACAAAGACTAAGAGACCGAAGTCTTTCGAGACAGAATGGTCTCCATACTCGGGTTTGTTTCGAAAGCACTAATATAGCCACACGTGAGAATTGGAGGAAGACGAACGAAAGCAAAGTTCTCTCATCATTACGATCATGATCAGAATCAAAAAGGCTCAATTTTCCATATCTACATTAAAAAGGTCGGTTTGGCTTTCCAGGAAAATACAGAGAAAAGCAAAAGCAAGACAGGCGTATCCAAGTCGCCGTTGTGACAAGAAAAGTTGCAAAAACTCAAAGCACGTCTTCTCGTCGTCGTCATCATCGTCGTCATCGTCACATTCTCATTCGGCATGCTAGTTCTGGGTCTCGTGTCCTCGTTTCCGCGGCAGGATCGTCAGGATAAGGAAAAAAAAAGAAATAGAAGGATAATGAAAAGAACAAATGGAATGGCAAAGTTTCCACCAAGTCCAGCAAGACGATCTTCGTCGGACAATCGCATTCGCAGTCTCAAGTGGGAGAAGCCGTTCTTTTCGAGACACATTCGAGATTTCAAAAGGAAAAGAAAAGCAAAAGAGCATAAAGCATATAGGCATGGAAATGACAAGATCAGAAAGGAGATAAAAAAAAAATTGACAGTTCCAGGATGATGGTGGTGTAGGGTCCAGCCCGGGCCACTTTGTAGCATTTTCGCCAGAACTTGCTGAGTCGAAAAGCAGAGGAGTGATCGGGGTGGTCTTGCGTACCAGCATCCATGTATATTGACAATCGTCCGAGCCAGAGGCGGGTATCAAGAAGATGATAAATTCAAGAAGTCGAAGTGTCGTAGTGAACATTCGGCGCGTGGACCGAGTCGTGTGCAAGAACGTCGTAAGAGGTGAGTCGGTATGCATGTCGTTAAAGGTCGTAGATCCGTGATGGAATGAGAAATCTCTAGTGTGCAGGATTGCTGCAAGTCGCTTATTCGCAAGTCGGTAGTAGGTGTCTCTTCAGACACCAGTGAACAAATAAAACAGATAGTTGACAGATGGTTAAGCCTTTCGGCACAGTTGAATAAGATAGAAAGCCGAAATATTCACCACTCAGAGCTTGGAGCGGCGATAGTTGGTGGGTGTAGCATTTGCTCGAAAGCTAGATGGGTCGCTGCCACTTATGGCGCAGGCCTCATGATGACTGATGAGCGGCTCACGGAGAGCATGAGGTACTTAGGTCTCGACCTTGTAATATTGCGGCTGCTGATGTTGTTGCTGGTGACTTTGCTGTTGCTGATTCTGCTGTTGTTGTTGGTCTCTTTGGCTGCGATCGCGAACCATCTCCTTGAACTGTCGCACAACATCGGCAGGGATTTGATCAAACAACAGACTCCTGGTGTAGATATCGGCCTTGTTGCCGGAGTTCACAGTATGCTCGTTTGCCAAAGCCTCAGCAAGACTGCGGCGAGCTGGGTGGGTGTGGCCTGGCTCTCGGTAATCATTCATGGGAGGACCGATATCTGTGAGGGCTGCGTACTGCGCTTGGGTCATGGCGAAAGCTGCTTCGTCTGATTGTTGTTTGCTTGGGCTGATCATGTGATGGTGCAGCTGATCGAGCTTGTTGGCGTTTTGGTTGTTCATTGATGGGATGTTAGAAGGAGCCGGTTCTTGGAAAGCTTGCATGGCTGCTCGAGCCTGTTGCTGCTGCGCAACGGGATTGGACTCTGACAGAAGATTGTTGAGGACAGTCGGTGCGGCAGCGCGGACATCTGCCGGCATCTTGGGAAGCTCTGATGTGGAAGAGGTGGCCGGTTTGGATGCTACAAATGCGCCACATAGCAGCAACATAAAGAGCAAACTCGATGCAATGGGCTGCTCTGTGGAAGTTTCGTTGGTCTTTCTTGGTTGAGCCGGGACAATGGTATTCGTGGAAGCCTTCTTCTCGAGCGATTGCTTCAACGGAATCATCGATTGTTGTCCAAAGCCAAACTCATCTGATACCATACTGCCGTCCGGATGAGGGAAGATAAGACTATCCCAAACGTGAGGTCCGATGTTAAGATCGTCAAATTCTGCGTTGAATTCGCTGAAACCAGTACTACTAGGAGCAGCGGACATGGCAGGCGCAGGTCCAGCTTCGAGGCGGTCGGTCATGACTTGTATTCTTTTGCGCAAATTTGACGTCTCCTCCGTGTGCTTCATTAGCATATCTCGCTTCTCCATGTGGAGTGACTCGATGATGCGCTCGGCTTCTTGTGTGCGATGAACCAGGATTTGTCGGTCTCGGGAAAGAGTGTCGCGTTCGATGCTCATCTCGGCAAGTTGCTGCTCCAGCATGGTGACTTGATGCGCGTAGCCTTTCTCCTTCGTCTCGAGGTCCTCGGTATGTTTCTTCTTGCGTTGTCGTGATTGAAGCCTATCGCACATGGTTAGCAAGTTGGACCAACAGCCCATACGAGCAAGCTGCTACTTACGCGGCCTCCCGATTTCGCAAGAGCCTTTTCTGTTGCTTCAATTCTTTGAGCAGATCTTCGTCCTTAGTGGTCTCGATAAGCTGATCGATGGTGTGAATATTGCGCTCCTGAGGAATGTCAATTCGGCCATTCTTCTTCCGAATCCCATCCCTTCGTTGAATATCGACCATCGTCCTTGGCGGACTACTAGGCCTCATTTGCCTGGGTCCAGGTCGGCCTTCCATTTCCTGCTGAGCCATGCCCATCCAGTCCTGGTGAGAGTGGGGTGACATGGGCGCTTGAGTAGTCTGCGGAGCAGGGATGAATCCGGCGTCTGTTGTTGGTGCATTGAAGGGAGCCGGTGGTTGTGGATGACTGAAGTTGGCATGCGCACTATCAGCCCTTTGGTGCACATAAGGTGCACCGTCGAACGTGGAAGCTTGTGGCATGCCATCGATGGCTCCAGCAGGCGTGCAGTGACCCGAGTCCTGGGCAAGAGACCACACACCGCCATGCGGTTGGTGCTGATGTGAGGGTGGATGCGAAATGCTGTGATGGCGGCCATAGCTGTTGGGGTCGTTATTGAAGTTGCCTGAAAATCCAGTCATCGAAGGATCCATGGGCAGACCACTTGGGTAGTGCTGGTCCCAACTTTGACCATCGGTAGGCGATAACACACCCGAGTGTTGGGCGAAAGAGTCCTTGCGGAAAGAAATATCGTGATTGGCAGGAGATTGCATGATGTCAGCATCGAGGATGTCGGCGTCCAAGATAGCTGTAGTGTCGTCGTCGTCAAGGTAGGTCGCGTTTTTCGCGTCGGGCTGGATTTGATGCTGGTGGAGCGAGTGGTGAAGTTGATGCTGGATCGGCGCGTCTGTTGGGCGTGTTTGCTCGTACGCGAACCGGTTGCGTGCAGCAGCAGCAAGGGCCATGCCGGGGCAGAGCAAGTTGACAAATGCACAGGCGTGCAAACGGTGACAGTCCGGGCGGGCGATCGAAGCCTGCGCTGCGGCGAGGAGCGGTGTAAGAGTTACCTACTCGGCTTGCTCGGCTTGATGCTGCCGAAGCGACTAGCAGGCAGCAAGACTGGGGCAGCGTCTGCGAGCGAGTCTCAGCGGCGCAAGCAACGCAACGCGCGAGGGCAGACCGACAGACCGACAGACAAGACTGATCAACAACGAGGTTGCAAAAGTCTCCGGGCGAGTGCAAGGCAAGGCAAGGGTAGGCGCGCAGCTGGGGAAGGTTGCTGGCGACGGCGAGGGCCACGGATGGCGGTGTTTGCTAGGTAGCTAGCGGTAGGCTGTAGCCCGTGAAGATACACGGCGAGTGGAGGTGTGAGGAGGGTCTGGACAGCGACAATCAATGCTGATTGAGGAGTTGGGTGGCAAACAGAGACAGGGTCAAGCTGGCTTTCATACACGTCCCTGATGAGGGCTCCGGGACAGTCGGTGGACGTCAGGTGCAAGGCCTTGGCCGGGTGCGAGGATGGATGACGCCGGCGCAGACACTGGCAAGTAGTAGTGTGTCGGTGGGATTGTTTGGCAGACAGACGCCGGACTGGGCTGGGCTGTACTGGAGGCAGCGCTCGCTCGCTCGTTCGCGGGATAGTGGCTGGCCAGCAGCAGGCGGCGACAAGCAAGCAAGCAAGCAGGCAAGCAGCGGCAGCAGCAGCAGCACCAGAGAGCAACGCACGCACTACCAGACAGGCACTCTCACGACAGAGCAGAGCCCAAACGGCGCAGCCTGAAGATTTGGGTAGGGATGCAGGCGGAGGTGGAGCGGACGTGCGTGGTTGGTGGATGGGCGACGGCGTGCAGCACAAATACCCACTTTGCTGCGTCGGTTACCGCCAATCCGCGTGGGCTGGTCTGGCTGCTAAGTAGAGGAACTTAGAGACGAGTGATGTCTGTACACGGGTACCTTACTTGCGTGCTATTAGTTAGTGCTGCAAGCGACGAGCCGGGGCGTCAGGCGGGCCTCACACGAGCATGCGTCTCATGGGCCTGCGTGCGCCGTCGAACGAGAGGGTGTGCGAGAGGGTGTGTAGCCGTGTGGGCGTGTGCAGCAGCAGCAGCAGCAGCAGCAGCAGCAGATGCGCGGGCGGCACGGCCGTCGTGCATCGTGCGTTTCCCACACGGTCACGAGCACATGATCGAGGGAGCTCTGCAGCCAGCAACAGCGCCAACGGGCAGCCTGTCTCAGCAGGTCGCCGCGGTCCCGTGACATATATGTGTGGCAATCCACGCGTGCGGTGGCATGGTGTCTGGTATCACTCACGTTTCTACGATAGCACCAGGCGATAGCACCGCACAAAACAACATGTGAAGTCGTCGACCGCTACCCAAAATCTGGTACGCGATCGAAGCGGCAGACGCGGGAGTGAACGGGAGCACCACCTGCCCGAGCCTCCCACGTGTACCTAACTAATTTGCAGTGTGGCCCAGCAGGGAAGATCCCAACATTCAGTGTCATTCACCACTCAGCAGAAAAGCCTAATCACGACTCGTATCGCCTATAACAATATAACCAGTGCCTGGCCCGTCACCCGGCGACTCTCTGCCGCTGCCTCCTACAGCTGTCGCGCGTTTCGCAAACCAGCCTAAAGCCCTCGCTATAGTCGGGCATTGCGCTGACCTGCAGCTCCCGTTCACGAACCGACTGGAACGCCATCATCATCCGATTGCAGCGCCATCGCTTCCGGCTGGTCGCTCCATGTCCCTCCTTGGTCCCGCCGCATCAGGACGAAAGATTCTGTTATCACTTGCGCAGTCATACCCGTTGCTCACTGCGACGACGTTGTATGATGACATGGGAAACCAGGGCAAGCAGTTCACCGCTGAAAGGTCGAACTGCTCCGTAAGCCAATTCTTATGTCCGAATCCTGTTTTTTCCCTTCCTTCTGCGAGCACCAACGAGTCAGCACACCGTATATCTTGTCCCGTACATGACTATAGTCGAAGGTCATACCGCCGGTTTGTTTTTAGACAATGATACACAGCGGATGCGCGGAATTGCAAAGTCAACGTTAGGTTTGTTGAAGCGATAGGATGTAAATTGATCTCCGGGACGAAACGAGAACACCAATATGCAGGCATCCGTGAGCACTGCGCATCCAAGTAATCTGGCAGTACTCACATGTCCACCGAGCACGTATTGAATGTGACACTAGACTCACTCGTCAATGATGATGACATTGACTGTACGCTTGCGAGTAAAGCAGGGCACTCCAGTCTCGGCACTTATCTCACCCGCGGAATACTTCCTACTTTGCGCAAAAAGATCATCTTGGGGTGGTCCTCGCTACCAAAGACATGCGCATCTCAACAGTAATACCGTGCGTAAATCGCATTACCTACCCAAGTAATATGTAAGTGCGGGACTTTCCAAGCGAGTTCTGTACTTACGTAGACATCCACCTCTTCACATCTCATCTCATCTCATCTCACCAGCAAAGATCCTCTGAATCTCAGCGGCATATCGCGTAGCTGCAAATGCTTGCCACGATCGACGACACCACCAAACATACCACAGTGTCACATGAAGTGCGTTGAATGTTTTGACTTTTGGTAGCGAGAAAATCGATGGGGTGTCCGGTTAGTCTATCGGATCAAATCAATTTCCACGATCCGTTCGAAGTCAGCTTGTTGTCCCGCTTGATTAGCATCGTATTCGTACTTGCACATGACTATCTACTACACACCCGAGCCATCCTCATTTCTACCTAGACTTGCAAGACGGACCGGATAAAATCTGAACAACTCTCGCCGAGGATCGTAAGCGCAGGTCTAGGCATGGAGGAAGGAATCATCGGGTTGACGAGAAGGCCCCTCACTCTCAACAACCCGAAAGCGACAATCAACGCACAACACGATGGTATCAAAGTAAACATCAACATCTCACCCGACTCCCAACTCACACTCCAGCTTGATTCATAACAAGCAAGACACCAATCCCCCAAGTTCGCTCACACCCATACAAATCTCAAATCTCGATCCCCATCGTTCATCTTCAGATCACAAATCCCACCGAGTCGCCTCAGGCATCGTTGCAGCACTCATGTCCCCATGTGCCCTCAGTCAGTCAGTAGTCCCATCGCGCAGTTCCTCACTACTCCTTCGGCTACTCGCGTCCTCCGTGGGGGCCAAAAACAAAACAAACTCAGCTCCCTCAAGAGTCCAGAACAAACACCTCGGTTGAATTTCGAAGCGAACGAAGGTCAGGTCACATGAACAATAGCGCAATAGCCACCAGCGGCAGGTGGCCCCAAAGCAAAAGCAAGGGCAAACAACCCACAGAACCACAACAGAACTGCCGTAGGGTCCTTTCCTCTCCATACAACGCATGTGGTCCTCCTACTATGGCTGAGTCTCCCCGAGACAAGCCGTCTCCGTCTCCATCAACGCCCAAGAGGCCCAAGGTCTCTCCGAGCTCACTAACCAGAACCAAGAAACAAGCCCCCAAGAAGAGCATAACCATTCGCAGGCACGGCACGAACGGAACGACACGAGCCAAAAAGTCAGAGTCAGAGTCAGAGTCAAAGCCAAGTCAAAGCCACGGAAACGCATAATCTCCCTAACCTCCGTAGATTAGTACTTAGTAGTGTATCCAACCTGAGACGGCACCAGACGCAGCAATGCCCAACACTACATACTTTGCAATAGTTGGTTCCGGCCGGGGAAGGCGGGAACGGAACGCGCGGCGCAGGTGGTGTATGCATGCATCATGTGCGTGAGATCTGCCTGTATAGTGCAAGGTACAAGTACCCGAGTACTTTCTACTTACATGCTTTACGTGCGAGTGGAGAACTGAAATGATGACTGATGAGCTCGGTTGTTTCGAGATGGTTTGAACGGCTTGTTGATTTTCTTTTGGGTATCAATGAAAGATTGATTGGTAACTAAAGTATTGTTGATTCCTCCCGAATTGTAAGTTATCGCCAGACGCCGGGAGCTTTGTGGTCCTATCGCTTATGCTTCGCGCTTTCCTTTGCAGCCAATCGGAGGGTAGTACCTCGCCCTACTGTCGCGAAAACTGGGATGATTCGCTCAGACTAGTCGAATCTGAGGCTTGCGATTGTATCATATTTTTGTGCTCCTTGATTGCCCTTTTGCTGAGACAAACATTGGGGGTCAGGCCGTTGGGCTCCATCCTTTTGGGTGCCGCTTCCCGATAATGCTTCCGAGCCAGTTGGAATTATCCCGAGTGTAGTCATCTTCAGTGTTCTTCCGATCGCGAGTTTGCGACCTGAGCACTGACACGACGTCGTGTCGTGTTCCTCACGCGAGTCCATGTGCGCGTGAGCGCCTTCCCTTGAGCACCATGCAAACGCCAGAACCAGAGACAGAGGTGGTGTTGTGTCGATCGTGTAACACGTCAATCGCGAGCTCGATCGATCGACCAGCCACCATTATTAACGGACGTATTGAACGAAATTTGCTCAAACCAGAAGGACGCTAAAAGATTGTTAGTTGGAAGTCATCGAGAGTATCGACATGGCAGCACTTACGCATTGACGCAACCATCGTTCTCACAGTTGTTGGTGATTTGAGCCCAACGACCCCAAACGACCTTTCCACCAGCGGTCACCAGACCGAGCTCAGAGACGTTGACCTCAATAATGGTACCCTTGGTCAACACACCAAGCTGGGTGTACATGGGGTTCTGGGGGTTCTTCTTGACACTGATAATAGGAAGTTGCACGGTCACACCGAGTTCGGGGTGGGTGACATTGCACTTCTTGTAACGCAGACCCATAGGCCTGATGAAACGCTCGTACTTGACGGGGCGACGAGTGAAATCGGGACCGACAAAGGTGGGCTTGGTGATCATGCGCTTCCAGCTCTTCTTCGCGGTCTTCTTGCCGGTCTTGACGACCTTGAACATCTCCTCCTCAGCGATACCTCTGACCTTCGGGAGCGGCACTGAGAACTTGGCGGCCTTCTCCTGCCTCTTGTTCTTGATGGCAGAACTGAGGGCCTTGGCGTTGGTCTCATTGGAACGGTCGAGCAGATAGGACGGCAGTGGTGTGCTGGAGGGTGCGGCGGGCTCATTGCCCTTGACGTTCTTCTCCTCTTGTTGCCTGATCTGCTTCTTCATCTGGATCTTCTCCTTGTGACGCTTCTGCTGGTAGAGTTTGGCGCGCAGACCACGCAGGTTCTGCGACCTCTCGGAGGCGGCGTGCACCTCACGGGCAGCCTTTTTGCGGGTACGCTCCTCATGATCGAAGCGCTTTCCGTGCTGCTTCGTGAAGCGCTCGATGTACTCGTTCTGAGGCATGGCGGCGGTGGGTGGATATATGTAGTTGGTGGTGGGGTGTCTCTGTATGAAAAGAATCTCGAGAGGCAAAATGGAAAGCCAGGGCCTGGACGGGGACAGCCGAGTAAGCGCCGATGTAGCGAGGCAGGCGCGAGCGAGCCAGCACCTCCGCTGCCCGCAAGAATCCATTCTCCTAGACGCAGCCAGAAAGCAAGACGCGGCCATCGCGAGTGGTAAATAAAGATCAAATTATCACAATGGCCAGCATAATCTCACGAACGCTCAGGCGAGCGGTTTTGGACAGCCGCGGCCAGCTCCCACCTACCTTCCTCCTACCATGGACCGCCAACCTTTCCACCGCCGCCAATGCCACCGAGAAGAGCAACATCGACCCTTCTTCGACAGTGCAACAATTGGCACACATGCAGAATGTTCTGGACGAAACCCTGGCTAAGAAGTCTGGAAAGAAGAGCGCACCAGCACTTCCATCACCAGCCGCAAGCCCGAAAGCACCTCTAGAGATTTCACCCGAAGTGCGCGAGATGCTGCCACTGCTTCGCGCCCAAGGACCTCACTACATTTCCGCACACATCCATGCGCAACCCTACCTCCTCACTCAAGGCGATACCCTGAGACTACCTTTCTACATGAAGGGCGTTGAGCCCGGCGATGTCATCCGCCTCGATCGCGCGACACACCTTGGTTCAAGAGACTACACACTCAAGGCTGCGATTAAGTCGCCCAAGCTTAAGAGCCCGACAATGCAAACAATAGAAGTTCTGGACCCGACCACAGGAAACCTGGCATCCACCAGCCGCGTTATGCCCGAAGGATCTCTTGCGAGCGCACCCAACGCAGTCGCGGCGCCACACTTCATTCCTCACATTGCCAAGGGCAAGTACCCTTATCTGGACGACAGGCTATTCGTATGCAGGGCGGTGGTGATGGGTGTGGAGAGCGAGCCTCTGAGGATTCTCCAGAAGACAAAGAGGAGACAGAGGAAGGTGAAGAACATCAAGAGCAAGCACCGCTACACCATCTTGAAGATTAAGGAGGTGCGATTACGGACTGAGGACGAGCTGAACAGCGGCGAAGTCAACTGATCGGGAAGTTATCACGGCTCTGGTGTGCGGATGGGCAGACGCGTGCCGTTGGTCATGGACACATCATTCATCCCGCAATGTTGGTGGAACAACCCAAACATTTTATCTGGGGTTCATGCGGAGATGATCATCAATATCGTTCCGCCGCCAACACGGAACGGTCATCTGAGAGAGAGTAAGAGTGAATGGTATATGGCGGAGAAGGGCCATGAATGGGCTGGCCACTCCAGACTCTGTACGATATCTGCAGCAGAATTTCACGTGTACACAATATTTACAAAGTCGAGCTAACGTTACAATTTCAAATCGGCTACTTTCCACAGCACACTACCTCCTAATGCTGTTTGCTTGACAGCCTTGGACTAGACATTCTCCACAGTATCGCACGCAGATTGCGACGTGCTGGAAATTCGTTTCAACTTTGACTAAAACAATGGTATCATAATCAACTACCTGACAAAATCAAGAATCCTCCACAATCTATTTTCCATCCAGTCTCGCTTACTGCATAGACTTTCCAATCTCGCTCTCCCAGTTCCTCGCCCTCTCAAATCCGTTCGAGAAACTCTGGTAATCCATCAACGCCTGACGGACTTGCGTCGCGTCAGTCAACACAAACGGTCCGTACTGCACAATAGGCTGGTCCAGTGGCATACCCGCCACCAAAATGAACCTAGCCTCCTTCTCGCTGTCCTCCGGTACAGACGCCTTAATATTGTCGCCCTTCTGCTCGAAGATAGTGTTGTGGAACTCAGGGACCTGCTTCGTCTCAGACCCAGTGTCCCAGGTAACTTTACCGCTGAGCGAGTATGCGAAAGCGTTCCAGCCCGCGGGCAGAGGCTGCGTGATGCTGCCGCCGGGTCGCACAGTGATGTCGAGGAGCCAGACAGGCGTGTAGGCGAGTTCTTGCAAGCTGTCGACGCCGTGAGATTGGCCTGAGATTACTTTGACAGTGACTTTGTTGTCGGTGCTGTTGTAGATGGGGATTTCGGAGCTGCGCACGTCGCGGTAACGAGGCTCGCAGGCTTTCAGGTCGCGTGGGAGGTCTACCCATAGTTGCATGCCAACGTTGCTGGACCCGTCTTCGTTCAAATGGGGCATTTCAGCATGAACGATGCCGCGGCCGGCAGTCATGAATTGCAGATCGCCGGCTTCGATGGTGCCTTTGTTGCCGGCGAAGTCTTCGTGGTCGACGGCGCCGCTGAGGAGGTAGGTGACTGTTTCTTGACCGCGGTGTGGGTGATCAGGGAAGCCAGCGCCAGGAGCGATAGAGAAGTGGTCGAGCATGAGGAATGGGCTGAAGTTGCGGAGTTTGGGCGTTCCAATAGATCGTCTGACTGTAGCTCCAGCACCTTCGGCCTGTTCGATGGCCTCAAAGACCTTTGCGATGCCACGGGTCTTGGGAGAGGTGGCTGTGAGGGAAGGGTCGTTGGGAGGGATGACCGGGAGGCCGACGAATGTCGATGAGGGAGACATTGCGCTGTTTGCTGTTGTTGTGTTGTTTGTCTTGAGAGTTTTGGAGATGTTGTTGGAAGTCGATCTGAGGAGAGAGCGCATATACTCGTTCGTGGCGAAGGTGTTGGTGTAGAAAGCTGTGATGGCGATTGCGATGATGCAGATGAAACTTGGAAGTGCAAGAAACGACTTCATCAGAGATGTGTCTTGTATTTATAGAGAACAATGGGTTGATAGGAAATAGCGAGAGGGATCTGGAAGAGTGGAAGTGATAAAAGCTACTTACATAGCATTGGAAATGCCGATTTGGTAGTGACCAAAGTCGACTAATTAGTAGTGAATTATCTTAGCTAATGCAGATTTAGCTCGTATTAAATCTTTGTTAGTCTTGGTCATAAGTACAGATACTGATTCTTCACAGCAAGTCACGTGTCGATCACACAAACGGCAGGTAGCACCCATGGATGTTACCACCTCAATGGACTAAGGCCCGAAGCTGATATGAGAGGCAAAATACCATTGTGCTAACGATGATCGGCTAAAGAACATATTGATAGACATTGAGTACTCGACCCCAAATTCGCGTACAACTCCAGCGACTTTCACGCAAATGTCATTGTGAATGGACTTTCGAACTGGAGGTCACTAACGGGATACTGTCTACTTCAGGCAAAAATTTCAGCGTCGACTGTATCACTATCGTCACGTAAAGATCAGGAATCAATCGTATTGCCTTTAGGATGAGTGATACAGTATTTCCATGTGAGGTCTTTCTGCTGTACCTCGGCATCGGAAGCCTGGCCTTCAGCCGCATGCTTGTGCCGCAGGCTTGTGCCACCATTGAGTCCCCTTGACCTCAGACGAAAACACAATTAGACACTCAAACATTGAAAGACACAAAAAATCAGAGCACCTTACATTCGAACAAGATCCCCATCGACAACTCGAAACAATGCCGTCAGAAGCCGAGAAGTCCGCAGAGGACCAGATCCGTACATATATCGGCGCATACGCCGACGCAATGCCACTACAAAACATCGACAGCGGTTTCGTCAGACACGCAACTCTCAAATCAGTAATCCAGGAATCCGATACAAGCAACGCCAAAATCGTCTGGTCCCTCGTCATCCCGCCCCTGTGCGCCAACCATCCGACCGCCAAGACCATCCACGGCGGGGCAATAGCAACATTCTTCGATAACGCGACAAGCATGGCTGTATTTGGCTGCAAGAAGCATTGGGGGCACTCGGGCGTGACGAGGAATCTCAATGTCACGTACTTTCGACCGCCTTTGGAGGGTGAGCTGATTGAGGTGGAGTGTGAAGTGTTGCAGTTGGCAAGTCGGCTGGCTACGATCAAGGGTGTGATGAGGCGGGCGAGTGATGGAACGGTGCTGGCTATCTGTCAACACGACAAGTACAGGCCAAATGCACCAAAGCCTAAGTTGTGAGCGGAAATCCGTGTTGCGGCCATGAAAAACTTGGAATAGAAGCACAATAATTACGATGATGTACATTATCGAATCGTGTTCATATATACATGCATTGGGGCAATCTACTCGTACCTCGTAAGACGCAATGAAATCGCTAAGTGGCTGCACAGAAAATGACTGACCCCCTCCCAGTCAAGCAATACCTCTTCCCACCATGAAACCCAACACGTCCAGTTCCAAGCTCCTTCAAGTGAGTATGCTGCTACTCAGTAAACATCCCTGCCCGGAAGTTCCTGTGGTTCTCGATCAGGTGCTTCTATTGGCGACGTATAGGTGTAATTATAGGGAAACTTCTGCTGCCAAGGTATATTGCTTTCCGGGTAAGATGGTGGCTGCTGCACATCTTTCTGCTTGGTCTTGCGATTATGATGGCGCCACAAGAAAAAGCCTGCGACGCCCATCACAAGTACCACTCCCGTCCCGACGCCAACGCCAACACCGATGATGATGCTAGGATTCGAGGTGGCCGACGCAGCCGGAGCTGACGAGGCTGACGCAGTAGGCTCAACACTCGCTGGCGATTCCGCTGTCGATGAGACGGATGAAGGGGTGGAACTTGCGGACGTAGTTGACTCAGCGGAACTCGAAGACGTTTCTGACGTCGCTCCTCTAGAGCTGGACAGTGATGATGAGCTCGTGGTGGATGAGCTTGTTGTAGGCAGATTCGAACTGGAACTCAGGACCGGCTTTGGACTTATATAAAACTCGCGGCTGTAGAATCCGCCAGAAGTCAGATCCTTGACGGTACCATGAGTGTTCACAGCTCTGAGTGCGAAGGGTCCGACCGACGATCCGGTGCAGTCTTGGGTATTGCAATTAGGTGGGATGGCACAGTCGACCTGCCAGGGTTGATTGGTCATCGATACTCCCGCTACATAGACTTGTCAGTTCGTCCACATGCTGTCAGAAAAAGTTTGCCCATACTGTTGATCTGACATTGTCTCTGGTCCAGACTAACGCTCCGGTTCCCGCGCCAGATGATGTACAAATTGACTGCGTCGTATGGCGTCTCCCATTGGATCACCATTTGGCTGCCCTGATCGTATGATGAGGTAAATCCAGACGGATTTGTGAAGTTCCCATTTTCAGGTATATAGGGATTTGGCGTTTCTGAGAGTTCTGGGTTGACGGTCATGGTAGGTGCATCCTGGCCATTGACTAGCCATATGATAGAGTTGAGGCATAGCAGCCACGATGTGAATCGCAACATCTGCGCACAGAGCGTTGTCAATCTTGGCAGCGGAAAAGACGAGATGGTGATGTTTTTGGAGATGGGAATACTCCTCGTGGGTATAGAAACTCTCAGGTGTATGCGCTACCGGCCTCTGGTGAACTGGCCAAGGCAACGCCGCAACTTGGTCTTTGTGTGCGGCGGCGCTTAGATGCTCTCGCTTGGTTCCGAGGGTCGAAAAGCTCTATGCGAAGGCTTTCGATCGCCGCATGCCTCAGCTTTGCTCCTTCGTGGAAGTGCATGTGTGGCCGAGCGGACCGGTGAGTGGCAGAGACATTGTCCCATCACAGCTAAGTGTCGATCCGCTTTTCCTTGATTGATTATACTGCGGGTTAGCTGCGTTCATATTGCGGCACAGCAGACAAGCGTCTAGCTGACCATCCAGGAACATCCGGCACGCAGCCGAAGACGAAATGATGAGGGAATCTGGCGCTTCCAGGTCCAGAACTGTTTTTAGTGCGAGCTTGATCGAACAGTCAACTTCACATCGCTCACTGTTGGGCTATGAAGCAACAAGGCATATGTAGCCGTAGGTAAAGTGCAGCGACTCATATGGCGGTGGACGAGTCGAACGAGTATTGAGGCGTCTGCGAGCAACGCTATTCTTCTACTCTGCCAATAGCAATTGATCCTCGGACAACGAATATGCTATGGTTTTATTTGAGACAGATGCGGTATGGCCAAAAATACGTACATGTACAGCGGTTCGGTTGCAATGTGAAACACCACCACTGCAAAATGCTCGACAAGTCTACCGTCGAACATGATAGCATCGCTGCTACCAGAACTTGCAACGTGGAAGCCCTAAGCACGAACAGGCTTCACAGACCTGGAGTGTTCGAGGAGAAAAAACTGCTCTACCCGCGCCATATGACACAAACAAAGACTTGGAATCTTCACGCTTGACATCCTTGAAGGAGTTTGAAGTCTGAGCGCCCAGCGGACCGAGTATGCCGCCCGACTAACCGAAGACAGCCGTCTAGACGTAGGCGCCGGCGCTAGCCTCATGTCGCTTCTGAGCACATCTCGACGAACCAAAAAGGCTGGCAAGCAAGCGAGGGTCGGAGTGGGATGATTAGCGAGACGCATCAATTTGGGGAGTTCGAGGCTTTTGGGGTCAGAGCCATGCCGGTCCACCATGGCGGTGCGGCCATGGCCTCACTCCTTTATCGCCCACAAAGCACTCATTACTTCAACGCTATCCAGCCCGAAGTCGTGTTTGGACTGACCGTTGGCCATGCTCAGCATCAAACGCGCACGTATCGCCGTAGCGTTCTCCTTGATTGCCCTCTACCTGCTCTGGAATCTCGGTGGACTCGACTGTAAGAACCAGGATTATCTCAGATCAACTTCTAGTCAGGCACAAATTTCACCAACCGAACTACCTTGTCGCAGCCTACCTGGAGCTAATGAGACGCTGGTCGTCTTACGCACTGGTTCGACTGAGTTGGTGAACCGATTTGATGTCCACTTATCGACGAGTCTGCGGTGCTTTCCCAATTACCTGATATTTTCGGATTTCGAAGAGGACTTCCGGGGTGAACACATCTTCGATGCTCTAGCCGATGTAGATGCTGAATTTCTGGACAAAAACCCGGATTTCGAATTACATCGACGACTACGCAAGCATGGAAGGGCTTCTTTAGATCCGGCAGAGCTCGCAGACTCTGCACCAGACCGATTTGCCATCAAAACCGGCAAAGTAGAAAATCCAGGCTGGAAACTTGACAAGTGGAAGTTCTTACCCATGGTAAATAAGACTCTCCATGAAAGACCAGACATGAAGTGGTACGTGTTTATGGAAGCCGACTCTTTCATCCTCTGGTCTACATTACAGCAATACCTCGCCACTCTGGACCCGACAAAGCCTATCTATGCTGGGAAACAGATGCTTATCGCCAATGACATGTTTGCGCATGGCGGCTCGGCTTTTATCGTGTCCCAGCCTGCGTTGCGGATCGTCGTTGACTATTATTCTGCACACAAAGCTGAGATTGAAAAATTCACCGATGGACACTGGGCTGGCGACTGTGTTCTTGGAAAGACCTTTACGGACGCGGGCGTACCTTTCACCAATGCCTGGCCAGCCTTCCAAGTCGACTACCCAGGCCTTGTACAGTATACCAGGGCTGACGCTCGGCCAAACAATGAGAAACTACGCTTATGGTGTGGTACCCCGGTGTCTTATCACCACATGTCCGCCGCCATGGTCGAAGAAATGTGGGAATTCGAGCAGGATTGGATCTCTAGGAACGATCCGGTGAGTGAACTACGATCTCAATACAGGAGACGTCCACTGATACAAAAAATCATAGGTCACCGAGACGCTACGGCACAAAGACATTTTCACGACGATCATAATGCCTCAGATGATGTCGCCGCGTGTAGAATGGGACAACTTGAGCGACGATAAGCAAGAGGGGACTTTCACCTCTGCGGAAGCCTGCCGAGCGAGGTGTGTTGCAAACGCGCAGTGCAGACAGTACTCGTTCGATGAAGAGGCTCGAGCGTGCCGCACGAATAATGATCCACGGCTTGGAAGAGCTGGCAGAGGAGTCTCATCCGGATGGATAGAAGATCGCATCAGAGATTTTGAGCAAGCGATGGCGCCGTGTGGAAACCACACTTGGCCCTATTGATGTAATATACACATAGACGGGGACGAATGTATGAAGTATGTCTGATTTTGCCTTTACTACTACAGAGATGTGAAGCGCGCTTTGCAAGACGTATACCATCTGATCCGGGTATTGGGTTCATCGACACGCTTGCAGGAAACCAGAGAATAGCTAAGAATATTCATAGCACGTGTAAGTTCGCTGGAGACGGGTCGAATTGAATATATGGAGACGAGAGATGCTAACAAGACAAGTATGTGAGAGATAGAGCAGATATTCTTGCTAAAGTGTTTGATATTGCCAATTAACGATTACAGATTAGGTCTCTGTGAGTGTAAGAATACGAAATAATCTCCTCTGGATCAAGCCATGCAATCACCCCCATGGACGCCTGCATTCAACTTCCCATCCACTACTAGTCGTCATCAATGAGCAGTTCGTCTATGCGAGCTGACCACGGACGGCACCAGGAACAGCCTTGGAAGAGTGAACATCAGCGAAGAAGCCCTTGGGGTTGTCCTCGATCTTCTTGACGTTGAAGCCAAAGCCCTGGTCCTGACCAGTAGCGGCGTTCTTAACACCAGTGACAAAGCCATCCTTGGTGCCAGTGATGCAGCCGATGCTGCGGCGGACACCAGGGCAGACCTCCACCGGGTTGGGGAAGGCGATGCGAGGTGGGCCGGCCTTGCCCTTGACGGCTTCGTGAATGTGGGTGGCGGTGACGGCGGGGGACTGGTAGTCGCCCTGGAAGCCGGTGAGGGTGATGTTGTAGCAGATGACGTTCTCTTTGCTGTTGATGCCGAACTTGTAGATGCCGTAGGCGCCCTTGAGACCGCCGGTGTAGGTGTTGTTGGCGTCGACGACTTGGTCGGGAGTGGCCTCGATCTTGTAGGTGGAGGTGAAGTCGAAGGGAGACTTCTTGGAGACTGGGAGGGTTGTTAGTGGTGATGTTCTGATCGATTGATGCAGTGATCGATAGGAAGAAGACGTACTCTGGTCCTTGTTGTTGCCCCACTTCTCACCCCACTTCTCAGACCAGTGCTTGCCCCAGGTGGGAGAGGCCATGGTAGTGGCGGCCATGGTGGCAGCGATAGCGAGAGAGAACTTCATGTTGATGGACTTGGTTTTAATTGAGGGATTGAAGATTGAAAGCGATGGTTGGTTGGTTGAGTTGTTGATTGATGGTTGTGATGATGGAGAAGAAAGTGATGAATTGAGGACGACCTTGCTCATATATATAACTATTGTCTACAGATCCGTGCATACCAAATGTGTATACTAACTACATCAAAAACTGCTTGGCTCACGTCAAGAGCATTCGACAAGACGTCCGCACGGTCAACGCCATGGGATCAATTCCAAAGAATGTGAGTGCCAGGCATTCACATTCGAACGGCGATCTCCTCAAGCGTGCGTGACTTGGACGACAAGTGCACTACTGAGGTGCTGTCAGTGAGTAGAGTTCGGACGGATAGAATCTCCAAGACCCCAGATCAACCCCAAGTTTTTTGGTTTCTTGGAAGGTCTTGGAACCACCGCTTCGGGACGCGCTCCTCCAAACTTGGGCGGCGATCTTAGATCAGCTGTCTCAAAATTGACGAATGCGATCGCTGCTAAAATGTGAGATTCGAGGGCGAAGAGCTTTACAGGTTTATGAGACTCCCCGCATCCTGCACTATGGCTCCTTCCGTTTCCTCCGACTGCAAGTTGTCGATCATTCTTTCTGGCTACGCTACTCTCCATCTAGCATCCTCCAAGCTCATGGCATTCCTTGTTGTCTCTCACGCTTCCAAATGTCAAATACTTGCGACCAATCACCGCATTTCACCATCCGTGGTTACTGGCAAACCCACGGCAAACACCCCAAGCTTCTTGACAACCTTCACACCACTTTCGAGTGTCAAGGTTGGCCTCCCTGCAGCGAGACAAAGTCGCAAGATCGACCGCATGTTCCAATTTTAACCATCTATATGCTTGGCTTCAAAACAGACAAGACATACTCATCCGCGGTCTGCGCATGCCTAACGATGAGGCTCTGATGATTTTCGGTCAGATGATATCACGGCGTCTTAAGGCCAGCGCTGCGCAATACTCTCCCCTCCTTTGACTGTCACTGCCCAGCCTTGGGTCTAGACCACCGCGGATGTTGCGCTCATGTCCAAGCATCAAATGGATCGACTTTCGTTCCTGCGTCAGAAGACAGAGCGTACCCTAATGTCTTGCGGCCGCCCACGACTGTGCCACATACGTACGTAACCTTGGCAATATTTGCCCATGTTTACCGCAATTTGGAGGACAGAGACCGTCGCAAAGCTACATTGATGAAACTAGAACACTAAGAGCACTGATAGTACAATGATCGTGGCGCAAGCGAAATCGCTTGCTTCCTTGGAGCTCAATAGCAACGTCGGCAGTCGGTGCAGTAGTAGCAGCAGCAACACTCAAAGATTTCTTGCTACAGCAAATACAATATTACGTTATGCACCAGCTCTTGGCAATTTTGGATGTACTTGTCTGACTCTCATCAACCAAGGCGTGCAAAAAGTAATCCGACGGTTTGCGCACATGTGTTCAGCAATGGTTCTCTCCGAAGCTTCATCAATAATCATCATGCGTTGGCTAGCTTTCCAGCACAGCCACGGCCTCGGGATCTGAACACTGCCCGAACTCTATTCCATCGCCACGCCTGTGCATGAACGCATTGTATACTAATTTCCACTTTCTGATGCTTGGCTAACATGAAAGTCGTTCGTTCATGTGCTACTGCAAGTTCATCAGCGCCGCTCCGAGGAAACCGCTC
The DNA here is from genome assembly GCA_037042865.1 of Epicoccum sp. F181. Classification (NCBI taxonomy): domain Eukaryota; kingdom Fungi; phylum Ascomycota; class Dothideomycetes; order Pleosporales; family Didymellaceae; genus Epicoccum; species Epicoccum sp. F181. The sequence goes on along the minus strand of JAJSLS010000024.1, from coordinate 173,731 downwards.
CGCAGCAATGCCTATGCGTAACCTTCCGGACACTCATACGTCCGGCTGATCAGCTAGGGGGAGCTCCCAAATTATTTTGCAATTGCTTACATGTGCCTCTGTCACTTTTTGGGCAGTGGGCGTTCTTTTTTGCTGTTGTACGGCTTCAGACTGCTGGCATCACAACGTATTCAACAACTGTTCTAGCTGATAATCGATGACTTCCCATCACACAATGCAGACCGCTTGTGTTGCGTCCAACGCGAGTCCGAGCACAGACGGATGGTCAGGGTAAGCTCTGTTGCACCACGCTGTCGAGCTTTCCAGGACTTTGGGTCAACACCCATGGACGAAGCTTTTGTCAGTCAAGCGGTCGCCACACAGCGTCGTCGTACAAATTCCGACTGCGATACTTACGGACCAGGTTGACCGCAAGAGAATCATGTCGGCGTGAGGCGAAACCGGAGCAAGTATGAATTCGTCTCACGCGTCGAGCTAGTCCCAGAGGACCAAAAGAGCGCGAGCGGTAACATTCGATCCAGACATCAGGGCTGACATGTATTTGACTGTGCGACCAAAAGTTGCGCTGATCACGAGCCCCAACAGCAGTGAGAAATACACATTCGGATCCGAAATAACATCTTGCAGCCTGAGAGAAAACTTCTCGTACAAAAGGTATCTACATTAGACAAAATAAGACCGAGCAATAAGTGGTATCGATATTCACAGTAGGAGATTGCGTTGGTGTTGGAGTCAGAACAACACCATGAACAGAGGAAAAGGGACATTTGGACCCTCCGAGAACAAATCCGCGAAAGCAAAAACTGAAAGGAAAAGAGGCAGTGCTGACTCGTAAGCTCAGCATAACCATCTCGCCGGAACGCCGTGCTTGTAAAAGATGCCGATAAGTTGCTAGTAAAGGAAAGATTTTTGTGAACGAGAGGCTGCTTCGTTATGTGCCCGTCACTCGAGACGAGTTTGTGGGGGTGAGTGGATGGTGAATGATCTCTGCTCAAAGCATCGGAGACTCATCGTAGTCAGCATTGATGGCCTTGGGCTCAACAATCTCGACTATGGTCTCATTGGCATCAGAGTCGTCACCATCTGGTGAGCTTGATCGCGGGAACTTATCGTCGAGCGGAGTGTCGGGAGGAATCGACTGGACCTCCTTAGCGTCCTTGAAGACAGGATCTCCATCTTGAGCCCACTCTTCCGCAACCACTTCGGCATGGGCCTCGCCTTCGGAGTCTTCCTCGAGCACGCCGTCGACACCGGGAGCCCTGGCTTTGCCTTTGCCTTTGCCTCTGAATGATTCGTGCACAGGGTCGGCTGAGGGTGTTTCCGGTGCCGTAACGTAGACTTCGCCGTCATATTCTGTCCTAGAGGTTACCTTGTCGAGAGTCTTCGCTTTCGAAGCTGATGTCGCCGGTGTTGCGTACCCGCTCGCATCGGTCTCGTTACTGTGTTGCTCTTCCCGACGAGTGTCGTGTTCAGCGTGGTTGTGTAAAGCCGGCGCCGGTTCCGTGTGGCTTTGCTTGCTACGGAAAGCCTCTTCTTCATGGCTGGGAGAAGCTGGGTCCAATCCTTGCCATTTAATCTGATCCCAATGATTGTTGTCAGTGGCATGCGCAGTCTCTCCATGCCGCGCCATGCTTTTGATGTCTGACCAGTACTCCAATCTTTTGACTTGTCCGTCTGCAGCCTCTACAGCTCTGCTGAGGTTGTTCGCCTGCTTCACGGCAGCTTCGTGCTGTTTCTTCGATTCCTCGTCAGAGTGCATGTGGCCGGAGAGACTCTCCTTGCGCGCAGTGCTCGTGTCGAAATGTTGGATCAGTTCGGCTAGCAGTTGCCGACGTGATGACTGATAGATGAACAAGGACATGATGTCCGACATGCGATCAGACAAGTAGAAGAGCTCATCACCTCCCTGGTTGACAAACTTGCGTACAGCCACAAGCTTTTCGCGATCGACAGCCGACTTGCGCAAGATTAGTATGAGCGTACCAATATCCGCTATGTCGACGTCTTGGACGTTGAGGTCATCATCCTGGAACCCTCTAGCCCGGAGCGCAGAGTACGAGAGGCTGCCATTGGGAGATGGCCTTCTGTTGGTCTTGGGGTGGATTGTAAAGTAGTCGGCGGTGAGTTCATGGCCGCGCTCTTTCGTCTTGTGCGAAGTGTCCTTGCGTATGCGTTTCCGCAGCCATCTTCTCCGCCTTACAAATGAATGGAACCAAGGATGGTTGCCGTGCCAGGCAACGCCCTTTTGGAACGAGAAGCTGTACTCCCACCCTTCTTCGTCGACATCCCGGCTCATGTCGACATACCAGCTCTTCCAATCCCAGATCCAGCTTGGATCCGGTACTTGCGCATTGCGGATGTCCGATGCCGATGTGCGGAAAGCAGCATTCTGCCAAGGCCGTGGGTCAAAGTTGAGCAATGAGCTGCTGCTGAACATGGGTATACCAAAGAAAAAGGCGCCTCGTTGATTCTCGTAAAGTATATCAATCACGCTGTCTTCCTCGTCTCCACGACCAAGTGTTCTCTTGCGATTCAATGCCCTCTTCGCTCGCGCTTTGCCGCGCTCCAGATAGCCTCTTTGTATGGGACTTGCTTCTTGACCTTCCTGCTGCAGGGGCGCATTTTCGTCGTCAGGTAGAGGTGGACCATCGGAGTAGCGATGCTGTTGATATCGTCGATACTTTTGCCGGTTGACCTGGTGGCGTACGGACTTCTGCAGGGAAGTTCGGCTGATCTTTTGGAAGAGTGCTTCGGACGAGTTGGTGTCGACTCTTGTGGCCACTCGCTCAGCATCACTGAGGCCGTCTTCGGACGTGGCAGCTGAGACCCGGTCGGGTGTTGTGTGGTCGATCAGCGTGACCTGGTTCTGGGCCTTCAGCAAGGCAGCATCGGGAGTATCGCTGACGACATGCCGTAGCGAGGATGAGCGCGACATGGCGGCGGTGCTTCAATTGTGGGCGTGTAGAGACATGCAAAGCAGACTGAGCGAAGGCGTGTAGGGCTGAGAGTGGTTGGAGGGCTCACTCATGCCGCATCTCTTGGTCGCAGTGGGACGGGCGGTACAGTAGCCTCGTGGTAGCGCCAGCGGGTCAACAGTCGAGTATGCGACTGCTTCTTGTCGAGTTCCTGGTGGTGGTGGTGCTGCTATACAGCTCTTGTCATGACTCCCACGTGATCATCGCCGTTGAGTGGAAGACGAGATGGAAGGCCAGATCCGCAAAAGTCATCACAGAAGGAGGGATTGTGGCTCAGCGTCGTCGTTTCTGCTGCTACCGGCCAGCCGTTGGTATGAGGAGATGGCGATCTACTGGCGGCGGGAGCGACGGCGCTAATGTGAGATCCTCCATTGATGATGCCTGCTGCACGAGATTTGGCACGTGATTTAAAGTGGAACTCGGCGCTTCCTTCCTTGCAGTGTTCATCCCCCGCAAAAACAGCAAAGCTTCATACGTCATTCTCATGTGTCTTATGATGCGCCTCTGCGATTGGCCTTGTTTGGCATCCAGCTAACCCAGCCATCCGTCCATCTACCTTGCCTAGCTATACGTCGAGCTCTTCCTCTTGCTCCAAATATCATCTTGTTCATTCTCCCATCTTTGCTCCAATCACGCGATACCTCAATTCTAACAGTAACAAACCACCCTTCTCCATCAAACACCTCCAATCAACATGTCCAGAGCTCTCAAGATCGGCGGTACCGTCGCCGCGGTCGGTGCCGGCTACTACTTCTACCAGGCCGGCGGCGACCCCAAGGCCGCTCAGAAGAGGTTCGAGGGTATGCCTACTTCCCTATGCCTTCAATGACAACATATTGCTGACCACATTCGCCACCAGCCGACGCAGCCAAGGTCCAGCACGCCGGAAGGAACGACGCCTCCAGCAAAGGCACCGAGATCCGCAAGGACGCCGAGGTGTTTGCTGCCGACGCCGGCAAGGAGGTTGATAGGCTCGCGGCTCAGGCTCGTGATGGCACTCACAAGGTCGACCAGAAGCTTGAAGAGTACAGGCAAAAAGCGGAGAAGAACATCGATCAGACCATCAAGAAGACTGGCACTGAGCTGAACAAGGCGGTGGATGCGTTCGACAAGAACGTTGGCGAGGTGAGTTTGGTGTTGATCCCCGGAGGCTCATTTACAAGACACAGTATGCTGACACCGTGACAGGGCGCCGAGAAGGCGAAGAGCGGAATCTCAAGCTGGTTTGGTGGCAGCAAGTAAAGCCTGTGGTCCAGCGCTCATGATGAAAAGGATCAGAATGGATGGATGTAATGATATGGCTACTAATTAGTATTGACTCTACTATTAACTTCCAACTATGCGCGCAGTACTGGGAAACGTTTATGTGTGATTGCTGGCTTAGCTCATGAAGACCTTCCGCATGTATTACTTTGCTGGCTACGGCTATCAGGAGCTTCGCTGGATCCTCGTCCTATTTCACAAGGCTTAAATCATTGAAGTGTCACAAGCCCGCTCTCGTGATGCCACCTGATGTGTAACGTGACTGCTGTTAATCTCGATGCCACGACACCTACAAATCTCCCGCTGCGCCAACCGCATATACATCTTTACACTACATTCTTCTCGGATACTGGCCTTAATCAAAAAATCCACCCGAGGCCTACGGTCTTCATTTACTTCACAACCATGACCACAACTAAAGCTCACCATCGCGCCTCACGCATTACATTGGCGGTGATCTGGCAGCTTATTATCTTGATCTCCTTAACCCATGCGCAGACTGAATCTCACTCAACCCAAGACGACCCCTCCGACGCATGCACTCGGGCGCCGATAAATGATGGAAGCACCGGAGTGCCTGTTGCTCACTTTCCGTGTTTGTCATTCCAACCGTTGTCGACTACACCAACTGAATCAACACCCTCGTTACCGTTCAGTCTCTCGGCTCAAGAAACATCTGCGACACTTTCGAGCTCCACTTCAGTCTCACAGTCTTTCAACTCTACATCAGATCATGCCGTCTCAACATCGACTATCTACACTACACTGCGAGGCAATGACCAGGCCGCCAGCACATCTACGCCTGGACAAGTGCAGCCCATGGTCAATGTGACACTCACACCAAACAAAAGTACAAACACGATCCTCTCTCAAAACTCGACAACGGCTTCCGACTTCTCTATGTCGACTACAGCACTCCCGCAAGACGGCGGCGGTGCTAAAAATGCCACGATGTTCCCAGCAGTGTTGCAGACGGTGACATACACTACGACTATATGTCCCTCGAGTGGCTGGTTTGGGTAGAGGACGAGAGAGAAAGACTTGCTATATTGCGAATTGGCTTTAATAATAGTACGTTGGATGGTTAAATACCTACTTGTCAGTAAGGTAAATGCAATCATAATCATGTTTACTGTTATCTGAAGAGACTTTCGCATCTCAGCCCCGTGCCTCTTTACAGAAGCGTGTCTGCTCTCAATGGTTGTGGTCTACTTCTTCATCCTCAGGCCAGTCCGGGAATCCATCATCGAACAGATCGTTCAGTAGCTCTACGCCATCCACCTTGCCCTTGGCGTCTCCTCGCATCGCGACCTGCCAATGTTTCCATTCTTCGTCGTTGAGCAAACACTCGTCGAGTCTTGCTTCCAAGGCCGGGATGTTGAGGCCCTCTCCGATGAAGACGATCTCTTGTCGACGGTCGCCCCACTCACCTCCCTTCTCAATGTCGTGAAGTACCATCGCATCGATTTCAGGGCTGCCTGTTTCGTACTCTTCTTTCTCACAGAGACAGAACCATTTGCGGCCACCGGCTAGAGTCAACATGGCGCCGGCCTGTGACCATTCGCCTGCTTGATTGGGTCGTGTGGCCAGCCAGTATTCGCCCTTCGATCGGAAGAGGCGGGACAGCAAGGCATCTGCTTTCTTTTTGGCGAGTACCACCGCCGGATCCGGGATCTCAAGGTCAAATTCGGGCTTGTCTTCCATGTCGGCTTCGCTTGCGGGTGGGCTGGAAGCGCTTGAGGCTGAGTCTTTTGCGCTCGATCCTTGGTCTTTGTCGACGGAAGAGCTTGCGTCTCCGCTGGAGTCGGAAGCTGCTACGCTTCCTGATTCGATGTCGGCGGTGTCTTCCATCTTCGTATCCGTGTCTTCTTCGTCTTCCCATTCTTCGTCTTCCATTTCGTCGTCATCGTCTTCTTCTTCTTCTACTTCGGGATGCTGGAGGATGAATTTGTCGTAGATGAACTCGAAGAGCCTTCGGGGGTGGAAGGGTCGGCGACGTACGTAGACGAAGTTTTGGACGTTGTATCTGGTTGGGTGTTAGCAGTGTGCCAGTCAATCATCGGAAGTGTGGTCCACGTACTCTTCAGTCTCAGGCTTTGGCGTCACAGTCTTGCGACCATTGACTTCGCGAACAGTCATCGCATGAAGGTCTTGCAGCCATCCATATCCAGTCTGGGCCAGCTCGATGTTGAACATGCCAGTGTTGACAATCTCAGCGACAGGAACTTTGCCATGGTTGCACTCGATGATCTTGGCGCGATGGTTCAGCTTCTTGATCAAGCTGCGGACTGATGCGCGGCTGGCAGCGTCCACGGAATCGATCTTGTTCAACACAATGACGTCCGCGAACTCGATCTGATCGACCATAAGGTCTGAAACAGTTCGCTCGTCTTCCGGAGTAACATCGTCTCGACGCGCTGAGATGAGATCGACTGTCTCGAAGTCGTGGAACATCGTGAAAGCATCGATGACCGTGCAAGTGGTATCGAGCCGAGCAAATTTCTCAAGACCGCCAGCATCTTTCAGTCGCTTCAGCATAGCGACAGTGCTTTCGTCGAGCCCTTCTGGACCTTCGCCGACGGCACTGATCTGCTCTGCGAGTCGGACGTCGAAGGTCTCTGCGACCTGCTCGGGTTCGCTGATGCCGCTGCTTTCGATGATCACGTAGTCGAACTCTGCAAGCTCGGAGAGACGCATTAGTTCTTCGAGGAGGTCTCCTCGTAGGGTGCAGCAGATGCAGCCGTTTTGTAGTGCTACGACTTTGCTTTCTGTCCTTGTCAGACGGTGACTGCTGCGGATGAGGGAGGCATCGACGTTGACGCTGGGATTTGATGTCAGCTATGTTCATTCGAATTGTTTTCTTTCGGTCATTTAACATACGCTCCAATATCGTTGACAATGACTGCGATACGCAAGCCATGTTCACTGCGGAGGATGTGCTGAAGAAGCGTAGTTTTTCCGGCGCCCTGAAATGTATCAGCTATCGATCATATTACATTTCTCTGCAACATCTTGGTTTCATACTTACCAGGAAACCAGACAACAAGGTCACCGGCAAAGTCTGCGGTTTCTTGTTAGACTTCTTTGAGCGTGCCATCTTAACGTGCAGAATAAACGATAATGAAGTGAATGGAATTGGGATACCAAGCAGACATGAGCGTGGTCAGCAGGTAGTAATAAAGCTGTTCCTAGTGGTCCTGGACCTTGATGGACATGAGTTGGAAGCATAATACAGTGACTCTCAATGGCTGTCGAGGTTGTCTACCTTGATGTTCGCATGGCCATCATGGTGGCAGTACTTGTTGCGTGGGGAGAACAGCCAGCATGGCCTATCATATTCTCGCGATACCAGTGAGATGACCGATAAGCCTTCTAAGTGATAATCCAACGGGGGCCTTCCTGCCATAATGCTTGTTTCGATTGATGGTGTCATTTGAAGATCCTTCAATATTGGCTGTGGGTGCGGATTGCGAAACCAACATCATCGACTTAACACATGTTCTGGAGCATCGCCGGCACAAGAACCTCAGAGATATTGCTTGGGACCTCAACACAATATCGTTGTCATAAAACGTGACACGGTGAGTGTTCAGGAAGGTGCCACGATGTTTCCGGACCCTTTTCCCGCTTCGTCACCAGCCGTGCAAGGAACTCCGCTGAGAGTAGTCAAAAATCGCACAGATCAGAATATAAGGAGGTAATGAATGCATGACCAATCCTTTTAGCTTGAGGTAAACTATCTGGCGGTGAGTCTCGGATTCAATACTGTTTACATAGACGTGGCCTTCACGATTGATGTCAAAATTGGGGTTAGCAGGGTTAGACATCCCATCCACCAACGTCGATATTTCACATTAAAATTGTCACAGTATCTTGTAACTGCTTCGCCATAGTTGGTTCGTAATTGTATGTCGTTAGGATTGTATTCTATGACATCCTAGAAAGCTTATAGGTGCTTCCGAACGATCTTGGAAGAAGACAATCGTTAGGCTGAATTCGTGGGCTCATCTGCACGTTTGATGTATCCCTTCAATCAACAAGTCGTGAAATCTGTTCAGACTATTGCCCTGGCCTATCAAATACAATCATACCTCTTCCTCATGTTTCATGTCCCATACTCCATCTAATGACCGACGGCAAGCGGCTTCTCCTGGGTGCGCAGCCTCTGCTTGATAACATCCTTGCGATCCTTCCTAAGTTGCCTGGCGTACTTGACACCAAAGCCGTGATCAAACACATCCTTGATCTCCTCCAAGCTAAGGCCGGAAACCTCAGGGTAGAAGAAGTCTGCATCAAACCATTAGCACATGAACGCAATCCCATCTGAATGATCAAAACTTACAGATAAGAACCCAACCAATACCACAGATAGCCGCATAGAACCCAAAAGCTCCACTCGGCGTCATACCCTTCATCATAGACAAGAAAGTCGAAGAAACAATGATGTTCGAGCCCCAGCAAGAGCAAGTAAGCCACATCGTGCCCATCGCGCGAACCTCCATCGGGAAGAAATCGGTGCTCATCCACGCCGTGTTGCCGACGGAGACGCCGTAGAAGAACACGAACCAGATGATGAAGACCAGGACGACGATCGCCGGTGTTGAAATTGTATCGTTCCTGAGTTCGAGAGTCTCTGGATCGATGGGAATGAATGAAAATGCGATGGCGACGGCGAGGAGGCCTGCGCTCATGCCCCAGACTGTACAGACTAGGATCCTGCGCCTGCCGATGGGATCGACGGCCATCATGTTGACCCAGGTCATGACGAAGTTGGTGCCGGCGACGACTAAGCCGACAGCTACAGGGTTCGAGAAACCGACGAGATCGAAGAGAGTGGAGCTGTAGTACATCAGAGTGTTGAAACCGGACATCTGCGAGATGACCATAAGCCCACAAGCGCAGACCAGAGCACGGAAGTTGGATGGCACGGTGTGGAGCTGCTTGATCTTGGACCAGCGCGATTCGTTCTCGTTGAGCTCTTTCGACTCTTCGCAGGCTTTGGAGATGAGGGCGACTTTGGTGCGGACTTGTTCGGGGGTTGCTCCTTTGTAGATCTTCGCGATGACGATTTCGGCTTCGGCGAGACGGCCGTGGTAGGCGAGTTGACGAGGGGATTCGGGGCAGAATGGTAGGAGAGCTGCCAGGACGAGAGCTGGGAGAGCACCGAGGCCTACCATGTAGCGCCAGCCATTAGGCACGTGTGCGAATGCGGCTCCGATGCCGTAGGAGATGACCTGGCCTCCGGTGATCGACATGTTGTTGAGGCCGATGAGCCGACCGCGGACTGCATCGAAAGTGTCAGCGTGGAGTTTTTCTTATAGGAATGAGCTTCAACTTACCTTTAGTAGGAGCGATCTCTGCAATATACAGCGGCACGACCATCGCCGCACTGCCAACACCAAACCCAACAACAAGCCGCCCAACAGCCATCTGAGCAATCGAATACGAAGCCGCCTGCAAAATAGCCCCAACAGTGAACAAGACACATCCAACATAGATAGCAATCTTGCGCCCATACTTATCCGCCGTCAGACCAGCAATGATTGCCCCAATGAAAGCTCCACCAGAGCAAAGCGAAGTAATAAGCTCCTTCTCCCCAGACGAAGTCGGCCGGCCGTCAAGATCGTTACCAAGATACACCAGCACAGCACTGATGATGCCCGTGTCGTATCCGAACAAAGCGCCGGCGATCGAGGCCGTGAAAGCGACGAGCCACACGAACCAGCTGGTGGCGATGTCGTCGATGGAGGTGTCTTGGAAGCTGTCGTCGTAGACTTCGAGGTGTGTTGCGTCGGGGACGATCATGCTGGCGTTGGCGTGGTCGAAGTTCTTCTTGATCGATGAGATAGAGGGGCGACGGTTGGTGGAGTCAACGGAGTTGCGTTGGTCGAAGGCATTGTCGATGGAGCCTCGACGGGGTTCGGTTGTGGATGTGGTTGGGAGTTTGGACTCCATGGTGTCGAATGGAAGGCTTGTAAGTCTTCAAGGTTGGATAGGCAATTGATGGCACTGGATGCGAATGGGCTGTATGATCATCGTTGCTGGGAATCACAGCATAGTTATATACCACAAGATTTGTAGACTCCAACGAAATCATCAGGCCAGACCTCTCCGCAAATGTGATTAAGCTTTGTGGGGAGTCTGGAGAAACACTCTGGGGTTGGACGGAAAGGAATAGGGCTAGACCATGTGCGCCGGATCTACTTGCCTCAACTTGGTAGCGATGGGCACTTACACCCGATCTGGGCGGCCAGGCCAGGCAACTTTCGCCGCTTACTGCTTGCGAGCGCGCGGTTTGTGTATCCTACCACAAGATCTATTGCCATTGATCGAATTCGAGGTCATATCATTATACAAGAATGTAAATGGCTCTTCTCGCCCTGCAGTCCGGCAAACAATGCAAGTCTGTCTGCTGCTTAGACGGCCAGTATCCATATCCGGAAAAGACGGAAACCATGTTGTCCCCAGCACATTAAGGTATACACCGCCCGAGTGACAAACATCAAGACGCCAAAACCTGACAATCCTCATTACATTCTTCTACCGATCACTCATGCGCTAAAAGAAAGAACCAGACACCGACTACGGTGATCAGAGCCTTAAGCCATGACGAATTCGTCGCGATTGAGGAGGCAGAAGAAGCCGAACTTGAACCCGCATCGGACGCACTCGCTGAGTTGCTCTCCGTGGCACTCTGGCCGGTGTTGCGACCAGTAGTGGAGGTAGTAGTGGAGGCAGTAGTGGAGGCAGTAGTTGTGGCTGGAGCAGAGAGAGTCTGCGTTGCGCCGTTGACGACGACATACCCTCCAGATGCGTCCAAGGATACTGTTGTGCCGTCGACAACGACGGAACCCCCGCGTGTCAGAGTTGTTCCGTCAATGACAAAGCCTGAGTTTGAGTTGGCTGTGTAAGTGGTTCCACCGATTCCCAATGTTGGTGCAGGGGATGCGATCGTAGCCGGAGCAGATAGACTCTGCGTTATGCCATTCACAACGGCATGACCACCAGAAGAGTCCAATGACACGGTCGTGCCATCAACAACGATGGAACCACCGCGCGTCAGAGTCTTACCATCGACGATAAAGCCCGATGCTGTGTTGGCGGTGTAAGTGGTTCCGCCAATGTTCAAAGTTGGTGCAGGAGTTGCAACAGGAGTAGGCCGTTGTGTAGATCCGTCTACCACGATATATGACCCAGAAGGGGCCAGCGAGAGCACCTGGCCATCGAGAGATACGGCTGGACCACCGGGTACCAGAGTCACATCTGGGCTAAGCGATATGGCAGAAGTAGCATGCGCGGTAAATGTAGTTCCGGCCACCACGAAGGCGCTGTTCGCTGGGCCATGCTCAGCCCCCTCTGTGCTGGCAGCAATACCTCCGAGTCCGGCAATGATCAATGCGCCCAGAGCGACGGTGGAGCTGCCAACCACCACATCTCCGGCGCCCGAACCCTGCGACACCGTGACTTCGTTCCCGGCGCTGTCGGTCAGGATGACACCTGGAGCAGGCGCAGGGCCAACAGCTGTGAATGTGTGGAAGGTGGTACCGACAGAAAGCCCACTGGAACCAACGATTACTTGGCCGACTCCATTGATGACCGTTGACTGCCCTTGCCTCAATGTTACACCTCCCACGACAACCGGTCCAGCAGACTGAGTCTGTATAGCAGTAACCTGTTCGCCATTGGAAGCTGTGATCACCACGCCGGTTGGTGCCGGTCCGACTTGAGAATTATGTGAAGAACCAGTGTGCGTGAGCCCTGGCTCTGCGGTAGCCTGTGAGGGATCACCCTCATTCTGAGAGCCGCTCTTCGTGTTGGTTGATCCAGGCGGTCCGTTTGGCGACGCCTCAGGTGAGCCGGAATTACCGGTGCCTGGGCTGGGCAGCTGAGATGGTTTGACAGGCTCATTAGGTCTGTCTGTACCAGGACTTGGCGATTCAGAAGGCTTGCTAGGCACATTGGGTGTATCTGTCCCTGGATCGGGCCGCTGGGACGATTGAGCAGGTGGATTAGGCGACTGAGATGGTTCTTCAGACACAACAGGTGGACTCGTCACAATAACGGGCAACTTCGTCGGCGTCGGCGTGGTCGGCTTGGGAGCACCACCAGGATCGGCAGTTGGCTTCGCAGTAGCAGTAGGATCGACGAGAGTCGAGCCCGGGAGTGTAGGCTTGATGATTGCAGACTCTCCCATCAGAGCTTTGGGCGGGTCGTAAAAGATCGAGTCATCGCCGAAGATGAATTCGCAGTTGACACCAAACATGCCCTGGGCAGGTTTCATGGAGCTGAACTCAGCCGGGATGGAAAGCGCAGGCCGATAGTCGTCCCAGATCGTTGAGCAGAGATTCTCTGAGGGGTATCCATCTCGACTCTGGTCCCAATCGTAATTCATGTATGTCCTGGTGGATTCGGGAACGGTCACGGTCCCCAGTGTGAATCCGGTGTAGACGATCGAAGTATTGGTCCATACCTGTGTGAACGTGTTGGTGTTGCACCTCGGCTGACATCTGTATGCACTGGCCGGTACGTCGCCTGCGAAGTCTGCATAGTTGACCGCGTATGTGTTGTAACCACCTCCGGAAAGAGCGCACACACTGGATACGTCGGTCGGCTTCTGTGGCAGGATGAGGAAACTGTGTTCATCTATGACCGTGCCTAATGATGAGACCCGCCACGTGCCATCAAGAGCAATGTAGACAGTAGGGCTTGTCAGAGTTGTGCCCTCGTACACGGCTGTGTTTGGCTTGCCTGTTATGGTGGGTGTCATTGTTGCCAAGGATGCATTGGCGTTACACAGATCTGTGCTCTGCCTTGCGACAGGCCAATACAGCAGTTGCACAGTGGCCCTGTCCACAGCACATGCGGGCGGTCCAAGAGTGCTGGTGCTAAGGAATGGCGTTGGAGAGCCGCAAATTGGCGAGGTATAGGTCTGCCTGGGATAGCTACCTGTTGGCGTGAGCCCTGCCGAGCTCGCGCTTGAAGAATAGCTGTCGTACGAGCTGGACGCAGCAACCCACGAGCTTGAAGCAGAACTCCATGAAGTGTACAATATGTCGCAGTCAGGTTTCAGTATCGTGCAGTTAGGGGCAGGGTATGCCGTCGAGACCGACTCTGTCCGAATGAAAGAGCTTGTCCAGTTTGCTATCCGCTGGTATGAATGTGTACTGATGCTGGTTGTGCCACCGAGCCTAGGCCACTTATCGCACAGCGTGTACGCCGTTGCATTCTTCTCCAGAGATGTGAAGGTCTTGTAGTCGACAAGATTGTCGATGTCAGCATATGTGTTGCTGGTTATGTAGACTGTAGTCGAGGCGAATGTGGTGCCGTTGTCCCTCGCCCAGCTGTACTTGGACTTGATACATTCTGAAGCCGACGCAAGCCACGTGCCTGTACCGGCGGTGATGGTAGGAGACGATGCATTAGCGAAGTTTTGGCGTGGGTTGATGATGTGTGAACAGCTAAAAGAAACGAGCGAGAGTAGCAGTAGGCTAATCAACATCGTGATGGAGCCGCTCACTCGGGTCAGGATGCAAGGCGGCAGTAGGGGAGCGAGAGTAGGAATACGAAGAAGCGATACGAGGAGATGCGCGCGACGTCTTGAAGAGCGTAACCAGGCCGTGAGGAGGTACAGGCCCTATGCAGTGTCAGCCTCATGCCGTCCGCCAGTCCAGCCTCCAGGAACCGGAAGCAAAATAAATTGCACTCTCTCAGCTGGACAAGGAAGATATGCGCCGCAAGCCTCTAGCGCGACGTCGTTGGAGCCCACCGGCCTATCATGTTGGGGTAGAGTCGGACTAAAGATAGCGAAGGATTCAAAGTTGGCTATGGGATGCCGGTGCGGTGCAGACTCGGCAACGCAGCATGTAGCATGCTTCTGGATTAGTCTTGCGAGGTGAGAGTCATCCAGATTCAAATATTGTGGGAGCGGAATATAGGTACTGTATCATGTACCTGGCTGTCCTCGAGGCTCGACATACAGTATAGTTCATGCATTGGCAGGGCGACTTGGCTCGCCAAAGACTTGCAGCAGTAATCCAGCGAGTGTCCAAAAGTCTACATGACCGTTGGTTTGCTCATGCGGTGCATGCATACCTGATGTTGGTGGCACTCCTACGATGGTGGTTATGAGACGTGTTAGGCGCCCCGAATAATTACCATGCACTCCTACAAGTGCGACTGGGTCACTCCAATTGTTCCCATTGACCCTCAAGTGGCGAATGGTAACGTCTAGATAAATCCTCCCGATATGTGATATTGGCGGTTAGAAAGCTTCGGAGACATTATTGACACCTTGTACAGACTTGTGGACAGTAAGTTTGACAAGGCGGCGGTGTGGTCGTACGTGGTCCTGAGTCTCAGGATGGAGTCACTTGTCTTACCACATGCAGCTCCATCCGATCATGTGCATTAGATGAAGCTTGTCTCCCTTTCAACATGCCCGTATGGCGAGTATCTGAAAAGTAAGAGATGGGTTGCGATGCTTTTGTATTCCAATAAGCTTTCTTCCCCCCCCAGCTTGGGGCGGAGGGGTGAAACAAAGGGATGCGCTAAGCTTTGCCTGCCTGACTTTAGTGGCTGGCTGGAGCAACCATCGAAGGGACCCGGAAGAACGTCACCTTCAAGACACTCGACCAGTACACCACTACACGCCTCACGAGCAGGAGCCGGCGAGATCGTCTGCTCACAGGCCCAATCCTACGTTCCTCTTTGGATATACCACAACCCAAAGCGGCATCCCGTCGGTAATTGCGCGCCCACCGACTCTCACCATCCTTCCATGCTCCGCTGTCTCCACGCCCTCCACCGCCGATAGTCTGCCGCCATGGCAAAGGCCGACGAGCTCATCGACGAGCAGTCGCAGCCATTGACATACGATGAAGATGAGATAAGCCGCCCCGGAACACCCCGCAAATCCTTTTCCTCCGTCTCGACCACCTCCCTGGTGCTGGAGAACGTGTCGCACAAGGCGGCCAAGGAGTCCTTGTACCGTGATGGCCCGCAACAGCAGCAGATGGATGTGGACGATCAGCTCGCATGGCAGCGCTCAGTCAAGCCTGCGGATAGAAAAGCAAGACGCGTGCTATACGGCCTGATCGCACTGGGAATTGTTGGCTGGGTTGCTGCGCTGTTCTTGTTCTTGGGTCAGGACAGGCATGTCCCGCATTCCGCTAGGCCACATGATCCCCACGCAACTTCCACCATTGGCAGCGGCAAGAAGGTCACGCTGAATCAGGTCCTTACTGGTCAATGGTACGCCAACAGTCACGCGATCCGATGGATAGCTGGCACTGAAGAAGGAGAAGATGGACTGTTGCTCGAGCGAAACGGCGGTGTTGGCCGCGACTACTTGGTCGTTGAAGATGTCAGATACCGTGGCGAGATGTTCGATGTTCAGAAGCAGCACAGCAAAACCCTCATGAAAGAAGGCTCCTTCTGGGTTGGCCAGAATGAGGTTCGCGTAGCGGAGGCATGGCCCAGCTCAGACCACAAGAAAGTTCTTGTCCAAAGCGATCCCGAGAAGCTTTACCGCCACAGCAGCTTTGGTAGGTACTGGATTTTCGACGTCGAAACTCAACTCGGTGAACCTCTGGATCCGGCCAATATCGACGGCCGCGTGCAGACAGCCAGCTGGTCTCCCCAAGCAGACGCTGTGGTCTTCACTCGTGACAACAACATGTACATCCGCCACTTGGACTCGGATGTAGTACAGGCAATCACAACCGATGGCGGAGCCAACCTTTTCTACGGTGTACCTGATTGGGTCTACGAAGAAGAAGTCTTCGCAGGTTCAAGCGCAACATGGTGGGCTGGCGACGGAAAATACGTTGCTTTCCTTCGCACCGATGAGAGCAAAGTACCGACTTTCCCTGTTCAGTACTTCTTCTCAAGACCTTCTGGCAAGCAGCCGAAGCCTGGTGAGGAGCGCTATCCTGAGACGAGTCGCATCAAGTATCCCAAAGCTGGTGCACCCATGAGCACGGTTACTCTCCAAATTTACGATGTCAGCAAGGGCGAAGTCTTTGAAGTTCCCATCAGTGGCGACTTCGAGGATGAGGACAGGCTTATCACCGAAGTGCTGTGGGCTGGCAAGACTGGCAAGCTTCTCGTGCGATCGACTAATAGGGAAAGCGACATCTTGAAGTTTATCCTAATCGATGCTATTTCTCGTAAGGGCAAGACTGTCCGCGAGCGCGACGTTCTGAAACTCGACGGCGGCTGGTTCGAGATCTCCGAAACGACCAAGTTCGTGCCAAACAACAGGGACCAGGTTGAGATGCTAGGGCGGAAGAAAGAATACCTCCGCGAGCACGACGGCTACATCGATACCGTTATTCACGAGGGCTACGATCATCTGGCTTATTTTTCGCCGCTCGACAACCCGAAGCCGAGGATGCTGACCGAAGGCAAGTGGGAGGTTGTAAAGGCTCCTGCAGGTATCGATTACGAGTGGAATCTCGTTTATTTCATCGCAACCAAAGCCGATAGCATGGAACGCCATCTTTACAGCGTCGATATCAACGTCGGTCCTGAGAGCATCAAGGACGTCACCGAGCAGAAC
This sequence comes from Epicoccum sp. F181, assembly GCA_037042865.1. Classification (NCBI taxonomy): domain Eukaryota; kingdom Fungi; phylum Ascomycota; class Dothideomycetes; order Pleosporales; family Didymellaceae; genus Epicoccum; species Epicoccum sp. F181. Next base: position 156,934 of record JAJSLS010000024.1, on the reverse strand, counting down.
ACGATTGGTTACTACGATGTTAGTTTCTCAGACAGAGCTGGCTTCATGCTTCTATCCTACAAGGGACCCGACATTCCATGGCAGAAGATCAAGTCTGCACCCGGCGAGAAGATCAGCCCACTTGACATTACTATTGAGAGCAATAAGGAACTCGCTGCTTTGGCTCAAAAGACCGAGCTGCCTATCGAGATTTACGACACCTACAACGTCGATGGCTTCGAACTCAACGTTGTTGAACGCCGACCTCCGCACTTTGACCCCAAGAAGAAATATCCTGTCTTGTTCTACCTCTACAATGGCCCAGGCTTCCAGGAGGTCGACCGCAGGTTTACTGTCAACTTCCAGTCCTACGTTGCCTCTACGCTTGGCTACATTGTCGTCACCGTCGACGGTCGTGGTACCGGCTACAAAGGACGTGATCACCGATGCATCGTCCGTGGCAACCTTGGCTACTGGGAAGCTCATGATCAGATTGCTGTTGCCAAACAATTCGCAGCGAAGAAGTACGTTGATGCTGACAAGCTTGCGATCTGGGGATGGTCGTATGGCGGCTTCATGACACTCAAGACTCTTGAGATGGACGCTGGCGAGACCTTCAAGTACGGCATGGCCGTCGCACCGGTCACTGACTGGCGCTTCTACGATTCCATCTACACAGAGAGATACATGCACACCCCGCAACACAATCCCGGTGGTTACGACAATGCGACCATCAGCAACATGACTGCCCTCAGTCAGAACGTCAAGTTCCTGGTCATGCACGGCTACAGCGACGACAACGTGCACTTCCAGAACACGTTGCAGTTGCTCGACAAGCTGGACCAGGCCGGCGTCACCAACTACGATGTGCATGTCTTCCCAGACAGCGACCACAGCATTTACTTCCACAACGCCAACCGCATTGTGTATGAGAGTGAGTGGTCCAACCGTCCTATTATATCATATATATTTGCTAACAACATCTGCAGAGTTGAGCGACTGGCTCGTGAACGCTTTCAATGGCGAATGGCTGAGGACGGATAAGCCGGTGCCCATGCCGCTTGGCGACGTGATCCAGTGATAAGTTCCTTCTTTGCATATACATATACTTTTTTCACGATTACAAATGAATAGAATCAAACAGCATGTTCGCGTACAAACTCACAAGTTATTATCTCTTCCTTTCAATGCTCGCGACATTTTCGGAGCCAAGCATGACTCGCGCAAAACGGCGCTAAAGTGACTATGACCTCAAACTAATCGGTCCGGTTCAGGTTTGTTGGATCGAACCGAACATCTCGAAAGTCGGGAGAATTGGTGTAAGGATGGACAATACACAATGTATTCTTTCACGAGTGCGCAAGATCAAGGCTGTAAGGTCGCCAAGTTGAAAATGTGCCGAAACACAACTTACAATGGCACCAACGCCGAACACCATCAACCTCTCAATACCGGCGACAATACCACAACCACACCACCAAAGAACCCATCCTCAGCCATAACCGCCACCCTCGCCACAGCAGAACTCCTCGAACAGATCCTAACCTATTTACCCGCCCCCCAACTCCTCACATCAAAAGCCACATGCACTACTTTCCGCAACGCAATCCAAACCTCGCCCATGCTCCGCAGGAAAACCAGCACGTTTCTCCGTCTCGGCGACGTCAACAATGAGCAGAACGATTTGTTCAGTACTGATGCTGGTGGCGAAGTCGTGTTTCCGATCGAAGGACTGGGAGTGCTGGCTTTCTTCTACCCGGGTGATGATGGGGAGAGGAGACTGCTTGTTAGATTTGAGGTTGGGGATGGCGGAAGGTTTTTGGGGAGCGTGGGGAAGGCTGATGGTGGTGGGTTTGGGAGGTTGAGAGTTGTTGATCAGAGACTGGGGGATGTTAGGGTTGGGTGGCATTGTGGGTGTTTTGAGGAGGGAGGGGGCGATGTTAAGGTTGATTGTTTGGTGGCGGGTGTGGTTACTTTTGGGGATGTTTTGGGGGCGATGGATGGGGTGCTTGGGGGGAGGGGGAGGGGAGGGTGTGGAAGTTTGAGGAAGTTTTGGGTTGATGGGTTGTGGATGCGCGGTGGGGACGGGAGGAAGTGTGAGTGAGGTTTGCTGTTGACGGCTTAGGGAGGGAGAGATCGAGTGAAGAAAGTGCTTCCGTGTTATCGCCACGTGCTTCTGGCTGGGCTTGACTTAGATTTGGTCGAGGACTTCGTCCTGCGTCTTCGTCGAGGCACCAATCAAGTTTCTGCCACCAGGGAGCTGTAGGGCCGAGACCTGACTGACCTCTATGAACCATCACGCAATGGTCACATCCACCCCTGAGAGCACATCTAAGGGTAACATGGCTGTCTCCAACCTCCCCACCACCCCAGGCGCGACAAGCTTCGCCGTATCTATACGCCCTGGCCACACCACAACACCAGTGACCGCGCGAGTTCTCAACACTCCCGAGCTCCTCGACCTCATCCTCAGCAACCTCCGCCCAAAAGACATCCTCTTCAGAGCGACATTCGTGTGCCGCGGCTTCAGAGACACCGTCGACACTTCTCCCGCCATCGAGAGGGTCCTAGCCATGACTAAGTTCCTCGCGCCCTCGCTCCATGCGACACCCAGGACCCACTATTCTCAGACTATCGCCACCGACCGCAACCATCCGGGCGGCCGGCTGCTACACCTTGACTTCGAGCCACTCGGCATCGAACAGCTCATGTCTTCCAGAAGTTTCCGCAATCTTTGTTTGCCTGATGCTGAGATGAAGGAGGCGACGTGGTTGCTCAAGACGCCGGGAAATGATTTTCTGGCGCTTGACGAACTCTCGCCTGAGGACTTGGACGCAGGCATCGTTACGATTGCTGGATTGTTAGAGTTCGTTCTCGAGCGGGAGCGGGTCAGGATGACGGAGTATGGGCTTGAGATCATGGAGCTTGATGTTTGGTATGAGTGAAGGAGGCAGTCGATTTCAGCGGAGAGGAATCTATGGTCGAGCGATTGATGTGGAAGCTCTACTGCCATGATTCACACGCGATGTACGAACAAGTGGTGAAACTTGTGTATTTCCAGTCGAAATATTGTATGATGAGGGTTTAAGTTGTTGCACACAGCACTAGCACACGCCAGCTGACTTACAAATCCTCAAAAGCCCTCGCCGACATCATGTAAAACATCTGTTGACCCCTCACACAGATGCACTCAAATCGAATCTTGAGCTCAAGCTTGCCGACATGAGGTTGCATTCGATGTTCTCAAATGTGATTAAGTTGTCGTTTTTTTTGTAGGAAAGCAAAGAAGGAAGCGGCGACGTAGTTCAGCTGCCGTGATTAGCATAGCTGCCAAAAGCAAGTAGAGAGATAGGATGGAAGTCACCATTTTGTGGTTGACACCGACGAAGCATACTTTTTCCGGCAAGCCACTTCAACTGTACCTTCAAGTCATCAAACCGCTATTTCGCTATGCGAACATCACCACCAGCATTCGCGATCTTCTGTTACTTCGAGCATCGCCACCTGGAGCATTCTTAATCGTCAAACAGAAGAAGGCCAACTCTCACTGCTACCACGGCAGCCCGTTACAGCAGAAGATTGGGTTTGCATCCAACACACCTTCACCTACGGATCAGGAGCAGCTCACAAGCGGGCAATTTGTTGCTGTTTCCGGACAGGCCAAGTACCTACTACTCATCCAGCTGATACAATGGGCCCCGTCAAATCCAAGCTGTCCAGAAAGGCGAGCAATAACGGCGCGTATCCAAGCTCTCGGCATGAGATCACGAAAAACCAACCACAGACAGCAGACAACAACCTCGCAAGTAACCGCACAATCGACACCCCGTTACAAGACCCAGCAACAACAAGAATAAGGGCAAGCGACACAATGCCAAAACGTCCCTCGGTCAGAGAGTTCATGGCATACCAAAGACTCCAGCACATGCGCCTTTCCATAGCGCTGAACAGCAATATCAACTTCCGCCTCACCGATTCGGGCGAACCGGCGTCGACCGCAGAGCAAGAAGTCCTCAATATCCCCGAAGTCCTCGAGATGATCCTCCTCTATTTGCCGCCCAATCTCTTGTACACCAAAACCCAACTAACCTGCCGCGGCTTCAAAACTTCCATGGAGACCTCCCCTGAGTTCCAGCGCAGGCTGGCCATCGCCACCACGCGCGGCGCGCCTCCCAACCAGCCCTTATTGTGGAGCGTCCAGCCGAAGTGCATGCGCTTCCAGTACGCCCTCACCGGGCGCGTGGCCTTCAAACTCACTTTCAAACACCTCTCCTTCGAGCGCCACCTGTTTTACGAGCGCTTCCAACGGCTCGCCATTTCGGACACGCTGCCGCAGAGGATCGAAGTGCTGTGGCACGAGAAGGGGCAGAAGCTTGTGCCAGATGTGGAGCATGATGATACGGGGTTCTGGATCCGGGTCAGATGATTTGGATGAGCTCGGAGGTTTTGGCGGGGCAGCATGAGAGGATTACTTTTGGGAGGATTTTTGATGAGGTTGCGAGGAGGGTGCCTACGAGGGCGCGGGTTGGAGGGATGGTGGTGATCTTCACGGAAGACCGGCATACTTTTTGCGGGCCCGAGGATGGTGATGTTGACTGATGATGAAGGGTATTTAAGGGCCTTGTCGGCGTTATAATTGGCGAAGATGCATTTTTATGGGACGGAGGGATTCGGACCGTCTTTGCGGATGGTTGTTCGTGGATTTTCCTCTTGGGTAGACACACAGTCGTTGATGCAGTAAATTGTCTATATTTTGTTCCGTCAATTCATATACAGCGTATGCAATATTTCACAGCCTCCCTCTCTCTTCCTTGTCACCTTCATGCAGTCATCTCCTCTTCTCCACGGCTTCCCTGAGCTTCGCGATCACCTCGCTAGGGTCCTTGGCACCGAACACTGCGCTGCCTGCAACAATGACGTTCGCACCAGCTTCCGCAGCAGTGTCAATTGTGTTCTCGGCGAGGCCGCCGTCGACTTCGATGTTGAGCTCTGGGTAGCGTTTGCGCAGAGCCTCGACCTTGGGCATCATCTCGGGCATGAATTTCTGGCCACCGAAACCGGGTTCGACGGTCATGACGAGGACCATCTTGAAGATTATTAGCTTGTATGTCAAGCCCATAGTTTGTTGAAGGGAATCTTACATCGGGCACCGCATCCTTGTCAGAGTTGTCCAGGATATCATACAAGACGTCCACGGGTGTCTTCGGCTTGATAGCAATTCCGGCGCGGATACCAAGGCTGTGGATGTACTTGATGAGCTCTTTCGGGTTGGTCTTCTTGTCGCTGGTGGCTTCGGGAGACTCGGCAGCGGTGGAATCAATGGCGGCCTCGTAGTGGAAGCAGTACAAGTCGCAGCCGGCTTTTTGGAAGTCCTTGACCCATTTCTTCGGCTACTGGAGCCCGTCAGTCAATGTGCACATTTTTGGTTCTTCTTGTTCGTTTCGTCCGGTGCTTCCGCGCATCTCTTTCTTTCTTTCTTTCAAGTCCGTACCTCGGCGATCATCATGTGGCAGTCGAAGGTGCCCTTTCCGTAGGCCTCAGCGGGTCTGTCGACATGAGGGCGGATCTTGGTGACGACGGGAGCGCCAAAGGTGATGTTGGGCACAAAGTGGCCGTCCATAATGTCGACGTGTAGCCAGTCTGCTCCATGGCCGATGGTGTCTGAACATGCCTTGCCGAGAGAGCCAAAGTCGGCGCTCAGGATGGAGGGAGCGATGAATGCGGGAGGGGCCATTGTGTGGGATGTTTGGTATAGAGAAGAAGTCACAAGTTCCGGTATATCAAGAGTAGGTGTGTTGTGGTTGTGAGTGTTTGGTCTTCAACTTTTCCCTCAACAAAGATACGTCACTGTATATCTTATCCTCCCGGCTTGGTGGGGAGCTCGAAGAAGTGCCCAGTGCCCGCCGGCGGAAGCCGAAGATCGCCATCTCATCGGCACTGACCGAGCCAGCATCAGCCATCTCAACTCCATCTCGAAACCTACATCCTTCCTTACATACACTCTTCCACCTTGACATCATACAACAACATCAACTTTGACTACGCCATCAGAGACTGTTGGACGCAAGCGAGCATACTTCCTCCAGGATGGCCAAGGTTCTGCCAATATCTGCCTGCCATGCTGTGTAGCTGGTATAAGCCAGTCGATTGGCCCGCCATAAGCGCCCACCAGGTAGGTGTTACGAACTTTCAGCGCTTGCATGCTTCCCACGCATGCCATTCGATAGCGACTACATGCACCTACCGACACGCAGTACTGCGTCAGGCCCAGCGCGTGGCCCTTCCTTCGCCTCAATCCGGATCGATGGCCCTCTACGAAGCCAACCAGGCCTGCTGGCTACCGTGCTGCCTGCATGAGGCTCTGCCGTGCCGCCAGCCCTGACCACCCTCGCCTTCTACTGCGTCTGCGCTGCTGTCGCTGTCATTTGGCTAGCCGCCGCAGCACTGATTGCGCAACTCGACTGCGGCGGCTGTAGGCATGGCCGCTTAGGTGAAGTATAAGGCCCCGGCCGTGTGATCGTCCGCTTCCTTTCCCTCTCGCCTGTTCGTCATTATCATTCAGTTCTGGTGCGTGTGTGTGTGGTTACAACTCTCACTTTCTTGTTTCCTTGCCTCTCGATTTCCTCGCTACACTTCGCTGCGCGAAGTCATCTCTTTGCTTTCAACCGCTGGACGGTTCACATTCTTTCCGAGAACAATTTCATCTGGTATCACGAGAAACGAGGAGTACAGGATCAACGAAAAGAAAATGGCCAACTCTACTCTTCCGTCTGCTTCTTTCAAGCCCACCTCACTCGCACGCCGGGGTTCTATGCGCAACACAGTAATTGAAGACATGCCTCAAGTTTCCATTCGCCGTGTTGCACCGCAAGCGCCGGTGGCAAAATCTGGCGTCGTATCGCCCATGAGCGATGACTTTCCAACACCAAGAGCAGTTCCGCAGACCGCCAGCTCCATCGCAACCTTGTACCCGCCTCTTCAGGACATTCCTGCATCGCCAGCGTCATCAGACACCCAATCAGACCGCAATTCTACCTGGAGCAAAAGGACGTCAGGAAGTGAATTTGATGAGCTCTATGACTTGTCAAGCAGCGAGAATGAGGATTTCCCGATCAAACTTTCAAGCTCTGTCAAGAAGCGTGTTGGTGGTGCTCCCAAGTCTCGGTATCCATCTATCGTTATTCCATCACCCAGCCAATGGCCGACAATCCAAAAGCTCAAATCTGCGACTACACCGCTCTCGCCTTCATTCCAAGTACAGCTTTCGCCGGCAGTTCTTGCGCACTTCCAGGACCGCAGCCTCCGTGTGCCGAGCACGACTTCCGCACCCTCCCTAGATGGTAGCATGACTTCCGAGGAGCTCGCTGCGAGCAGCTGTCCGTCTACACCAGACATTTCTTTGCAGCAAGTTGAAAATGCATGGGAGGGTCCCATTCAGCTCGATCCTTCAGCAATTTCCATGCTCCGTCAAATCAATCCGGAAGAAGAACACCAACTCGACACCGTGCTCGAGGTTCCTGAAGAAGCAGTGTCCGAGATGCGCGAGATTGTTGAATCTCCCCGGTTTGCTTTGCAACTGAGAACTGACGATCAGACGCTTGAGCCCAGCAGCGCTGGCGATGCAGATGATGAATTGTCCGCTCTTTCAGTCCCATCTCCCGGCGGCTTCTTCTCGTCGTTGGACGCTTCTCTTGGGCGCCGTACGTGGTCAGGTAGCGAAGTTGTGCCCAATACTGGTACCGCTACCGAATTCTATGGCGTGCCTTTCAAGTCGCCCCAGCCAAGTTTGGCCACCAGCACTGCAACTTCGTTCTACGGCGTACCCTGGGCAAACAGACCAGAACAGCCTATCGAGCACATAGTCACACTCGGATCTCCTACAAGTGAAAGACAAGACCCAATTACGGCTCGACGGGGTGCTTTCTCGCCCACCACGGATGTGATCACGGAAGTGGAGGAAATCGACGAGACCTACCAAGACACGCTCAAGCAGACTGCATCCGCCAACATCGATCGAACACAGCTCTGGCTCTGCACTCAGAAGGCATACATCGACAATTTATGTTCTGACGACGAGGTCATTGAGAGCTTCAAGCACCTTGAGGGAGCTGTTCCACGTACGCCAGACCGCCCGAGTCCTTCATCAAACACGTCGTCCCCGCAAAGCAAGAAGTCAGTCCGGTTTGTCGAGGATGCCAACGCCTCCGAAGACAAGGTGAAGAAGCGCATCTCGCCAATCCACGACGGTACTTTCTGGGCCGGCTTCAAGCACACAAAGCGTTCACAACGTGCCCGTGACGTTTTCCAGCACCGACAGATGCGCGCCGAAGCCGAGCACGTACGCCGAAACAGCGCAGGAAAGCAGCATGCCGAGCAACTCATGGGCAAGTACGAGCTTACCGCTGCCATACGTCCTACGCAAGCCCGCCCGATTTCTTCCTTTCTTCCCACAACCATCGACGATGACGAGGAGAAGGAGATTTTCGCGCGTGCCGAACGTGAACGTCAAGCACTCCAACAACTACAGCCATCTACATGGCACACTGCTGCTACTAAGGAGCTTCACGGTGGCGCTCTTCTGACTTCACCTATCGTGGCCACTTTCAAAAACCGCTCCGATGTGCGCATCCTGGATCTTGCGGGTCAGGCACACTGCAGCTGGGCATGGGACGTTGCCGTCTCGCACCCAAAAGCCCAAGTTTTCACCACTGTCTCCTGTGACATTGAAGCACATGTCCTATCCTCTTCTCTCGAGGGACCAATGAACCACTATGTCGTAGCCGCACCAAGGACATGGGTCTTACCTTTCCCACCCAACCACTTCGACGTCATCTCCGCGCGAAACCTCTACGCGAACCTGCGCACGCTCGTCCCCAACGGCGAAGTCATCGACGAATGGGACCTCACTCTCCAAGAATGCCTGCGCGTCCTAAAACCCGGCGGCTACCTCGAGTTTGATCTCCTCGACGCCGAGCTCGCGCACCCAGACGCCGCAGCACAAGCCCTAGGCGTCGAGTTCGCTTTCAAGCTTCGCACCCGCGGCTACGACCCAGCAAGTGGCAAGACTTTCTTGCCTCGCCTCAAGCGCGCGGGTTTCAGTGACATCAAACGCGCGTGGATGCTCCTTCCCGTGGCTGACGTCTCGCCTGTGTGGACCGACTCGGGCAAGAGCTCTGCGTCTTCGGGCTCGACCATCACACCCGGTCGTGACGACTACTTTGCTGAGACTGAGCGCTCGGTTGGTGAGGATGGTGCGGTGGTAACTTACGAGCCACCGGTCACGGGATCTACCAAGGACGTCCGCGCGATCACTGGCTTGGTCGGCGCCAGGGCGTGGGAGCAGTGGATTCTGAAGTTGGCGGGCGAGATGGGCAGGGAGGAGGAAGAGTGCTTGGAGAATGTTGGCAGGGCTTTGGAGAGTGCGGGACGTGCGGGTGAGGGCGCTGGGTGGAGGTGTTTGGTGGGTTGGGCGAGGAAGAGTTGTTAGTGTGGCTGTGATTGTGTTGCGGCTTTCATTTCCTGTTGTCTGGTATTGGTTTTGTTGATATGTGTTAATCGCTGTTGTCGTTGTAATAATGAAAAAGGGCGTGTGTCTAGACTGGTCTGAAAATCGAAATCCGGAAATTCATTCTCGCTTGGGGGCTCGCTTGCTGTTTAGTAATGAGTGTTTGATGTGCTGAAGGTCCACTGTGATATAGACGGTCCGTTGTGGATACAATGTCTCTGGTGTTGAAGAGGCTTGGGAGTTCGGAGCGGCGATGTTGGGACACTTCTTTTCTCGCGTTGCTGCGCGTTTGCCACTGGTGTGTGGCGACGTTTGAGATCTTGCGAAGCGACTTGGAAGGGAACAGGGGTGGCATGATGTCGTTTAAGGACAGTGCCAAGAGTCTGTTTTCAGCAATTGCTCCTTCTTGCTCAAGCATCCAGAACATAGAGATTGTGTTCGGGTAACGAGAAGACTCGCTGCAGGGTCTCGTGCTGCGGTCACGATGTAGGTAAAATGGACGGGAAGAGGAGTGTTGGTAGATTATCTCCCACAACTGTCAGGAGTTCTGTGGTGTGTGTAGTGTAGGTTCGCTTGCAGGTCAAATAATGAGTTGAGAGATTGACTCTTTGCCCTCCGTTTGGATGTGTAGTATCGTGCTGGGGATGAGATGGTGTGCGTGTCAAGTGTCTGCACTGGTCCGGGATCCTATTGCTGCTCCCTCCTCGCATGTCTAGATAGTCATGTTGGTCTATGCGGCTCTCATCATGTCTTTCACATTGATCATCCACGGAGATGATTGGGAAATGGCATCATAATTGTTAAGGGGTGTGTCTAGATCGATGTGTCTCGATTCTCGCCACCTTTGGTCTGCGGATTCGTTCCAACGTGATGGTAGCCATTATGTCCCTCAAATTGACGGAGATTTGGAAGCGTATAATATTCCGCATGGATTTGCTGACGGAAGACGGTATTGTTCCTGTTTGCTTGGCATTTAGTTGCGAGTGTCTGGACTGGTCTGCAATTTGCATCCTTCTCGCTTACTACCTGCAAAGGTGATGATGCACCCTGCGTTCAAAATCCGTCGGACCACTGCGTCTAGGTTCAAATTTCATACTGGCCTCTCAGCGGCACATCAAACAGTACAAACCTTGAAGCTAGACCGCGGGGCAGGATAGTAGGCAGTGGTCCGATGAATTATGATCGCGCGGTGGATGCGAGAGGACTCCACTGTGATAGTGGGATTATGCGGCTCTTACGTCCCATACGTTGTTTGGAGGTTGACGGAAATATGAAAGGTCTTGGCTTGCATATTGGGGCTATGGAGATCGTACAATCAGATGAAGCCTGGGAAATAGATTAGAGACCCAGTGGTTGGGGTATTGGTAATTAATCATCCGGAGTCTCGAGTTACCGCGTGCGGTGCCGAGGTGTGTCAAGAAGTGCCCAGGTTTCAAGTTTCTGTGTTGGCCGTTGAAACGTAGAAGCGTCCAATTTGGTGCAGCTTGAGAAACGCGTTCTCTATTCGTCTACTGTAATAAGATCCGCAGCACTTATGTCCGGGTAAAGACTCATGGTCGTAGGATTCAATCCTGCGGTTGCGACACAACACTTTGAAGTGGTCCCGAAGTCGACGTGGCGTTGTAGTTAGTCGATCATAGTGTATTATAGCCTCAGCCGCAGTCTCTTGGCACAATGGTTGGAGGATTCTGTGCCACGAGGCTGCATGACTCTGAAGAGCGTAGCGTGCTGAGCGCTCATCGCTCTTCGCCTCTGTCTCGCGTGCTCACGTGTCTTTGACATGCGTGAGAGCTGCTCGCCTAAAAAGGCAGTCTGCCGAGTACCAATACCAGATCTGAGCATTGTTCCGAACCCAGCCTCTGCAGAACACTCTGGCTGTGTACGGGCCGTACCCCTGTGCGCACGGTTCAAGGATCGCATGTCTTCGAAAATGAACTCAATGTCGGGAGACCTCGGTGAGACAGTTCTGCTCCCATGGTTGAATAGCGTGCACATTACAGGCACCACTACTCAAGCACCACAACTGACGGCGCCCGAGGTCAAAGCGATAGCATGATCGGCGGTGTCATTACTAGCATACCAGATCAAACGAGTCGACGACCTTATCCAGTCTTCTGAGGTGCTAACGCTTGACAAGCGTACCCATGGATGATAATCGGAAGAAACACCTAAAGTGCAAAAAGATCACCTCGGCGGCTGTTTGAGTTTGACGGTACGAAACATAGTTTACCCTGACAGTTTTGCTGGGACCGACTCTCGCAAGCGCTACACCGAAGCGGTTAGCAGTCTCGCGGTCTAGCTTCAAAGTCCGTACTGCTTGCTCTACCGCTGAGATAGTATCCAAATCGTGTGCCTGTTCGGTCTCCAGTGCACCACAATCTCTCTATGTATGAGGATAGTATGTACGCTTCCTCTTGCTAACAAGATGAGACCAAGGCTCGATTCGTTTCTTAGTATCTGGTATGCTAATACTATCAGCGTCACATTTTGTAATGCTTGTGCTTGCCAGTGAGATGCTAGCAACTCCGTACGGAGTTTGAAGCTAGACCACGAGTCTTCACCCACTTCTCCTCCACACGCTGGTCTTTGCTGGTCTTTGCTGGTGTTTCAAGTCAAAGCTCACGCGAGCGGCACTTGACTACAGTCCAAAACGGTATATGCGACCCTTGCGATGCGAACCACCATTGGCTGCGTATCCCAACAGGCCCGTGACCTGCATGTCATTATCGCTAGTCTTCATGCTTGCTGGGGGAGACAGCGTGTAGCGTGGTAGGGCTCGCGGAGCCATTTCTGAAGATCGGTCTAGCGGCCGGTACGATCAATGAAAATCACATGGCTTAGCGACTTTTGGTGGAAGAAGTCTAACATGCGGTGGTGATTGTTCACTGCTCGTGCGTTCCTTTCGCCCCGAGAAGGGTCTATTGACTACTGGCACACCCATTCCTTGTACATATCGTCGACGCAACCCCCTGCGGCCTCTGGCCTGTCTTGCTGTGTCTGCAGGACACAATCACATGAAACAAACATGTCTAGCAATATCCTTCACATCTCGCCGGAGGTTATTGCGGCATGGCCCAAATCGAATTATGACAATCCGGATCGGATGACGTGGATGCCGGTGTACTCGTCCATCTGGTTTGCCGCGGCGACGGTTATGGTTGCGATGCGATATTGGCTTCGCGCGCGAGGGCACGCTGGGAGACTGGGGTTAGACGATGTAAGGTGTTGCATTATTCCATTGCTAGAATATAGCTAACGACTCGGAAGGTGATTCTATTTCCTGCCTGGCTTGCAGGAATGATGTTCACAGCTGTGACGATGTTGTACACCCAACGAGCCCAAGGAGACCGCCATATCTGGGACGTCGAGCCAGAAACGCGCCAATATGCAGTACTTTGCATGTGGCTTGGTCAGTTCTCGTTCCTCGTGTGTGGCGGATGCACGAAGGTGTCTATCCTCTTCTTTTACAGGAGATTGGTTGATGGAACATATTCGAAGCGCTGGACGTGGCTGGTGTGGGTTGCTATCAGCTTCACCATCGCGTACACGATCGCGTTTTGCATCATGCTTCTAGTCAATTGCTCGCCAACTGAAGCTTATTGGAGGGCATTCGATATTCAATACGCTCTGACGAACGAGTTTACTTGCCTGGACACCTCTGCCATCAATACCATCACCGGTGTTTGCGCGGCGGTCAGCGATGTAAGTGATAGAAAGACACAACCGAATGTACCGTCTGAGACACTAAACTGATTTGGAATAGGTATACGCTGTCGCGTTGCCTTGCATCATTACGTGGCATTATGCGATACCCAAGAGACAGAAGATTGCGCTCAATGTCATCTTCTCGCTGGGCTTCATTGTTGTTATTGCCAGCTGCATCCGCACATATTGGCTGATCAGTAAGCTCAACCCAATCAAAGAGACGTCTTCTTGATCCATTGCTAACTTGTCGACAAAGATACTGGCACCTCTGTCGACGTAACCCGCTCCGCCTTTAACCTCTTCGTCTGGGCGCAATTCGAGCTCCAAGTGGGCATAATGTGTGCCTCTGCGCCATCACTCCGAATCTTCTTTCGTCGTTATCTGGGAGCCTCTTTGGCGTCTCGCAACGACACGCAGAACAGATCTGCCATCACAGTCCAGCGAGACACAACCGTCACTTTCAACGCGAACCCTCCGCCCCCACTACCAGGCGCAGGCAAGAACGACATCGAGATGCACGCAGCATCAGTCTCCGACGATGATTTACCGTCACCTACGCGGAGTCAAGAGAGGCTTACGCGGTATTCGCATGAGGAAGATTCGTATGTTATGAGCGACATGAGTTGGAAAGACCCGGCGGCACAGCAGCAGTCGCGAGCGGGGGCTTGGGCTGCGAAGACGGGGCACTAGTATACCACCGCTTTTATGAGATGATTCTTCGATACGATAATGATACGGCTGATGCGCCGCTTGTATATTGTAAACGTTGCTCACAAAATCACAGATGTGACGGGCAGTGTTGTCGCAAGAATCATATCAATTGCGGTCGCTGTGGGCTAATGGTGCGCAATACTCTCACCAACCGACTCAATTTACCGAGCTTATTTACGGCGACACAAGCTCTGCATACATACCCACCTGCAGATCTGATATGATCTGTTCGTGGCCAATGAAGTTGTCAATTCTGTTGAATGACCGATGGTGTGATGATATTGCGCCATTACCGACGCCGCCTTGAGCTGCGATGCACTTGAGATCCTTCGACGGTTGTCTATATTCCGGCGGCGCCCATCGAAAGGTAATGTAAAAAGCTACAAAAAAAGTTTTGGGCCAAGTCGAAGGTTGTTTCTTGTGGTTACAGCTTGTAAGCTGCCCTACCGCCAAAGATGGCTTCTCTGGAGAATGCCGACACATCTGCATCGCAAAATGCCAAAGAGGCTCGACTCAGGTGGCACTGGTATCTCTTCGTGCTGCAATGGATTCTCATGGATCAGAATTTCGCGCCTTACTCCACGCCGTTCTCCTTGTATTTAAAGGCGCACAGTGACATCTACTCTGTTGTCCGGATCAATACTCTTCCGACTGTGGCTACGGCTATAAGCATCGTCTCGGCTGTTCTTTCGGGCTTGTTTGCGGACAAGACGGGTAGATTCTGGATTCCTGTTGTAGCTGTCACTCTGCCTGTACTAGTGGGAACATCAATGCTCGTGGCATGGGATGTAGGCGAGCATGGACGGTTGGCGGCGTTTATGCTTACTGGATTTGAAGGAGGTATGTTACCATCTGTCCAACTCTACATTATCTCGCTGACTCTCCAACTATTCAGCCGTCTCCCCGATGACCATGAGCTGGGCATCTGTCGTCATGGCAAACGACGCAGAAGAGCGTGCAGTCGTCATGGCAAGCATGAATGCCATCGGCCAAGCAATCGCTGCAGGAACACAAGTGGTCCAGTGGCCGGCAACCAGCGCTCCCAACTTCCGGGTTGGCTTTCAAAGTGCTCTCGGTACTACTGTGGCACAGCTTTTCATGGTCGCCGTCATATCATTCTTTAGCTCGAGGGCGTTGAAGAAGAGTACGACATCTGAGAAGGTCAACCAAGCATAAAAGCAACGCGCAGTAACTCTGCAGGCGGTTGCATGTTTTCTGTGGACGTCGATGGTATATAGATTCATTGGCTGACACTAGCAGAGACTGACCGATCAGTCAAATGAAAGAGATAGTCATCGGGATTGTGCAAAGATCATTTTTTGTTCGGTCCTGACTTCCTATCAATGTACCTATACGACTGACTCAATGGCATAGCAGCAGATCCTTCTGTCGGGGTCACTCAGGACAGCGTCTGGGCTTTTGTGCCCTCTGATCATACTCCAAAACCGCGAAACAAAACTGAAGCTTCCTCAGCGAAACGCAAACGCCGCCCCAGGCCCGTGGCTCCTTCTCAGCTCCCGCTCAGGCTCTTCGTTCATTCGTCTAGCCCTACGCCTCTCTGCACGAGGGAGCTGCCAAACTACCGGATCACGAGGCTCCGGGACAACCTCCGGCCATTCAAGAATAGTACGCTCGTCCACGCCCATCATAAACTCCACAATGTCACGCACACTCTTGATCAAGCGTCGCTTTTTCGCAATCTGAACCTCCCTCATCTGTGACGCCCAAAGAAGGAAGCGGCTCTTCTGTGCTTGCCCCATAGCGTAATAACGAGCAGTGCCTTGGCCAGCGACCACGGCGTGTCTGCCGGTGCTGTCGTACTGTTGGATCTGGTAGTAGAACTCACCAACGTACCAAACAACTTGCTTCAGGTCCTCGAGCCGGTTCGTGGCATCTTTTTTCCCTTCCCTCAACGTCTAGTAGTCCCACCACCGTCCGCGGGCGGCCATGAATCTAGCCTGGCGGACGATGTTGTCCAGTATGCGGACGTATCTGATGGGAACAGGGACTACCCCCCTGCGGGCGTACTCGTAGACATCCTGGTGCTTGTCGGTGCCACCGGTTGCGATCTCGTCACGGACGTCGGGTTCGACGCAGTGGTAGGCGATTGCGAGGGACTTGTACTCGGACTCGAGCTTGATAACTTTTGTATTGAGGTCTTCGTACCAGTCTAGCTCCTTCTGGAGGTCTTCGGCCGTGGGCCATACTTGCCTCCTCATGGTGACGGAGGAGTGTGGTGGGTTGTGTGGGAGTGGTGTTGCTTGGTGGAAACATGATTGTTCTCGGAGGAGGCGTGTTGATAAGGCGTTCCTGGTGAACGGTGCAAGGCAGACGTGTTGTTAGTGAAAAGACGCCTTCACGGCTTGGAACAAAGGCAAGTCGCGTAAGTTAAGGTGCAGAGTAGGCGACTGATCATACGGATGTCGATGTCGGGCGCGAGTCAATGTCACTAGCATGATTTTGAAAGATACATGTGAGGGTCAGATATTGATGTTGATTGATAGTGATAGACTTCCTGTTCTGGTCGGCTTCTGCTATTGGATCTGGATCTGTGCCTATGCGGATACGAGATGAGCAATCATGCACGCAAGACATCGCGCGTGGTTTGCATCGCCTCATCTCGCCAGCCCTCCATCCGCTGGAACCAAGCCATCGCCTTCGGGATACTTACCATGGCTTCTCTGCTCGGGATGTCGACGTGTCTAATTTTGTTATCCCTGTGCCTGCTCCTCGCCTCAGCCATCAGCTCGACGCCATCAAGCAAGAAGAGGCCCAATCATGTGGCCGACGTTAGCGCGAGCGGTGTTGATGTGAACGAATGCCTGCTTGACCTCCCAGTGCGTCTTGCTGGTCTTGAGAATAGCCTCAGCTTGGTCACAAAGGCGCAGGATGTCGTCGAGGGGGCCAAACAAAGGATCGTCGCTTCTCAATGTGTTTGAGATCCAGAATTGATCGTGAGCAGGAGCACACTTGACATGATTAGCATACCTGGCCTTTTGTGAGAAATCAAGGGCGAGATACTTCGCTCCAGTCTCAAGGTACATCTTCTTGCTACCAGTGTGGAGGTAACGGAGAGTGTTGATGGCTTCGATGGCACGATTGCGCCAGAAGCTCACGCTAACCGGCTCTTGACACTTGGGGCAGTCCTTTTGGCAGGCGACGTGTTGATCAGTCGAGATATTGGCCAGGTCAGAATCTGCGGTGAACGATAGGACGAAGTATTCTTCTCTCGCACTGTCGATGATGTCCTTGGATGACATGGGGTGTGTTGAGCTTGCGCAGATAAAATGCCCGCAAGCCCAGGTGATGAGTGTGTTCGTCATCTTGATCGATTGTTCTCAGCGCCTGCGATGAGATGATAGATGATGAAGATCGAACGAAACAGAACAGGCAGATATTCAGATATATCGGTACTCGGCATCTCGACAACAGACAATGAGTATTGTCGTCTCTTTGTTCGTTTCCGACAAACCCATTCAGGAAGTGAATGTTTCTTTCTTGCAAGCTCACTTGGACCTTTGTTCGTTGTCGAAGACAAAGAAGCAGCTTGCAGCAACTCCATACTTTCACCGCAAATACCTACAGGCAAACCTCGAGGAGAAGTAACAAAAGTATAACTGGATCAGCCATCATCAGATGTCTGGCCTCTTTTCTTCCACCACCATCGCTTGCTTTCCGGTAAAGTGAGCGACCTTTTACCGCTCAACCTAACCAATCTCAGCAGCCCACCATAGCAAATGCAATGTTCTCTCTCGTCGCCTACATCAACTCCACCAAAGCCAGGCAGAACGCCGCCCCGAGCACAAGCTCACCATGCATCACGCATCAGACGACGTCCGACCCAAGCGGCATAACAGCGCAGAGCAAGAACCAAGCCTCACTGTCCAACCACTCTTCACCGTCAAGCCTCTCTTCGCCGACGGCCGCCAGCGTCAAGACAGCCAAAGAGCAAGCTCTGGCGTCGGACTTCTTCTACATCGGCCAGTAGACGAGGTGGTCAAAGTCGAGGACATCATGTCTGCCATCGACGACATGTTGCGGGAGATGGCGCTGGAGGGCTACGTTCTTCCAGTCACGCAGTCCGAGGTTGTGAAGACGCTGAGGGAGATTCGCAGTTCGGGTAGATTGGTGCGTTTCAACAAGGATGGCGTTGCCGGCAGCAAGTTGTAAGCCGTGTGGTACGCAAAGTTGAGTGAACTGCTTTTCTGTATCATAGCCAATGAGAGCGTTGACCCAACAGAATTGTTCGGCGGTCGAGTCGTTTGTCGAGTATGCTTAGATCTTCTCGAATAGCAATCACAAACAACTTGTGATCATATCCAAATATACTTGCCCAGTGTTCCAGATGTTCGAGTTTCGTAATGTCCTTCAGGTAGGATAAAGCACAGCACGAGATCATGCAAGTACCATCGCGTGTAGACCCAATAAGAGAATTGTTACTCTTGGGATACCGATTCGATCCCACAAGTACCTTAGAAGTACTCGCGCTGCTACCTCGAGGTATCGACAAAGAATACGAGGGCAGTGCCTTAGAGATGGCCACCATATTTCAATACGTAGAATATGCAATACCATGTTAGTACCATCGCGTGTAGACCGTATACAAACCCCATGTACCATTGAGATGCAGATATAATCTCACGAGTGCCTCGGAAGTACTTGTACCGCTACCTCGAGGTATCGACAAGAGATGCGAGGGCCATAGCCTTGAGATATTGACATTATCTCACGACCACCTTAGAAGTACTCAAACTGCTACCTCGAGGTATAGATTGATAGTGCGAAGCTCTGGCCGTTGAGATAATATCATGATCTCACGACTACCTTCGAAGCATTTGCACTACTACCTCGAGGTATCGATTGAAGTTACGAGAGCGTTGCCATTGAGATAGCTATCATGTCCCCACGCGCAGGTTCATGATGATACGGTGCTACAGTTCACACTGTTTAGATGGTCAGCCTTCACGTGGCAGGAGCGATGGACTACTTTCACGTGTCAGCAGACTCATTTCTGCCTCAATTGACTTCTGCCATCACTTACTCCTCTTCTGCCTCCACGAACTTCTCTTCTGCAACTACCAACTGCTCCCACCACAACTGCCATCTGCCTTCCCTTCGAGACGCTCTCACGTTATAGTAAACTCAACTAACAAATTAACAAGGCATACAGACCATCCTCGCACCATGTCGTCTCCTCAGCAGAGCAACATCGTCCCGCGGTCTTTCACGAAAGGCCAGGTCCTCCTGGTAATCCTCCTGTGCACACCAATCCTCGTCACCATCACCATCCTCGCCATCTGGTGCCATCGAAAGCGTGCGGAGAACAGAAAGGCCGAAGCAATTCTCGCCGCAAGGGCACGAATCGCAACGTACGAGGCCCGTCGACAGGCAAGATTGGAGGCTGAAAGAGCGTGGAATGTCGATGGCGAGAGGATCCGCACTCTGGCAGCTCTCGAGGGCCTTGTTCCAGAGAGAGTGACGACGGACAGGTCTGGGTACAGGGCTCCGCCTCCGCCTCCGGTGACCTCACGATCACGAGAACACCACTCTGCACCGATTACCTTCTGGCAGTAGAGATTGCACGTTCAATCTCTCCAACATCAAAACAAGCACATGAAAGGACTGGACACACACGGTCATGGAGAATGTCCCCTATAGCACCACGAGCGCGACCTGGCGGTGGGATACTGACGATACAAGTGGAATAGCGCTCAACAATGCAGCGCTCGACAATGACAATCAATAAGAAGATTCGATCATTGCTACGGACAAAATAACTCATTTCAGGAATCATGCAATTATATGCGTGATCAAGCACACTCATCCTCGAGTGAAGCAGTGCAGTCGCCGCGGGAAAGCTGACAACACCGTCTGTGCTCGCCGCAAGTGGAGCTGGCTGATTTTGTCCTCCTCCTGTTGTCCGCACACCTCCGTCTCTTTCATCAACACCACTTTTCCTTTCTGTCCTCTCACATTCACAATGCCTCCTTCATTATTACAGCCTCAGAGGCTGGCACACTCTTCATTATGCATCAGGTCGCAGGTCGTCCCTGCCTCGCGCTCCTTCCACACATCTCCGCTCTCGCTCGCGGGAAACCTGGGCAAGCAGAAGCTCAAGCCTGGGAGATCAACACTTCTACGGCGCGAGATGGCTGAGTGGTTTGCTGGACCTGGTTCCAAGTTCCGAAGGCAGTTCCCGGGTAGCACAAACTACCTGTCAGCATACGACAAGAATGGAAGTCTGCGACGCAGGCGGTTGGCCGGGCGAAACGTCGAGACTGTCGACACTGAACTGGAAGCGCGTCGCGAGGCGCAGATCCTGAAGGCCGAAGAAGAGGAAGAGCTTGACGAGGCAGAGCGTCAAGCGAGAGCTGAAGGCCGCGCTGCCGTCAGAGCACAGCGTGAAGCACAACTGAAACGTACACCCAGAGAGCGTCCTTCCGACCTGCGTCCATTTCCACTCAATGAGAACTTCAGGAGTCAAGCAGTACTCTCAGAAGAGTTCAGAGAGGAGCTCTACCGTCAGATCGTCGTCAAGAAGATGGACCTCCAAGGTGTCTCCGCCGCATATGGTGTGGACATGCGCCGCGTCGCTGCCGTGGTGCGGTTAAAGACCGTCGAAAAGCAGTGGATTGAAGAAGTGAGTCTAACCGTACACCCCTCCACCCACTTCCCCGTGCTGCTTCTATGATGATTATAATTACAATCGATTAGTCTTTAAGACAAAATACATGGTTACATAACATTAGCATGCGAGCCTCTCTGACCCTACAGCACACAACACATCTTGTCACCATCATGTCACTTTGGCACGAACATTGTACTGACAAGACATTGCAGGGCAAAACTCTAGCAAAACCATACAATGATGCTGTGCTCGCCATGCTTCCCACCACACCCTTCGAGGCTGTCGCTGGTACTCCCCATGAGAGCATCAACGATCTTCCTGTTCACTCTGCCACACGTCAACAGTTGTTCTACCCCACATCTGAGTCACGGCAGTTCACTCGTGAGGATGCCGCAAAGGCTTTCTCTCCCAACCTGCTTCCTGCCGACAAGCGTATTCCACACCCACAGCTTGTCCAGTTGGAGCGCTGGAACGCCGAAGAGATCAGCCGTCCTGAGCGTCTGAAGCTCTTCGCCGAGATGGAAGACAAAGAGACCGCTGCCGCCGAAGAGAAGGCGCGCAAGCAAAAAGAATGGGCCGAACGCACACAAAGAACCGTGCAAGGCCGTCGCTGGGACTTCCAGTTCCAGGACATCAGTGCTGATGCTGTTGGCAAGCATGGTCGCAGCAACAAGGGCGTTGGTCACCGTTATGGTATGCCGCACACAGAGCGGAAGAGAGGCGAAGTCAAGATACCCACCAGCGTGGTTTGAAATTGTCATAGACCACGGACGGCTTTTGTATTATGAAGGTTTACAGCGATGGGCGGCGTAATGGGCCGCGAGCGAAACGATACCACTGTTGCGATATGTATAACTATATTACCACTGTAACAACTACGAATGTGCTATGCTCGTACAAGCATGATGCACTGTATTCTGAACAAGGATTCCTTTCCATCACCATAATCATCATCATGATCATCAGTAGGCATGCGCCATTAACTTGAATTCTCCTATCAAATTGAGTTTCTGTACAGAGTCATACTTCCTGTTATCGAGTCTTCACTATTTTACCCCACTTGCTGCACCCCACGAAATTAATGCGATTGAGAAAGGTGCCAGCTCCAACATTTGACTTCTGCCACCACCTGACAACCCTGCTTGAGATCACAAGCCACGACCGCGCGGGTGAGTGTGTCTTTGCTCTACTCTCTCACTCGTTATATCACAGCTGGCTGCTGTCGTTACCTCTGCCAAACACTACTCGGCTGGCTACACCAGAAATCCACCTACACCTAGAGCTCGAGTCCGGTACCTCTCAACCTTAAGGTCATGGCCCTCACCACCATCCTCGCCTACATCTTCGTCGGCGCTCCCGTCGCTATCTTCCTCCTCACCCAAGCCCTCTACATCCTCGCCAGCCTCCTCAAAAATCAAACCATCGACTACTACGCCCGCTGCGCCGCCTCCTTCACCGCCCTCGTCATCTGCGCAACCTACGGCACAATCGCATCCGCTCTGCTCAACGTCGTCGGCTATGGAGGCCTCGGACAATGGACCACCGCGCGCGCGTTCAAGTACACCATGCTGCTGTTCACGGGCGTGTGGTTCGAGATCGAAGATCCGGACGGTTTGCTGGAAGGCGAGACGTGGGAGAAGCTGAGGCCTGCGGTGTTGCTGGGAAATCACCAGACTGAGTTGGATGTTTTGGCTATTGGACATATTTTCCCGAGGTATTGCAGTGTTACGGCGAAGAAGAGTTTGGTTTATGTGCCGATTTTGGGGTGGTTCAGTAAGTCATCCAATCCTTAACGCCAGGATCGAATCCTCAACCACACGCGCAAAGCTTTCTAACATCGTCGACAGTGGCCCTCAGCAAAACCGTCTTCATCGAACGCAAATCTCGCTCCCAAGCCGTTGCAGCTTTCGACGCAGCCGCCGAGCAAATGCACAGCAACCGCCAATCCGTCTACATCTTCCCTGAGGGAACCCGCAGCTACTACGACCACCCGGACCTCCTCCCCTTCAAAAAGGGTGCTTTCCACCTCGCTGTGCAAGCGCAAGTGCCCATCATCCCGATCGCGATCGCAAACTACAGCAATGTTTTGGATGTAAGGAGGAAGTTGTTCAGGCCTGGTACGATTCCTGTGAGGGTTGCGAAGCCGATTGCGACGAAGGGGAAGACGAAGGAGGATGTTGATGCTTTGATTAAGGAGACGAGGGATGTTATGCTCGAGGAGCTTAAGATTGCTACGAAGGCAGCGAGGAGTAAGGGCGTTGCGTTGAAGGAGGGCGAGAAAGTCAATGGGTCGGTGGGTAAGAGCTCGGGGATTGAGCTGAATGTTGCGGGAGGCAAGGAGTTGTGAGCTCTGCTATTGTGGAGCAGAAGTTGATTGTGTGGGACGCAGCGATGATCATGAATTGACGTGTGCATACGCTTTGGAAGAGTTGGTGGACCTACTTGGGTTTGTATAGGTTGTGGTTTGGTTTCGTCTGTTTCGCGAAGATGATAGAATGGCTAGCGACATAGATACCCTGGAAGCAAGCGATTGAAGAAGATCCAAGTCAATTCTAAGTCGAGCTGGAACACAACCAACACTCGGAAAAGCATAATGAACACCAACATTTATCTACACCGCCACCTCACCCAGTAAGATTCCTCTGCAATGCAACATACGAAGTATAATCGACCTGCGTCACAGCACCATGCCTCAACCCATCCGGCGTCAACGATGGCTCGCACGACGCATACGGCACCGAAAAGTCCGTCGTGTAATAACACTCATACCCAGCCCCGTTGTAATTATCCTCAAGAAGATAATACTTTTGCGGATCCAGAATATCTTGGTACGACGCCGGGCCCTCTCTGACCTGATCAACAGGAACGCCGATGCGCTTCCAGTCTCCGAATAGGCCGTTATCTGACCGCTCCAGGACGACGCGTCTGACTTCGTTGGTGTCGCTGAGGTAGCGGACGTAGGATTCACCTCCGAGGTACTGGATTTCTTGGTCGATGACTGTGGCTGTGATGTCTGGGATCCAGCGCTGAGGCGAGGTGAAAGTCTCGAAGTCGTTGGTGTGCGAGTAGAAGATGTAGGGTCCTTGGGAGGGGCCGGTATGTGCTGTGTCGGATTCTTCGAAGAGGACGGACGACCAGAAGACGGCGTAGGAGTTTGTTTGGACGTCCCAGGATGCGGAGGGCGCCCAAACCTTACAAGTTGTTAGTATTGATGGCGTTTGGGACTGATGTGTGACGATGGGTGGAGACTCACGTAGCCTGCTGTGGGCGGCATCAATTCGACCAGACGTTCACGAGACCAAGACACACCGTCTGCAGAAGACTCCCAGACGTAGATGCTCCTGGAGCCGGTCGCCTGCGCTGCGCCCCAATTGGTTTTGCCTATATCTAGATCGGTGGCGAGCACGATGTACTGAGGGCAATGCCGGGTCAGTCTTGTCATGATATCCGAATCGCATCGTCTCAGAAGCTGCATCACCTTACCTTCGACTTGTCCTCTGCACGGAAAATGTAAGGATCGCGAGCGCCGCCCGTCCCGGTCGTGGGAATCAGCGTCGCTTGGCCGCCATTGAGGGCTTGGAAGGTGGATGGGCTGGTTGCTGGCGCTGTCAGGAAGAAGACGTGCGGCACGTCGCCTTTGAACGCTGCGAATAGGTATCCAGCTGCTGCGGAGGGATCACTTGGACTGCCTTTGGCAAGAGCATGTCCAAGGACGCCGAGAGCGAGCAATGCTGTGGTAGAGGCGATCATGGTTTCAAGTCTATGAATGTATTGATGTGCTTTGGCTGTGATCTGGATGGACGGATAGTGATGTCCGAATCCAACAAGAAAATCGCTTACTATATGTAGTCAAGCAACAATATAACCATATCGGCAGAAGAGCATGTGGAGCCGGCAGCGATACCACGCGCCAGCTCCTGGGTCTATTGTCCTTCGCTACAGAATTGCAGATCTACGCACCCGACTTAGCGCACTTTAACCGGCTTGAAAGACTGTGGTTCGCAATACGATGTTAGACCGTGATATTTGGTGTCATGCTTTTGCTAACACAACCGCGGCACTCGTGATATGAAGAATGCGGAGTGAAACATGTAGATCACTGCTGAAGAATCATTAGTGCCCCAGACACTCCGGAGGGGTATTGTGGGGGAGTAAACAGAGATCGAACTACTGGCTTGGTGGTTTCTTGGTCTATCGTATCGATCGAACTAATTCCGAAAAATTGCCTCTCCTTGGAAATGGCTTGCGCGAGGCTAAGCGCATTCAAGCTGTTCAACGAAGATGTATTGATTCACAAGCTTGGAAGTCACCAGGCTAATTTTGTGCAACGTATCGCGACCAAAACTTGAATTACATCAAACGTGCTGGGTACAAACAAGGATGTGATTCGATTCTCCTTGATGAGGTATTCCAATTGACTTTGATCGATCTATCGAGCATACTAACAGTACTCGGTTCTACCCATCAGCGCATCCACTGGCTCATACTGCTCGCTGGCCACGACAGATTGACATAGGGAGCACTAAGCAGCACTGCTAACAAAGCTCCAGTCCTGCTTCTTGAACCAATCGGCAACACTAGGCAGTTTAGGCGGGGTTTCCAGCTACAATCGTCAGTAAAGTCACGAACACATAGGATTGCATGAGTCTGCACATACCTGGCCCGGATGAATAACGCTCGAATCATTCCTCGCCTCGTACCCAAACTCGTTGAAGTATCCCCACATGTCATCCACAACCTGCTGCAAAGGTGGAGGAAGCAGACCTTTAGGCTCGCCAACAGGCAAAGCCACATACTCAGCCGGCAACCCAGTAGCCACTGTGAAGGCGGAAACCATTTCGGGGAGGGTCATCCACTCGCGGTAAGCGATGAGATATTTGCCAGGTGCCGAATCGACGAGGGCTTTGACGAGTGGACCTGTATCTTCTTCTCCGGCAATCAAAGGCATCTTCAAGTCCTTGTCGAGGTTGCTGACAAATTGTATGGTACCGTTGACCTATTGTTGAGAGCGAGTTAGCACATCACGACAGAATTAATGATAATGTTGCTCCTTACGTTTCTCGGCATCGCCATCGGGTTCGAGGTGTAGTTGCTCGTGAACCAACCAGCCTGGAGGACGCTCGTCTTTGCCCACAGCTCAGGATAAGTTTCCGCAGCATACTCCGCGGCCCTGGCCTTGAACTCGAAGTGATAGACGTGCTCGTACTTTCCGCCCGACCATTTGCTGGCATTCTGAAGGCTTGAAAGGACAAGACGTTCGAGCGACGTGACTCGCGTTGCTGCGTCGAGGGCGTTCATAAGCTGCTTCTTCTCGACCTCAGCAGCCTGCAAATATAACGACTCGCTCTGGTCGGGTCCTGCGCTGCTTGCGAGAGCGCCAAGAGTGCCCCAGTAGTCGCTGACGATGAAGATGATGTGAGCGCCAGCGAATGCCGCTTCGAGAGATGCCTTGTCCTCGAGGTCTGCCGCGACCATCTCCACGCCTTGCTCCGCGAGCGCTTTCGCTTTCTCGCTGGAAGTGTTGCGAGTCAACCCACGGATCTTGTATTGCGGATCATCGAGGAAGGTCTTGATGACTGAACCACCCTGATTGCCTGTGGCTCCCAGGACGGCGATGAGTTTCTGCGAGGACATATTTGGGATTGTTGGAGAGTCGATATTGGTTGTATGATGCTGTTGGATGCCACATTCTTAAGATTTGCCCATGGCCTTTATGAATTTGCTACGTTCACCTCGACAGCTCGCCGCCATGTCGACCGGGTTAACTCGTTGCCCGATGCAATGGAGTTCAATGGAGCGGAGCAACACTTCCATGTGGCCAGCAGGACGACAGGTTACCCCGATTCCAGAAGTTAGCCCTAGCATTTAGCACTGACTTATTCGGATACAAAAACCCTCCGGCCTCTGGTTACAACTTTTATGCTCACGGAAAAGCGCCCCACATGCGTTACAAAGACGTTTAGGGCTTTGTGCGCCACTGGAAATTTGACTGCGCGGCAAGTAAAATCGACGTGTGGCGCAATAAAAACAGTTTGCCGTGTACGTGCATTCGTTTGTTCCCTAACAATGCTCAAATCCCCGTGTATGTTCTCAAACTGTATCAATCTGCAAATCAGAATATCTGCCGCCGTATCTCTCACAAACTTGGCACATTTCCCTCCACCAGTCTCGATCTTGTGCTATCTGTCTCACAAGGTATTTCCAGCGGTGTTGCCAAAGTTGCCTATGGTTGTTGGCTGCTGAGCGCTCGCAGCACCCTTACCGATCTTTGCCACGGGCTGGTTGTTGTTGCTCACAATGGCCGGCGAAGACTCGTACATGTTCCTGACGCAGCTGCGGCCAAGTGCGGCCTTGCAAGACGCATCATCAGTCGTCGGGGCGTAGATGTAGCCGGTATACTTCTCCACCGTTGCCTTGACGTTGCGGAAGACCGAGCCTTCAACGAGCGCCCACGCAGAGGCACCTTCGAAGGCATGGCCGATGTTGTCGTTCCAGAAGTTATTGACGATGTGAACTACTGCGTTACCTCCGATCTTGGGCGAGCGGCCTTGGGTGTGGTGAATGTAGTTGTTCTTGAACGTAATCGTGTCTTGATTGCCGGTCAGATACACAGCCCAGTAGTGGTATGTGTTGCAGCTGGTGGACCACTTGGTCTGGCCGTCGATGAAGTTGTTGGAAATAGTAATGCCGGTGTTTTTGGCCATGCCGGTCACGATGTGCTGGCGACCGATGAGAGATGTCTGTCCGAATTATTAGCCATTTGGATAATCATTACACGACCTCAGGATAGACGTTTAATATCGACGTACTCGGATATGGTCGACCCAGACATTTGAGGAGCCGTCGAGAGTGATAGCATCACCTCCCCAGACGTACTGAGGGTTCAGGTCTCTGATCTCAAGGTTTTGAAGGATCACGTTATTGGCACCTCCGGCGACTCGAAGGCCTTTGCCAAGAAGGATACCCTTCTTACCAACACCCAGAACGGTCTTGTCGCTAGACACCATGAGAGGATTCTTGGCTGCTTTGTCATAGGTCACTTGGGCCTTCGGTGCAGTTGTGGGGCACCAGTTGTTCGAGTTGATAGCCAGCTGACATGCAGGCGCAGTCCCGTAAGGAGCGCATCCGGTTTCCGTGGCGTGGCCTTCGGTGCCCCTAAAATCGAACGTCTTAGTGATGATGATGTTCAGAGGGCCCTTTTGACGAAGGTAGTTGGTCAACTCGGCGTTGGTGTTGGGTGTGACTGTCGGTCCTGAACCACCGCCAGTGGCCTTTGAACCAAAGCCTTCTGGTCGGCCTCTGACGGCAGCGGCGTTGACGGTGGAGAGGATGGCTGCCAAGGCGCCGCCGAGTGCGATGCTGAGCTTCATGTTGTAGAAGTTCTGTTGTGTGTGGTAAAGATGGTGAATAAATAGGACTGTGGATGGAAGGACTTGAAGATGCCGATGAGAGATCTACATGTGAGGCTCTTGCAGCGATTTATACCATCCCATGCTCCGGGCTTCGGACCATCTCCTCACACGCAACACTCCTCTTGGTCAATGTGTTCCGTAGCCAGCAATAGTCTCTCTCGGTTGTCGTCGGTGCAATCGTACATGAATTCGTGATGAAGACTTTTCGTCGAAGGTTTGGTCCACTGATTGCTGAAGATGTGAATGCACGCAACCCTACAAGTCTAAGCCTCGTAACATCTGCCAAGCATGGTCCGCCCTAGGCACCGGTGTTATATCTTTGCAGTCTGTCCGCAATGGCACCATGGAGTTATAGGTGGATCCTGATCCTTCGTTAGCAGATTAAGCTTCGCATCGCGTCTTTCATCGCAGAGCCGCAGTGCGTCGATCTCCATATAGCGGCACATGGCTTGTCTGTCTCAAAAGACGTCCCCATTCGTTCCTGGACCACGGAGTACACCAAAGGACAAAGCAACGGGTATGTTGTCAAGGAGCCACGCTGAAATTCCCGGGCTAACGGTGCACCGCGAACAAAAAGGCAAATTGTGATGCCGCATTCACATCAGAGATAACACTTCTCGGATGAAGTCTGTGGTGTCAAGGTTCAGAGCGAGGTGAGACCACGCCAGTAGCAAGAGACCATGAGGAAGAAATCGGCATTCTGTCGAATCGAGCACCTCACAATCCTTCACGTGGTAGAAGATGAAAGGAATCTACAAAGATTGACGGATGTTGCCGTAAGACCGTTTGAGTTCGCAGTAGGAGAAAGGAGTTGCAGTGGTTTGCATGCGGCTCCACGTAGGTTCCTTCAGGCTATTCTTTCTTCTAAACTTTGTGGTTGACGAATAACTTAGCATAGCGAGGTTACTTTCGGGGAAGAGTCCGGGCATTGTACAGAGATATACGCGTGAAGGACCTTATACTACGCAAAGAAGTTCGGAGAAATTGTTGAGAGGTCGGAAGGAACCGCATCGAATGCCTCGACTCGACCAAGATCGACGCTTCTCACGTGACTGGCGGCATGTCTCAGAGCGCTTGCTATCGGCTCCGACTGACCTGCACCGTGCTTGTCGCGACCTTCCGTTGCCCATATCTCCTGAATGATAAGCACGCGAGCAGCAACCCTACAATGTCATGATCCCTTTGCAAGCACCACTCAGACTTGGGGCTTAGCATACCAGTATCACCCACACCAGTACATGAGTTTCCCGATGTATGGTATATTCCGAGAGACTGCACGTCCGCAAGTTAACGAGAATGAGCTTGCGATTACACTAGCTCCTCTGCTGGGCTCGTTTCCGAACAATGTACACAACGCCATCGTTCACTATGGCTAGTCGACATGTCCTGCCGGATCTTTCTGCACAAATATGGTGATCTTTGCGTAACGATAAACCAAGATCTTGAGGATCCAGTCTCGTCTTAACCGCTCCGTCACAAACTTTTCGAAGTGATACCTACATCCTGGCACATTCTCTGGTGAGCCAAAGGAGAACGATTTTCTCAAGAACTCGGCTACAATGGCGAGCGCAAGTCTCACCGTAGAGCTGCTCCGCCACCTTCTACACACTGTATTTCTACGCATGACCAACTGCACGGATGTATGTTGAGGTACACTGGCTTTACTAGAACTTTCTTGCTCTGTACTCGTAAAGCACTGGATGATTTTCGCCATACTTTAGCCTCACTCGAGAACGACAGGAAATTCGTCCTTCCATGGCAGAAACAGATGTGGCGCGCTGGCAAGTCGACGAATACACACGCGAATGGGACCAGTCCCAGAAAGTGGCACCGACCGAGTGCTTGAGAGGTTTCCAGCATGGTTGATGAGAAATCAGCATTACAAAAGAGCTATTGCCGAAAATGCTTGACAAAACAGCCAAGACGTGGTGCTTGATATGATTCTAGAAAATCGTCGCGCAATTGATTGAACAGATGACTGATCAGGCTGTTAGTTCTCTGGATTCAGTATTCGTGTGCAAGAGTGACTATGAGTCGACAATTATCATCGCATGAGTGGATCTCCGCTAATTGCGTTAACCCTAAATAGGCCTGCTAGCGTGTACCTCTGCAGCAAAGATGTGGCTTGACACTCGCTTAATCCCCTTAGTACATTGCATTCATTATTGCGTGTCACCATGTCGATAAGCAGACGTCGCGATATTGCCAGCATGAATCGCTGTATATATATTCTTTGAGACCATTGAAATGTACAAGATGCACACCACATTCGCCACATCCGCCAATAACAACAAGGAGCCATGGTGATACTCGCCGCAACCGCAAGCACAAGCATTGTGCTTGCGGCCCTTTGCAGAGTGACACAGCTGCCAGACAGCGATAAACCACACCATGTATACTGCGACAATGACGGCGAAGCTCTCCCTGCTGGACACCAAGGGAGTCGGAATCGAGCAACGAGGATTATGATGGCGCTCCTCGCTCTGGCTACATTCCTACTGTCTGCTTGGAACTGGGCCATCCAAGAGCACGTTTCAGGGCTCGCTATCATCACAATCGCATGGGTATTGTCATCATTCGAGCTAGTTTTGACTTGTCTAATTCGTTCTTCAGATGATCATCACTTTGGACACCTTCTTGCTTGCTCTACGATCGTCACAAAGACCACGACGCTATGCTCTCGGTCTACTGATAGCGGCTTCATCACTCGCGTTGTCATTCGCGTTGGCAATTGTCACATTCAAGGACTCTTCAAATCGATCGATGCTTTGGCTTCAAGTTGCCCTTGGGGTTTTCCTTGCTTACGCATCCTGTTCTTTGCAACGGCGACCTGACGTATATTACAAAGGCAGTATCGTCGATGGGCAATTCACTGGTTCCGCGATCTCAAGGTGGGTCGTTACTTCTGACGTCAACTAAACACTGGGTACTGACTGTAGCAGGTACACTTTTGCGTGGATTCGGCCGCTCTTGGACCAAGCACGCAAGTCTCGTGGCCTCGAGTACCACGACCTACCGGCACTCGGGCATGCCACCAGGTCGCAAGATTTGAACACGGCGTTCCCGTCTCATGAGGTCACATCACGACCTCTCTGGAGAGTCATCATCAGTCACCACTTTGCCCGCGTTTGCCAGCAATGGACTGTGGCAATCGTCGAGAGCTTTGCTTCTGTCATTCCCGCGGTGTGTATGTGGAAACTTCTGTCGACCCTGGAGAATACCACGTCGCTGGCTACTACTGCGGTTTGGCTATGGGTCATGTGTCTTGCGTTATCCAAAATCTTGCACGTTGGTTTGGAGAATTGGCTGGAATGGATCAACTTCGCTACCTTCGCGACACCTGTGCGCTCACAACTCGCTGCAGCCATTTTCGCAAAGTCACTACGTATGGTCACCGTTCAAGCAAACACCTCCGAAGTGCATACTGTTACGCAGGAGACCAGCGACGATGATGACGAATCCGAACCGTTACTGGCGAAAACCACAGATGATCAAAAGACGCAGGCCGAGGAGGAAGAGCCTGCCGGTTCAGCCGCGAAAGGAATCATCAATCTTCTTGGAGTGGACGTACAACGTGTATCCGAATTCTGTGGATACAACCAGGATCTTCTTCGTGCTATCGTCAAGGTCGCTATTGCCGCTGCGTTCCTCATCAAATTGCTCGGCTGGTGGAGGTATTTATCTTGCATGTGTTCTTGCCAAAGCCATACTGACCAGTACTCAGCACACTTGCAGGGTTTTCTGTACCTGTGATTCTGCAGCCTTTCAATAACATCGCAACCAAACACTACACGCAAAAACAGCTCTCCGTGATGGCTGCCAGAGACAACAAGGCGCACGTTGTCACGGAGGCTCTGCATGGTATCCGACAAATCAAATTCTCTGCGACAGAAAAGCAATGGGAGAAGCGCATTCTGGAAGCCCGTGAGCGGGAATTGCAGTCTCAGCGGGCTGTGTACGTTTGGGCAACCTTTCTGACATTCACCTGGATTGCCATGCCCGCTCTGATAGGTGCTACTGCAATCTCTGTCTATGCTTGGCAAGCGCAACAGATTGAAGCCTCGGTAGCTTTCACCGCACTTTCGGTGTTCTCAAGCCTTGAATTCGCGATCGGTGCCGTACCGATGACTATCACGGAGATGTTGGATGCCCGGGTCAGTACGGATCGTATCCATCAGCACCTCAAGTCTGAAGAGAGACTCCCGGTTCAGAAGTCAGGATCATCAGTAGAGCTCAAGAACGCATCAATTACCTGGCCTTCGGAAACAAATGTAATACTGCGAGATCTATACTTGCAGTTTCCTACTGGAGCGCTGAGGTAATACAACCTCCAGATAGCCAGATGCCCGTTTGCTGACTATTATTAGCGTTATCCATGGCAAGACTGGCACCGGCAAGAGCTTGTTGCTCGCAGCTATCATTGGCGAGGCTCAAATCCTCAAGGGCGAAGTCCAAGTTCCCCAGGCGCCCCCGATGCACATGAGAGGGAACGAAAACGCTTCCCTCGAAGACTGGATTATGCCATCCGCTGTTGCCTATGTGTCACAGGTCCCTTGGATCGAGAACACTACGATCAAGAATACAATCTTGTTTGGGCTACCCTACCACCATGAGAGATATATGCAAGTAAGTCAACCACCCGATGCTATTGGCCTACACAGTTGTTACCATTACCGTTACAATATTGACGTGCAATCATCGCACGGTCTAACATTCCTGAGAAAAGCTAACGGCCATCCTCAAACGCAGGTTTTGCATGCATGTGCACTGTTACCGGACATCGATATGCTCCCGGATGGAGAAGACACCGAGGTTGGCGCTACTGGTATCAACTTGAGTGGCGGTCAGCGATGGCGGCTGACCTTCGCAAGAGCACTGTACTCCCGAGCAGGCGTGCTTGTTTTGGATGACATTTTCAGCGCCGTAGACAGCCATGTTGGACGCCACTTACTCAATCACGGTATCCTCGGACAGCTCGGAGCCAACCGGACCAGGATCCTAGTCACGCATCACGCTGGTCTGGTCGATCGACACGCTGCATACATCGTTACTTTGACCAGCGATGGGACAGCAAGCGTAGTGGATAGGCCTTCTTCAAAGATTGGGAGCGCCCCGGTCCTTCGACAAGACCATTCGCGGGATCTGGGATCAAAGGAATCTGATTCAGAAGTCGATATCGGAGAGCCTGGGATTGAATCGTTGAAACCAAAGCCAAAGAAATTCGTCGAAGACGAGGTACGAGCCCAAGGACGGGTGAAGTGGAGCGTATACAAGACATATCTCACGGCCTCCGGTGGACTCAAGCACTGGATCATGATTGTCTTCTTGTTCTCGCTTGCTGCTGCTTCTACCATCGGACGGTCCTACTGGTTGCGCTTTTGGACGAGCTCATATGCCGACACCAGATCAACATACAGCAGCACAAACCAACACATGGAGACAGGAACGAAATCTCAGCAACACCAACTGGGCTACTACCTTGGCATCTACATCTTGATCTGTTTTATATCGGTCACCTTGGTCGGTATCAACATCGTCTTTGTGTTGGTTTCTTCCCTTCGTGCAGCTCGCCATCTGTTCGAGATCGCTGCTTTGAACGTTCTTCAGGCGCCTCTGCGTTGGCTCGATACGCAGCCCATCGGCAGGATTCTCAATCGTTTCGTGGGCGATTTTGCTCTCATTGACAGCAGGCTCGGAGGCGACGTCCTATGGTCTACAAACGGTCTATTCTCGGTTATCACGATCGTTGCATCTGCGCTGTTCGTGTCGCTCTGGATGACAATTCCAGTGGTTGTCCTGTCGCTGATCTGCATCTACATTGTATACCTCTACCTGGACGCTGCCCGCGACGTCAAAAGGTTGGAGTCAAGTGCCAAGTCACCGATATTCGAGCTCGTCGGAACTATACTCTCTGGTTTGCCGACCATACGCTGCTTCGGAAGGGTTGACGACTACCTGGATCGCATGTACGGGCACATCGACCGGTACGCGCAATCAACATGGTATATCCTCCTCGCGACGCAGTGGATGAAGTTCCGCCTCGGTATGCTTGGCGTTGCATTTACATTCTGTATCGCTGCCGGAGTAGCATATTTCCCAGGCATTGACGCTTCACTGGCTGGCTTCGCGCTCAGTTTCGCTCTAAACTTCGCGTCCGTCGCCGAGACCACAATCAGCAAATACACGGCGACGGAACTGGACATGAATTCGATGGAGCGTGTTCTGGAGTACATACAGCTCGAGACAGAATCGACTGCTGGAGATGAAGCAGAACATTCGTGGCCATCGCGCGGACACATCGTGTTCCATAATCTCGAAGTTGCATACGGCAAGGACTTGCCGCCAGTACTGAAAGGCCTGAATTTCGAGGTGCCTTCGCGCCATCGCATTGGTATTGTTGGCCGAACTGGCAGTGGCAAATCTTCCCTCACGCTTGCCTTGTTCAGATTTCTGCAAGTACGCAGAGGCTGCATCGAGATCGATGGCGTTGACCTCGCTAGCCTCAAGCTTCACGATGTTCGAACTCGCCTGGCCATCATCCCACAAGACCCGGTCTTGTTTTCTGGTACCTTGCGGTCAAACCTGGACCCGCACAACGAGCACAACGAT
Source organism: Epicoccum sp. F181 (assembly GCA_037042865.1). Classification (NCBI taxonomy): domain Eukaryota; kingdom Fungi; phylum Ascomycota; class Dothideomycetes; order Pleosporales; family Didymellaceae; genus Epicoccum; species Epicoccum sp. F181. Next base: position 122,385 of record JAJSLS010000024.1, on the reverse strand, counting down.
GTCGCTCTGCTGGAAGTCCTAGCGCGTGTGACTCCGACCCAGACCTCATCTGGTGAAGAATCGCAGGGTCGCAAGAGCATTTTCAAGAACCTACAGTCGTCCATCAGCCGCGGAGGCTCAAATCTGAGCCAAGGAGAGAAGCAGCTGATATGCCTCGCTCGTGCGATATTGACACGACCAAAGATCCTGGTGCTAGACGAGGCGACGAGCGCTGTAGACATGGAGACCGATACATTGATCCAGCGCAGTATACGCGAAGAGTTCCGCGATAGCACTGTACTTGTCGTAGCACATCGGCTCAGCACCGTTGCGGACTTTGACAAGATTCTGGTCTTGAGTGATGGAAATCTGGTCGAATATGATGAGCCAAGGGTGCTTGCACAGAACAAGGGGCCGTTCTGGGAGATGGTGAAAGAGAGTGGAGAGGATGAGGCTTTGAAGCACTTGCTGGTATGAAGCACATGGCGAGCAATAAACTCCCAAATATTTATTGGTACTTGATTGAAAACAACCAACTGCTCGATCGTGACATTCTGAGATCAATATAAGTTAGTCGTTCTCCCAGCTTCAAAAAGTCTATTATTGGCGCTGAACTTCTAGGCTAGCTAGCTGCCCACATTTCTGACAGTAACCAACCGAAGCAACAGGTCTAGAGAGCCACTGGAGCAGTCAAAGAGGGACTGGGGGAGCCATGACAGCTGCCTTGGAAATCACTTGCGAGAAAATGGTGACACATACAGAAAACAGTATTCCAAATGGTCTTTCGATTATATATTTGTCTATGTAGCACTACTATTAACAGATCATCTCACAACGATAGGCTGCCGAACTTTCCACTCGATTGGACGCGGCACTTCGTTCTGGTTACAATGCTCGATACCATAACGAAGCCAATGTGCATATGTGTTGGGAACATTGTCAGATCCGACATGCCGCCTCCACAGAGAGCTCAATGTGTCACCCAGCACGCGGAGAATCAGCCCAGTCGCCAGCTTGAACCCAAAGCTTCTCGATAAACAGCTCTCCACTATCGCGCGAGCCTTCTCTTGTTCCTCTGATTCGGTCTCATCACTACGAGGAACTGGAAGAGACATCAGAGCGAATGCCAAAGATCCATCCCAGTTTGTGTGATCGTTGATGAGCTGAGAACCGACCATGAATTCGATGGCGTAGACATGCTTCGCTACATACTCAGGTCCATTCCATCCGTCTCGAGGATCCAGAGAGGACATCACCTTCGAGAGCGCCTGGCCCTGGATGATGTAGTCCGTGAGCAATGCGCTGGCTTCTTCGGCACTGTATGTCCTTCCGTTTTCGCTGAAAGATGGGGCAGTCATCATGGGCACACCTTCCAACAGTGGGCTATTGCGCATCCCATCTGTGTTCACCTTTCCCCCATCCTCGGCCCAAAGCGCTAAGAACAAGTCGTGGGCACGTTGAAATAGTGGGTTGCCACGATTTGAGCAGAGGAAGTAGTTGGTGAGTGCATATCCGTCGACATTGCCGCCGTGATAAGACAAAACTGTGTACGGGCTCTCAGAATTCCCGATGGTTTTGTTCCACAGACGATCGAGATCGCCGATTTGCATCATCCCAACATCAGCATACACACCTCCATAGCGCAACAGCAGGGGCCAGCGAACAAGATCAGAGGTATGCTGGAGCGCGTATGTGCCGCTGAGAGTCTCTTGTGTGAAAGCCTTGGGAAAAATCGACGGATCCGTGATGTCAAGGAAGTTGGAGATGTTCATGGGTGATCCGGGTTTCCTATCGACAACGCGAACGACCCATCCGAGTCTCGAGAATCGTCTGTGCCAAGCGCGGATGTTACGCTGACAGTATTCGTGCATGCCAGATTAACCGCTGTGCCAGAAGAGCCAGATGTTCTTTTCGTTTCCCTCAATAATCGGGTTTGGATTGGCAAGGTCCTCATCTACCAGGAGATCTGATCTCGTGTCGAGGTGTTCCTGGGGAACGGCGTGCATTCCGCCTGGTATCTGGTACTGCATGTCGACGACTTCGGTTTGCTGGTCGAATATTTCTTCGCACATGTAACGAAATATTGGGAATGTAATTGAAGATTCCAAAAGCGATAGAATGATAGCTGCGAAATTGTGCTTTGCGATTTGCTGTTCTTTATGCCATTGGTAAATAGGAGGTATGCTCACCAGCAGATGTATCAGAATGAGTCATTTTGACCTCGTATGGCGCCTGCTACCTTACACACCTAAGCTGTCTCTGTATATGTTCGAATAGCTGATCATAATCCTCGCCGTATACCGTATCACTCTCTATGAGATCGCTCGCTGCCGCAGATCAATATAACTTAGCTGCGGGCCGATGTGGACAACACCGTTCCAGTGTTCCGACGAGGCGTGTCGGCTTCATTCTCTGAGCATCGACGGCTTCACTCTGCAGCAGTGGATCACTGACTCGACTACAGCAGATTGGAAATTACTGAAAACAAGAACCGACAGAGAGAAACAGATGGGTTGCTGAGCCGAGGCAGGCAAAACAAAAACATACAACAGGCGGGATTCCTAGATGGTCACCCACTCCAGTACTAGTCGCCTAGTCCAGTGCTTGTGCATAGCAGAGCGGACGGAGTGCCTGCGTTTCACCATACACCCGACTAGGGACGCGAGACCCTACCTGCGCGTACGTAATCTAGGAGGGCGGATCCCTAGAAGCGACTTTATAGCTAAACCTAGAGCATACCTAATCCTAGCTCTAGGAATCTAGGAATCTATGAGCTATTAGAGCGTACCTAAGCTAACTCTAGTAGTAGTACTAATAGCTCTATATATATAGAGTTTAGAGGATATATACTTCTAAAAATAGTTATAGAGATATTAAATTTAATAACTATTTACTTTTTTAAAATTTCTTATTATCTAAATTCTACTTAATTAGAGCTTCTATATAGCTAGGATTATAGCTATATAATTAGCGAATATATTAGCTTATCTAGTAGTAGATATATTAAGAATCTCGTATAGTCTAATATCTAAGTATAAGTAATAACTATAGTTTATAAAGAAGAGAGTTATTCCTATTATCTTAGATTTTATTAAGTTTATAGAGAATTTAGTATATAGGAGCTAATCTATCTTATTATCTTAAAGATAGAATATATAAGTATAGAGATATTATTCGAATACTTATTATAGGCGTAAAGTAGATCTAGTAGAGAGTAGATATAAGAGCGTAATAGATCGGATATAGAGCTAACTATAGACTAAAGGCTAACCTTAATATTAGTCCTATTAATAGGATATAGCTCGAAGAGCTATATATAGATATAAAGTACGAAGTTAGAAGTAAGCTAAAGCCTTACCTTACTTTCTTATTATATTAATTCCGGATACCTAAAGTAGAGTTATCTTAGTAGTAACCCTATTACGTAATCTTAGCTAGACTTCTATATATATTATAGCTTACTTATAATAATAAGTACTAATACTTCTATAGTTCCTATTAGATTATTTAGCTCGAAACTATAATTCGTATAGAATAGTAATATTCTAGTTATTATTATTAGTAACTAATTATATACGATTTATACTAATAGAAGTAGAGAAATCTAGTTATCCTAATAATCGTTAATATAATATCTAAGATACTACTCTAAGATTTAGTTTAGTTACTCTATTTATCTATTAGTCTATAGATAGTACGCTATACTTATCTTATATTTAATACTAAGATATTATATTAGCGCTATTATAATAGTTATCTTAATAGGAGTATATCTTCCTATACGAGCTAAAAGATTAGCTATAATATTCGATAAGGTATAGTTTAAAAGTATATACTACTATCGAGAGGATATAGATAGTGTATAGTATATTATACTCCTACTAAGTAAGGAGTAGATATAAAGACTAAAAGCTATTACCTTCGATACGTAGTAGATATACTATGTATATAAGGAAAAGATACGAGCGGAGTAGATTAGCTATTAGTTAGCTAACCTCCTAACTCGTACGGAAAGATACGCTCCTATTAAGACGACTATTATAACTATCCTCCTCCCTAGGGAGGATACTCTAGCCTTATATAGTTAACGTTAACCTGTATAGAGGTAATATCGTAGGTACTTAGTATAGGTATAGCGTTTACGGAGAGGTTATATAATCTTTATCTCTCTCTTTACTTTATATCCTATTTGCTTACTTTTAGTCCGGCTATAACGTAGTTAATAAAAGCTTACTTAGTATGTTATTCTAAAATATCTATAAGGCTATTAGTATATGTTTTGTTTTTAGTATATAAAAGTAAATGTTTTTACGGAGTATTTACCTATTACTATAGCGGGTCTATAGTAATAGCGTATTAGTAATAGGTCTTATTTGTGTAATTAGTAAGGCTTTACTATACTATATATATATTAACTAAGACCTTATTTTAACTAATATATTCTCCCTCTTACTTAGTAATACTATACGTATATATATATCGTATCCGTAACTATACTATAATACTACTATATTACTACTATTATTAATATACCTCCTAAGAAGGCTAAGGTCTCTACTACTAATAAGGTAGCTAATAAGGCCGCTAGTATAGAAAAGCGTAAGATTACTATAGCTACTAAGGCTATAGAGAAGCTTCGTAACGATATAATCTTCTAGGCTATACTTACTTATACTAATATAAGTTTCGATAATAAGGAGGAGCGTACCCGTAATAGTACTACCTCCGAGGCTTAGTAGTAGGATAGCGAACATAGCGAGGAGGATAGCCCTATTACTCCTTTAACTTCTAAAGTAGCCGGAAAATATATAGCTAGAAAGCGTCTAGCTCCTACTAGCGAGTCCTCTATAGCTCCGAGTTATAAGCGCCCTCGTACTATAGCGGATACTAGCTCCTCTATCGTCCCTCCTACTATAGAGTAGGATAATATTAGTAATAATAGAGATACCTACTATCCCGAGGCTACTAATAAGTAGGATAATACTAGGACCGAGGCGCCTCCTACTAGCTATAAAGGTAAGAGGAAGGCTAAGTTTAGTACCGATACTACTACTTCTAAGACTACTTAGTACCTCCGTAGCGCCGCTCTAGTAGGTCCGCTACGTGTTCCTACTACGAGCAAGAGCGCTACTATCTATACCTAGTTCGAGTAGCTCTTAGAGCGCTTACTCGATATCGACCTTAATAATCCTTTAGTTATTAACGACACTTACATTATCTAGAAGGTTTACGAGCGTTATACGTTACACCTCGATAAAGGTAAGTATACTTTTCACCTCTACGGCGCCTCCGTAGTAGTACTAATATAGTCGATAGGTTATACCTACTTCGATAGATCTAATAATCCCTACTTCCTACGCTATTACGCTCATTACGCTAAGGGTAATAGGAAATATATCTAGCTCCGCCCTAACTCTTATAGTAGCCTCTACGAGGCCTTAAATAACGCTATTCGTACCTAGTTAGTATAGGAGTAGAGCGCGCGCGATAGTAACGAGAAGGAGGCGTCGCGTATCTAGGCCTTCTTTAGCGACTTTAATAACTAGTTTCTAGCTAACCTCCGCTCGTTCTAGAGTAGTCGTAGGTAGCGTATCGGCGCTTAGGCTACGCCCTATAAGCGTAGTAGTGCTACTACTACTAGGCCGTCTAGCGACCTTAATAATATCGTCGACTAGATGTAGCGCCTAGTCGTAGTTAGCGAGTCTCTTATCGACTTTACCTCCCTAGTACGTAGCGCCTCCGCTATACGTCCGTAGTATATACTAACTACTCTATCCTTAGGCCGCTAAGCTAGTCCTAGCTAGTATTATTAAATAGCGTAAAGGCGAGACTCCCGTAGCTACCTCTATTAGTAATACTATCTAGCGCGTTATCTAGCGCTACGCTACCTAGGGTTAGGTTACTAATCCTATATTCCCTATAATTCCCGAGCGCTATCGTAGCTCCTCTACCCTAGTAGCGTCGTAGACTCTCCGTACTCCCGAGTGAATTCAGAGTAATAGCGAGGAGGTACCTACTAAGGAGGTACCTACTAAGGAGCCGTCTATTAAGGAGCTATCTAGCGAGGAGGATAAGTAATACCTAGTAGGGTTATTAATGCCTACGCCTATAAGGGGAGGAGGAGGCGCGCTACTACTACTATAGCACCTCTACCTATTCTTTAGATCTTTTCTTATGTTTTTCTACTTTTTCTATATAGGGTTTATATGTTTAAATAGTTATCTAGGTATATAATATACTTAGAACTATAGTACCTCTATGAGTTTTAAGAAGTAATATTAGCTTTAGCGCGCTTTCGCTTCGGAGCTACTCCTAAGGTATAGTAGGCCTTTAACGCCTCTAGCGTACCTTTAAGATACTCCTCTAGTTCCTACTAATTATAGGAAGGCGACTACTCTAACTATTTTACTAGGTACTCTCTAGTACTATTACGTATATAGGAGTCGAGGATCTCTTCGACCTCCTACTCTAGCTCGCTATTTTTATCTAGCTAGACTAGAGTAGGTAGCTTATTACTTCCGCTATAGGAGTACTATAGCTCTAGTAAGGAGATATAGAATATATTATATAATCTTAATATTTCTTTTAGTAATACTAGTCGATATGCTTACGTCCCTATAGTATTTACGATTCGATAGGAGCCCTACTACCTTATAGCTAGCTTCCTTAAGAGTACTCTAATCTTTAGATTCTTTAGTAATAATAATACCGAGTCGCCTACTTTAAACGATATTAGTTTATAGCTTTTATTATAAGCCTTTGCTTACTAGTCTTATACGTATCGCTATAGCTATTCTAATACCTCTCGTTCGCTATAGAGGCGCTATATATATTCCTCTACTAATAGTACTTCTCCTCTAGTAGGCTCGACCCGAGCCTAGTTAGTATATAAAGAAGGATTATAACCTATTAATACGTAAGTAGGGCTAATATATAGCGTAGCCGATATAGAGTTGTTATATATAAACTCTACTATTAGTAGATAATTTGCCTAATTATCTTAATACTCTAAGTAATAGTATCTTAAGTACTACTTAAGAGTCTAGTTCTATCTTTCGGTCTACCTATCTGTTTATAGATAGAATACTATACTAAGGCGCTACTTTACGTACGCCTTATAGTAGAAGCTCGACTAATACGTACTCGTAAATACCGATCTACAATCCGAGATAATACTATCTAGTATACTATACTAGTAGATTATCTTGTTATAGAATAACGACGCTAGCTTCTCCGCTATATAGGTCTTATTATAAGGAATATACCTTACTATCTTCGTATATCTATCGACTACTACTAGTATAGAGTTATATACGGAGCTGCTATAGCTACTTAGCGGAAGGTTAATAATAAAGTCTATTAACAATTCTTAAAATAGGCTATTAGGTAATAGTAGCGGATATATCTCTCTATAGGAGTAGTACTACTATATATACGTCCTTTAGTATACGCTATAAGTAGAGGTATACTCTTTTATATCCTTCTTAATTAAGGGCTACTAGTACTTACGGACGATAAGATCTATAGTCTTACTTATAGTAAAGTATCCTACTAGAGGATTATTATAGTATATCCTTAGTAGCTTAGATCTTAGGGCTATATCTTCTAGTATATAGAGTGTATTACTCCTATATATAAGCCTATTCTATACCTTATACGTAGTAGTACTACTATAGCCGTATTAAGCGTTTAGTACTTTCGTTAACTATTCCTTATAGATTAACTATAGTATCCTTATTATCTCGACTACGTTTACTATAGGAGCTTTATAAGGCCTCTCTCCCCTTACTAGCGATACTACTATAATACGTAGGAGTACGTAGACTAGTTTGCAGTTTAGCTACTTCTACTATTTAGAGGTATAGCGTATATAACGCGCCTACTCGCCTATTATAATAATCCTTAATACTATTATATAGTATTTACTAGGCGAGTTACCTATCTACTTCCTTAACTTTACTTAAAGAATTAGGATAAGGCCGCTTAACGTATCCGCCTCGGGTACGTAGTCCGATCTCTATAATAGTATATTAGCGAGGTTTATCTTCTCTAGATAGTATTCGATCTCGAAATTAAAAGTAGCTAAGAAGGTAGCTTACCTAGCCTACCTCCTATTTAGCTATTTTAGCTTTATAAAGCCCTTAAGATTATTATAGTCCGTTAGCACCCGTACTATATACGCTACGCCTTCGAGATAGTACTACTAATACTTAAAGGCGCCTACGATAGCTAGTATCTCCTAGTCGTAAGTCTCGTAGTTCTACTCCGCTAATACGAACTTTCTTAACTAAAAGGCGATAGGATACTACTCTAGGTTCTCCTTACTAGTAGCCTATAGCTGTAATAGTATACCTAAGTAAGTAAAGTTAGAGGTATCTATTTTAACCTTCGTAGTAGTACTAGGGTTATAGTAAACCAGTACTAGCGCCTATATAAAGGCTATATAGAGGGTTCGAAATGCCTCTACTACTTTATCTAGAAACTAGAAAGGGCCTACTTTCTTGCTATTAATAGATCCTTATAGTAACGATATTAATAGTCGTATAATATAGGAGTATCCTTAGATAAACTATCTATAAAAGTTAGCGAATCTAAGGAATTACTATACTTCTCTATAGGTAGTAGGCTATAGCTACGTAGCGATAGTATCTACTCTCTATAGGTCTATTAATATGCCTTTGCTCCCTATAATAAAGCTAAGGAACTCTATAGAGTCCGTAAAGAAGTAGTACTTCTTATAGTCTACGTATAAAGTATACTTATAGAGCCTCTCGAGTACGAGCTATAGGTACTCCGTATATTCTTTAGTATCCTTACTATAGATAAGGATATCGTCTAGATGGATAATATAGAACTTATCGAGATACCCTACTAAAGCCTTATTTATATAGGCTTAGAATATAGTAGGAGTATTAGTTAAGCCGAAGAGTATTACTAGGTACTCGAAGTATTTATAGCGAGTACGAAACGTAGTCTTCTACTTATCTCCCTTTTTAATTAGGATCCTATAGTAGGTATCCTTTAGATTAAGGGCTAAGAATATCTTTATACTACTTAGACGATCTAACATCTTACTAATAAGGGGTAAAGGGTATCGATCCTTTACTATATAGTCGTTTAACCTATAGTAGTCGATATAAAAGCGTAAGCTACTATTCTTCCTTTATATAAAGAGGATAGGAGTACTCGCCTCGGATACGCTATAGTATATCTAAATATTCGCCTCGGCTATAGAGAGGTAGTCTCTTAGGGTAGCTAATTCTATTTCTAAGAGGTTTCTTAATAGTTAGAATAGTAGTACTATATCTAGTTTAAGCTTAATCGTATAGACTGTTTTAGTAATACGCGACTATATCTTAAGAGCGTTATTCTTAAAGATATCTCTAAAGTCTTTTACGTAATTAGGGAATAGTTTAATAGTATCTTCTAGGTTATTATTTTTCGGCTCTATAATAGAGGCGATATATACTCTTAACGCCTAAGATAAGGCTCTATAGTAATTAAGCTTATCGAATACCTTATAGGTAAGCACTCGAGTATTAGTCGTATCGATACTATACCTCTACTAGTTCGTAGCGGAGTTAGTAACGATACTCTAATCGTAGCGCTATAGCTAACTAAGGATAATATTAGGCTCTAGGAAGTCTACTATATAGAAAGTCCTAGTCGTTTCCTTTACTATACCTAACGAGTTAGTAAGGCGGATACGTATTATATATACTCTATATATATAGGCCTTCTTCTCTTAGAAGCTCTCTATACTTAATAGCTTAGCTCCCTTTAAGGGATTTATATTAAGCTCCTATATTAGCTATTATAATACGAGGTTATAATTAGTAGCGTTATCTAAAAGAAACTCTACTACTCGCTTCCGACCCTTCTTAGGGCTAGTAGTACTATAGTACTATAGCGTATACGAGTACTCTATATAATTTATTAAGTCGAGGGATAAGCCTTCTCTCGACTCCTATCTTTTTTTACTTACTCCTACTAGGTAGAGGTAGGGCTCGGCTAGTACGTATCTAGTATACCGACCCTATACTACGAGTATATAGTAGAACCCTCTTATAGGTTCGTCTTATAGTTACTACTATAATAGCCCTTTTTCCTATAGCTATAGCAAATAATATAAGAGAGTATAGGCCTCTTATCTTCGGAATCCGATTACCTCCGATCCTAAGATATTACCTATCTAGGCTAAGGGCCTTTCCTATCTCTCTACTACCTAGGCGCTACGCGTCTATTATAGTAGTATAGCTTATCCGTACTATTAATAGCTATCCTACTATTACCCCTTCCTTAGGCTATATTCTTAAGATACTATACTATTACGACTAGATCGTAGTAGTTTAGCGGAATATTAGTCTTTAGAGTAATAGCTTCGCGTAGATAAGGCTATAGCTTATTTAGCAAATACTAGGTACGCTACGCCTCTATATAGGACTCGTAGAACTAGTCTTCTAGAATCGTTAAGTATATAGCAAAGCTTATAATATTCTCGCTCTCTTTCTACTAAGCTTCTTTATAGCTCTAGCCTATATCTAGACTCCTATTAATAGGGTCTATAACGTAGTTATAGACGAACTCTTTAAAGTCCTTAAAGGTGTATATTAGAGGCGGAGCTATATTATAGGTATAGCTCTATAGCGTATAAGGCTTACTACTAAGCTAGGTACTTATAAAGAGGATCTTCTCGCGCTTAGTCTTATACGTAATAGGATCTATCTTAAAGATTACCTTTAGTAAGGAGATAAAGATTATAGCCTCTTTTAAGATCCTTCCCTTAAAAGGTTCCGGATCTCTAAAGCGCCTATACTTCGTACCTATCGAGGATACGCCTTAGGTACTAATCTAAGATATCGAATTAGCTAGGGCTATAAGCTCTAAGATAATACTACTAGTAGGAGTCGTATAGATTAGAGTCGCCTACACTATAGTACTACGATAGGCCTACTATATTAACTCTACGACTCTTATTCTTAATCGTACTAACTCTTCTTACTACTATAGTTCGGTATATAAGTATAAAGCTTACTCCCTTATTACTTATTTACATTCTAAATACTCTTACTCTTCGCGTAGTTCTTATAGTTATTAGTTAACTAGAATCGCCTCTAAGGCGGAGTCGTCGCGAATACCTTATATAAGGGGTTCGGAGTCTATAATATACTATAAGCTACTACTAGTTAGTAGAGCTTTTAGAATTATAATATTCGATAAGGTATAGTTTAAAAGTATATACTACTATCGAGGGGATATAGGTAGTATATAGTATATCGTACTCTTACTAAGTAAGGAGTAGATATAAAGACTAAAAGCTACTACTTTCGATATGTAGTAGATACGCTATATATATAAGGAAAAGGTACGAGTAGAGTAGGTTAGCTATTAGTTAGCTAACCTCCTAACTCGTACGGAAAGATACGCTCCTATCGAGACGACTATTATATATAGGTATAGGTATTAATAACCCTATTAGGTATTACTTATCCTCCTTACTAGATATCTCCTTAGTAGGTACCTCCTTAGTAGGTACCTCCTTAGTAGGTACCTCCTTAGTAAGTATCTCCTTAGTAGATACTTCCTTATTATTACTCTAAATCTACTTAGAGGTACTACGATCCTACGATACTATTAAGGCAGAGGAGCTATAATAGCGCTCGGGAATTATAGGGAATATAGGATTAGTAATCTAATCTTAGATAGTATAGTACTAGATAATATACTAGATAGTATTACTAATAGAGGTAGCTATAGGAGTCTCGCCTTTACGCTATTTAATAATACTAGCTAGGACTAGCTTAGTAGCCTAAAGATAGAATAGTTAGTATATACTATAGATATATAGTAGAAGTACTATATACTAGGGAGGTAAAGTCGATAAGAGACTTACTAACTATAACTAGGTACTATATCTAGTCGATGATATTATTAAGGTCGCTAGATAGCCTAGTAGTAGTAGTACTACTACGCTTATAAGGTATAGCCTAAGCGCTAATACGCTATCTATAACTACTCTAGAACGAGTAGAGGTTAGCTAGAAACTAGTTATTAAAGTCGCTAAAGGAGGCCTAAGTATATAATACTTCCTCCTTATTACTATTATATATACTCTACTCCTATACTAACTAGGTATAAATAGCGTTATTTAAGGCCTCGTAGAGGCTACAATAGGAGTTAAGGCGGAGCTAGATATATTTCCTATTACTCTTAGTATAATAAGTATAATAGTATAGGAAGTAGAGATTATTAGATCTATCGAAGTAGATATAACCTATCGACTATATTAGTACTACTATAGAGGCGCTATAGAAGTAAAAAGTATACTTACCTTCGTCGAGGTACGATATATAATACTCGTAAATCCTCTAGATAATACGAGTATTATTAATAGCTAAAGGATTATCGAGATCGATATCGAGTAAGTACTCTAAGAGCTACTCGAACTAGGTATAGATAGTAGTACTCTTACTTATAGTAGAAGTATATAGTAGACCTACTAGAGTAGCGCTATAAAGGCGCTAAGTAGTCTTAGAGATAGTAGTATTAGTACTAAACTTAGACTTCCTCTTACCTTTATAGCTAGTAGGAAGCGCCTTAGCCTTAGTATTATCCTACTTATTAGTAGCCTTAGGATAGTAGGTATCTCTATTATTACTAATATTATCCTACTCTATAGTAGGAGGGATAATAGGGGAGCTAGTATCCGCTATAGTATAAGAGCGCTTATAATATAGAGCTATAGAGGATTTACTAGTAGGAGCTAGATATTTTCTAGCTATTTTAGATATTAAAGAAGTAATAGGCTTATCCTCCTTACTATATTCTCTATCCTACTACTAAGCCTTAGAGGTAGTACTATTATAAGTATACTCTTCCTTATTATCGAGATATATATTAGTACGAGAAAGTATAGCCTAGAAGATTATACTATTACGAAGCTTCTCTATAGCCTTAGTAGCTATAGTAATCTTATATTTCTCTATACTAGTAGTCTTATTAGCTACCTTATTAGTAGTAGAGACCTTAGCCTTCTTAGGAGGTATGTTAATAATAGTAGTAATATAGTAGTATTATAGTATAGTTATAGATATAATACGTATATATATAGTATTACTAAGTAAGAGGGAGAATATATTAGTTAAAATAAGGTCTTAGTTAATATATATATAGTATAGTAAAGCCTTACTAATTACACAAATAAGACCTATTACTAATACGCTATTACTATAGATCTACTATAGTAATAGGTAAATACTCTATAAAACATTTACTTTTATATACTAAAAATAAAATATATACTAATAGCCTTATAGATACTTTAGAATAATATACTAAGTAAGCTCTTATTAACTATATTATAGCCGAATCGAAAGTAAGTAAGTAGGATATAAAGTAAAGGAAGAGACGAGAGTTATATAACCTCTCCGTAAATACTATATCTATACTAAGTACCTATAATATTACCTCTATATAGGTTAATATTAACTATATAAGGCTAAGGTATCCTCCCTAGAGAGGAGGATAGTTATAATAGTCGTCTCGATAGGAGTATATCTTTCTATATAAGTTAGGAGATTAGCTAACTAATAGCTAATCTACTCTACTTATATCTTTTCCTTATATATATAGTATATCCGCTATATATCGAAAGTAGTAGCTTTTAGTCTTTATATCTACTCCTTACTTAGTAGGAATATAATATACTATACGCTATCTATATTCCCTTAATAGTAGTATATACTTTTAAACTATACCTTATCGAATATTATAGTTCTAATAATTCGAGATAACCTTTATCTTATAGGCTTATCCCTCGAGGTATACTCGCTAATATCGAAATACTTCGATAATTACGAGGAGTTCCTTATCGTAGACCTTATAGTTACTTTCGGCTAGAGTAAACTTCTATAAGAGGTAAGCTACTAGGCGTAACTTTCCTTTATTATTAGCCTAACTCAGATATACTCTGGTTGCTTTGTCTGAGGCGTCCGTTTCTACTATAGAAGGAGAAAGGGTGATTCTAGACGGAGTTTCTGGTTCCCACTTACTCCTAGACGGACTTAGGGCTTCCTAGCAACATCCGGGGAGCCTCATCGCACGTGATCTTGAATCACGTCTTAAAGCTGCCCTGATTCCAAGAACATTTGCTTGGGCAGCATCAGCATCAGCATCACGAGTAGTAGTACCTGATTCCTAGTCACAGGAGCACGCTGAACTCGATACTCTTAGCTCACGGTGCCTGTCAGAGTGTCGTGTAGCTTGAGCTCCCTAGGGTACGAGGCCGTCGCTAATGTCCTACTATCTGGAGAATAGGCTAACTTATAGCTATCGCATTCGCAAGGCCCTTGATAGCCAACCTGAGAAACATCCTATAAGAACCATTGAAAGCTCCAAAGGTTATCCTAACATGACGAGACATCTCTCGATGGCTCTTTACTCTCCCATAGAGGAGACGATGCTTCCATCTCATGCACGAGCTGTGGCGGAGTGTGCCCGAAATGGTTATTACCAAACGTCTGTGATACCTGGAAGATTCTAGAAGTCATTAGTGCACTAATCGCGAAATATAATCCGAGAGGCGACTTACCTCCGGCATATGTGCTGCAGGGATGAGTTGCCTTGCCGAGGAGGAATTTCCCCCAACGCGTCAACCTCGCAAGGTTCTGGGCTAATTACGTAGCGAGATGCGTGTTCATGTTCACCCAACGCAGTGCTGTCCGCTTCGGCAATGCAGCATCGGTTGTTTCCAACACGCTGTTGGGGCATGGTATATGCGTACGGTGGTAGCTCGGCACTGCACGTGCTCGTCACCCTACTGATTCGATCCACAGGGCCGGTTTGGATCTCTTTGTTGTGACGCAGCTGCTGGGATAATGCCTTAGAGCGGAGGGAAAGACCTATTGAGCTGTCAGTGCACCATCACATGGAAGGTTATTCGCGATGAGCTGCACTTGTTCGCGAGGCAACTCTTTATCACTTATGGAGGACGGGGCATCACTACTTGTAGCAGTAGTGGTACGCATGCACTCGTTCAGGGGCAGCTCACTGCAGAACTTACTGCAAGATGTCAGCGCAAAGCTTCCGAAGTCCATGCGGGAGCGAGTTAACTCACCAAAAGAGACCGCCCGCAAGGACGAGCAAAGCAATCCCACCTATCACCACCCCAATGATCGCACCAGCCGACAAAGCTGGCGAGTCTGCACTCTTTTCCACGCTCCCATCTTTCACAGCTGTAGTGCTTTCTCCAGTAGCTGCAGTAGCCAAGCTCGAATCAGAACTTGGCAAGGCCAAGACTGTGACTGTCGTGGCGCTCGCGGCAAGGCTCGCCATGGACGTGGAGACGTCGGCTGGGAGTGGTTGGCCAGGCGTCAAAACATATTCCGCTTCCTGTGAAAAGCAGCAGAGTCAGTCATCTGGAAATGGAATCTATTAGGAAGTACGTTACCCGAGCAATCTTGATTTGCGTAGCGATGGAATGTTCAGCGTCAGCATTCAGAGCTCCCACCATGCCCCAGCCTGCGCAGCCGCCTGCAAGACCACAATAGAAAAAAGTCGGCCTAGTGCTATTGATGGTCAGGTTCCACACTGGGAGCTGCGATCGGATTAGCACGTGGGTGAGCCGAAGCTAGATTTGAGAACTTGCACTCACATCGCCCTTGTCAACCTGCTCTTCGGTCACTGTGAAGATGCCGCTGTAGAACCCTTGCCCGTTGTGACCTGCAAGATTTTCGTACGGAATGCACGGGTAGCCATACTCGGCTTTGATCACCGAGTGTTGGCCTGAGTAAAAGACGAAGGAAACAATGTCGCCAGGGCCGGGGTTGATGCTGTTCGGAGTGTATGTTTCCTTGTCTTTCCCAACCTGGATTGTGTAGATTGTTGCCTCGTTCTCAGTTGAAGTGGGAACTGTATCGTTGATAGCGCCTGTCGCGCCGTTGACGTTTTGTCCAGCCGTAAAGTTACTGGTACACAATAAAATGAGCAGCAACATCAGACCTAAAAATGCCATATTCATGTCCGCAGATGGATTTGGTAGTGCGAGGGTACGTGGAACGGTTCGATTAGTCGATGTAGTTGTACGGCCGAGTAACCACAGGACTAATATTCCCAGAAATTTGAGGACGAAAGGCAGTGGATATCCTCGCGCAGTAGAGGCCGTGGCGTGATGGCCTGATAAGTTGACACGGGCTATGCATAATACTAGAAATAAGTTTCGCCAGCTGAATGTCAGGAGATTCGGTGTGGAAAGCTAGGATCATATCTTGCGTATGAGAAAGCTCAGCCGACATGTGGTGGAATGAATGCCTATTCGCTGCCTATATGACGTGAACGCAGCGTGTATATCTGTGTGTATTATCACTTCTCAGCCGAGTGTCCTCCAGAGAAGCCAAAAGTTTATGTGGCGCGATGCTTTGGTAAACATACGTAGCACAATTTTGGTCCTGAGTCTTTTGTTCGCACAATTCACCTCATTCCGAACGAGGACTGAAATGGTTGGGAAACCTGCGTCGTGCAGATTACTACTGCATGCATAGTTCGATCATGTTGTGTCAATATTACTTTAACGTTCAGAATTTGATGTAAGGCAGAAGGTTAAGCTGGCAGCCTACGCCAAAACGTGTACACATAGTAGCTTCGATATACATAGGATGTGCACATTTCAGCGCCTTTTAGTAGACGTAAAACTGTTGGAAAGTCCTGAATGGTCGGATCTTAGAGCCAAGCCGATCCACGTATTTGGCCCACAACATCCGCATTCGTGTTCTATTCCGAATCGTTGTCACACAAGTAGTGCTGTTGCTCATTATAGGTCGTTGGTGTTGGAAACACAGTTCTATCACTTGCTCAAACTATCTAGGAGGCTAAGTTTGGGTCTATGTAGTTATTGGGCGGACGCCTTCTATTATGGTCAGGGAACTGATATCCTTCATCTTGGGAACGATTTTGTTCCATGGACTAGAGGCCATATGCTGAGACCGCTAGCATCGATAGAGCATGCCCATGAGCCTGCGTAGAATCGCTTCACGTTAGCGCGAAGAATCTTTGCTGCAGTAGAGCAAGAAGGCAGATCGAGTCTAGCTGCGCACGGAACATCATCGCACCACGGTCTAGGCTGCATCTAATTCTGCTGCCCGGCTGACGCCGTGTCTGTCCTGCAAAGGTTTCTGGCACCGGATGACATTGCTTTGTTGACGTGCAGCACTGCTATGCCGGAGGACTTGTAATTTGCGCGCGACATACGATGTCGGCTGATGAGTGCGGATTTGAGGTTTATGGAGTTTAGAGGTGCTGTCGGGGAGCTTGATACTACTGAACAACCAAGCAATGTTGCTATGCAGCTCGTCTGTCTTGTACAGCAGCTTTAAGTCGATGACAGTGTAGACTAGGGAAACATCTGGTAAGAAGTGCTTGAAGATCTTGACTCATTGGTCTGCTGCAGATGCGCTGGTCACGCAGGTTGCGTCAATTCAGCAGAGATGTGATTGCTTGTGCACGGAGCACGGGCGCTTATGACTTGCACGGCCAAGTCTTTCAGAAGTTGAACAATAGAAGTCGCAGCGAATTCGTGAACACCGGACACTCGCAAGATCCAGAACAATGGGATGGACCAGTGCCGGACGCAGTCTATCTTGGTAGTTCCAAGTAAAATCCTCTTAGTGTCAGTATCAGCAAAGCCTTATACCAAGGCGACGGCAGAGGTTATGCTGGAGCTTCACTGCTTTAATACGAGGGCTTCGCAAGCTGTCGATAACCTTCTGCTGTGGCGCTCGTTGTCTCTGAGGTTAGTTCAGTCGTACGTCGAAAGTTACTGGTGGCTCGCTGAGTTTTAAAGCAAACCCTACACGCCTTTTGCCACTCGCCAACTTAAGCCAGGCACGCCAGATATACATAGGTCTGAATTACGGACATACCAGGTCGTCATGGCATCCGAAATGATCGAGGAGAGTTCGCTTGCCACTTTTTCAACGGCAGTTCGAGAATGGCAGAAGCCTGGTAGAAGGTGCGCAATGCAGTGGAGGAGCGACGGCGAGCAGCAGAAGTCTGTAAGAATTCGAGGAGACGGATGGAGGAAGTCCAGGGGAAAGGCGAAGTCCAACCATCTGACCAGTCGAGGCCCAAAGGCCGTAGAGCTTCCCCAACACACCATAAGTCAATTCAATCGACCTTTGCAGAACAGAGCTACTGCGCGCATTGCACGTCTCACCGAGGTAAACGGCACTGGATGATCGTCTTGTGTTTGGCGCAGAGCTTCAAGTTCGCTGGAGGCTCCTGAGTAGTGGCCACTCTCACCTTGGCGTCAGCCACAAGGCGAGGAAGTCAAGCGGCAGGTTCGCCGTCCACGCCACAACTCAAGCCAAATGACGAGAAGGTGCGTCTCGGGCTCAGCCTCGGCTCCTGATCCAGGATCCAGGATTCCGGACCCTGGACTTACTAGTTGGACTTGCTAGTTCAAACAATTATATTCGCCCGGTTTCACTGTTAGATGACGCATTCTAAGAAGACTCTTGAAGTGTTATTGAGCCAGGATCGAGGTCCCGTCGGTCGAGAATAACCAATTAGAGCTTGATAGAGGTAGACCAGGAACCAGAAAGTAAGAATTAGGTAGCGAGAATCAAGAAGCGTAGGTGGAAATTGGTAGAGGCACGCTGGAGACTGTCATTGTCCAGCTTTATTGTGCGCTCTGATTTATAAGGAGAGATGCCTACGAGCAGTTCCGACTGAGTACTTTCCTAATTATGCCCATTTACTATCTAAGATCTCGAATCCCGAACTGCCAGAATACTTGTGTAGCATAAGCCAGGACTTCGACGCCCGAAAGCCGCTTACCTAGAGAAAGTCACCTGATTTCCTACAAATACGAATGAAGGTGAGATTGGGGAACTTCGGACGGGATGCCCAGTTTTCACTGACCTATGGTCGTATGTGCATCATCGATGATTAGCAAAAATAATACCACGTGGTTCAAAGCTCGTACCGATTCGCATGTTGAGAAGCGCGTGCATCTTCCTCGGAGAGCTGCAAGCATTAGAGATGCATATATTTATCTTAGATTACATACCAACAACATCAATATTTTGACACATGGTCAGTTCTGACCAAGACCAAACCCAAAACCCCATCATTCATTCAATCTATCCCATAACAACATTCGGCTGCCCAACCTTAACAACATAGCACGCAATAAGTTTTAGATCTTCCGTCTGACTGATGCTCTCCGCTCGAGTGTGCGACAGCTCAGCGTAGTCGATGAAACTATCACCTGCGTGAAACACCTGCGGTTCCTCGTCGCCTTCCCATTGAGAGAGAATGCTTCCTTGTATAACGTAGTTGGGGCCTGCGATGGGGTGATGATGTACAGGCGCTGCAACCCCGGCTGGATACTCCAGGAGAACCATACGGTGTTCCCAACCTGGAAGGGCGGGTATAGGAATGGCCTGGAGGACGGTGCGCTTCCCTGACTTCTTTTGTCCGGTGGATTCTGACATGGCTGATTTGGCTTGTTGTTTGGGTGTTTGGTTGGTGAAGAGGATGGATTCGTGAGTAGTGTCTTCCTTTCCGTCCGATGGAGATTGTCTGGATTTGTGTGATGATGCTAACAACTAATGGCAGGTCTCGACCTCTTATAGCATACTCAAACGGTCTCGTCGACTATGCTAGTTGGTATCATGCTGTACAGGTGGTGTAGTAAGCACTCGCCCTTCTGAGTGTCGGTAAGCAAGCCTCAGGCAGCATTACCAATCGTCTCCGAAGCCAATTTTTAGCATGGCCAATCGACTCTATTTCCGCAGCTAATATCCGGGCGAATTGCTTAAGGTGGAAGTATGCCGATCTGAGATCTGACAATATGGATTCAGCCAGCCCGCCCCCAAAGCTTACAGTAGCTTGGTAACAGAAACAGCTAGGGGAAGAACAGATGGACTAGTCGGTGGGTGGCTGCGTGCAAGGTGATCTATTGCTTATACGATTCCTTACTAAACTAAGGTGGTTCACACGTAAGGTCTAATCATTCAACTCATTCGGCGCCTTCGGCACTCTGCTTCACCTCCAAATTGAATCTGGCAAACATCTCCTCCAACAACGGCCTAACCGGCCCAAATCTCATGAACAGAAAACTCACCCCTCCGCTCCAAGTCTCGCGCTGCACCAACCTCATCGCAGCACCGCCCTGCAGAGGCACGAACTCCCAAGTGTGCGCAGACGTCGTTCCAAACTTGGTGCCCTTGAGAGCGAAAACGCTGTCAGAGTTCTCCTGCACGGCAGTACGACCAGAGCCAAAGTAATTGTCGATCTGGATCACGTCGCCTTTGCGCAGGGTGCGAGCGTCGTAGACTCGCGCAGATGTGGCGACGTTGGTAACGGTGATGTTGGCGCTGAATTTGTTTGTCCAGAGACGTTGGAGAGAGTAGTTCAGGCACTGTGTGCAGGTCATTGGTATGAGATACGAGTGCGAGCTCGGCGTGTTGCTCGAGCAAGCAGTGTGTGTTTTGTGGACGGATTGAGCTATGTACGTACTGTTTCGCGAACGATGGCTGCTGGAGCATTGATGTCTTCCGTCGTGTAAAGACTCGCAGAGTTCCACGGGGAGAGGACAAGAGCGACAGAAATACTAAGTATTGCAATGATGGCCGCGAACATCCCGTTGGGTAACATATCGTAGCTGGTCCAGATTCTGGATGACGAGAAATCGTTGCCGAATCAGAAACCGCCGAACTGGAGAATAAATGACCCTTTATGCGCATCGTACAGCACACGCGTCTCTCAAGGTTGTTCAGCCGCACGCAGCTGAAGGATTTCGATCGGCGGGCATCGATCCTACAACGAGCCCGGTCTTAATTGCTGTACGCTATGGCTGTGACATAAACTCCGCCGACGATGCCCAACGCGGATGCAAAGAGGTAGACGACGTGTTGTCCCTTGACAAGATCCATCTACCAAAGTCACGTTGGAAATGAGGAGCTTGTGTCTGGGTCCTGGCGATGCGAGTGAAATCTTATCAGTTGATGAACGACAATAAGATCGGCCTGCCTCGAAAGTCAACAATCCAGACACATCGCTGGACAGATAAGTGCACTGCATTCACTCTGCCTCGAAGCTGAAGCTGAAGTCATAACATATCTCATTCATTGCCAATCATAAGCTCCTCCAATCATCTCTATACAAAAGCGCACGCGCACTCCCCAACAACACGCACGCACATCTCCAGATGCCACTCCAACTCCAACAACCCCCTCCCCCACTCATCCTCATCCCCTTCCCCATCTTCAACCTCGACCTTACCACGCTCAAAAGTCAAACTCCCCCCTCAACGCATCCAAATCCATATCCGGACCCACCCGATCCGACAAATCCCTCCTATTCATGCTCATAAACGTCCTGCGCAACGTATCGTACAAATTCGTGCTCTGGTTCTGCGCCAACAAGCCCTCCACAACCGAATCGTCGACCGCGTTGCCGTTGCCGTCAGACAGCAGCTCCGCAGCCTTCTGCCGGCCTTCAGTTTCGATGACGCGGTGCATGCTAAGCGCGCCGAGCAAGTGCGAAGCCGCCTGCTCGTTGACACCCAGGTTGATACAGCTGACGCCTAGATTGTAGCGCGCGCGGACGAAGTTCGAGTTGATTTCCAGCGCGCGCGAGTACGCCTCGATGGCCTCCTCGGAGCGGCCGCTGTTAGCTAGAGTCGCGCCGAGGCGGTTCCAGAGGAGGTGCTCCTCGCCTTCCTTCTTCATGCTGCCGTGCTGGGCGCTATCCAGCGCGGCAGTGAAGCAGTCGACGGCTTTATCGTAGTCTTCGCTACCATAGAAGAGGACGCCGAGACCGACTTGGACGTCGACGTCGACGCCGGTGCCTTCGGGGTTGAGCTGCGCGGCTTCGAGGAAGAGGTCTGTGACGCGCTCTTGCAGTTGCGCGCGGCCGGTGAAGCTGATGTGGTCGTCTTCGGCGTTGTCGAGGCCGCGGGGGGCGACGCCGAGTTGCGGGTAGCGGACGCTGACCCAGCGTTCTAGGGAGCGGTAGGCAAGAGAGTCGAAGGATTCGTTGGTGTAGGAGACTGCTAGGCCCATGAGAGCTTCGAGGTTGTCCGGATCCAGTTTCAAGGCCTGCTCGAGTGCACGTATCGCGGGTGATTCTTTCTCGTTCTGTGCTTGTGCTTGTCCGAGCGCTACCCAGGCTTCTACGAAGTTCTCGTCTCGTTGTACGGCTGCTTCGAATGCGAGTGCTGCGAGAGACAGGTTGCCACCTTCGCGGACGATCTTCATGCCTTCTTCGTATGCGTTCGGTACATCTTTGAAAAGATTGTTCTCCTCGAAGAGGTAGTGGCCGAGCTCTCCAGAGAATTGATCGTGTGTCCGTAGGCCATCGAATCCTTGTGCACTGTCGAAGTTCTGCCACGCATCTGCCTCGTCCCCAAAGTGCTTGTACGCTTCTTCCTCCGCGAGCATATCCCTGGTGGCGTTAGTTTCCTGCTGTATGCCATTCCAAATGGACTCGAAATCGCCAAAGTTGGTTTCAGACCTGCAGCGCGTGAGCTGCAAGTCCTCGTGCACATGTAAAAAAAACTGAAGACTCACCGATCAACACCATCAAGCTCTTTCTCGATCGCCGCCTCAGCCTCCCGATCCAGAGCATCCAAATCCTGACCCTGATCCGAACTCAACTCCTCAAACTGCTTCTCCCAATCCGTATCGCTCAGCTCTTGCACCCTCCCTTTGCCCTTCCCCTGCATCTGCTCCGGCATCTGCGGCTGCTGCATGCCCATTCCACCGCCAAACATCGGCCTCTGCATACCCATGCCCATCCCACCACCGTACATCGGCGCCCTATAAGCCGGCCCTTGTTGCTGCTGTGCAAACGCAGGACTACCCGCCCGCTGCGCAGGACTCATCTGACCCTGGCGAAACTGCGCAAACTCCTGCGGGTTGAAACCGCCGCCGCCGCTCCTCATTTTGCCCATCTCCTCCGGCGCGAAATGTGGGCCTTGCTGTGCGAACTCGCCCGCCCACTGCCCTCCTCCGCTGCCGCCATAACTCCTCTCCAGCGACTCGGCTTCCCGCCTCATCTGCTCCATGTGGAACGAGTCGTTGAGACCCTGTTGTGCGAACTGCGGAGCCTGCGACGCAAACTGAGGGCCCTGCTGGGAGAAGTCTTGGAAAGCAGCATCATCAGGCAGACCTTGCTGGGAGCGAAAGCCGTTGAGTTGAGAGTTTCGGGCGTTGGTGAGGCGGTCGCGCTGGAGGGATGTGTCGGCGGCGGACTGCTTTTGGAATTGGGCGAGGGGGTTGGCGGCTGTTGAGCACTCTGGGCCGCCGAGAAAAGACATGGTGAGGGTTGTGGTTGTGAGTGTGGCGGTTGTGGTTGGTGTTGGTATGGCTATGGGGTGGAGGGGTGTGTGTATGAGTTTTGGTGGGGTTGTGTCTTGGTGGTCGCCTCTCGCGGTGTGAAAACGCGTTTGGCCGGTGTGAGGCGTAGAGTGGAGTGGCGAGCTGTTCTCTGATGTAGTTTGGTGTAGAAGAAAACAACAACAAGTGAAGAGTAGACAAAGTCACTTGGAATGCTGAAATGGTTGTCGACGACGGTTGACTAAAGCACGTATCTCTGCTTGTGCTTGTGCCGAGGTCTCGCGCCGCATAGATTGGGATTATGTCAGTCAGTCCCTTGGTGTCTCGCCCGGTCCACAAGCCGGCTCGGCAACTGCAATTCATATTTCTGTCTACCTAGGTACTAAACAGGAAGCCATTCCCGAACATCTTGAATCGTCCGATAAGTGGAGGTATAGATGAAAGACTGTGAAGGTGGACGACAAGACTCATGGTCGCGATATGAATAAAAATACACTTTTCAGATGTCTATTCTACACTGCCGTACAGCCATCATATATGTACAGCAAAGCTCTCCCGTTGTCTCATCTCCACCAAATCGTACAGGCCTCGCCACCAGATAGTTGCTGCTTCGCTCGCAATGCGAGTATACCTGAAAGAGATCCAGATACGGTTAGAAGCAGCCATGGGTGCCGGCAGAAACGTCGTGGTCGTGGGTTATAAACAGCAGGTAATCACTTCAGTTCTTTAATCGAGATCGTTGCCGTCGTCACGGTCGCGCCTCTCGCGCCTCTCAGGCCTGTCGGATCTCTCGCGGCGGGCGGGCCTGTCACCGTCCTCCTTCGCCTGGCCAGAGTAGTCCACTCTGAGTTGACGTCCGTAGACGGACTTCTGCTCAAGAGCCTGCTTTGCAGCGACGGCGCTCTCAACGTCGGTGAAGTCGGCGTGTGCGAAACCCCTAGGTTGTCCGGAACGACGGTCGATGGCGACCCTGACGTCAAGAACGTTCTTGATGCTTCTGAAGAGGTCTGTGAGATCCGCATTAGTAATTTGTTCGTAATAGATAGTTCATCAAGTTTCCTTACCGTTCAAGTCCCTGTCGCTCATCTGGTAGGACATGTTGCCAATGAACAGAGTCTTGCTTGGCTGTGCGGCTCCCCTTGCGTTCACGTTTCTCCTGTTGTTGCTGGCGTCACGACGCTTGTGGTACTGCACGGCCAACCTCCTGCCCTGGAAAACCTTCTGGTCCAGATTTTCACGAGCGGCATCGGCTTGCTGCTGGTTGGCAAACTCGATGTATGCGAAACCCTTGCTCAGGCCCCTGTCGTCGGTGATAACCCTGCTGTTGGTGACCTCGCCGTACTTGGCGAACTCGGCCTCAAGCTGAGGCGCGGTGACCTCGAAGAAGAGGTTACCAATGTAGAGGATCTTGCTGGCAGGGTTGGGCGCACGTTGCTCGTAGGGCCTGCGCTCCTGGAAAGTGTCCCGGGTGGATGCGGCGGTGTTGCGAGCAGCGCGTGTTGCCTGACCGGCAGCAGACTGCGCCCTTTCGCTGATTTGCGAGGTGGCTTCGGAAGCCTGCTCGTTGACCTTGGAAGCAGTTTCTGATGCCTGTTCGCTGACCTTGGAGGCGGCCTCGGACGCCTGCTCAGAGGCGTAAGTGGCAGCATCCTGGGCTCTTTCCTTGGGTGCCTGGGTGAACTCTCCAACGGCCTGGGCAGCCTTTGCGGCAGCATCAGAAACAGTCTCCTTGGCCTTCTCCGCGATTTCAGAAGCCTGCTCAAGGACAGGCTTGGACTGGTGCTCGCTCTGGCCTACAGGCTCAGAGGTAGTTCCCGAAGACTCGGAGACCGCATCCTGGCCAGATGATGTAGTGCTGGATGAAGGTGTTGTGGTGGTCTCGGTTGCGGAGGCGGCTTCTGACTGGCCGAGAGGCTCAGATGTGGTTCCTGATGACTCGGAGACGGCATCCTGGGCAGCGGTCTCGGTCTCCTTCTTTTGCTCTTCGGCGCGCCATATTCTCGACTGGTGGAATGAACGGGAGAGGGAGGGGATGGAAGACTGGAAGCTGTTCACGCGAGGGCTAGCGCGGAGCTGGCGGGGCGCAGAGACTGCGCGAGCGGCGGCGCGGCGGAAGATGTACCTGTGGTGGTGTTAGTTGGATGTCTTGCGATTGATGGTATCGATGAGATGGAACGTACATGGTGGCGGAAGGGTATCGAAAATTACGAATTGCGCTGGATGTAAAAAGAAGTGCAGTCGCCTTTGAATGATGAGACGGCGATATCTGCGTTTGGAAGAAGAAAAAGCGAGATGAAGTGATGGGTGTTTGTGTTGCGATTGTAGTAAGGTACAGTGTTCAGCGTGCAGATAGGGTCTTCTAACATTTGCAGCGTGCACGCCCCCGAGTCCGTTTGGTCTCTCCGCAAATACATCATCAAGCGAGCTCCTAGCTTGCGGATAGCTCCGCCGAAGGTACGTGTTCAGTACAGACAGCTACCTCGATCACCACCACCAAGGGACCACATTGCTGCTACACCCTCCAATGCCACCACCCTCCTCCCGCTAAACACCTCTCCTCTCCGCCCCGCCACCTCCACCATGGCCGCCGACGTCACGTCCCCTGGCGGTGCCGACTTCTTCTTCAAGGGCGAGTCCGCCCGCAACACCCGTGGCCTGCTGCGTCTGATCATCCTGTGCACCATTGCCGCCGCCGCCGTTGCCAGCAGACTGTTCTCCGTCATCCGCTTTGAGAGCATTATCCACGAATGTATGTCAATCGACCAGTAATACTGCTATTGCATGCCAATGCTTGCGATACGAGAAAGTGGTAGCACGTGCTAATCAGCCATTGAACAGTCGACCCTTGGTTCAACTTCCGAGCAACCAAGTACCTCGTCCAGCATGGCTTCGCCAACTTCTGGGACTGGTTCGATGACCGTAAGCACTTCCATCCATTTCAATCGATAAATGCAACCCTCTCTAACATCTCTTTCCTCCAGGAACATGGCATCCCCTAGGCCGCGTCACCGGCGGTACCCTCTACCCAGGCCTCATGGTCACATCCGGTGCCATCTACCACGCCCTCCGCTGGCTCACATTCCCCGTCGACATTCGCAACATCTGCGTGCTCCTCGCGCCTGGCTTCTCCGGCCTGACCGCCTTCGCCGCATACCTGTTGACCACTGAAATGAGCACGAGCCCGTCAGCTGGTCTGCTCGCGGCCGTCTTCATGGGCATTGCACCCGGTTACATCTCGCGTTCCGTCGCCGGCAGCTACGACAACGAAGCCATCGCCATCTTCCTCCTGGTCTTCACCTTCTACCTGTGGATCAAGGCCGTCAAGGTCGGAAGCATTATGTGGGGTGGTCTTACAGCCCTCTTCTACGGATACATGGTCAGCGCATGGGGTGGATATGTTTTCATTACAAACTTGCTGCCTCTGCACGCCTTTGTGCTGATCTGCATGGGTCGTTTCAGCCCGAGGCTGTACGTCAGCTACACCACCTGGTACGCTCTGGGAACGTTGGCTAGCATGCAGATTCCTTTCGTCGGTTTCTTGCCCATCAGGAGTAGCGAGCACATGTCTTCGCTTGGTGAGTCCAATTTGCATGAGTATGTGGTAATCAAAAGCCAACACTAACGTTTCACAGGCGTCTTCGGTCTGCTCCAGCTTGTTGGCTTCGCTGAGTGGGTTCGCTACCAGCTGCCCTCCAAGCAGTTCCAGACTCTCCTCCGCGCAATGGTCGTGCTTGTCTTCGGTGGCGCCTTCGCTGGACTGGTCCTCCTTACCGTCTCTGGAACCATCGCACCCTGGACTGGCCGCTTCTACTCTCTCTGGGACACTGGCTACGCCAAGATTCACATTCCCATCATTGCCTCCGTATCTGAGCACCAGCCGACTGCCTGGCCCGCATACTTCTTCGATCTCAACATGCTCATCTGGCTGTTCCCGGCTGGTGTATACATGTGCTTCCGTGAGCTCAAGGACGAGCAGGTCTTTGTCGTCATCTACGCAGTCCTTGCCAGTTACTTCTCTGGTGTCATGGTCCGTTTGATGCTTACCCTCACTCCTATTGTTTGCGTGGCAGCCGCCATTGCACTCTCCCAGATTCTGGACACCTACATGGTTGCGTCTGAACCCGACGAGGAGGCCAGCAAGTCCAATGGCTCTGCCAACGGTTCTACCACCATCAAGGAGAAGGTTGCATCTGCTTCCGACTCTCTGCGCTCTACCAAGTCGCCTATCGTCGGCATCTACTCTTACCTTTCCAAGTCAGTCATCACTGGAGCTGTTACCGCATACCTCTTGCTGTTCGTCCTTCACTGCACTTGGGTCACCAGCAATGCCTACTCTTCTCCCTCGGTCGTACTTGCCTCCCGCATGCCGGACGGCAGCCAGCACATTATCGATGACTACCGTGAGGCATACTACTGGCTCCGTCAGAACACTGAGCAGAACGCCAAGATCATGAGCTGGTGGGACTACGGCTACCAGATTGGTGGCATGGCTGACCGCCCCACCCTGGTCGACAACAACACCTGGAACAACACTCACATCGCCACCGTCGGTAAGGCCATGAGCTCCCGTGAGGAGGTCAGCTGGCCTATCATGCGCCAGCACGAGGTCGACTACGTTCTTGTCGTCTTCGGTGGTCTTCTCGGATACTCCGGTGATGACATCAACAAGTTCCTCTGGATGGTGAGAATCGCTGAAGGTGAGCACATTCTTGAGCCCAAGCATTAGATATGAAATCGCCCACTAACACAAATTCACAGGCATCTGGCCCGACGAGGTCAAGGAGCGTGACTTCTTCACCGCCCGCGGCGAGTACCGCGTCGACGACCAAGCCACCGACACCATGAAGAACAGCCTGATGTACAAGATGTCTTACTACAACTACAACTCCCTCTTCCCCGCCGGCCAGGCCCAGGACCGCGTCCGCGGCTCCAAGCTGCCCGCCGTCGGCCCCGAGCTCAGCACCGTCGAGGAAGCTTTCACCAGCGAGAACTGGATCATCCGCATCTACAAGGTCAAGAAGCCGGATAACCTTGGCCGGACGCTGCAGGAGGCTACGGCGTTCGACAAGGGCAACAAGCGCAAGAAGGCGGGCAAGAGGAAGGGCGCTAGGGTGCTGAGAGTTGAGTAGAGATGTTTCTCTCTTGCTTGTGAACTCTTGGCCGTCGTTATTCCTTCCTGTCTCTCGTTTTTTTGTGGAGAGAAATGCTTTTTTTGTAAACATATTTTGAGTCGAGATCTTTTGATAGAGAGGGTTTCTTGAAAACAAAAGTATGTGATTTGAACTTGATGAGTTGCTTTTCCTGTGTAACTGAGAGCACTATACCTAAGCTTCGTATATGACATGAGCTACGATTCATGTCCACTCATGATGCTATTGATAATAAGGGTTGGGGTTGGGGCACGAATCTGTACCGATTGAACCACAAAAATTGGTATATATTCATCAGTATCCCTGTTGATCAGGCAGATTGCCGTGCGGCTAGGTGGGAATATCGTGGTTATCCATGGTGATGGCTTGTGTCTGAGCTTTCTTGCGAATTGAGCACTTTTCGTCGATTTGGGACTTTTGGATGATATGCTAATCGATGAACGTGCGGAATGGCTTTGGCGAACATCGTTTCACAAGCGGCCGAGTATATGTGATCTTACAAACACGATGCAACGACCCTTGACAACACTTTTTGGGTTGACTGGGATGTTTATACGTAAAAGTCTTCAGCATCCGAATTCTTATTGGGTGACGACTGGACCTTTGTGTACGATTAGGGTAAACAGTTTTGCAGCCACACTCTGGGCTTTTCCTTCCCGATCCGATCACAAGACCTACGATGTCACTGAATCGTTCGGCAGTCCGGTTTGTAGTTTATCATATAATGTATGTATTTGTATATGTTCTGTAAACTGTTGTCGCTCGGAATGCTCTGGTTGGAAATTTTACGAAGCAGTAGTACCAGAATTGTCCTCGCAAGAGAACGCAGATCCTAAACACATATCATATTAGCAGTATTCCCGTACCGATCATCGTAACATTGGAATCGGATCGAAAAAACTCACCGATCCTTCCACTCCCATACGCCTCCCTAATCTGCACCACAACCCCATACGTCCCCCCAACACAAATAAACACCCCCAACGGAATCATCGCCGCCGTAATCCAGAACACAACCCGCTGCCAGAAGCTCCCTCTCCGCCACGCCATATGATCATAACACCACAACCACCCCGGCAGCGAAAGCGCAATCGGTGCAAAACACAACGACCCCGTCAATGACAGCAAATAATTGAAAATCGGAATCGCCTGCGCGAGGATAAACGCTATGGCCCCGAGCCCGCTCGTGCAGCCCAGCCATGTGCACCAGTGCACCCAGGTGTCGCTCTGCAAGTGCTCGGAGTTGCGCAGGATGCGCACGAAGACGTACTTCGCGCCGACGTGCAGGTACAAACACCCAGAGACCAGCAAACCGATGAACCCGACGCCGTACGCGATGATTTTGATCGTGGGACCAGCGGATCCGAGCGATGGGACTGCGACCCACGCGCCGCAGTAGTAGTAAACCACCAGCGAGAAGGACATGTAAGACGCGATCACGATGGCCATGCAGAGGTAGAGGGACTTGCGGAAGTCACGCGGCTCGCGCATTTCGGAGATCACGGGCAGGAAAGCTGAGGTGCCGGCGTAGGAGACGAAGATGGAGCAGGTGGCTACCATTCCGGCGGCGAAGGTTGGGTGGGCGATGGCGGCGAAGCCGAGATCGTAGGGGCCTGTTTGGGGGGCGGCCGCTGGGCGGGAGTTTTGGGTTACGGCGACGACGACGATGAAGACTGCTGTGAAGACGGAGGCGAAGCCGGCCCAGGTTAGCCAGCCGATCTGGAGGGGTGGTGTTAGTGAAGCAAGCTCTTAACATCAAGTGTGTCGATTGTCGTGGTTGATATCAATCACTTACCTGTGACATCTTCCGAAACGACGCCGCCGCAACAACCAATATCATCGCCACGAACGAAAACCAATTAGTGCAAACCGCATGTCCCGAAAAAACATTAAACGCGATCGAAACCCCCAAAATCCCCGACCCAGTCAAAAGCACATACGCAACGATAAACAGCGCTCCCGTGACTTCCCTCACAATCGGCCCGCCAACAACCTCAGCCATATCAGCAATCCCATGACATCCACGATGGTTGTTTCGAAAGTCTCCTTGAATGACAGCGGCCCATGTGTTCAGCAGACCCCAGCCTAGGACGCTGAGAGTGCCGCCCACGGCGCCGAGATCGTACATTGCGGTTGGGATTGTGAGGACGCCGACGGCGAAGATGACTTTGAGGAAGATTACGGTTGCTCGCTGCCAGGAGACGGTGCGGAAGTTGACGCCGGCGGTGGTTTTGAAGACTTCGAATTCTTCGTTGTCGGTTGCGTTGAAGACGCCGCCGGCGATTGGGGTAGGAGCATTGTTTTCGATGTCGGATTGGGCATCGTGGTGGTGTTTCTTTTCTTGTGGTGTGTCCATTGTGAATAGTGAGTGTGAAGGAGATATGGAGAGGGCAAGAAGATCAACAGGACGAAGAGGAAATAGAAAAGACACCTACCGTGACCTATCTACCAACGACCTCCTATGCTTGCCGATATCCAACTCTATCAATGACAAGGCTTTTCCAGCGTATCGCATCGCACGAACTGATAGCCCGAGCCAAGATGGAAAGTGAGAGCGCGGCGTGCCCTCAGGTCCAGCGATAGCGAGCCGCACAAGGTGCATCGTTGGGCGACGGCGTAAGGCATCGGGCACAAGCCTGCGCATCAAGACGACACAATCGCAAGGGTCTGAGTTGGCATTGGGGTTGGAAGCACGTGCCAAAGGGCATGGTTATGTAAAGCCTAAGAGCGCAGTCTGTGACATGGTGACGAAAGATCGTGGGGAACCTGGTAACATGAGGAGCGATAAGGACGGCGCGACGGCGCCTTGGGCGCGGAGGAGGAGGCGACGATAGCGATAACGTTGTGGGGAGTGAGGAGGTGGTTGGTAAGGTGCTTGGTTTCGATCTATAAGGTAATTTGATAGCGGTAGAAATGCGGGTTGTAAGTGACATCATTTCTGCTGGTAAGTGCATGTAAGGGGGCATTGTATCGTTGCCAGCACGCTTAGCATATTGGCAATTATACCTTGCTTGTGAGAATTTGAATTAAAACCATGTGGTCTTGAACTTGCTGGAGGACAAGTCAATGTGAGTTTGGCATAGCAACCTAGTGTTCCATCGCTCAATCGTGAACGTGTGATAAGAAGTCATAGATGCCAAACATCTGTCATTTCTATGCCATATGCTACATATTTTGAACAGAGTGGAAATTTCCTCCTCTCGTCATCTGCCACCAGAGTACAGTCTATGCTCGCTCAACCCAAAAATGCCTATCGCTTGATCATGACTGCGTGCGTGCGTGCGATGCCAATCTACAGAAACAAAACCCCCAAAAAGCTCATCAACCACCCGTATACGAGCCTCGACAACCACCAGCGTAGAAATCATCCTAGAAGTCCGTCTCCTTCCCCTTCCCCTTCAACCCCGACGACCCCTCCGTCTCAATCTCAAACCTCGGACTCCCAGCAGGCCTCCCATCCTTCCCCTCACCCTGGAAGAACTCACAAGAGAACTTGAGCGCTTTGCCCGCCTCTTTCCAGACCACAACCTCGTCACCCGAGTATAGCCTTCCGAATTGTCGCTTGCCTTCTTCGCCTCGCTTGAGATGCACGCCGTTGACGAAGACGCCGGCGCTGCTTTCGGTGGAGATGATGCAGTGCAGTCCTGGTAGTCTGGTCCAGGAGTCGTCGCCTTCGGGCACCTTTTCGATGTCTTTGGCGTGGAACCAGAGCATGAGCGCGCGCTTGCCGACGCGGGTGTCTGTCGGGTCGGGGTAGACTTGGGTGTTTGAGGGGGCGCGGCCCCAGGTTGTGAGGCGGGAGCTCAGGTTCAGAATTACAGGACCTTTAGGGGTGTACGAGTCGGTGGTAGATGCAAGCCTGCCGACACGTGGCGGCGGTTTGAGGAATTGTGCAAAGTCTGTCGGTGTAGCCTGGCTGATGTCTTGTTGTTCAGAGCCTGACTGCGTGACTTCCGCTGTCGTGGGCTCCGTCTGGTAATTGTCATCATCTTGTTCTGTGGTAGAGCCATGGGTGATCAGCTCGCGGGTAGATGAGCCATGGGACCCTGCAGGAGCACGTCGAGCCGGCGGGCCCTGGCCATCGCTTCGCGTCGAACTCTCGCTTTTCAAGGAGTTCTGCCTCGTGGAAAAGTCGTAACCGCTGACTTTCGAAGCGTACTCGATGTTGTGAGTGCTTGGGTCGTTGGTGTCGTAGAAGAAAGAAGGAGATATATCCAATCTGATTCGACGGCTGAAGGTGGATGGATTGACAGGCCTTGGGGTGATTGTAGCAGGCGTTTGTTGGTCAGCTCCTGACTGTGTGTGCCAGGGCGAGTTTGGAGTTGTGGGTTCCTGAGCCCCTGGGCCAGGAGAACTGCTGCCTGGGCGCTTGGGAGAGCCTACATGCAGCTCGCGCACCATTGACTCGGCACCCAGTAGACTTGGTGAGGCCAGCAGCTCTTTCGCCTCCCGGAAGTTGTCGCCATTGCTTGATCCTTGGCTCTTAGTCGAGGTGTCGTCAGCGTCCGTGTTCTGTTGAGCCACGCCGAGGGCGCCAGAGCTCTCGAGTGCAGACTGGCTGATCTCGCCGAATAGCTTAGGATTTGCTGCGCTGGTGATTGCTTGCCGTTGGGAGGCTGATTGACTTGTAGGCATCCGGTCGAACATGATCTCTGGGCTCGATGCGATTATGGAACCATCAGCATTGCGATAGGCAATGACTTCTGACTTGAAGCGCTTGGACTTGCGTGGGTCGAAGAACTTGAGATCACCGGAATCGAAGTCCAGCTCGCTTGTTTGACTGTCTTTGAAGGCATTCCGCTCCTCGAGACTGAGTTTCGCAAAGCTAGGCTCTTCGGCGATTACATGGAGACCGCCTTCCTCACCAATGCGAGCAGCGCCTTCCACCGCAGATTTGTTTACTCCGAACCAACTGTGATTGAGGCAGTAGCCAGGCGATGGTCGGGCGGATGGATCCGTGTTCAGCATCTCGAGCATCAGATCAATGGCATCCTGCGAAACTCGCTTTCTGTGCAGCTCGGTTGTGTCGAGAGAAGTCATCATGATCTTGTTGAACATGCCATCGCCTGTGGCATCCGCAACACCTTCGAAAGGTGGCTGGAGGCAGAGTGCGAACCATAAGACCGCGCCGTAAGACCAAATGTCCACCGATTGACTGTAGCTGTGGAACTTCTGCGGTCCCATGGAGTTACCACGCCTTGCACGCTTTCGGCCCTGGCGCGGAGTCTGCATGTCGTATTGAGGGAAGACTTCAGGAGCACAGTATAGGAGAGTGCCACAGAACGTCTTCAAGAATGTCTCATCATTGCTCACGACCTTCGACAGGCCAAAGTCAGAAAGTTTGATCGTGAAGTTCGATGGATCCAGGTCTGCCAGAAGGATGTTGTCGGGTTTGATGTCGCGATGTGTAATCTTCTTCTTATGAAGGTACGAAAGTGCATCAAAAACCTGAGCGGACATCGTCTTCGCCAGAGGCTCGAGCAGGCTGCCATAGTTGTTCAAGTACTGTTGCAGGTCGCCGCAAGGCACAAATTCCATGATGATGTACAGGTAGTTGCCTTGGTCCTGGTACTCGACGTATTGAACAACGTTGGGATGGCTGATAGCCTTCATGATCTGCAGCTCGTTGTCAATCTTCCGGTCGAGGATTCCATTCTTCATAAAGCGGCGCTTCTCCAGCTCTTTTGCTGCGAACAGTTGACCATCACTCTTCGTGGCGAGTTGATAGACCGTCGCAAAGGCTCCTTTGCCAATTTGGCCCACGACGTTGTATCTGTCACCTCCAGCCCAATGCATGCCATATCGATTCATCGACAGCGGTACCTTGTGGTGTTGCGTCTGATTGCTTACAGCAGCGGGTCTGGCATTCTTAATAGCCACAGCACCGCCAGACGCATGTGCCTCAGCTTCGGCGATTGCCATCCGCTTCAACATCCGCTCCATGTTCTGTTGGTACTCGTCGACAACACCATCCCGATTCGGGATCCGAACGATGAACTTGATGTGCTCTTCTGCTTTGGGAGAAACGATTTGAATTATTGACCCGCCGGTCAGCATACGTGTGCGGTTTCCAGTCTTTCCTCGCAGCACCACATCATCTACCATGGTACCGTTCGTAGAAACGTCTTCCAGCATCAGAACGCCCGAATTGTTAGCGAAGATCCGGAAGTGGACGTTGCTGATGCGCTTGACGGTGTCCGTATCCAGCACAATATC
This sequence comes from Epicoccum sp. F181, assembly GCA_037042865.1. Classification (NCBI taxonomy): domain Eukaryota; kingdom Fungi; phylum Ascomycota; class Dothideomycetes; order Pleosporales; family Didymellaceae; genus Epicoccum; species Epicoccum sp. F181. The sequence goes on along the minus strand of JAJSLS010000024.1, from coordinate 87,701 downwards.
GCAGTATTGAACGCTGCGTCCGAACACGAAGCCCATGTACGGCCTGACCACATTCGCAGAGAAGCGCAGAGCCAGGTCCAGATCTTGCGCTGCGACAGCCGATGGCGAAGCTTGTAGTATAAACGTCTCTTGCTCTTCCAACACGCTCTGGCTCACACCGTCGTTGTACCTGTCATAATTGTGTCCTTGCAAGACGTTCTGAGGCGAGCGATTGCAGGTATGCGCAACGATTCTGAAAGCCGCCGGAGTGCATGGATGCAGGATGCATAGCAAGTCTGCGATGTCCTCGTCGGCAAGTCCAGAGTTGTTTCGACCCATGCGGCGCGGATCCGCAGCTTGAGATTGAGTTGCCTGCGTCGCCTGCGTTGGTTCTTCCTCCATGGCTGCGTTGGGATGCGGTCCGAAGTTGTACTGGTAGAGGTCTCGGCACCAGGCAGCAAAGGGTGCGGGTACCAGCATACAACAGGGTCTGGCTAGGCACCAGTGGCAGTATTAAGTAGGATTGAGGCAGCAATAGGCAGATCCTGGTAACGAGCGCAGAAACTTCAACAATGGTATCCTTCCATGCACACAATCACGCTCTTGCTCCAACGCAGATGGAATCACCGAGTCTGGCCCTGACCTCTTGTATCCGCACTGTAGGCCAGGGCAGGAACTTCAATAGAAAGCTGTATCATCTGCTGATGAAAGACTGAGGGAGGATCTTCGAGTCGCGGTTCGTTTCGTGGGATGAAAGCGAACACGTCGCGGTGGGAGGAGAGGTGAGTCTTAAAAGGGACGATCTTTGTATCAGGCAGCCGTATGCTAGGGCGGCCTCACATCCGAGACACACTGCGCAACTTGGAAGCACTCGCAGATAAACAGGGTCAAAAGAGAATGATATCAGGCGTGATGAGGGATTGGCGATGGAGCAACGAGGTCTACATTAGAGCTCACCGGAATCACGCGTAAAGCTGCGAAACTCTAAATTCTTCGACGCGTTTTCCAAATTCATCCGCGATGACGACGATTCTGGATACATTGACTTTAACGTTGGAGAGCAGACAACGAATCATTATCACCTGAAAACGGAAAGCCAAAACAATGCATACATTCATGAAACAAATCTAATTTGCTGCTATGCAATTCTGCAAGCTCATGTTGTAGCCAACGATAATGCACATTTCCCCGAGCGTGTCCAACTTGCTTCGCGAGCTTTTCTTTCGAGCAATGACTATGCGCTTCTTAATCTGCAACAGCACAGGCAAAAGCAGTCTACAAATAAAGTCCTCGTTCACATCCTCTCGCAACCAATGGTAATCAATGCAAGTATGCCAGTCCGTTCAGCTATCCCAATGACTCAGTTCTCCAACGACATCTTTCTCTTTAACGGCGATCCCTAGTAGCCGGCACCAGATCCAGCTTGACTGCGGCGAGTCCTGTTGCTTGGGCGTGACTCTGTGTCGACCTCGGGGTCGCTCTCATCGCCGATACCCCAGCTGCGACCGCCCTTGCGGTTTCCAGTGCCGTCACCGGCTGTTGTGTAGATCTTCTTTTCGGTTTCTCCAAGGATGGGGTTGTAAGCACCCTTCCTGCCGCCCATTCCATCACCAGCGGTAACATAGATGGCGCGGTTCTCGGTCTCTCCGATGATTGGGTTGTAAGCACCCTTGCGACCGCCCATACCGTCGCCAGCTGTGTTATAGATCTTGCGTGGCTGGGGCGATTCGCTCCAAGATGGCTCGTTTGAAGGCTGGCGGGTAGGACGAGTGTTCTCCTTGGTGTCGGCCTCGTGGTCAGCTCCCCAGTGGCGCTCGTAACCAGGATTTTTCCTCTCAACTACCTTAGGCGGAGTGGCAAAGTCTTCAAAGCTGAAGGTAGCTTCCGACTTGCGGTTGCTTCTGCTGCTACCTGGCTGCTCGCGCTTCGCATCTTCGCCGTTTCCGAAGGCGAAGTGGTCGTACTTTTGTTGGTAGGTCTTCTTGCCTTGAGGTGTGCTCACAGCATCTGGGTCGTTCTCGTCGAACAAGCGGTTGCCAGAGACATGTTTGCCGGCACCAGCCTTCACATTACGACCATCGATCTTCGCAGGGCTGTCACTGCGGTAAGTGCTGCCAGATTCCTCGCCAACGAAAAGGTCACCATAGTCTCTGGGAGCAGGCTTTGATGAAGGGCGGGTAGCGACTGTGGGACCAGTGTAGGTGCTTCCAGCGTCCTCGCTCGGGTCGCGCGGTGCGAAGAGCGCAAGGCTTGCGTGAGGGTCGTTAGTGGGGTGCACACTCTCCCCACGCTTGTGGTGGCCGACCACGACGTCGCGTTGGCCGTTGGCAGCACGGCCGTTGCTTGCCTGTCCGGTTGTGTTGATGCTGGCCTTGACTGCCTCGACCAGTTTCGGTCCCTCCCGAATCGGCCAGTTGCGTCCTGTGCGTCCAATGGCCTCAACCTGCTTCAGAAGGGTTCCCTGGTCCCAGTAGAGTCGCATCTGGCTGATCTTGCCGTTGTTGTCGAAGCTGACGATGTGAACAAGCGGGAAAGTGACAATGCGCTCGTCAATCACATTCTCGTCCATGCCGGGGAGGAATGCGCCGCCTCCATTGTGGAACTGCAGAGTGACTTCGGTTTCGAGGCAGAGGCCGTTGCCGCTCTCGATAGTGTACAAGATCTTCTCATCCTTCTTGACGACCTGCTTCTGTTGAATCTGCAGGTGCTTGATGATAGCGGCGGGCTCGGTGATCGCGGTGGTGGTTGTGATGTAGTTGATCGAAGCACTGGGTGCGAGGGCTGCAGCGCTGGGCGAAGCGAGGAAAGCCTGGTATGTTGCCGCCATTGTCGCAATCGCAATCTCTGCGCGGGGTATTTGGACTCTCAAAGGGTGTTTTGGTGGTGAAGATGCAGAGTTGTGGGTGCTGAAAGTTGTGGAGCAGACGGGGATGTTGACCCTGCGCTTCTCAGGGCTCGGGCAATCTGCACAACACTGACACAGGGGCAGGCGCAACGATGCAATGTTATTCTGTTTAACAGGGAAGACGCGAGGCTGTAACGCGCCGTTGGTTGGAAGGTGGGGACTGCGGCCCTTGCCGATTGGACCCCGCCGTTTCGAAATGTCGCGTGTTTCAGATTCAAGCGCGCATTCACTTCACCCTTGTTCTATCTTAAGCCTGCGACGGTCTGGAACTCTATACACGACTCACTATGCTTATTCACTGCTAGTATGATGTCTTGGACTATATGTACTACATGGAAGCCAACATGACCAAGGCTATACCACATCGTTGTCGCTTGCCAATGGTGTTTGAAGCCACAACAAGCCTGGAGACATACCTATAAACGCCCCCGTATGCCTCTTTTTGGCACTGCACTGTAACAACCATGCAAGCACATATCTCACAGGGCATCTTCTCACAGTCAGAATATTCCCGTCTTTGGAAGGTATAACATGCTCGGCTCCAGGCGTTGATGCTTTGGACACGAGCAGCATTCAATGCCGTCCCAAGGCGCGCGTCTGGTGACTATTAGCTACTGAGCTACACCAGGATATTCACGGATATAACTTGATGACCAATGGCTGTCATTCACGGCCATATACTGCATTAACTGCCTACCAAGTGCCACCACTTCGCCAGGCCATGGAAGGCTTAAAGGCTCACCGCGTGTCCCATTGTTTGTGCTACCACTCATTAAAGATAATAACCTCAAGCACCGACGACTCTCATCAACCACAAACCGCGTACAGCTCCACCAGCTCCAGCAACCAGACTCATACCAAGCACCACGCATCTCACACACCACAACATCAACATCAACCATGTCGGGTATCATGAAGTATGTCCAGCTCCAGCATGCTGACTTCACCGAGCTTATGAAGCAATCTGAGAGTTACGACAACAATCTCTTGTCGGACACCAAGGAGAAACATGCTTCTTCCTCCACCCCTTCTCCAGATGTCTCTCAGGGTAAGGCGTCCCCATCAACGAGGTCACCTTCGACTTGCACCGGCGACAAGCTCGTCTCTCGCCTTGAGGCCTACCGTGGCGCCTATCTTGCGCTGACTCCTCCGGACAACTTCGACACTTCTCTGTACAAGTCTGTGGAGATCATCTCCGGTACCACTTCCTCCAACGGCACGTCTGGTACCGCCACCTTCCGAGTCAAATTCTCTCCGCAGTACTGCAACAAGTTCGGTACTGTTCACGGCGGTGCCATCGCCACTCTTCTCGACGGGTTGGCCCAATGTTCCACGGCTGTCGTTGACGGGGATGCAAACGAGGTCACTATGGGCCCGAAGAAGGGCAAGGTCCGTGGAGGAGCCACCATGAGCCTTCAGATTGGGTATCTGAGAGCTATGAACGTTGGGGAGACTATCACCATCGTCTGTGAGGTCATCAAGGCCACGGGCAAGAGAACCAATATCCGCCTTACCGCCACTCGCGATGCCGATGGCGAAGTCTTGGTTATTTGTTCCATGGAGAAGGAGAGCCTTGTGAAGTCGAAACTGTAAATCAGAATTCACTGGTGCTGCGAAGTGGAGAATGCGGCGAAGAGAAATCATTGTTGCAGTCACTGCACATTCGGAGGTTGCGGCGTTTTGTTATGCGGTCATGCGATTGGCGGACCGGTCTGTCGGGTACTTAGTTTGTGCAACAAGGGTGTTGCGTTTGTTACGAGCGTTTGCAGATGCTTTCACTTGGGTACCGTTAAATTGCAAGGTCTTCTTCCATCCTTTCCCTTCCTCACCAGTCCCATCTATTCGCGTATATATTCGCGCTTTAACACTTTCTCAGCCACCTTGCACCCAACAACCATACCAACCGCACTCGCCAAAATGCCGAACAAAAAGCATCAGAGTTCCAAAGAGGACAAGGCCAAGCACGCGGCTGCAGTCGAAGACATCATCGACCACTTCAACAAGACCTACATCTCCACCAGCAACGACCGTCTGTCAGCTTTCCAGGAGCTATGCAAGGACCTCGACGTCGAGGTCGGACCCAGTCTCAAGAAGTGCAGAGAGGTATCTTAACCCCATCGACAGGCCATTTCACCGCGCATGAGCTGACTTGACCTGCTTTCCAGAATGTCAAACGCTCTTATGTCAACATTCACGACTTCGTCCGTGTGCAGAAGGCCGGAGGCGACGTGAGCAAGATCAAGTTCCCGTCGTACAAGGCTCTCCGTAGGGACATCAGCAGCGACTGGCGCAGGAGGTTCCCGCTTGGGAGGGCAAAGGCGGATGAGCTCCTCAAGGCGATGCTGATCAAGTTGTGAGATGGAATGCTGGCAGAAGTCGTGAGGGGATAGCAGGGACTCCGAATTTGCGTCGAGCATGGTGTTGTTCAGTTTCCATTGTTTCAACCGATATGAAGCTGTGTCAAACTGTTTCGCGATTCTCTCCACGTTTTCAGCATATCGATCAACTTTCGGGTGTGTTTGAGGCGAGTGAACACAGCTGGTGATTGATGAGATGACAAGCAGTTAAGCACGGGTATTCTGTCGGCGACTTCGAAATAGTCCATGAAGTGTCTGATACCAGGGATGCAATCGGGTCCAGCAGCCATGACATCGTGATGTTCGTATTTGAATCTACGTTGCTGCTCGAAGCTGTTGACAGTCTGATCTCCAAGATTCAAGCTGATCTCCAATTATCGCTATATGATTGTCGGATGCAATTTTCAGCGAGACGTAACAACTGCCTGGAAACTCAGATGCCATTGACACTACATGTGTGTTGCAAAGATTCTGCGATTGTACTGCGGATTGGCTTGGAACTCCATTGCACAAGACTACCCCAAACCCTTATAGTACGTAAACCTATGCACAAGGTTGTGAGGCTTTGCCCTGAACTTATGCTCATGTGATTCCATATCACGCTTCGAGGTTTCGCCACTCCAGGATGGCATGGCATTGGAGCAACAGCTCTTCACAACCATCACATCAAACATTCTTGAACAACGAAAGACCCCTCAATTATTGCATCGATGATGGAAAGAGCATTAATTCGCTCCAATGGATGGACCTGTCTCCGTCTTCCGAAGCGATCACAACGGTGGTGATGTCGCTGACCACACGAACCCTTCATTTTGACATCAGCACGTCTGCAATTGGCTCGGTTCACACTCCGCCCCACAAGACGGCACGTCTATCTCTCCACTCTCCATAATGGGTAAACTGCTATGCCATTTGTTTGCCTCGTCATGTTGATGCACTTTACAGCCAGAGCAACCATCGCTCGCCAGCTTCCACGCAACGAAAGCATGGTTTTATGCCAATCGGTCAAGTCTGGATCATACTGGCAACAACCAAGCAGGGGTCTCATCCCAAACAGGAACTCCTCCGGTCATCCAGACGTCCAGGAAACGTACCGGTAGATGATTTGCATGTTTCCCAGGCATCATCATGACAGCTCCATCTGTCACAGACGCGACACTCGACGTCCTTAACGCGTCAGATATGCGGTCTGGCGGATTGGCTCTCCGATTGTATGCAATAACGGAGGGGTAGGTATTGAGCACATAAGAACCCAGTGGCCGTGGTGCCGTCCTCTGTGCGTCTTCTACCACCATTTATGGACTCTTTTCCAATCAGAAAGAAGGCCGAAGAAAACATGAGTTCAATTAGCACCTCACTTCCTGAGGGCCGTGCCCCCCGCATGTCACACATGCAGAGTGCCAACGAGGGCCCTGCGGACAGCAAGTACAGCCGCTACAAAGTAGAACGGATCAAGACTAACAGCTGGCAGTCATCGCCAAAGTCTCTGGCAAGGTCTCCGGCGGCAAGAGAGAAGACGATGCGCCCTACTTCACCAACAACGAGGGCCACCCGTTCCCCGACCCAGCACACAGCAAGAACATCGGCGGCATTCCGCTCATGTCTGATGTCTTCCTCATGCAAAAGCAGCAGACTTTCAACCGCTCCAAGAACCTCGAGCGAATGGTCCACCCTTGCGGCTCTGGTGCTTTTGGATACTTTGAGACCACTGCAGATGTGTCCGACATGACTAAGGCAGATTTCCTCCAGCGTCCTGGCGAGAAGACACCTGCCTTTGTTCGTTTCTCCACTGTCACTCTTGGCAGGGAGTTCCCCGATGAGGCTCGCAACCCCAGAGGGTTTGCCATCAAGCTTTACACTGGCGAGGGCAACTACGATATTGTTGGTCTCAACTTCCCGGTCTTCTTCTGCCGTGATCCCATTCAAGGACCGGATGTTATCCGCTCGCAGGCTCGCAACCCCAAGAACTTCCTACTCGACTACGATGCTACTTTCGATCTTCTGGGCAACACTCCTGAGGGCAATCACGCTGGTCTGATGTTCTTCTCTGACCATGGTACTCCGGATGGCTGGATCAACGAACACGGATACGGCTGCCACACTTTTAAGTGGGTTAACAAGGTATGAATGACCCCCCATTATCCAATGATCTCTCGATGGTGTCCTTGCACTTGGAATGACTGCATCTGAGGGTAGCAGTCCGAGGACTGTTGGGATACTTTGAGACTTCAATCGGGTCTCAACGGCCATGAGTCACAAATTTATCTCGACACTTGAGGGTAGTGGGCCGATATACAAGTCATATCGTACTAACAACGTGTCACAGGCCGGCGACTTCGTCTACATCAAGTACCACTTCCTCGCCAAGCACGGCCAGAAGCAGCTCTCACAGCCTGAGGCTATCCGCATCTCTGGCGAGAACCCCGACTACTCCAAGCAGCAGTTGTGGGAGGCCATTGAGAACGGACAAGAGATCGAGTGGACAGCCAAGGTGCAGGTCATGAAGCCCGAGGAGGCTGACCCGTTGAAGCTCGGCTTCGATCCCTTCGATGTCACTAAGGTCTGGCCTCGTGGTGATTTCCCCATGCACGAGATCGGACGTCTGGTCTTGAACAAGAACCCTGAGAACTACCACCGCGACGTCGAGCAGGCGGCCTTCTCGCCTGGTTCCATGGTCCCTGGTGTTGAAGATTCTCCGGACCCTCTTCTCCAGCACCGCATGTGGTTCTATCGCGATGTAAGGATCTCCTTCACCCTTCACTCCCGTTGAGCCAACGATGCCAACACTCCCCCTAACAATGCTAATACCCTCCCGATAGGCTCAATACCACCGTGTAGGTGTGAATCTCCATCAGATTCCAGTCAACTGTCCCTTCATGGCCAATTCGTTCAGTTCCCCTAACGTCGACGGCCCTATGCGCGTCGACGCCAACCACGCCGGCGGCAAGCAATACCTCCCCAACAGCTTCGCCCACAAATTCCGCCCAGACGCCGCCGAAGCACCCTACAAAGTCTCCGACGCCGTCGTCTCCCGCAAGAGCCACTACTACCACGAGGGCAAACTCTCCGAGTACGACCAGCCACGCGAGCTCTACCAGCGCGTCATGGACGACAAGGCCCGCGCGGCCCTGCACTCCAACACGGCCAAGATGCTGTCGCACGTCAACTACGCGATCATCTCGAAGCGGTACTTGGCGCAGATTTACTGCATTTCGCCGGAGTACGCGCGGGGCGTGTATGATTTGACGAAGTTCAAGCATGAGAAGTTTGATTTCAGTGAGGTGGAGAAGGAGAGTGAGAATGCGCCGACGATGAAGAAGGAGCCTAAGTTTAGGCCGGATCAGGATAATAGGTTGACGGGGCTTGTGCCGGAGAAGCCTTTCTATCAGTTGTGAGGGTAGTAGGATGTTTATACCATGACGAATTGAAATGATGAGATTTGGCAATTGGGATGTTGTACGATCTTTTACATCTCCTGATTGTTTATAAGCCGTTATCAGTGGACGTAACCAGCGACTTGACAAGCATTGCTATTTATTCATGAAGGTACTTCGCTATTGAACCAATCCGCACTGATTGAGACATGGAAGTATGTTCTCTAATCACCGCACGTGAGAAGACCTCGCAGGTCACCGCAATCAACAAGTAAAAGTAGCAATTCGTCTACGCCGCCAAAGAGGAGAATACCAGCAAAACCGACACTTTCGGCTACAACGATCGCCTCGCCGAGGGCACCAAGTGCACAAACATGCCTTGCGGTGGTGCTGTCTGTGCTGGTATCCCAGTGGTGAGTAAGGCATCCACGTCTTTGCTACGCGAATATGGCGCTTGACAAAACATTCCAATTGATAAGATAATCTCTATGAATGTAATCTTGTGATCACTCAGATGCCGTGCCATGCTAATCCCCGAAGCAACAATACACTTGATTCTTTTTACACATAGCCCACCAACGCCACGCTGAAAACGCAAGACCAGAGGAGAAAACGAAGAGACCCAAGGCAGAGTCAATGAATGACTCGCGCGATCTGTTTAATCGGTGCGAGCCTTCTTCTCGCCGCCGTTGGGCAGGTCGTCTGCGCCGACGAAGGCGTCCTCGTCGTCGGGGACGTCGCGGCTGCGCTTGAGACCCTTCATCTTCCTGGTCTGCAGCTGGCTGAGGTCCTGCTTGCCGGTGTGGATGCGGCCGATCTTGTCGCCGATGATGTCGGTTTCGATGTTCTTCTTTGTCTTGGCCTGCGAATTTGTTAGTTTCTTTCGCCGTAAGTTGATTGTGTGTGTGAAATCTTACCTCCAGGCCCTTGGGCTTGCGCATAGCCTCCTTGAGCATCTCCACATCTGCATCCTTGGTTCGGCCAACTCTGAAGTCAAGTCTAGGTCCCATCTCTTCCACCTCAACCTTGGGCAGGTTGCCGCCAGCCTTCTTTGTCTTTATCAGGTAGCAGCGCATGCGAATCACCGGCTTGACATTCTCATCCTCCTCCTCTTCCACCGAGAAGTTCATGATGTATTGCAGACCTTCCACGTCGAGCTTCTCGACATCCGGGCCCTTGAACAAGTCCAAGAAAAGAGATTTCGCAAGAGTGTAGGCGTTCTCGGTCGGGCTCTCGAAAGCGCTACCGGAGAAAGACAGAAGCGGCTTAAGACCCACGCGCGCCTTCTCGTTCTTGAACTGCGAAAGTGTGCGCATAGTCTCGGGGTCGATCAACAGCTCCAGCATATCCAGAACCTTCCAGTCAAACATGCGCACAACAGTCAAGCAGTGAGGGCGCTTCTTGCTGTGGCTGCCAAAGACCATCATGGAAGCATCGTTCTTCTCGCTGAAGAACTCCAAGCTTGAGGGGTCCTCGAAGGGGTGGATGGTGTTCTTCTTGCTGAACTTGATTCCAAGCGGGCGCTTGAGCGAGTGCAAGTCGGTCAGGGCCAGGTTGAGGATTTCCGAGGTTGACGAGTACTTGAGGAAGAGAGCGGTGCGCGGGTTCTCGTGGATCTGAGGCGCCTTGTTCTCCAAGAAGCGCTTGGTGCGCGCATTCTTAGGCTTGACCTCGCGGAGCGGTGTTTGCATCATTTTGGCGGTGTTGTATGAAGGGTGGTGTTGTTGATGAGAAATAATGGACCGTCCTGTCTCGAGCTCCAGAACATGCAAAAGTTCCGGCTGGGGCTTTGGCAAAAAAGCTCGGGAGAGAGCAGCGCCGGCGCCGAAGCGAGATCAGATTAGCGATAACATTAGGGTTAGGCTGTGGGATAAGCAATTGCGGCTTCGGTGATTTGCCCCTCCAAATTGGAACTTTTGACTCTGACGCCATCCGACATTTGTCACTGCGCAAGCGATTGATAAGAACGACCCAACTCTTGAATATTATTCTAGCTCTATCACCACATCTTCTACGACCCGAAACATCAGCCAGCGTATTGTCGCAATTCAATCGGACATCAAACTACCTACCCGCCGACTTTCATTCTGACACCCACCAAAATGGCTGCCACCTGCACAGTCACACCCATTGCGACCGAGGGCGACTTCGCCGACCACACCTCGAAACTCCCCTCCGACTGCCTTGCCGTCATCTACTTCCACGCGCCATGGGCCGAGCCTTGCAAGCAGATGGGCACCATCCTGTCCACCCTCGCCAGCACATATCCCGCCACGAACCCACAGCGCATCGCCTTCCTCAGTCTGGATGCCGAGGAGGTTAGCGAGGTCAGCGAGAACTACGATGTTACACAGGTTCCTCTCGTCGTGCTGCAAAAGAATGGACAGGTCGTTGATAGCGTCACGGGCACCGATGCGAGCAAGGTCAGGAACGCGGTGGAACAGCACGCTGGAAGACCTGCGGCGGGTGGTGCTAGCTCGACCGGTCTCCCTCCCGCACAGCAGGTTACAAGGCCCCCGCCTTCAGAGAATGAGCCCGCAGGACAGGCGAACGGCGATGCAGGTCTCTCGAAATATGCGCCTGGAGCTTCAGACCCGCAGACTGCACCCGACTACAGCGGCGGAGAGATCGACAACGGCGCATCAAAGGAAGAGTTGCACGCGCGATTGGGAGAGCTCGTCAAGGCGGCGCCCGTTATGCTGTTCATGAAAGGCACACCTTCTGCTCCTCAGTGTGGTTTCAGCAGACAGACAGTCAGCCTGCTGCGTGAGAAGGGCGTGCGCTATGGCTTCTTCAACATTCTGGCAGACGACGAGGTCAGGCAGGGTCTGAAGGAGTTCTCCGAGTGGCCGACGTTCCCTCAGGTGTACGTTGGTGGCGAGTTGGTCGGTGGCCTTGACATTGTAAGTGCATACTAAGAGTGATTTTGGAAAAGACACAGCTAACACCACATTTCAGCTCAAGGAAGAATTCGAGAACGACCCTCAGTTCTTGGAGGACTACATGGTCAGCAAGCAGCGCAACACCGGTGGCCCAGCCGCTCCCGATGCCCAGGCCCAGCCCGCGTAAGAATTTACAGGTAGTACATGAATGCAATGAAAATAGACATATGCCAAATGACACGATTCGGCTGGGAATTGGTTCATACGAATTAGTCATTGTTAATGAGATAGAATGGCTATAGTCAAGCTGCAAGGCACATACGATCGATCAATTGGTCACGTCAAGTCCCATCAAAGACTGTGAACAACTCTCAAGCAATACGCGGATGTTGTTCAAGTTTCGTTTTCGCATTCACCCCGACTCCTGTCCACTATCTATCACCATCCAGCCATCACGGCCATCCCAACAGGCCAATAGTAAACCTGTTGCCTGCCTCGATCTCTGCGGAAGCCGCCTTCAGCTCATCCACGTCCCAGTTAGCCCATGCGAATCGTCCGTTCATGAACTTGGCCTCTTTGCTTGCTGCCCATACCATGAAGGAAGCCGGGAGGTTGACTATTACAGGTGTTGTTAGCATTGCCTCGTTAACATATGGAGAACGATTCAACTTACCATCATCGAAAGGAAGATCAACACCAGCCTCAACAGCCTTGGCAGTCATCCCAGTCTGAATAACACCCGGCTGAATATTCAACACGAACATCTCGGGATACTCATAGTGCAGGTACTCAAACAGCTTCGCTCCCGCCATTTTAGACGCTGAATACCCCGACATGCCGGCGAAGTACGGTGCGTGCGCTGCCGCAGTGTTCGTGTTCAACACCACTGCATCAGAAACTGCGTGCGGCAGGAACGCGCGAACGAGGTTGAAGTTGCCTTTCACGTTGACTTCGAAGCCTGTCCACCAGTCTTCGGCGTCGCTGTCGACGATGCTGCGCCCGGAGGACATGTAGCCTGCGTTGGCGACGAGGACGTGCAATTTTCCGAATGCTTTCGCGTGGGCGGCGAGGGCTTCTTCGAGGGCTGGCGCAGAGATGATGTCGGCGACGTAGGTGGAGACTTTGGTGCTTGGGTACTTTGCTTCGATTTCTTTCTTGGTCGAGAGCAAGGTTGATTCGGTGCGGCCTAGGAGAGCGATGCTGGCGGCTCCGGATTGGGCGAATGCTTTTGCGATTTCGGGGCCCATGCCTGAGCCGCCGCCGGAGATGACGATGTTTTTGCCTGCGGAGGAGAGAGCTGGGAGGCTGGGGTCGATGGAAGGGTAGGCGGCTGTGTGCCAGGTCTTGGTGGGGGATGGAAAGGCCATTGTGTTGGATGGTTTGAGGGGGAGTGGTTTGTTATTGGATGGTGTTCGATTGTTGTGATTTGGTTGTCGAGGAGAGAGACTCGATGCGTGTGCTTGGTGTTTATGTATGCGTGAGTGTCGAAAGTGTTGCCTTCGTCACCGCAATCCTCGCTCGTTCGAAGTGCCTTACATGATGTGCCTGACTAATCTACGCTGTCTCTACGTCTGTCCCTCAATGGCAAGCGCATCGTCAAACTGGAAACTGCCTGCCAGCTTACCCAATATAGACATGAGCGCGAGTTATCGGAGATCCGAATCTCCTAAACACCTCGCCAAACTACTGCAGTGCACTGGTTTCGTCAGCCGGCGCTCGGAAGACCGAAATTGAACGATAACGAGTGCTGCTTACATATGCAGTACCGTACCTGACCAAGCCGATCTGCGGTGGCTTGTTTCGCGCATCCTTCGCGTCGTCGCACAATCTGTCGGCACGGCTCGTCGGCATCTTTAGGTTTTGATCAACAAACAACACTTCTCGGGAAGATGTACACTCTTGCTATGGATCATATGACGGTGCAAAGAACCGAAGCTGGCCACTTCTCGTTCGACGTCTACGCGTGAATTGCCAGATCTCCCACCACGAAGTGCCTGCCATGATCAACGCGTGATGGAATGCGTACGACGAGACAGTGAACCTCAGCCACAAGAAACACCTGGATTCACATTGCCATGCATGTTCTGTTTCCACTCACGATTGCCTGGCATTGACACGCCTGCTGCAGATGCCGTGAGACTTGCCTTCCGATTAGGCAATCAGGCTTGGTCAGGGCTGGACGAGCCATGATCACCTGAGTGCAGCGAGCAAACGACGGGCCCCACACAACAAGGACGTGTGATTGGGTAGGTTGACAGCTTGCCTGGCTTCTGCTCCCAGAGAGTCTGCAAGATTGATGGTCCAGGATGTTCCTAATCTCAGGTCGCGTCGACTACACGCTGTTCGCGTTTGCAAACATGGGCTGAGACGGGTTGCGAGGCTGCTATCCGATCGGCCAGACAGAAATTTGTATAGTTGTTCACAGGCCCTAACTCCAGCAGCATGCTCACTGGTGAACGACCAATATGTCTGCATGCTCTTCGCTTGAGACTCGTGTTTGACACCGGAGATGAATCTGGTCCTGACTACGATCCAAACATTCTCCGCTCAGCTGGGCGACATTTACTCTATTGATGGACGGCACTGCACGCGTGAGCTATCCTGGGTGCCGGCCACCAAGTGTGGCTGCCGTTTGGTCATGTCACGCACCCGGGTGTTCGCATGTCTGTAGAGACATCAGTGGGTAGGCTCCGAAACATGCAGGTCTGGACCTCTTGCCCGTGAGATTGGCCTCACAGCTATATTATATTGTGAGGCGTACATGACTTTGTACATACGACCTAAGCTTCCTCATCCTTCCCCCCTCAGCATCCACGGCGACGATCTTCAAAGTCATCGAAGTCTATGCCTCAAAGCCATACAGACAGGATGTCGCTCAAGAATCTGCTCCCGTTATCACTTCTGGCTATCTTCGCAATCGCAGGACTTTCACTGCATCACTTCTCGGCAAGCAACACCGTTCACGTTACTATGCCAGACGGCCACCCGCTCGTCAGCGTCCGCATCCTTGCGTACGGCGTCAAGAAGACGAACCAAGTAGTCGATGCCATGAAAGAGTTCCACAAGAAAAAATGCAGCCTCACCTCCGAAGAACTAGCCACGCACCCAGAAGCAAAAGCGGTTGTCGAATTCCTGGGTGAATCGCTGCAGAACATCGTAGCTCTTGGCTCTACAAACGACCTACGCAACTGCACAGCCATTGCCCCCCTCCTCGAAACCTGTGGAGTATGGTCGATCTCCGCAAACACAGCTTCCGCGACGGCGCGCCCATTCTTGCACGCTATTGACGCCGGAGTGCACCGTTGCGTCGAAGCGCTTGACAAAGTCAAGCAGCAGCACGCTTTTCTCGAACAGCTCGCGCAAAGGCTCGTCGACAGCGACAAGGGATCTATCATCGTAGATCTGGCCCTGTCAAACTTCACGTCAAAGCACGAAGCTTCAAAGCAAGACTTTGCGGCGCGTCTGTCTTCCTTTCATCGATCGGCATTCATCGCCTCCTGGAAACTTGAAGAATGGAAAACGAGCAGTGGAAAGTTCGCAGTCGAGGATTCTCTCGCCAGCATCCGCAAGTCCTTTGTCGGCACCAGTGAAAGCATTGCGGCCGTGGTTGGCAGATGCGATGTCAAATTTGCAGAAGAGTTGCCCGTGGTGTTGCAAACCTGCCGCGAAGAGCGTTCGCGTTGTCGTCGCTGAACGCACCTGATGCCATCAGACCAGTCGCAGGAGGATTCGGGACACGGCTATCACACTTGGATCGCGTCCACAGGACTGGCAACAGAGCGAGACAAGTATCGAGGGACTGTGTAATTCAGTGACAACCGACTTGCTATTTCTGATTTAGGAAATCGATATAAGAAGGAATGAAGTACTGTGGTCGTCTTACCCTCTTTTCTCTGTTTAGGTTTTCCCGATTCTGCAGACAACACAGCCGTCATAACCATTCACAAGTATGTCATCTCTGTGCTATACTCATACGATCCCCATATGATCCCAAAGGTCGTGCGATCACACCTGTTCCTTTGTGCGCTATGCACATGCTCGTTCGTCCCTCTGTGCCCCATGTGTTTCCATATTCGTCGTGCGCCTCTGCGCCTACTGATCGTCCGATTCGCTACAGAGACCATCCTAAATTCGAGACACATGCTGATGTTCTACGACCTATTGAGGAGTGTGAGTTCATCGTCCTTGAGACTTGCAGGTCTCAGATGTCTAGCTCATGCCGTGACTGAGACCACCGACGACTTGTCACACCACAAGGTCGGAACGACTACATTCACGGCCATCTTCTACCACAAGGCCCTTTGCTTTTTTATGCAAAGCTTCAACGATCACGAAAGTCAACACAGTGGGATTCTTCAAATCCCACCTCCAACGACCAACATGGCTCTCGAGATACTATTCGCCATGGCAGCTTTGGCATTCATCGGCGCACAATACCTGCAGCAACTTGACACATTCCGCCACCCTCAGATCTTCGGACCGTCAGCCAACCTTCTGGCCACAGTAAACCTCACCAACGACCTCGTCCGCTACGCTCAGGTTCTGCATTCTAGCCAATTTCAAGACTTCAACTTACACGTGGAGACTTTCAGCTTCGGCAAAGAATATACAACCGTGACAATCCATCACATAGACAGAACCTTATGGGATGCCAGGGACCTCAGTACTTCCGTCGGCTTCTACGACTGCGAGTGGCTGCTCTACCAACTCCATGATGATCGGCCTGACAAGTTCACGAAGGAACAAAACCAGGAGAGGGCGAAAGCTCTGACTGGATATTTCGTCCGGGACACGAGAGTCGAGATGGTGGAGCGTTGCATTCAGTCGATTGGTAGCGCAGTGCAGCAGCACGTGTATCTCCGAAAGTTTCATGACGTGACGAGCGAGTTTGTTGGAAAGATAGGGAACTCAGAGCTCTTCGAACGACTTGTCCTCATCAGAAACCGCTCGGGCAAGCTCGCGGCGAGTTTGACGTATCTTGCTATTATGCTCGATTCTTGGGCACACGAGACTGCTGGCGTGTACGAATTTCTTGTTGATGTGAGAGAGATGCTTTGGGAAGAGAAGGAAAGAGTTGCAAAGGCGAAGGGTACTGGTACTAGAATTGGGCTGTTTGGAAAGTATGTCAGACGCTGGCAGAACTCGTTTTTGATGTGACGATAGTTGTAATTAGGGTTTGAGTTGGGGATGTATAAGAAGTGATGTTCTGATAGAGAGAGTTGGGCATGTGAAGCGGAATGACAAGGCCGCTGATGAGTAGACTCTCACATAAAGATCGTAGTCAATCGCCAATGTCGATATGCGGAAGCCTTTGAAAACCTGCTCTCATCCCCAAGCCGGCTTGCAATACTCGCCGCCATGAACAATGCCTTCACACCTTGTTTTTGCTGCATTCCCGTCGCCATTCAGATGGTTCTCTGAAAACATTGGTCAGTACAAGCCAAGAACGCGCACGCGCACATGCGTCAATAAAGCCAGAATCTTACAAGCGCCTAGGTCCGTCCCAGTATTCGCCACAGCAATAAGGCAGCTTGCCTTGCTTGACGCAGTAGTCTTTGAACGCTTGAGGCTCGGTGACGTTGTCGGATACTGTCACGCTTTTGGTCAGTCTGGGCTTTGTTCTTTCATAGTACGAATCGGCTGGTGAGTATTCGATCGTACCTGGTTCGCACTTGTCGAAGAGGGCCTCTTCATCTAGCTTATAGCAGCAGGATGAGTTCTCCAGACGGTCGGCTATGCTGCATTCGAATCTCCCTTCTCCTGGGAAGGTAGCAGCGTGGCTCAGGGCTGCGCCTAATGTGAGGGCGAAGAGGGTGCTGAAGATGATCATGATAGGAGAACGATGAATCTTTGGGATCATATCCGAGTGTAAATGCACAACGCAGAGTGTGCAAGGAAGATAAGAAGAAGAAGGTGGAGCAAAATAGCAAGAGCTGTTCCTTACAAGGCAGAGCTCTCCTTGTATTTATTTCTCCTTCTTGATACGAATGATTAACGCTGAATCTTCCGCTCAATGCTGATAGGTAGCGCACGAACGTTGTGTAGGTGGAGCGCTACCTACAGCGAACGTGGATTGGTAGCTACATGTATTGATTGCTAGTTCGTAAGCCTGGTTACGTCTGCTTGCCTCTCCGCCTACTCGCCCTTCTTGTAATCCATACAAGAATTCACGCTGATAGTAGTCTGACAAAACTCGTCAGTCAACACCGAAGAGAGCATACACGCCTCGACACGCTGAAGAACTTAGACGTACCGGGAATCTTGTAGTACAACAAAAAGGCTCTCTACCTTGCTCTTTGCAGTACTCTCCGAACGTCTGCGCGGTGAGGTTGCTGGGGACTGTGCCGCTCCGAGTCAGTTCTGATGCTCGGTCTGGCACGGCATGGCTGATGGGGCCTTACCTCCAGTGCACTCTTCGTAGAAGGCGCGTTTGCAGCATGATGATGTTGTGTAGAAGGTTTTTCTCTCGAAGCAAATGGGGCTCGCTTCTCTTGGGAGGAGAGCAGCGCGGCTCAGAGTTGCTCCCGCAGCGAGGAGCGCGTAAAGGTTGTTGAGGAGCATCGTGATACAGACGAGGCTGGCAGCTGGGAAGGGAAGTTCCTGTTGCAGTAGATGGTGTTCAAGAAGGAAGAGCACAAAGCAATAGACCGGATCACTTGTTCTCGTCTTTCATGCTGACAAAAATGACCGGCCAATAGGCGACGCTGTGTAGGTTACGTGGATTGCGTTGGTGACTGCTAGTACTCAATTCCTCCGAAATCGTTGAAGAAAAAGTGTGAGCCCAGCCAATTCCAATAACCCCTATGGTGTTCCTAAACTCGGAATGTGGGACCGGCTGGTCGACTAGGACAACGATTCGTTGCTCGAACAAAGTCAGCGATCGAACCAGTCAGTGATCTTCATCGAGAGAGCGGCGCCATCGATTGTGAACAAACATAAGCATTGATATACAAGACCCGTATGCTTACAAAGAACGAAGCCCAGTGCCCAAACTCGAATACCTCATATCGTCCCACGTAACGCCGTTTCGCTATGCTTCAGTTCAGAATCCAGCCAAGCAGCCCTCGAATCTCCCTTCCCTACGCAGCAGCACCCACAAGCGCCGCCCTCCTAGCCTTCAGCCTCTCCGCCCTCCCCTTGAGCGCCGGCCTAACCGCATCGCCAAAGCTCAAACCCTCCACACCCCTATCACCAAGCCCAACCTCAATCTCCAGCGGTCTCACGACCTTCATAGCGCCCGTACCAATACTCATGCTCTGACCCATGATAATACACTCGCTCACACCCGAAATTTCATCGGCCTTCATCTTCGCGCCGGCCTCGAAGAGGTGATCCGCCGTCTTCTCGAACGACGCCAGTTGAAGTACTGATTCGCGCATCTTGGCGAGACCGAAGCGTGTGATACCGAGGACTTCGCCTTTGTACGTCATCACGTCGGCGAGCAGCTGCATGTGGCGCGGGTCGATGCCCATGCCGCCCATGACCTGGGAGATTTCGCGGATGATGGTCGTGCGGGCCGCTTCGATGCCGAGGACGTCGCGGCACTCGAGAACGTTATTCGTCGTGCACTTGTAGCCGTTGATACCTTCGGTGGTCATGCACTGGCGGAAGCCGTAGCCCTCGACGAGGACGCTGATGGGCTCGCGGCCGGTGTGGTCGGGCTTGTCGTCCTTCTTCATGATGGCGCGCTGCGCTTCGGGGTAGCCTTTGATGACGACGTCGGGGAGTTTGCGCTTGAGTTGTTGGATGGTCATGAAGAGATCTTCGCCGGCTTCTTCGCCTGAGGCGAGTTTGATGGAGCGGGAAGCGGTGCGTTTGCGCTTTTCGTCGCCTTCGCCGACGCTGCAGAAGATGCGCAGGTGGCAGTTTCCTTTAGGGACGGCGGTGACGCCGAGCGCGCGGAAGCCCTTTGTGTTTTCGATGGCGGCGACGATGTGGTGCATGCCGATGCGCAGACCCAGGTTGCGCACTGCAACCCAGTCGACACGCATGTTGATCCAACCACCTTCGATGCCCCAGACGTCTTCGACGTAAGCGACGATGTCACGGAGGTAGGTCTTCTGAATCAGCGCCGAAGCCATGCGAGCGGCGATGGATTCGTACGGACTGTCCAGGAAACAACTGATGACAGGAGTACTGATGTTCTTACTGGCGTTGATGATTTCCTTGATACGGGGAACACCCTGAGTAATACTCATACCGGCGACACCAGCGAAATGGAAAGTCTTCAACGTCATCTGGGTACCGGGCTCACCGATGGAGTGCGCACCAACGGCACCCACGGCGTGGCCAGCCTCCACCTTGGACTTCTCGAATTTGTGGAAGCAGAGGTAGAGGAAGCGATCCAGGGCAGATTGCGAGAGTTTGAAGATGTGGTTGACGTGGTCGTCGCCGCGTTTCTGGCTGCTGACGATCTTGCTCATCTTGTCGTTGACGAAGTCTTCGACGGTGGCGATGAAATTGCGAATGCTTTCTTGTTGATCTGTGTTTTCGATCGTCTCGTCATTGTATGGTAGCAGGGATTGGTCGCTCTCCGAAATTCTGTCGACACCCTTCTTTTCCCTTTCCACGACAATGCGAAGAGTCTCGTCCACCTCGGACTTTGTCAGACCACGTTCTGAGTTGTCCCAGGTGCTGCTCACAGCGTGCGAGAATGTGCGCTCGAAGTTGACGGGCTTTGCGTTACCCTCCATGTCCACGGGATCGAGACCGTCATCACCGAACTTCATCTGGACGACCACACCAGTTGAGCTACGCACGGTGTTATCGTACTGCGCGCTCAAGTCTTCCAA
Organism: Epicoccum sp. F181; assembly: GCA_037042865.1. Classification (NCBI taxonomy): domain Eukaryota; kingdom Fungi; phylum Ascomycota; class Dothideomycetes; order Pleosporales; family Didymellaceae; genus Epicoccum; species Epicoccum sp. F181. The sequence continues at coordinate 67,412 of JAJSLS010000024.1, read as the reverse complement.
ACTCTTCATGAGACGACGAGACATGTAACCAGTTTCGGCAGTCTTGACAGCGGTATCGACCAGACCTTCACGACCAGACATGGCGTGGAAGATGAACTCGGAAGGGTTGAGACCAGTGAAGAAAGAGTTGAGCACGAAACCCTTCGAAGGCGGATCTCTTGACGCTTTGGGGAAGTGAGGTAGGGTACGATCTTGGAAGCCGTCGAGCACACGCTTACCGCCGATAATTTGCTGACCGACAACGGCAACCATTTGTGACACGTTAATAAGTGAACCCTTCGAACCACAGGTTGCCATGGTCAGAGGCGCGTTGTAGATGCTGAGTTCGTCGAAACAGGCATCACCACACTCTTGACGGACCTTGGATAGGATACCAGACATTTGGTTTTCCATGGTCATCTCTTCGTCACAACCGGCGTCGCGTACCAGCTTGCCAGCCTTGAACTTCTCAATGAGAGCCAAACATTTGCCGTATGCGGTATCGACAAGTACTTGCTTCTTCGCGCGAAGTTTGTCACTTGGGTAGACATCGTTGATACCAATGGAGAATCCCACCTCTCCGATCCAGCGAGCCGACAATTTGGCCAGTCTGTTCATCATGGAAGCGGCATAATCAGCACCAAAGTCACGCATGGCGACATAGAAGACGGAATCCTTTTTGCCGTCACCAACGGTAGCCTTGTCCATGACACCGCACATGACTTCACTGTTGCGGATGACCAGGTATGCGTCGTTCAGCACCATATCAGGAATCATGCCCTTCTCCTTGGGCACTACGTACTGCTTGCACTTGGCCTCAAGGTTGATGTTGACAGGGTAGTCGGGATGTGGTTTGATGAGAAGTCCCCACAGTTGCTTGCCAGTCCATAATTGTTGGGGCTTCATGATCGCGGGATGTGGGATTTTGACGGAGTATTCTTTTCCAGTGTAAGGGTCCTTAACTTGCATGCCATCGTACATGAAGCTGACCCATTGTACAAATTGCCGTCGGTTGAAGAACTTGTCCTTTCGGCTGGTGAGGTAGGCACCTGTGATGAAATCTTGAATGGCTGCAATAATGGGAGTACCGTCCTTTGGTGTCGCCAAGTTGTTTTTCACACCCATGAGCTCGATAGCTTCTGTGCGCGCTTCTTCGGTTTGTGGAACGTGGATGTTCATCTCGTCACCATCGAAATCTGCGTTGTAAGGGTTGCAAACACACTCGTTGAGACGGAATGTTCGCCACGGCCTAATCTTAGCTTTGTGTGCCAGAATGGAGAGCTTGTGCAGTGAGGGCTGTCGGTTGAAGAGAACCACATCACCATCTTCCAGGTGACGCTCGACGGTATCGCCGAATTCGAGGCGACTGGCGATCTTCTCCAAGTCTGCTTTGGTGCTTGCAACACGCAACGCAAGTCTGCGACCATCTCTGCCTTTGATAACGAAGTTGGCGCCAGGATGTTGCTTGGTTCCTCTCATGATGCATGCTTTCAGCTTTTTGATGTTCTGTGTGTTGACCTTCTCCGGGTATGTCATGTTGACAGCCACGCGTTGGGGAATAGCAACTTCTTCGACTGACAAGTTGGGGTCTGGCGAGATGACAGTACGTCCAGAGAAATCGACACGCTTTCCGGACAAGTTACCACGGAAGCGACCCTGCTTTCCCTTCAAGCGCTGACAGAACCCGCGCATAGCCTTTCCGTATGCTGAATCACGTCCGAGTCCAGGAAGACCTCCGTCGATATACATGGCAACCTGGACTTGCAAGAACTCCCACATCTCAGTGAGCTTTTGGATGGGCTGACCTTGAGCAAGACCGGCGCGAATCAAGCTGTTGATGTGTAGAATGTCTCCGAGTTTGTTGGTGATGTCGTCTTCAGTAGTCGCAGCTTCTTGCGAGACGGATGGTCTGATCGCGACGGGTGGTGCAGGGATGTGAGTCCAGATCATAGCTTCAGGTCTTGAGATATCAGGCTTCATGCCGAAGAGTTCCACGTCCGGACCAGGAATCTTGCGGAAGATTTGCAGCACCCTTAAAGGGTTCATGTCGTCCATTGCCTTCTTCATGTGTCGTTCAATTTCTTGGTTCTCCTCCCTCGCCGTGCTGAAAGACGCCTCGAATTTCTCCATTTCCTTGGGCTTTTGTTTGCTCCGTGCGCTCGAAGATGTGTAGATGGTGAATTTGTTGTGGATGAGTTTGATTGGGTGCTGTGGTACCTTCTTGACCTGGCCGTTGTATGCTGAACAGTGTGGGCAGATCTTGACTTTACGCGCTTCCGTCGCGATCGACTTGCAGAGGGCGTCCCTTCTAAGTCCGTCCATACCAGGCCTCCTCATCTGCCGAAGTAGTTTACGCTTCTCCTTGTCGGGCAGCAGGACTTGACTGCACTCCTTGCACACGCAGTGCAGGATCTCCATGATTTTCTTGAAGTAGCCATAATGGAAGACTGGCAGCACCAGTTTCACATGTCCGAAGTGACCACTGCAATCCTTCAAGCCCTCGCCGCAGGTCGCGCAGTTCTCGGTTTTCGATGAAGTTCCCAGTCGCTCGTCCAGAGGTCCGTTCGCGGTTTGTTTTCTGGGCTGTCCGAGTGGGCGATCAAGGTCGTACAAGTTTCGGTCGGCGACATGGACGACAGACTGGGCGACGATGTTTTGCGGGCTGAGAATGCCGAATTGCAGCGACTTGATGCGCTTTGGGTGGCGGTCCAGCACCTGCTCCTTGCCGGTATCCTCGAAGGTGGCTTCCATGTCGGGCAATGTGCTATCGGAGCCTGCGCATGGGGTTTGTGGTGCTCCGAGTGGGAGGTGCTGCGTTGTGCGGTTTGAATGCGTGGATGTGATTCGGGCGCGCGCCTCTCACTCGCTCGGCTTGATGATTTTCTTCAGAGTCAGGTTGGAGCTGTCAAGTGGTCCGTGCTATCTGATGCGATTTGCCTTTGGCGGGGGTTATCGAGAGCTGACAAGGGCATTTCAGAAAGGCGTTGATGTGCTGGTATTTGATCATCAGATCATGCTGTATATCGGCCGATCTATCGTGTTGATGTCGGAACAGAGCAGTTCGACTCTACGAGCTAGAGGAAGTCGAACAGTCGTCTCGTCGGCATGCCTATAGCGATATCACGGATCAGACGAGGCATCTGCATCACAGTGGTGCTAGTGCGACGCTAAGGATCGCGATCCACCCTTCACCTACTTCAAGCTTACCGATGGATGCATCTATGTAAACTGGATCTGGATAGACTTCCGAGCGAGGCAACATAAACCAACGTGAAGATGTAAAGCTGACCTCAAGAATGAGGCATGTCATCAGTAAAGGCCAGACCTGTTGAGGTGTGATGTGATAGGCTGCATACGGAGCTCTCTCTGGCCAACAAGGCACCAAGTCACATGCTCGCTCGCCTTGCTGCCTGCAGGTGCGATCGACCCCGCCGACACCACTCACTCACTACTACTACTCCTTGAAACCACGACACTACACACACACACACTCACTCTCTCGCCACGCCCTTCACCTTTGCCTCCATCCGCGGCCACGGTGACGACACGCCAACACCGCCCACCTTAAGCCAACCGCCGCAACACTTGATCTCTCTGCCGTCGCCTTATCTTCCACCTCGCTCCTCGCCCCACCGCAACCTCTCGCCATCCAACACCTGACCTCCTCAAGACCCACCCGAGCTGCTATACGCATGCCTCCTCTTCCCTACTTGACCTTTCCCTCACTCCCAGACCGCCATCCCTTCAACATGGCGCCTCCAAACTACCACCCAGATGGTGAGTATTCGCAGTGGTATGCGCCTCTGCACCCACCCACCGCAGCTGACAGTCCACCTCAAGCCGTCACCATCACCCTGCGTTCCACTCGCCCGACCACCTTCCAAACTCGTAACATCATCCTCCGCCCTGACGAGCCCGTCAACGTTGGCCGTTCGTCGCGATCCGAGGCAAAGAACCTCTCCGCCACTCCCGACAACGGTCTCTTCGACTGCCCTGTCATCTCCCGCAGACACGCCGAGCTCGAGCTCAAGGTGAACAAGTGGACGGAGGAGAAGCACACAGTCTTCATCAGGGATACCGGCAGCATGCACGGAACCTCGGTCAACGGCCAAAAGCTGGTGCCAACCAGGCCCTTCCAACTGAAAGAGGGCGACACCATCAGGCTGGGTGAGAGCGTCAACCGCGCTGATAGTGAGTCTATTCATACCCGCATTTCTTCTTCTCGCGCTAACAATATCACAGACAACTACGACGGTGTGACTGTCACTCTCCACTGCATCAGCACCGCCACCAAGAAGACCACTGCACAAGTGAAGAACACCCACCAAGGCATCAGTGTCCCGTCAGACTCAGAGTCCGAGTTCGACGACGATGACGATGACAGTGACGGAGGAGCCGATCTGCGCCCCTCATCCGTGCACACCTCACCCGATCAAGGCAACGTCAAGTCTGGCCTTCAGCATTCCGTCCAAGATGGTTCGTCTCGCTCCAATGTCATCACTGTTGAAGATGACGACGACGATGAGCCTGTACCGCTCTTCACTCGCCGCGTGCAAGGCCTGACAACTTTCGACACTTACATTACAGGTGATGACGAATCACTCATCACCCGTCGTGTACCGGCCCAGCCAGCTTTCGTCCCTGACACCTATGCTGACGACTCAGTTATGGTGGCAGACCCTCCCGCCGCACCCGCGCCACACTCCTCTCTACAGTTCGATGAATCGTATGCTGCTCTTGAAGAGAGCGAGGAGGTCAAGGCTACCATGGCAGTTGCAGAGACTGCACCTACCGCCGATGAAGGCTTTGATGGTGAGGACGTCAACAGCGAGGAGGACGAGGACGCCAGGTCTCACGCTTGGAGCGACGAGGATCACTTCTCAGATGAGGGCCAGGACTCGGACGAGCACAGCGTGTCTTACGAAGACTTTGACCGTCAGAGCTTCCTGAGTGAGGAGTTTAACATGTCCGACGACGCTGCAGTTGAGGACGACGAGGACGATGAGGGTCCGGAGGTCATGTCAAGCAAGCGTCGTTTTTCAAACGAGCTTGGAACTCTCGGCCACGAGCCAAATGATGCCTTGTCCAAGTCAACTCGCCTGTATCCGATTGCGTCCAGGCCACACTATGACCCTGTGCGCGGCTGCGACGTGCCGGCCCCGAGCGTGGACAGGATCCCGACGTATCCCTCGTACGGAACACTCTCTGGAAACCTTTCTCACGACATGTTTGCTGACCCGGGCCACAGTAACAAGTGGGATGTTGGTCCTGCACCAACTTTGGAAGAACATGGACTCTACAGCCTCGTCGGCCAGGCTTACGCACAGCAAATGCCCATGATGTCCCACGTGATGCCGGACTCCTTTGACTTGAACCCAATGAAGAGCGTGGACGAGACTTTTAGATCTCTCGCAAAACTTGAGTTCCCGGAAGCCTCCCCACTGCCACCTGCTCTCAGCACTCTCTTTGAAAACGATGCAGCACACTCACCTGCGTTCTCCTCGGCGGTAGACTGTGGGATCTCCAATGAAAGCAACAACAAGAAGCGCAAGGCAACTGAGATCTCTACTTCGGATGAGCCGATCACCACTACCCAGGCTCCCACCAGCAACGATGTCGCTGAGACCGCAAACGTTGCAGATGCCTCTACAAACACAGTCACAACCGCAACTGTCCCCGCCGAGCCGCAGCCAAAGAAGCGCAAGATCAAGCAGGCACACTCTCAGAAGAGCATGTTGCGCACCGCCGTCATCGAGGCAGGCAAGTACACTGCCGGCGCCATCATTGGCGGTATTGGACTTGTCACCATCCTGGCTTCTCCCATCGGCGAGGCTTTGGCTAGCTGCTGATTGTGTCACCAACTCTTTGTGGCATCTCGAAGTCTGTGCGCGATTGCTACAGCTTTGACTTTCTTCTTCTCTTATTCCCCCTTTTGCGATTCCGTCACGATACAATCAACGAAAAACGACAATGATCCCCCCATGAAGATACGACGCGGTTTACTGGAGTTCTTTGGTTTTGGTGTGCAAGGGTGAGGCGGCGAGCTTCGATGGCTCGCCATTCGGACTCTTTTTCTCTGGTTATCGGTATGGCGATGATGTGCTGGGCGAGCACTTGGGTTTTGGGTTTCAAACACACACTGGGATTTGGTGTTTCTTGGTTGCTCGCGGTAGATAGCTTCGAGTTGTGCTTAACATTTCGGCGAAGGTGTTTTGGAATGAAATGGTATCTTGCATACTCTCTAGGCTTTCCATGCTTCCTCTTTCTGACTCACGTCGTCGTTGTAGTCATTGTAGAAAAATAAACTGGCCTGTCCACCAAACGCCTTGCGGCGGCTGGTGGTCTTTCATGTAGGAAAGTGATTGAGCGAAAACTCCAATGCCGCTTTTACGAGTCCGACCTTGACAACGGGCCTCGGCAGCTTCATCAATAAATTTTATGAGCTTGACGAGCTCCCCTGCTGAGCGTACAGTAGCTCAAAGGCGTTCTATTTGGTGCTTAGTGCATGATGATGCGCTAAGTCCGGCGATCTTCAAGCGGACATCAAAGATCGCCCATCATGGTGTTCTTGCACAGCTTGTGACCGACTGACTTGCTTGCAAAACTCAAGGCCCATGGTTGGCATTTTTTGTGATGGATATGGTCGTCATGGAGTGTTTGTCTTTTTCTTTGAAACTGGAACACGTGCAGCTTCTGGCATTGTTTTGGCCAGCTAATGCCTCTCACTCGGCTAGCATAACCATACCGCGGTCCATTTCCGACCACGGCAGAAATGATATGTGAGCAAGCTAACTAACTACCTAAGCGACGCCTCTCCAAAATCTCACCTCCAAAAACTCCACAGCCTCCGTCTGAAGCAGGACAGTGCGTTCGTCTCCAATGTGGAGGAACACACTACACTCCATGCATTCAGTGCTCGTACTCAACGCGAATGCCCATCGGTCGGTTCCAGCGACGTTTTCAGCGAAGGGACTCCATATTGAGGATTTGTGCGGGCCATTGCTCATGCGAACGGAGCTTTTGTCGGACATGAGACTTGTTTTCTCGAAGGCGGCCCTGCGTTTGATCCCCATACCAAGACGCTTGGGGGCGGGGAAGATGAGAGTGGAGTTGGTTGTGCTGCACAGATGATGCCAGGGCCTGTGCGAGGTGATGAGGGTTATAATGGCGACTGAATCCTGGGCAGTTGAGTGAGAGTCTTGCACGTGACACTCCTCCTATGCACGTCAATGCGCTATACGCTCTCTGCACTATAGAAGCAACCAAACCACGAGCACAAGCGAGACAAAACTCCGCCTGACTCCGCCGTTCCTGCAGTGCTTTTTGAGCGATTTCTACGACGATCGCTGCCCATCAGTGCATCTTCCCGTCCACGGCTCCGCAAAGACATGGATACGCGCTCACGTGTCTGCACGCCTACTGCAAGGTTCGATGACATAGCTCATAATAATTTCTCTTGGCCAGCGTCAACAATGCTGCAGCCACGCTGTGTAGCACCGTGAGAATCGCCGGTGCGGAGGAATATATAAAGATGGCGGTGCCTGGTCGATGATCGTCTTGAAAGCTGCAAGGTAGGCAGATCTACTTATCACTTCTTCTCGCAATGTACGGCCTTCTAGCAGGCGGTGCCCTTGTGGCTGCTGCTTCTGCACGAGCAATTGTTCCTCGTCAGACAAACGATACTTGTGTTCCTTCTGGCTACTCTGCCAGCAATGTCCAGCAGTCCGGAACTGGTCTGTCGGCAGATCTGGCTCTGGCTGGACCTGCTTGCAATACTTATGGCAAAGACATTGAGAACCTTCGTTTGACGGTCAGCTACGATACAAGTACGTTGCTCGAAGTCAACATCCTCAATCCCAGATGCTAACAGCTCCAAAGCAAAGCGCCTTCACGTCAAGATCGAGGACACTCCTTTGACCGCCTACCAAGTCCCTAACGCTGTCTTCCAGCGCCCAGAGACAGATGGTATTTCTGCAGACGACTCCGACCTCGCTTTCTCATGGGAGGCGAGCCCCTTCAGCTTCAAGGTCACTCGCAAGTCCAACGAGGAAGTCCTCTTCGACTCCTCTGCGGCCCCCCTCGTCTTCCAAGACCAATACCTCCGCCTCCGTACCTCTCTTCCCGAAGACCCAAACCTCTACGGCCTCGGCGAGCACACTGACAACTTCCGCCTCAACACGACCGATTACGTCCGCACCTTCTGGAACCGCGACTCCTACGGCATCCCCGCTGGCACCAACCTGTACGGCTCCCACCCGGTGTACTTTGAGCACCGCGGCGAGGAGGGCACTCATGGTGTCTTCCTCCTCTCCAGCTCTGGCATGGATGTCAAGATTGACGTCGAGGACGGCCAGCAGTTCCTCGAATACAACGTGCTTGGCGGTGTCCTTGATCTCTACTTCTTGGCTGGTGAAACTCCTACTGAGGTCTCTCAGCAGTACGCTGAGGTTGCTGGACTTCCTGTCATGATGCCTTACTGGGGCTTTGGACTCCACCAATGTCGCTACGGATACCGTGATTTCTACGCTGTTGCGGAGGTTATCACTAACTACTCGGCTGCGGGCATTCCTCTGGAGGTACGTGTGCAAGCGGCTTTTTTGTCTTACTCTTATACTGACTAAATATTCGACAGACCATGTGGACCGATATCGACTACATGTACCAGCGATTCATCATGACGCTTGACCCCGATCGTTTCCCTCTCGAGAGAATGCGCGACATTGTGGACTACCTGCACGACCACGATCAGCACTACGTCGTGATGGTCGACCCGGCTGTTGCTTACCAGGAGCAGAAGTACGATAACTTGACCTACGATACTTTCACGAAGGCGCGCGACCAAGGTCTCTTCGTCCAAAAGAACGGCACAGATTTCCGCGGCGTTGTCTGGCCAGGCGTCACTGCCTTCCCTGATTGGTTCAACCCGGCTGTTCAAGAGTACTGGGACAACGAGTTCCTCTCATTCTTTGACGCCGACACTGGTGTCGACATTGACGCTCTCTGGATCGATATGAATGAAGCTGCCAATTTCAACCTCTACAACGAAGACCCTGACGAGACCGCCGAGGACCGCGGATTCCCTCCTGCTCGCCCTGCCCTTCGCTCGCAGCCTCGCGAAATCCCTGGCTTCCCAGCAGAGTTCCAGCCTGGTGCCGCACCATACCCGCCTGACAACTACGTCTACTCGCCTCCATGGCTTGCCGCTGATGCCGCACCCAACACCAAGCGCGCCCTTCCTGAAGGCAAGCCGCTTGCGAAGCGTCAAGAGGCGGAGGTCATCGGGTACCCCAACAGGAACTACCTGACTCCGCCGTACACGATTGACAACGAGAACACTGTTGAGGGACCTGGCGGTCTTTCCAACTTCACACTCGACACCGACATCATCCACTACGATGGTCACGTCGAGCTTGATGTTCACAACCTGTACGGTACCATGATGAGCACTGCCTCTCGCAAGGCCCTTCTTGCCCGAAGGCCCACTCGTCGTCCTCTTGTCATCACCAGATCGACCTTCGCTGGAGCTGGTAAGGATGTCGGAAAGTGGCTCGGTGACAACTTGAGCACCTGGGAACAGTACAGGTGGCAGATCGAACAGATGTTGAACTTTGCCTCGCTCTTCCAGGTCCCCATGGTTGGCTCTGATATTTGCGGCTTCGGTGGAAACACGACCGAGACACTTTGTGCCCGTTGGGCCACCCTTGGAGGTAAGTGACTGCGCCATCAACATTCATGTGGATCCCATAGCTAACTGTCTCCCAAGCCTTCAACCCCTTCTCCCGCAACCACAACGGGGATACCTCCATTCCCCAGGAGTTCTACATCTGGGAGACTGTTGCAGAGGCCGCTCGCAACGCCTACGATATCCGATACCGCCTGCTCGACTACATCTACACCGCTCTCCACCAGCAGACCGTTGACGGTACCCCTCTGATCAACCCCCTCTTCTTCGCCTACCCCTACGACTCCAACGTTTTCGGCAACGCTCTGCAATTCCTCTACGGCGCCGATGTCCTCGTCTCCCCCGTCACGGAAGAGAACAGCACCAGCGTCACAATCTACCTCCCCAACGACCGCTTCTACACCTTCGACACATGGGAGGTCGTCGAAGGCGAAGGCGCCGAGATCACCCTCGACGACGTCGACTTCACTGAAATCCCCCTGCACGTCCGCGGCGGCGCCGTCATCCCCCTCCGTGCCGAAGGCGCCCTCACCACCACCGAAGTCCGCACCAAGCCCTTCCACCTCATCGTCGCGCCCGACCGTGACGGTAAGGCTAGCGGCAAACTCTACCTCGACGATGGTGATTCCATCGAGCAGGAATCTACGTCTGAGATCGAGTTCTCGTACGAGGATGGTGTGCTTAAGGTTACTGGATGCTTTGACTACACTGCTGAGGACGCGCGTGTCAGCGCTGTTAAGATTCTTGGTGCTCAGCAGCCGAGCAAGAAGCCTTCGTATGGTGGAGAGGGTGAGGGTAAGAAGGAGTGTGGGGATGATGAGTGGAGTTATGAGGATGGTGTTATTACTATTGAGCTGGATCAGAAGCTTGATGGGGAGTTCACTGTTGAGATTTGAGAGATTGGAGCTGGAACTTTGAGATGGAAAGCTGGAAAGCTACGACTGTTTCACAACATGTTTCTCCGTGATGGAGAGTACGATTTATGATGATGTTGTACATATGATGCGTCTGAAGGAATTGAGCCATCAAACACTCTTCGCTGTACTTGTGCTAGACTACCTTCGTGCATGTATAGTATAGATCATTCGTACCTCCCATCTGTTTTGCAAAGAACAATTGCAAGTGGGGCTTGGTAGTCAACAGCCACACTTGACATCTGGCAACCGAACACTTGAAAACCCATTCGAACGGTGTGACACATTCGAATCACGAGAACAGACATCGATACCAAGATCGGCATTTACCCCTTCCTAAGGATCATTCTCTATATCATCATAGGATTCGTCCCAACGTCTCTACTCCTCATCATATTCAACAACAAGCGTAGTCGGAATCGGCGACTCCTTCGCATTCCCATCAAGATACATCCTCGCCTTCACACCCCCAATCTCATGCTCCACAATCTGGAACTTGCCCTGCTTGCCCTTAGCCCTACGAATGTTCTTCAATTTGAACACCTCCCTCAGCGTCGCCGCAAGCGAGCACCCAACCAATCTTGCGCCGAAGCAGAAGTGCAACCCGTGTCCGAGCAAAGTGTAAGCCGAGAACGGCCGGTGCGGGTCTAACTTCTCTGGGTTCGGGAACGCGACGGGGTCCATTGCTGCTTTGGAGGTGCCGATGAGGACGGTTTGGTTCGCTTTGATGTGGACTTTGCCGCGGGCGCCGTCGTTGACGATCACGTCTTTGGCCGCGATGCGAGGCAGACCCGGCACGACGCCTGCGTGGCGCATGCCTTCGAAGACGAAGCCTTGGAGTTCGCGCTCGGAAACGGACTCGTCCATGTGCGCGAGCTGGACGATGCGGTCTTTGTATTCTTCGTAGCCTTCGGAGAGGAAGAGGTCGATTAGCAAAGAGGCTTGCTGCGTGATGTTTCCTGCGACTGGCGCGCCCATGCCGATGCAGTCGCCGACGAGGTCACCGATGGGAAGGGTGGAGTTGTTGAGGGCGTGGTAGAGGCGGTCTGCTTCGGGCTTGACTTCGAAGGCACTACCCTTGGCCATCCAGTCGACGACAGACTCGGTAAAGCCCTGCTGCGTGCGGAGGTGTGATTCGAAGATCTTGCGGAGCAGAGGCGCGACTTTGCTGGCGCCTTCGCGGAGTTTCCATTCGTTGTGCGGGAGGACGTTGAAAGACTGGTAGATGAAGAGGACGAGGTAGCAGTCGAAGAGCTGCGGGATGGTGAGCAGGCCGCGGGGCGTAGAGGCGGTTTTGAGGGGGATGGCGAAGCGGTTGGCAAGCCACATGATGGGCGTCACGTTGCAGACATCGCGGACGACGTTCAGGGAGCGGCGGGAGCCTTTGTAGGCGAGCGATTTCTTCTGGATGAGATCGGAGACAGTGCTGCGGAAGAATTTGGTGACGTTCGCTTCGAAGTTGGGTTCGAAGAAGACGTCGTGGAGAAAGCGGGAACGGTCTTCGTGGCGTTTCGTTTGGTCCCAGCCGATCATGAAGTCGTGGCCGTCGGTGCAGACGCGGATTGCTTTTTGGTACATGACGCGGAAGTTCTCGCGGTCCTGTGATTTGTTAGCCAATCGTGCAACGACCAAGGTTGACCTTTGCAGAACTTACCTCGAAGACGGCCTTGCAGCCAGCCTGCGTGTGCACGCCGACAATATCTCTCCCGCTCGAAGGACGCTCGGTGTCGTATTTCTCAATGACATTGTTACCCTTCAAGATTCCACGAGCTGCCCTGGGTGTATAGAAGGGGAGTAGAGCGTATGACGATGTTCCAGTCCAGGCGCCAGGTAGAGCGTTCATCAGGACTGTCGGCAACATGCCACCATATGCACCAGGGGCAGACTCCGAGATCTTCGATGCTCCCCAATTGGTGAGAGTGCTGCTGTTGAAATCGTAGCTGAGGAAACGATCGCCGCGAACCAGTGCCACCGCATCATCGAGGATACCACGGCCTGTGGTTTGACCAGGGCAGACACCACTGCCAGCCATGGGTGGTTTGGTGCACTCGGCCATGAGACCAGGGTACAACTCAAGATTGTCGATGTGTCCGTACAGCAGTTCGGCGGCTCTGGCAGTCTCTTCGTCCTCGTTCCACTCGTCGAAGCTGCTGTAGGCTTTCAGGTTGAGGTACTTGCGGAATCTAGCAAAAGTTAGCTCAGGCCAGATTGGAACGTACAGAGGGTTGGGACTTACTCATTCATGGTGCAGACGTTGAATTGGTTGCGTGCTTGCATCATGCCCATGATGTCGACACATCTCAAGCTGGCAGGAGTACCATGAGCGCCAAAGGCATGTGCGGGCTCCTCGATGCAGTCCTTGATGACCTCCGCGAGGTCGTAATCGCTGAATTTGCCGTCCTCTCCTCGCTCGAGACCGCCAAATGTCCACTCTTTGGCAGGTGTCTTCGCAAACTTGTGGCCGAAGACCATGTAGACTTTGGTCATCATTTCCGGGGTCATATCATCAATGTCCTTGAGCTCGGGAATGGCCTCGCGGATGATGTCTTCCATCCATTGGTCGTCAGCTGCGCTGAGCGCGGCGTGCCAGTGGTAGAGCACGGCAAACTCGGTGGACACTACACTTCCGGTACCGCGCTCCAGGCGCTGACCGCCAGTCTTGATTTCGGCACCCAGATTGAGCCACCATTCTGAGTCTGCTCGTGGTGTGTTCAAGATAGCAGCGACGTAGTCTTTCAGAACAACGGTAGCGAAGAAACCAACGTTGATATTGCGGCTGAGCTGGAAGATATCATTGTCTTGCCTGTGAGGATGGACTGTTAGCATTCTGAATCCGTCAGGCGCTTGGAATTGCCACGAATGGCTTACAAGCACAGCATTCTCCATAGCATGCACCATGCACAGTAGTACAGGAGTGGACTGTGATGTCCTAGCGTGCAACTGGGTCATCCGACTTACCAAGCCTTCTGCTCATCATTCAGTGTGTGCCAGTCGCGATACTTGCCCTCCTCGTTCACGGAAAACAGAGACTCTGCAATGTGGTTGTGGTTGCGCGAAAACATGATCAGAACCGCAACAACACCAGGCGGCATCATCATGATCCTTTCCGAAGCTATCGAATCGTGGAAGATGAGGCCGTTCTCGAATGTCCTGACCCGCTTCTGCTCTTTCTCTGTGTTGCCGTACAGTGTGCTGAGGTCGACGTAGCTGGATGTCTCGTTGATGTGCGATTTCCCAGGCATGTGGCTGGTTTGAAAACATTCGTGGATGACGATGGTTGCGAAGGAGAAGAACAGGCGGTTCAGACCTGACGGGTGTTCCCGGAAAGGTCCTTTGCGCTTCATGAGCTGCTCGTAGACGAGCTCCGGGTCGGGAAGGTTGGGGCCTTTGGGCTTGGATGGTGGAACGTTGCGAGCGTAGGGTGAGCCGGCTTTGCCCATTTCTGGGTTCCAAGGGTTGTTGCCACTGCCGTCGTGTCTTCTGTATCTGCATTCGGGGCTTGCTAGAGTTGGAGGTGGGTGAGGAAGGTCGTTCCATAGCATGCCGATGAACTTGTTTGCGACTACTTCTCCAAGGCCGCTGTTACTTGGGAGGCCTTGTAGGATCGACACGCCGGATTCGAGTAAGAGGTCCTTGTCGTCCATTGGGCCGCCTGCGGCAAGAGTTGGGATCGCCTAGACGATGATTGTCTGGTCAGCGCGGTGTTCACGCTCGTCAAAGCCTTCAGACCTTTGATCTGTATGCTTCTCATCGACTCCGAAGCAAACATTTAACTCGACGATGACATACCTCAGCAAGGGCTCTCTTATCCTTGAAGTCTAAGTTGTACATGTCGGCAACAACCGAAGTCTTTCCCTCTGAGACTTGGTCATATTGGCCATCTGGAGCCCGCGAGGGATCCTTGCGAATGACACCAATGAGATTTTTGAGCTGTTCAACAGCCATCTTGAAGATTCCTGGTGCTCTGTTGATCAAGCGGGACCCTGGAATTCCTGAGCCAGTATACTGTGGACTGATTTTACTGGGGTGCGATTTGTGGTCGCTGTGAGTTGCAACAAAGAGGAAAGGAATGTCAGAGGTAAATAGGAATGGGATATCGAGAGAACCAGATCAAAGTCGTAAATGTTGGACACAGGCAGCGGGGGTCCAGCACCGCAACTCTACGTAACTACCTTTCTTGAACCTCTAAGCCCACTCCATGGCAATAATAGCGCTACGCCATTGCCATTGATCGACAATGCCATCCGGGCCGAGTCGGCCTATCGCTCGTGCCGTGCCTAAGAGAAGATGTCTCGGAGGCTTGGAGTGGGGGTCGACAGATATGTCGTGGAGACGAGCCGTCACACAACTGGAGGATGGGCCAATGGTAGGGCTGCTATGGGCTGTCAGCAGCGTGTGTGAGTTGGACAAAGCGCATGCATGTCGCAAGCCAGGTTGTGCGGTAAGGGTAAACATGATTGTCTATTGCCTGTAAGAAGTTTAGACGATGTTGAACGCCGGTGGGTCGTATGCGTGGCAGCACGAGCTGAGCAGTGCGAGGCCAATCGGAGCGATCACGATGACAGCTTGAGCTCTACGCCGAATGGATGGGTTGCTGCCGATGCAGTGGATGGATCCACGCCAAAGGGCGATACCTCCTAGCTTAGGTGCAGGGCACAATTAACAGATCTTTGGCGATCGAAACTTGCCCTCTACGGGAGGATACGAAATGTGCGAGGCTGGCATTTTCCCAAACGAGCTTAGATCCAGCGGAAGCTCTTTGTACAAGTTTGGAACGCATTGAGTGATCAGCTTGGTCACCTGTCAACCTCGTGGATGGAATTGAGCCATGGTAAAGAACGTGGCCAGAAAGCCTAATCTTATGTTATGTTCACATGTGTCAGGAAAGAGCTACAGTATCCTCATGCTCAAACTCCTTCACAGACACCTATCTTGTGAGCGGCGTGTCAAACTTTCTCGAGGCGAGATCGAACCGGCGGTTTGGGGATCTGTGGACACGGCACGTACCGGCGGAATCTCCCCCTGCTGTCGATCATAGCGATCACAGCTACGCCAATGCAAGCCCTCGCTGTATACGGAGACAAGTTTGCTACTAAATATGCAGCTTGCGTGGCTATGATGCACTCATTTGCTTGATACTTCAGTCGTTTCGAAGGTACTGTCAAGATACACCGCTGCTTACGGCGCCACAACACCATGCACTGCGCGAATCTGTGTTTTTTGGCCAAGAAAGGCTCTGTCTCCGAAGGTGTCATCCTGATATCGTCGAATGGCTGACCATATAGCGTCGTAGATCAGCACTCTAGCGTGGGCAGTCCAAGCTTCCAACCTATTGGCTTGACTCCGCATGAACACATTGGAACTACTGTGCCTCTAACCTCTCGCTATGGACACTGGATCTGTGCTCGGCAGGGCTTTCTTGCTACCAGGCTGGCAACAAGTCCATCTTTAACATGTGATGATGTCGACTCCGCATTGCCGTCCGGTCTAAGCCTTACCTCTACTCTCCAGCATTCAACCTCAGGCAATACGTTATCGTGCTTCAAGATCGCTCACAATGGGCTCTAGGAACGAAAATTGGACCTCTCGCAGGTATCCTGTGCAGAATCATCCAGAGAGTTTGCCTAATGGCAATGGCCATCACCAAGCAGCAGAGGCATACACATTTGCCAGCAGACCACCGAAGCTACCCGTCGACATTTGCGCTGCTGAAGATTCGAAACATCTTCATCCTAAGGGCCGGACACTGGTGGTTTGTCTTGACGGCACGGGAGATCAATTCGACCACGACAACAGTAATGTCGTGAACTTCGTCGCAACACTGAAGAAGGATGACCCCAATCAGGTGGTCTACTATCAGAGTGGTATTGGAACTTACGATGGCCACGGTCTCAGTGGCGGGTTCTCCGCAGCCATGGACATGGCAGTGGGCAGCTCCCTTGGTGTGCACGTTAGAGACGCTTACGAGTTCCTCATGCAAAACTACCATGAAGACGACCGGATCTGTCTCTTCGGCTTCTCGCGAGGGGCCTACACTGCGCGCTGTCTTGCGGGAATGCTGAACAAAGTAGGTCTGTTGCCTGCGCACAACACAGCACAAGTCCAATTCGCCTACAACTTTTACAAAGACGACTCGGAGATTGGCTGGAAGATGAGCCAGGGATTTAAGAAGACTTTCTGCATCGAAGTCAGCGTCTACTTCCTCGGCCTCTGGGACTGTGTTGCCAGCGTTGGCTTCATCCCACGAAGACTGCCGTTTACCAAGACCGGGAGCAATAGCATCTCTCACTTCCGCCACGCCATGGCATTGGACGAGCACAGGGCTAAATTCAAGATCTGCCGCTGGAAACGCCAGGACACAAGTCAGGAGATGTCAACTCCCAGCAGGAAGCTCCGCGATTTACGCAACAAACTGCGGCATACTCATCGCTCGGAACAAGCAAGAGACCTCGAGCTGTCGGACACGAGAAGGATATTCTCACGTAAATCATCAGCAGTTTCCTCCGGTGTCACCTTGCTCAATAATCACATCGAGCACCGGCGCTTGAACCCTTTCGACGACGAACACGAATACGCCGTCGATGCTGAGATTGACTATGAAGCTGAGGCCCGCGAAAATGATGGCGAACGACCGCCAGCTGATGTTCTCGAAGTCTGGTTCGCGGGCGCTCATGCTGATGTTGGCGGTGGTGCAGTCCGAAACGAGACTCGTCATGTCCTTGCCCGTATTCCACTGCGATGGATGATTCGCGAAACGTTCAGGTGCAACACCGGCATTTTATACAAGCGCGACGCACTTGCTGAGACTGGTCTCGACGTCCCTAGTCTGTGGCCAAAGGTCCAGCCACGCCAACGTCCTGTCGTTGGACCATCGCCAGCGATCATGGATCTATCAAAACACAAAGAATTACCTGCTTTGACTCGTCGCCCTCACGCATTGAAGCACTTTACCGCGCATGGCAATCTGGATTACCCGACGTCTGCTGGAGAAGCGGACTTACTCCCAGAACAAGTCGAAGACTACTTCGACGCCATGGCTCCAATGAATGACCAGCTGGTACAAGCGTGGGGATGGTGGTTAGGCGAGTTGTGGCCCGTGAAGATCAGAGTACAGTGTATGCGAAACGACGACTGGAGGAAGCGGCTTACGATGAACCTGGGTCGTTATCGCGCAGTGCAGGATGTAGAACCGATGATGCACTGGACTGTGAAGCAGCGGATGGAGGATATGGGGTATCGTGTGAAGAACAGATGTGATAGGAGAGCGGCGTGGAGGATTTGTGTTTAGTGCGCGGTTTGATAGATTCATGTTCTGCTGGCGTGGCGGTCGGTGCTTTGCAGACTTGACTCGTCTTACATGTCTCGCATACAGTGAAGTCCGTAACGACTGAACCTGGCGAGAAGCGAGTGTTTCAACAAACAGTTACGACAGTAGGGCTTCGAATTATACTTTCGGAAGAACTTCGAAGAACACTTTGAAACGGAAGCTTGTTTCACATAGAGAACATGCCATCTCCTCCACATGGTCTTTATAAATGCGTTGTTCCTACGAGAAACAAAGTCACATCCCTGTCACAGATCGTCGCTTTCGTTACTATCGCTAACATGAGGAATATCGCGATTGCCACAGCTTTTGGCCTATCCCTCATCACTGGAGCTGTCGCCAACAAAGATGCCATCACGCTGATCACCAATGGCAATAGCTGGATAAGAGAAGCCGTCGCAACGCTTGTAGTCCCGGAGCTTCCAGAATCGGTGACTGGTGACATTGCGCTATGGAGCGCGATCATGATGGACGACTACAAGGGCGACTTTCTACAGGGTGTCACGTCAAGCTCTCCGTCGTACGTCTGACTTGTATACCACGCAGTCACGATCTTCAGAAGGAGCTGACAGTGCGTTTAGCGGCTCATATTGCGAGCAATCCGGTGGCAACTGGTGTAACTTTGCATACAAACTCAAATGTAACTATGTCCGGCTTCAATCGTCGCGATCTGCAACAAAGCTAATTCGCCGTTATAGCTGGAAGCGCAAAAGCAGGAAATGCACTATTCGCCCAACCTGGAGCTAGAGTCAGAACACATTGTAAGTATCGTCACCTTCCCAGTCGAACCTCGATTTTAATGCGCTTCCAGACAAGCTCAATCCGACGACGGGCTATTGGGATCAGAACGTGTACATCAACAACGTGCTCAAGTCAAGCATCTCAACAAGTGAGTTCCCCTGTTTCGATCCTTTCGAAGGACGAGTACTTATCTCAACGAACAGGTTATAAAGAAGAAGGAAACTACTTCTTCGTTTCTGTCGAATGCGCTTCTGGCAAATGTGCCAACGCGCCAGCACACAGTAAGCCCCATCTGTTCGCACTGCTTATCGTACCCACAATAACAATCTATAGGTTGGGAAGACATCTCACTCGTCCTGAACCAACCAGATCCTAGCTTTGGGCAGTCTGGAGCTTGGAAGTTTGGTGCAACTGGTGGAGAAATGTCGACAGACGACAATGGCAGGACGTGGAACTTTACCACGCTTTATGTGCCGGAGACTCCTATCGCGCTTAGCGTGTGAACTGTGTCGTGAATGAAGATGGTAGATATATAGACATCATAGAAGAGCTTTACACCATGCAGCAGGGTAGCAGTGGAACAGCAACGAGTCCGGGTCGTTGGATGCCGATTTACGCCTACAATGATCGATGACTAGACACCATGATCATGTAAGTCGGACGGCTGATGAACGCTCGAGTGGTCGGTCCTGGTCGCCTTTTTAAGACTGCTGACCCATCTGCATGTTATCCGGTTCATCATCGAGGCTTCGAACCTCTTAAGTCATCGAATGATTCAATATAGACTCCACGTTCCATTTCTGCACCCATATGGCTTTGGAATGACATCGAATCGACTGTGTAGACGCTGTCAATCACCACGATATCAATTATTGTCCAAGAAAACCGTCACAATCGATTCAGCATGAGTGCCCCGACGAAAGGGTTCAACCCTTCTTACCCCAAATCAATGCTACGCTTCGACAAGGACACGTGTATCCATCAGCATCTTCGACAACCTGTTGAGGGACTATATAACCGACGAGAGTGGGACTTTAGGTCTCGACTGTAGTCCGTAACGTGTTCTTCATCAAAGTGACAGAAGGAAAGCGTTCATTGTAGCGATGCCAAGGTGACCGTCGAGGCCAAGACTCACTTGTGGCTATAACTTATCCTGCTTCAGGAATCTTATCTGATGCTCCTTCCTTGGCAGACCACTTTAGACCCGGCACCTTTTCGGCTTCCAATCAAACAAGCTCGAGCGAGTCCTCTTGGCTGCAGCAAGAGAGGGTCGGAGGATTTATCTGATTTTTCTCCCTGGTCAACATAATCAGATCATCTGGTAATCAGTAGATAAGATCTGGGGCATCCGGTCAGCAATATGTTGGGTTTTGGGTATGCCAACGGAGATGTCGAGGCCTTTCAACCTTCGCAAGCAGGCACTGACCTTTTTGTTAGCTGCTATCACACTCCCATCGACACTTGCAAGTCTCTCCCCTTCAACGCACGAGTATTGCGTGTGGGCTTGCAATGAAGCTACCAGCTATGTGACCTTCGAAGGAGCCGAGGAGCTCGACTACTACACCAATTTATGCTCCAGCGAATTGTTCCTTCAATCGTTCTCTTACTGCATCCAGAGCTACTGCACGGATAAAGAGGCACAATCTGGCTTGAAGCTTCAAGACAACGTCTGCGTCGCCAATGCTGGGATCAACCTCCCCGACTTCGATCGATACGACCTTCCTGCCAACGATTTGGCGACAATCGCTGTAGCGGATGAAGAGTTGATCACGGAGTCAGCTGAGGTTCCATTGGACTATGCTGTTGTTGTCAGCAGGGATTGGTACGAGACGGCATACAGGACAACCGCTGCCCACTTCAAGAACAGAGGGTTGGCCTTCGACTTTGTGTGAGTGGCTAAGACGTTATTGCCGCTCTCAATCAGTAGCTAACATATCGCAGCTGGGCTATGTATGGATTCTGGGGACTCGTCGTCATTGTCGGTTTGATCAACCGCTGCGCGGAACTTCTGGCCGCAAGACGACATGGCGCTGGCCAGTATCGGTCAGAGTCGAATAGTGTGCGTTTCTGGATAAGGAAGCATCTACTTCTTCCAGCGACTTTCGGTCACCACTGTCAGGATCCGGTTGGCTGGTGTACCATTCCGCCGAGATTGGAGAGTCTGCTTCTGGTCTTGTACCTGATTATGAACATCGTCTTCATGTTCCCTGGCTACGACCTGTTCGCCGGCAACCTCTGGTACGTCAACCATCGCCTTCGAGATAACTTGAGATACTGACAATGCCCAAGGTATCCTACATACCAGCTCCAGCTCTCTCGATACATCGGCGACCGTGCCGGCCTGCTAGCCATCGCACAGCTTCCTTTGGCCTGGATCTTCGCCACGCGCAACGATCCGTTGCTATGGATCACTGGCTGGTCTTTCGCGACGTACAACCGATTTCATCGTTGGGTCGCTCGCCTGTGCATGCTTCACGCTATCGTTCATTCTGCGAGCTATTCGATCTACATCTGGAAGGCGGGTGAGGGACTCTACACCGCTAGCTGGCTCGAAGAGTACTTCTACTGTGGAGCCATTGTAAGTTCGCAAGCCATTACCTGGAATTCAAAGTTGCTGACTCCGACAGTCCATTATCATTATGTCGATGATGCTTGCAACGTCCCTTTACATCTTGCGAGTCAGGAAATACGATCTGTTTTTGATCTTCCACATCCTACTAGCCGTTGGCATTATCGTTGCGCTCTATTTGTAAGTCAACGATTTTCGATCCTAGGTACTCCGTTCAGCCACTGATATAACACAGCCACCTCAAGGTCTTCGGAGGAGAACTCAATGGCTTCCTCTGGTGTTGCGTTGCGATCTGGGCATTCGACCGCATCATGAGATTCGCGCGCACTGCTTACCTTGGCCTTATCCCACGATTTGCGAACGGCATCAAAGCTACTGCAACATACGACGACGCCGCAGAGATCATCCGTCTCGACGTTACCGATCTGTTGCCCAACAAGAACATCACTCCTGGCTATTACTACTACCTCTACGCGCCGGGCGATATCCAAGGCTACCAAAGCCACCCTTTCACACTCTGCTCCTGGAGGCAGACCACCAGTCCCAGCACACAAGCAACCTCTGCCACTGAAGCCGACAAGGAAACTGAACCCCAATTATCAAGCACCTCCTCCTCATCCTGCTCCTCAACCGACGCCATCACCCACTCCCTCCTCATCCGCCCTTACCGCGGCTTCACCAGCCGCCTCAAAAACAAACTAACACAATGCCCCTCCCACAACCCCTCAACCAACCTCACAGTCTTCCTCGAAGGCCCCTACGGCTGCGCCCTCGACCTCAGATCCTTCTCAGACGTCCTCATCATCGCCGGCGGCAGCGGCATCACAGCCGCGATATCGCACGCGAATTTCCTGCTGCCCACGCGCAACACCGCTGTGCGTGTCGTCTGGGCGGTGCAGAATTCGAGGATTGTGGAGAATGTTTGTGAGATCGAGCTTAAAGAGGCGATGGGGGATTCGAGGTTTGAACTTGTGGTTTATGAGACGAGGAAGGAGAGTGTGGATGTGGAGAAGAGTGCTTCTTCGACGGCGTTGCAGGCTGTGCAATATGGGCGGCCGGATGTAGAGGCTACGATTAGGGAGGCGAGAAGGAAGTGTGAGAGGAATCTTGCTGTTGTTACTTGTGGGCCGCCGCGCATGGCTGATGCTTGTCGGGCTGCGGTTGTGGAGGTGCTTGGGGAGAGCGGGCCTGGTGTTGAGTTTTACAATGAGGCGCTGGGTTGGTAGAACGACGAGTCTGAGGAAATAAAACGAAGTTGAGGAGATAGCTTGGTGGTTGCAAGTGCTCATTTCTGCTAAGAGTATCTCGTATCGTCCAGCCATGTGTATCGTTAATGTCATCCTTGAAAAGAGAATACCTCCCAAATCCGCCCTTCAGAGCCTCATCGCTCGTGAAGTCAAAGGTAGAAAGAAAGGGCTGTCTGGCCTGTCACAAGTACCCATATCTCCAGCACCAGAACCATAGCGCCCAATCCAAGACTCCCCGAAACCGCACGCTCCACCCCCAACACGCCACCAGCGCCTCACTTATCCCTAGGCCCCAACGCACTCTTAATAAGCCCAAACATCGAAACCAGCGAATCGCCCATCGTCGGTCTCTCGTTCGTGCGATTCGGGTGCTCCGAATGCTTGTGCTTATGAGCCTTGCCTTCCGCCGAGTGACGTGAATGCCGTGAGTGCCTGCTGTCGCGTGAGCGGCGACTATCGTGCGAGTGGCGCGAGAGTTGGCTTGAGTAGCTGTGGCGACGGTCGCCATCGTCTTCGTCGTCGTAGTCCATGGGCGGTCGCGGTTGGGCGTAGCTGCTGTGCCGGGATGAAGGGCCGGGAGCCGATGTTGGGGGGTTAGGGTAGCTGGGTGCTAGGACTTGGGGCATGGGCATGGGGATTGGAGTTTGGGGTTGAGATGTGGCGGTTTGCGGATATGGTGGTTGATGTTGCTGTTGTGGGTAGAAGCTGGGATCTGGTGGCGCGGATGGGTGTTGGTGTGGGCCTAGGAGAGTGGGATCTGGTTGGTTTGGTGGAGGGTTTGAGTAGGTTCGCGGGCGGTATTTTTCTGCTGCGGCGCTGTTTGCGCGCGAGCGGTTGGTTTCTGGTCGTGGTGCAGATGATGGTTGTTGTTGAGCCTGAGGCTGGTATGTTCCTGCGGGTGGTAGTGGTGGCGGATAGGACGACATCGTTGATGGTTTGTTAGGAGTTTGCAGGTTGTTTGGTAAATCGTCAAGGTTGATGTTAATGGTGAAGAGCAGTGAGTGATAGGTATGCACAGTCAATCACGCGCACGTGAGTCGTATGTCAGCAGCAGCCTCACCGTGGCAAGCAATAATGATGATGCAGCAACAGCACTCAAGTGATGATGTTTTGACCTCGTGCACAGGTGGAGTCAGATCTGTACACGTGAAAGACGAAGAATGCGCTTGATGTTCGGTCATCTATATATCCACCGTGTCGCCAGCACAGCCAGTGAGAAATGAGGCTGTGATGCAGATCGCCAGGCCCACACCTACACTTTGCGAGGCTGTGATGTCGGCATGAGGCGATCTTGGGAAGAGATCGGCAGGAGGAAGGATTTGGAGATGTCTCTCAAATTGGATGAGAAACGTGATGGATGGCGGGGTGATCTTCACAGGCACATGCTGATTTGTAAGGCAGTGAAGACAGAGCAGTGTCTCCTTTGATGAAACCATATCGACAGCAGTACAGTATATCATGATCTGGTAGATATTGACGGAAGTACGTATTCTTTTTCATGATCCAGCTCGCTCGCCAGCACGAAGCTACAGCATCACCAACTCATTGCCTTCAGGCAACCACGCCCCGGTATGTACCCAAGTAGCCCTGCGGCTCGCCGCATGCATTGATCGCACCGGTGTGAGACACAGCCCCGGGCGGCTAGCAGGTACTTGAAGCCACGACAGAGAGAGACCAGTCGCAGGACGCAGGCACTTAATAAAGAAGACCAAAAACATGCCGGGCTGAGATAGATGCGATAGGAATCGTTCGATAGTCAGAATGATCACTACTTTTGTAAGCCGCTGTCTATCAGTACATGATAAGATATATGGAGCCGCTGACTGGAAGTGTCAGAGCATCTCCAAGTTTCGCCCGGTAATTTAATCCCAAGACATTACTCCATTCTCCTCCCATTTTCCAAATCGCTTTCCGCAGGCTTGATGTTGAACTCCTCGTCCGCGCCTGCGCTGTCTTGTCCAGGGTTTGCGTCTTCGTAGTTGAAAAACTGTTCATTCGAAAGTCAGCAAAACGCGTCTCCAAAAACCACCATTCAAAAGCCTCCCGTGCTGACGTACCTTGACAAAGTGATAAAACCCAGCTGCAAGCAAAGCACCCAACACGGGTCCCAGGAAGTAAATCCAGAAGTAGCCGGGGAAATCTCTAGCTGCCACGCAAGGCCCGAAACTGCGAGCTGGGTTTACGGAGGCGCCGGAGTAGTTGACGCCAGCGATCTCGACGACGAATAGCGAGAGACCGATGCCGATGGGGGCGATGAAGGTGTCTTTGGACTTTTCGGCGGCGAGCATGAGGATGGTGAAGATTAGGTGGGCGGTGAGGAACTATGAAGGAGAGGGTCAGTGTCGAGAGCCTCAGAAGAGTGCAATGCGGCAATGCGATTGGCATGCACGGTCGTTCCTTCCGTTTCACAGGATTTACATACCATCTCGAGGAAAAGTCCTTGTGCAACGTTCACGTTTGGCGCCAGAGTAGTCTGCACAATCGCGATGTCGGCCGGGATGATACAGCTGACCACCCCAGCAGCGCTCATGGCTCCAAGGATCTGAGCCGGGAACAAGACGAGGCCTCTGAGGGGTGGGAGCGTTCCGGTGATCACCATGCCGAGTGTGACGGCGGGGTTGAACAGACCTCCACTGATGCGATAGAGTACCCATGCTGCGATTAACAATGAAAATCCGTAGGACAGAGCGATGAAGACGACCGTTTGGTTGGCGTTGCCGCCGCCGGGCGCAGAGTCGGGTGCGAATGTGACGGACTGGAAGGTGCATGTTTAGCAGATGTTCGTCTTACACTGCCTGTGAGGCCATAAATTTCGCGCTTACCATACTGTGTCCTGCGAGGAAATGTTAGTAGATGTTTCATTGTTCAGGCAATTTGTAGAAGACGCAAGCACGACCGGCACCTACCTAGATATGCTGTGAAGAGGAAAAGAAAAGTTCCGACAAACTCGCCGCTCGCTGCGACGAAATGCTTTCGCAGTTCGGACTCATTGTCTACAGACTTGGGCGTGAAAAAGCCGAGCATTGGCTTGTCGAAGCCATGTGCATGTTCGTGTCTGGTTTGCCTTTGTGAAGACATGGCGAGTAAGTCGGGTGGGTGCGACTCCTCTGATTAGTCGGTGGAGGAAGACCAGGTTTGAAGATAGAGAAATGAATTGTATGATAGACGAGCGAGTAAATGGAAATGGTTGAAGAGCATATTTAGATGGAGGCTGGACCAGACCTACGATTTCGTCATATACCGTTGTGCCGTGACGGAGGGAACGTTGTCTACCAGACGCAGCGTGACGTCCAGGGAACGGCTCGAGCGAGGTAAGGGCAGGATCTGTGGGATGATAGCATTACGGCAGGCAGCGGGAACGAAACATAGATGCTTCAAGCTTCTCAATGGTCTTTACGCTGCGCCCAGAAAAGGGTTTGTCTGCAGCCACGCGTGCATCGGGACGATGGGCAGTTCAAATTCGCTTGGAGGAAAACTCCACTGCGGTCCGGCAGCCTTGTGAGAGCTCGATGACATAGACGTTGCTGATGCGCTGACGGTCGGATTGCGAGTGCCATGCAGAATCGCATGCAGAGACGGCACGTTGAGGAGTTGAAGAGGCGCTGAAGGGTTGGGAGAAACATTCGATCGCGGCACGGGAAGCTCTCGGTCTCATCAGATGGTGAAACTGGGGCGGGTGGCTTTTAGCATTTTTGGTATGTCTGGATCGCAGTGAAGCCAAAAGAAAACAAGAAAAGTTGGTCGTAACCAGGACGGAGGTGGAGACTTTCAGGCGTGCGTAGAGGATGTTAGGTTGTGCGATTTGCGTAGTGGCGTTTTAGAGTTGAGCAGGCCTTTCTCCTTTTGCCGGATTCGATCTTGAAGCAATTGCGTAAAATGGCTTACCCGGCACGGTCAAATGCGATCAGTGATCTGCGCGTCATTTGCAGACAATTCGATCCTCCGTTAGTACATATACTTCAGGTTGCTCACACCCATGTGTGTATCTTTGTATTGCCTGGATGTACGTGCATACACGTCGGTCGCCTGTCATTTGATGGTCAGCATCAGCATATCTCCACATCCGACATGCGGTGTCATCTCAGGTAGCTTCCATTGATGCAGTATGATGCTCTAGCCAGGCCTGAATGCATTCATTGCCTGTCAAGAACGACACGAGAGCAGTGCGCGAGGATGCACGCAGTGATAAGCATGCTGTCTTCTTCACCCAGGTAGCCGGTTCCAGCATGTATACTAAGCCATGCATAAGACAAGATGCATCGCGGACGCAGAATATTGGGCAGCGATAAGACGCATCATGTGATACCGTGGCAAACACGTGTTGCCGCCTGTGTGCTTTTGTGCCATCAGCAAAACCAACTACGATCGATGGAGGATGCTCCGTTGGCGTGTGTGCAATTACGGCTGAGCGGGCAAGTCATCTCGATCCCCAGCAGGGAATTGCCAACATTCGCTTGAACTCGCATGTGACTGGGCGCTTCCTTGTTTCTGCAGACTTTGCACGCACACATTGGACGCGGGGCGGCAACGAGATGGCATAGGGGTTGCTTGTTCGATGGCGATTCCCGTATCATCGTTCTATGAGAGTCCATGCTGAGATTGATAGAGCGAGTAGCAGCTGCAAGCCCGAGGAGAGAAGAGGGCAGAAGCAACTGTGCGCGCTGACTAGCCACTTACTCCTCCAATGTGCAGCAGCAGCATTTGCCAGGCATTTCGTAGACTTCTTCGAAAATGATTCAATAATCCTAATATCACACACATTCACCCCTACATACACATCCACCTGAGGAGGCACTGACACTGCCGTCCATACCACCCACCACGGATATGCCCGCCGTCTTGTCACGCGCTGACCAGATCGTGTTGAGGAGGGCGCTGTGTTTGTGTTAGCAGCAGCCATGGTCCGCTTCTCGCTATCACGTCCCTTCTTCCGCCGCAAGCAGTCGGCGCCAGCCACCCTACACCACTCCTCCTCCCTCCCAGACACCGACAACAATTCTGTCGCCAGCACCACCGCCCACAGCTCCCGCTCCGCCGACCCTACCGCTCGCTCCGCCGCCCGCACCTCTCGTCGCAGAGCCTCCTCCCTCCACAAGCCCAGAAGCCGGCAACACGCCGCGGAAGTCCCGGAGCCCGTGCCAGAGCTACGAGAGAGCTTCCTCTTGGCCAAAGACGCCGACCAGGCCGACAGCGACGAGAAGAGCCCGCAATTATCTACAGACAACTTGCCCACGCCTTCCTCGGCTGCCGACCGTTCTGGAAGCGACACGCTGGCCGAAGAGGGAGAACATCGGTCCAAGCCAGCCACCCCGGACACCACAGGCAGTCCACCTGTAGCTGGCCAACAACCACAACAACAAGAGACCAATGGAGAAGACGTGAGATTGCCACCACAGCTGGTTGTGCAAGCGCCTACACCCGTTACGGAGGAAGTGCGCGATCCGATTTCTATCACTGCCGTGCACAAACCTTCACCACTCGCCCAACAGCAATCCGTTGCTGAGCAGCCTGTCGAGTCGACAGTCCCGCTATCAGAGCCGCCTCGACGCTCTTCCAGCCAGATCTCGCCTCGACACGACTCCACCCAGGAAACGGAAGATCGACGTCAAAGCATCGTTAACAGCGCCAATGCTAAGATCGTGAAATCGCTCGTAGACGCTCCCACATCAAAGGATCCACTCGCTCCAGATACGAACGACAGCACAGCACTACCGAGTGCAGTGTTGGACCTATTCACTCCTGGCCTACCAAATATGACCACAATGCTACAGCGCAAGATATGGGTGAAGCGGCCGGGTGGCTCAGCCACTCTGGTGCAAATCAAAGAGGAAGACTTGGTGGACGATGTACGAGATATGATCCTGAGAAAATACGCAAACTCTCTCGGGAAAACATTCGACTCTCCGGATATGTTGCTGAGGATTGTGTCGAGAGGAGACCACGGACAACCGCGAACAGACAGAGTACTCGGACCTGAGGAGCCCATGTGCCGAACATTAGATTCCTACTTCCCTGGAGGACAGCAGGTGGATGATGCACTTATCATTGACGTGCCGCCTAAACGTACGCCCAGGCCTTCACCACGGTACAACCACTATCAGGCATACCCCATGATGGAAGACCAGCGACCTGTGGAGAGCGGTACCGAATACTTCCCGCCTATGCCTGCAATCGTGCACCCAGTCATGCCTGGTACTGCAGGCTCGCATGACAGTCGTCCGAGTCAACATGGCGAACAACATCATCGCTCAATGTCGGTGCTCAACACAGGCCAGCTGCCATTGATACCTTCTCCTGGTGGCACTCGAAGACATCCCGAACGTATGCACAGGCCAAGGTTCAACCGACAACAGACATCCTCACCTACCATCCTACAACATCACCCATCAAATACTAATGCTGTAGCGGTTGCTGCAAACGGTACTTTGGCCCCACAACAACAAGCCTTGTCGCATCGCGGCGCCCTCCGACCACGCACTGAGTCTATCTCTTCCGAGCATCCGAACCCACACCATCCTAACGGCGTCTCTGCGCCTGTGCCAATGCCAACACCACCGGCCGCCGAGAAGGCAGCCACGAGCTCTAACCCACCAACGCCATCCTCTGGTCAGCCAGCGCACCAACAACGACCTCCAAGGCCGAAGAAATCTAGCAGGAAGCCTCTCTCTGGTGGCAGATCTCGAAAGGACCGTAACGGCAGCTCAAATTCACCTCAACCGCTCGGCATTTCTAGCATGTTGGATGCGTCAATCCCACCCATCAACGTTCTCATCGTGGAAGACAATATCATTAACTTGCGCATTCTGGAAGGTTTGATGAAACGTCTGAAAGTCAGATGGGAGACCGCCATGAACGGTCAAATCGCCGTCGACAAGTGGCGCGGTGGTGGCTTCCATTTGGTCTTGATGGATATTCAGATGCCTGTCATGAACGGTTTGCAAGCGACCAAAGAGATCCGCCGTCTGGAGAAGGTCAACGGAATCGGTGTCTTTTCGACCAGTCCTCTTGAGCATCGCAAGGCAAACGGTGCCGGAATCGACAGCAACGACGGGACTGAAGACGAGGCAGAGATCAAGCGCAAGAAATCGGCTGATAGACTTCCCGAAGCCGCTGGCGGCATGTTCAAATCACCCATCATCATCGTCGCTCTCACCGCTTCTTCTCTGCAGTCTGATCGTCACGAAGCCCTCGCGGCGGGTTGCAACGATTTTTTGACCAAACCTGTCAACTTCGTCTGGCTGGAGCGTAAGGTCAAAGAGTGGGGTTGCATGCAGGCTCTCATCGACTTTGACGGCTGGCGACGCTGGAAGGACTATGCCAGCAAAGAAGAGGCTGGCAAGACCGAAGAGCAGAAACGCGAGGAGAAGGAGAAAGACGAGAAGCAGAAGCGAAAGATGGAGAAGCTGGCGATCCTGCAGGAAAAGCAGAGAGTCAAGAAGGAGGCTGAAGAGGCTAAGAAGAAGGCTGAGCGAGAGAAAGCCGAGCAAGAAGCTGCTGCTGCGCCTGCCGATGAGGATGGCGATGCTGACGACAAGGACGATGCCGCTGCTGAGGTTGAGAAGGAGAAGAAAGAGATTGAAATGGGCGATAAGGCGCATGAAGAGGAGGAACCAAATCCTGGCCCTGACCGCGAGCCACCGGCTCTTGCGCCGGAGACGATAAAGGAGGAAGAGTAACAACAGTCAGTCCGATCCAAGAGAAAATAACTCCTATTTCGACGTTTCTTTTGTTGGGTTAAGGGAACTGGGTTCGAAAATCTATCAAGAGAAGAGAGGGCAGGCCTTCTGAGCCACGTGACTGGGTTTTCTTGTGTATGGCGGGTGTACCCAAGAGACAGAGCGCCCTGGGGGTTTCCTTGCTTTTCATTTTTTGTAGCAGCACAAACATAGCGCGGCGTTCATAGGGGGGTTTGGGGTGTGATTGTTTTGATAGGCGAGTGAATCTATCTCTTGTTGTTGTTTTTGTATAGTGGCTTGTGGTGAAGGAGTAGGAGACTGTCTCATTTTGCCACCTGACCTTGTTGGTGCCACCACTATTCTGTGTGATGTAGAGAGTGTTTCAACGTTTGTGCCGTTCACGAATGGGCAGGTGGATTGTTGCTTGACTTGGCGACGTGTTGACACTAGGAGGTAGTTGTGTCAACACCCTCCAAAAACAGCCGAGGTACAGTCAGTGAGCGGACAGGGACGGGCAAAGCGCTGGCTCTGATAATCCTCAGCTATTGACTGATCAATTTGCTCATTTCCCTCAATCGATCAAGATAAGTTGTCTTGGGGAGCGGGGTCAGCGTTTCCCTTTCCATTGATACTAGCCATCTTGCTCTTTCTTGGCGAGCTGAGGCTGAGGCTGAGCAATCAAGATACGGAAGCGGAGCTGAGGCTGAGGCAACCACTATTCGTCTTGGTATACTTAGTATAAAAGTTGCTTGACTGCTGTCTTGTTCTTTCGCGAGGATGCCACTGAGAGCTAAAATCATTGATACAACGACGGTGATTGATAAGATGGCTGCTGCTACTTCTGAGGATTCGTTGAAGGGACAGCTGGAGAAGGCGGTTGAGGAGGGGAGGATTCCGCAGGGGGTTGTTTTTGCTGCGACAGGTGATGGTACGTCGTCGTCCCCTGGTCTCCTTCAATGGGGCGCCGGGGGAACCTATTGTGGCTCAATTCATTCTTCTGACTTGGCACTCGAACGATTAAACAGGCAATTTCGAGTACAGCTATGCTGCTGGCAAGACTTCTATGGAGGAAGGCGCGGCGGATATCAAAGACGACGCTGTGTTTTTGCTCGCTTCGCAGACTAAGCTTTTGACTTCTGTTGCTGCGCTGCAGATTGTCGAGAGGGGTTTGATTGCTTTCGATGATAGTGTCGAGGAGTTGCTGCCTGAATTGGCCAAGCAGCAAGTCTTGACTGGATTCGATGAAGACGCCAAGCCGATTCTGGAAGCGAGGACGGAGAAGATTACTTTCAGGTATGAGATGGAGCATATTTTCCTCATAAGGGATACATGTAGATAGCATAGGTACTGACAACACCCCCAGACACCTCCTCACCCACACCGCAGGCACAGCCTACGACGCCGGCCACCCATCCCTGATCAAATACCAAGCTCATCTCGGCGTCCCAACCAACTCCGGCCCAGACGTCGTCTCGCGCTTCTCCTATCCTCTGATTTTCCAGCCCGGCACCGCATGGTCTTACGGCACGGGCATAGACTGGGCTGGCCTTGTCATCGAACGCTTGACGGAATCCACGCTGGAAGAATACATGAAGACTAACATCTGGGACTCTCTCGGCCTCAAAACCATGACGTTCTTCCCGGCGAAGCGAGAAGGTCTCGAGGAACGCGTGCCAGTGCTGTCTGTCCGTGGGCCGGATGGGAAATTGTACCCGTTCAAAGAACCTTTCCTCAACACTGGTGCTACGGGCTGTTTTGGCGGCTCGGGAGGGTATTCTACGCTTGGGGAGTATAGGGTATTCCTCCTTAGCTTGCTGCGCAATGATGGGAAATTACTCCGTCCGGAGTCAGTGGACGAGCTCTTCAAATCGCAGCTCACGGCGCAACAGGCGAAATCTTTCAAGGAGTTCCTCCTCGGTCCCATGGGCTCTTTCTTTATCGGGGAGTTCAAGGCGGAGCAATACGAGCATGGGTTTGGTTTTGGTGGGGTTGTTTTCGTGGAAGGGTATGGGGATGGGAGAAGGAAGGCTGGGGCGTTGAGTTGGGGTGGGGTGGCGAATACGTTTTGGTTGATTGATCGGGAGGCTGGGTTGGTGGTGGCGTTTGGGACGCAGGTTATTCCGCCGGGGGATGGGAAGGTTAAGGAGGTTATTACGGTGGTGGAGAAGGGGGTTTATGGGATGGCGGGTAGGGCTTAGGATACATGTACATGAAGCTCACACTCATTCAAACATCCCCAACTGACCGTACGAATCCGCATTTTGCTCAAACAGCCCGTCCGCTCCTCCTAAATATCCCAACCAGTCTTGCGAAAGGTGCATGACTGGATCCTCAACCTGGTCAACATACATGCTTTGCAAATCGTCGTAACAATGCAAGAACTCGTTATCGACAGCAAGCGAACGCTGGATATTCGACGGCGCCAGACCAGCGGGCTGCTGCTGGCCATTCCAGTAAAGAGATTGTGGGTTGGAATTGACGGTAGCCGTGTCCGACCGCTGCGAAGGCTCTCGATGGCGCATAGCTTCTGATATCTGCTCAGCCGTCGTACTCGAAGGCATCTGCGATGTAGGTGCATTTGCGGATGGCGCCTGCGTCTGCATCTTCAACGCATCAGCTAGGACAGCATCGCTGAGCCGATCGAAGACTTCGTGGCAGTGGCGCAAAGCGTTCCAGCGCTCTGCCACCGCTACCATGACATTGGAGCATGCTCGAGAAATCTGCGAAATGTCTATAGCTTTGGGATCTTCTCGAAGCAAACAGCATTCCGTTGACGACGGGGAGAGGTGATTGTGCTGTTCGCGGAAATGCCGGCTTACGCTGTAGAGGAAGGATAGGCCTGCCATGAAGATGGATTGGAGGGCGATCCAGCTGTAGTTAATCTTCCGGGACTTGTGAAGCGCGGAGTAGGCGGTGATTGCCTGGATGGAGGAGTCGTATATGTTTTGGAGCGAGTGTTGGTCATGGCTGAGGTCTGCTAATAGAGGACAGGGGCGCCATATGCTTAGTTTTGCGTTGGCATAGAGGACGCGGTACCAGACGGGTGATAGGAAGCATGATCGCCCGGATGAGTCGGAGGTGGAGTCGTCCGATAGGTTGAGTTGTGCTAGTTGTTCTTGCCAGGTTTCCAGCTTTTGTGCAAGGTCAGCTCTTAATTGAAGGGCGTCTGTCGTGGTCATTGTTGGTGCGCGTCGTCGGTGTAGTGTTGTGAGGATGTTACCGCACAGCAAGCGATACTCGATTATTCTTCTAAACACTGCAGTCCTTAGGATTCGATTGGCAGTATCGCTGAGCGTACTGATCGATTCTGAGCCATCTTTCTCGGACGGCAACAGGGCATCAACGTCTTCGTCTCGAATCGCCAATGGTCGGCCAAGTATATTGCTAGTGACACGATCCATCGCTATCAAGCACCAAAAACTCCTTCTCGAAACTTCCTGCTGATGATACCTCTCAACAGCAGCCTGGTCCAAGTCACGACTCCATTTCAATGGATACGCAGACTCCCGATGAAGACCAAGCTCCAGACAAATACGAGCCGCGATGCCGACTAGATGCCACATGGACGCAGAATTATCTTTGATCGAGCTTCCCTGGCGGTACTGACACAGCAGTAAGATGGCTTGTAAGCTTTCAAGACCTCCATGTGAAAGCACGTGATCCAGTTCCTGCATCGCTCTAGCATGGTGAGATTCAGCGCTAGGCAGCATTTGCCAGTCGTACTTGTAGACGCTTGCCGTGGCATTTGCAAGCACCATGTTGAAGACGAAGGTCTCGTATGAAGTCGCTCGCGATGAATAGTAGGCGTCGTCTTGGTAGAATCGTTGTTGTATCCGGATCACGGCTGTTGGTGAGAGGAAGGGAAACGCTATGGCATCGTGTTCGAAGTAAGATTTTAGGAGCCTTGAGGCGAGTGTTTCAGATGGAAGCTCATGCTCTCTTCTGGGTAGATGTGTTGTTGATACTGGTGAAGAGGTACTGTCCGCTTGATCCTGTGTTGTCGCTCCCGGAGGCGATGCGTGTCTCGATACCGACGCATCCACGCTTGATCGTACGAGGTCTGCGAACAGGACGCCACTCGTCGAGCCCAAGTAAGGTTGCCGCTCACCAGCAGCATTAATCGACAAGTATGAGATCTCACTGACAGCGTCTGCCCGTTTCGGAGTTTCCGTGGCGTGTGACTGATCAGTATTGGCTGGCGAGACACCAGATTGAGTACCGATAGCTCTCAGCCTGGCAACTTCATCAAGCAAACTCCGGTTGCGAGCTTCAGACTGCCGCAGCCTCTTCTCAACTCGCTCGACATCATCTGATGTAAAGCGTCGTTGGCGCACTTTGTCCGTGTAGGCGCAGGAGACATTGGCTCGGGCACATGAGCCGCATGGCTGCTGCTTGTCGCAACGACCTTTGCGTCGATAGCAGCGGTCGCAGTTGGATGCCTGCATATCAAGCTTAGATCACGGCGCCTGTCCTCCAGAATTGCCAGCGGCGCCAACAGTAGCATGTCGCGTAGGGTGTCACGTCCGAGAAGATGCAGTGCGGCGCCGAGGTCCCGAATGTTTTGAGCCCTATGGTATCCCCGCTCGTTCCTTCCCCAGCTGGAGCGATGTGGAGTGAATACCGACTGGCGACATCGGCTTATCTTGCTGGTATGTGTGTTTGGAAGGGCAATGGCGAATAACCATAGGCTTCGTAGCACGATGGAATAGATTCCTGTTGCTTGGTATTGATGCACGCCTTTGCCATGGTGTACACAATCAAAGTGCCATCTCAATGCTGCATGGCATTACCCCAAACCCTAAGGAATTGAAACTGCTGACGATTTATGTAGATGAAATCATACTCGATGTTTCTGCTTATCTCGCAAGATGGACAATCTCTATCCACGTAAAGCCCAATGTAAGCTTTTGCCTGTCTAGAGCATATCCTCTAGAGATGCTATGAACGCCTCACGCCCTGCGCCTTCCAAAGAATCACCCAACCTCCAAAAGCACTCCTTAATTGTTCAGGTAGTTCCTAATAGCACCCTGCAACTTCGTCGCACCCTCGCCAAGCATACTCGAGAGGTTCTCAAGATCATCGCCAGCGGTGATGCCAAACTTGCGCACAAAGTCCTTTGCGGCAGTCTCCAAGTCGCCATAGTCCTCGACGCCACCAGCGCCCTCCTCGTCCTCAGGACGGCCGAAGTAGGCGTTGGAAGAGATGGATTGTGCGCCCTCGAAGCCTTGTAGACGGGTCTTGGCCTCGTTTGCTGCGGATGGGTCGAAAGCGCCTTTGCCGAAGAACTCATCGGAAGAGATACCTTTTTGGATGCCGAACTTTTCGCGAGCGTAGCGTTGGGAGTCGTCTGGGGAGTGTCTGTTAGTGGTCCGTCTCGAGTGTCAAGTGCTATTGCCATTCTTCGCTTACCTTCCACGGGAGCTCTGGTTGTTGAGCCAAAGCCCATGGTCTTAGCCTTAGGCGCAGCAGCCTTTGCAGCTCCGCCACCAATTTGTCCAAATCCAAGCTTGCGAGTGCTGGTGTTCAAGCGCTCCATTTCCTCGTCGCGAACCCTCTGTGATCCACTACCGTAGTCGCCCTTGGGCCGAGGTGGAAGACCAGAGGATGTGGAATCGAATGTAGGCGCGGTAGGCTCTGGCAGGGTAGCCTTGATCGGCGCGGGTGCTGGAGCAGCCTCCTCATCAGGGTCGTAGCCGAGCCTCTCCTTCCTTTCTGCCTCCTCACGAGCCTTTTTCTCGGCCTCGTCGAAGTCGAGCAGACTGGCATCCACCTTCTTGGCTCCCAACTTGCTCTTCTTTGCGCCCAGAATGTTGGATTTTGGCTTGCTGGAAGTCGTAGTCTTGCGGAGGGCGGCGGTAGAGGTTGTGCGGGATGCTGTAGGTGGGGTGGGCTCGGCAGCTGTAAGAGGGGATTTTGTTCGTGGAGGACCATTGCCGTTGGCGCCGAGGAATGGGGATGCGGTCCTGGTGATGCCTGGAGTTCCGGTGCGTGAGGGCGGGTTGCTCGGTCGCTTGATAGAGGGCTTGTCCCATGAGGAGAAGAAGTCGTCTGGCTCGCCTGCAGGGGTGTTGGTACCACTGCCTTCGTCATTGTCCGCGGCGTCTTCTACGACCACACTGTCGGGGTTCCTTGAGGATTGTCAGCATATGTCCAGTTTTCCAAAGGCTACATCTCTCAATATACTTCTTCTGATCCGCCTCAACCCTTCGCGCCAGCTCATCCTTGTACTTGTTCGCCGCGTTACTTGTGTACTTTTGTTTAGGGTCCTTGCTCGCAAGCGCTGCTGCTCCACCATGTGATTGGAAGTATTTGGTCGCGCTCTCATTACCGCCAGTCTTCATGCGTCGTAGCTGTTCCCATTGCCATTCTGTCCGGTTCAAGTCAGCATCCAGAAGAGGTGGGCTGCGCAATGCTGACTCGGTAGGTTCGGATGGTGGAACTTACGGTCGAGGTTGGTGCTCTTGACGAAGGAGATGTGCACACCCAGGTTGCGGTGGTTTGCCGAGCAGTCCAGACAGAGGTAGATGGCGAAGGGGATCGAGGACCATGTCGGGTTCTTTGCGCCGCAGTCGAAGCAGATCTTATTGGCCTCCTTCCTCCTCAGCTGGTTGAAGAGGGCCTGCGACTCGTTCTTCGTTGCCATAGCCATGATGGGCGAGAATGGGAGTGTGTAGTTGTGTGTCGGTGCGGCGGCGTGGAAGTGAATGCGAGGAGTGGATGTGGATATATGGGTGGGATTATGTTATTTAGTGGAGGGGCCGGCCAGGCGCTTTGAGGCTTGTTGTCAACTTACCCTGGCCGATGTCGTGGCTGTGGCTGATGATCTTGAAAGTGTGGCGTCTTATAAGTGGCTCAAGCAATAATTGATTAATCGTCATGGGAACTGATCTAACTTCTGTTTAGGCGGGGAGCTGTCTTGACATGAAACAGAACTGCCTGCTCACCCTGATCTGTATATCAAACCCAATCCAGGCGTCTCTACACGTCGTCCTTAATCTCATACCATCACTTTATGTAATATTCTCGCAAAATCTGAGAACCTCGCCAACACACACTGCTCCACTCGCTTCTTGCACACCGACTGTTAGCCGTCGCACTCCCCGCCACCGTCGAGAGCATCGAGAAGAAAACTGGCTCGGCACACCCTGCCTCAATCCAACTCTCTGATGAGACACAACAGCTCTTAGGGAGCTCTCGTAGCAATTGCCAACATGGTTTTCCCAACACCTCCACCCTCGCAACACTCCATCTTCACTCCAGTCCACGGGCGCAATGCACACCTCTTCCAGCCTCCCAAGGCGTCCCCATCAGTCGCAACAACACCATCACATGCCAGCACATCCATGGACTACTTCTCCAACGCTGCTTCTAGAAAGCGCTCGAGGCCAGACTCTTCCTACCGCGAGAAAGCGGAAGGAACCAATTGGAACACTGCACCAACATGGACTGCAACAACACCTCACGATGATGACGTCTTTGGCAGCGCACAAAACTCGATGACGGTGAACGAACAGTACAATCTCGCTGGTGGCTACGACACCCCTGGACTCGCCGTTAATACTGAGCTGGACCGTGTGATGGATCAAGATGCACAAGCTCGCAGGTGGACGAGAGACAGAGATGCGGCATTTGGAAGCTCAGGGCCTTCCCTACAGGGTCCCCTAGCACGGGAGCGCAACGGCGTACCACGCATGCCAAACCTGAGTGAAGGACAGAATCAAGTGAGCTGGACTCGATTCGCTTTTAGTCTTGTTGGCAAGGCTTTCACTTTCGGAACGAGCGTCTTCAAAGGGTTCTACGCAGGCGGAGGAGATGGCTATACCTTCGATGAGAAGCACGGGTATGACGGTGTGTCTGGACATGAACACGATCCACCTACACCAGTACCCGGTCAATGGCAGGCGGACGACTTCTTCGGCGACTTCGAGCAGGATAATCCCAGCTCGCCACCTTCTGCCGGACTTCGACCACCCAACAAACGCCGCCAAACCGACAAAGATGAATGGATTCTCATCGGTACACCCGACGCCAGAGGTCCAAGCCCGAAACGCAAGACCTCAGCCAATTACGTCCCACAAGCCACAAGATCAGCCGCATCACGCCCAACTGCTTCCCGCGCATCTTCTCGCCGCAGCCTTCTTCCCACCCCCATCCGTCGCCAGCCTTCTCACGTCTCCCAAGTCGGAAGTCCCGCAGCTTTCACAGCAGGACCAGATCGCCGTGCGTCCGTAGCGCATGTGCGACCCTCTACATCTACATCCAGGCCACAGTCGAGCATCGGCCACCGCAGCAGCTTGAGTGCAGACATGATGAGCCCCGAAGCCGAGCGCTACAGGAAGCGTCAGGCAAAACAAGACCGCGTGGCTGACAAGGCGATTGGTAACATGAGCCGTCAGCTGGAAGAGCTCATCAAGCAGGGCCAGGCTGCTCTTGGTACGAAATTTAGCGTTGAGGGTGATGTTGACGAGGATATGGATGATGGTTTCTCCGGGGGAAGGTGGTAATGACTCTGTGCAATGGTATGACGGCCGGTGTACTTTTCTTTTTTGTTTTGCTTGGGCACCAGACCGGACAGCGCCCGTGGGGTTTCTTTGGGAGTTCTTTTTCTTTTCTTTTTCTTTTTGTTTTTGGAGGTCACGATCTTATACTTCGGAGGCACAGGATGATACCCATCAGCGGTCGGAAAGACTTTCGCTTTGCTTCAACCTTTTCTTCCTCTCTCTCTTTGGTAGTGCTACTTTAGGTAATCCAGACTGATTCGATTGGGCGTTGTGCCCGTTGGTTTTTTCCATCTCATGCTTACCTGCCCTACTCTTGATGATGTTCAGTGCTTCGGATATTCTCTACAGTGTCTGTCCGTAACTTATGCAGAAGTCGAACCTTGGTGCGTGGACCAAATTATGTCTCATCTGATGTATAGTGAAGCAGCGGCAAGCGAGTTGTGGCGCACATGCAGTTTGCGGGACGTGGAAAGTGGCTGTGCTGTACAATGACGAGCGCAGCCGAACACGAAGCCGATACGGCCAACTATCACATGTTTCTTGGATTTACACACTCCTCTAGACACATCTGACATTGTTATTCTCTACACCAAGTGACCGGGTCTCTGACATCAAAGCGGCAAATTATCCACACCAGGAACTGCGGGTATCTTATCCCAATCGCTGCTCTACGCGAACCCAGACTCCGTTCGCTTCGCTAGGCCTCCACTGCCCTCTATACAACCTTACAAACCGGACACGTCTGGATCCGGACACAAGGAGCGTACGACAGAAGGAAAACCTCACGAGAAGCCTCAAGAAAAACCCTACAACCCACCGCAACCATGGCCCAAACCGAAACCTCAATCAACATCCCGCAACTCCTTGCCGTCGCCCTCGTCGGCTTCTTCGCTATCCGCTGGTACCTCAACAAACCTCCAGGCTCCTCTTCTGGCAGCAGCGGTGGCAACAGTAGTAATGCCTCCTCACGTAACCGCGCAGTAGATCCCGCCCAGATCACCCAAGTCAGCGCCATGTTCCCGCAACTCGACCGCCGCAGCATAGCCTGGGACCTGCACCGCAACGGCGGTAACGTCGCCGGGACTTCAGAGCGCATCCTTAGCGGGCGAGGACTTGATGCTCCGCCGCCTAGCTTCCAGCCGCCACTTCCTGCGCAGGCTGCGCCGACGACCCAGACTCCTAGGGCGAGCGCGGGACAGCCGGATTTGATTACGAGGTATGGGTTGCAGGGGAGGATTAATGATAAGGGGAAGGAGGCTGTGAAGAGTGAGGAGCAGAAGAGGATGGCTTGGACGAGTGATAAGGCGGCGAGGGCGGAGGGGTTGAAGAGGAGGAGGGAGGAGATGGTGTTGGAGGCGAGGAGGAAGATGTTGGAGAAGGATGCTGCTGCTTGATGGGGGACGGTATGCTTGGGTGAAGGATGAGCAGCAAAGGAGGGCATAGTTTTGATTGTTGTTCTCCCTGTGGGTTTAGCGCTCTTGTGAATATATACATGCATGATTGATGGGTATGATCTCGTTTCATTGCGGGTTGAGCGGGTGGTATTGCTATTGCTTCGACTGGACGTGGTCTTTGAATTGATCTTGATTTGCACATCTCGTCACATGAACAATGTTGCCCTCAATATCGCCCAGATTGATGGATGTAGTCTGGTATTTATATCCTTATCGCTTCATATCACACGACTCACCCAATCACCCTCAGGCAGGCAGTCCATCAGCCCTACGCCACGATTTGGATCGCCGCCTCTCCTTCTCCGCAAGCACTAAGACAAGCTTCGCGACCGACCGCCGCATCCACGCTGGCACGTCCGTAGCGAGTCTCCCTCTCAGTGCTAGCTACATCGAGAACAGTGAGAAGTTATCGCAATTGAACAACCACTCTGCCACATACTCGGTATTGCACATACCATTTCTCTTTGCCGTACTGTTACTCACCTTCCAAGATCACCGCACCTCACTCACCGGCCACCGACTGGCTGCGCATCTCGCCAGCACTGGATCCCTCACTCTGGTACGTCACAATCTTGTACATGGGCATGCATGAGCACTGGCGAATACTTCTCGAGCGCACTATTGCGGTATCGAGAGCAGACGCTGGAGTCAAGCAAGATCGCAAAGGCGCACAATCATTTCATGAGCCTTCAATGCTCCCAAGCCAGCTCTCGCACAACGCCCGCGCCAACGCTCCTACCTCTTGTCTCACTTGGCCAAAACGCAAATTGCTAACTTTGACAATCAACAGTCGACCGCTTCCTCCACGAACATGCGATCAATGAACATGCCGTCCTACGCCTCCCAACAACCCCAGCAGCCCAACAGCGCCTCCGCGCGCCAAACACCCCGACTCCAGAACACGCAAAAGCCAGGTCTAGGCAATGGCACAGGATGGGGATTCGGACTGCCAAACAACTCTGCTGGTGGAGCTATCCCTGGAGGCTTTGCAGGCG
The DNA here is from genome assembly GCA_037042865.1 of Epicoccum sp. F181. NCBI lineage: Eukaryota > Fungi > Ascomycota > Dothideomycetes > Pleosporales > Didymellaceae > Epicoccum > Epicoccum sp. F181. Next base: position 26,330 of record JAJSLS010000024.1, on the reverse strand, counting down.
CCGCTGCCGCTGGAGCTGCGCTGGGATCTGCGCCGGGATTGGCACCGAGACCTACGCAGTTGAGCGGGTTTGCTCAGGTTATGGGCGGAGGTGGATCGCAGGCGCCGATTGATATGAGGTGAGTTTGATACCAGCGCGTGTGCGTTTGCGGGTGGGTGCATGTGGCGGCTGGCGGGTTGTGGGCAGGTGTGGATGGATGCATGAACACGGCGATTGCGGTGGTTGTTTGTGCTTGCAGCTTGCAGTTCACAATGTCGGACTATGCAGCGCGTGCGGAGACAATCGCGGCGTGATTGCTGCTGCGATCTGGCAAGAGATTGCGAGAGAAGCCTGCCCATGCCACCACTTACCCACATGATCTGCCCGGCTGCCACGAGAGCTAGCGATGGCCACATCACAAAAGCTTTTACGGTCGGAGGTGGCTCGAAGAGCAAAATCTAGACCACCAGCGAAACCACCAGCGAAACCACCAGCCAAAACAAGAGCTAATTCTTCCAACAGTGACTTCCCATCGCTCTCCGGCGGGCCACAACCAGCGAGCAACGCTGGTCAATCGAGCTGGAATAGCAACATACTACGCCAGGCACCCGCACAACAGCCACAGCCCATTCAACAACGAGCTCCCCAACAACCACAACAACCTCAACCTACTCAACAGCAAGCTCAGCAACAGCAACAGCAGCAGCAAAGAGTGCCATCGGCGACGCTGTCTCAACAGTCAGCAGATCAACAAGACGATCAACAAGCGCAGCAGCAATCAACAGATCAGTCCAGCGGTGGTGGCGACGAGTTCCCGCCACTTGGCGTACGTACCAACGGCGAGCTGTTCGAGCAGGCGAACGGCCACGGTGGCGTGACCTTGCGATCTCCCGATGGGCCTGATGGCTCTCAGTCCCAAGGCAATGGGCAACAAACTCAACTTCCTTTCCGCGAGGCGAGCAACGCACCTGCACAGTCTCAACAAGCTCCTATAGGACATCCGCTTACACAGACGACGTCACAGCAGGTAAGAAGTAGCATTTGCTTTCAAGACTGGAATTTGATATTAACAATCCTACCAGCAACAACCCCAAACTATTCTAGCAGCAGCAAATCAGCCTGCGGCCCCAAGCGGTGGCGTAAAGCGCTACGCAGACATGACTGAGCAAGAACAGTGGGGACTCGAAGCCCTCTCAGCGGCGTACGAAGCCCGCAAGAACCTCGAAAGCGGACAGCCTGTGGACGAAACACTACCGCCCATTATGCGATCCGCAATCTTCTTTGGCCAGGACTTGAGCGCGCTCGGCATGGATCTCGACAGTATCGATCCTATCTATCCCACCTTCACACCATTCCCTGCTATGAACTCTTCTGGTGCCACATTCGACTTCCACGATCGCCATACCATTCCAGACTTCCAACTTCCCGGCGCCTACACAGTCAACAACGTCCCGCCATTGGCAGGACGTGTGGCTGCACTGAGCGATGGTGAGTCTTGTCATTTGATTGATCTCCAATAATTTCAAGCTAATATTTCCAACAGAAACCCTATTCTGCATCTTCTACCAGATGCCTCACGACATCATGCAAGAGCTTGCGGCCCAAGAACTCACAGCACGTGACTGGCGATGGCACAAGGTGCTAAGACAGTGGTTGCAGAAAGACACCCGCGAAGCAAACACCAACTCCAGCATGCCCATCATCGACCTCTCGAACGGTGCGCCCATAGCCGTTCAGCCTGTGCGAGTCAGCGAGCGCGTCGAGCGTGGCGTCTACGTCTTCTTCGACGTCATGCACTGGCGAAGGGAGAGGCGTGAGTTTGTGCTCAACTACGATGAGCTCGATCAACGGTTCGCCATGGGCGGTGCGATCCAAGTCGCCAACGGAGGACCGGTGATGCCGCCTGGAGGTGGTGCTTTGGGCAGTGTGCCTGGCGGTGCCGTGTCTCAGAGTGGCATGGGAAGCAGTGGTATTCCCGGTGCTGGTTGAAATGGATGGAATGTCCGACATGATTACGTAGTTGCTGTACAAGCGGGATGAGGAAGTTGTATAACAAACAAGCATGAGCTACTTGCCATCGATAGCTCTTTTCGACTACTGACTTATTCCAGACGTGGATCACCTGTGCCTCTGTTCCTTCGTGACACTACGGTTGCCCCGGCGCGACGTCGCGAGTGCTTGCCTTCTCAGCCTTCTATACATTCAACGATCAACACAAAAGTCCTTATGTCCCTTTCCGCAACCCCAATTCTCTTTTGCCCACATCTCAAACCCCAGAGTAAGATTCATTACCGCCTCGCTTGCCCTTCCCTTCCGTGCGTCTCATACCCATGTCCATGTCCATGTCCATGTTGTGTAACCTGAGCCCTTGGCGGCAGCTCAACGCTTTCATCTTCTTCCAATATTACTTAATCTTGAGCTGGTCAAAGTGCGAGGCGAAGCTCGCGAAGCTCGCGGCGTGAAGCTGCGCGAAGCTTTCAGCTTGATGTAGCCTATCGATGGTCTGATGCTTTGGTGGACAGTGAGAGGGGACGGTTGTGATTTTCTCTTTCCATTTCTTCGCTGCTTAGGCACTTTCGTAGTACAGCGTGCCTGCTTCTGAGGAAGCCAGTGATATACTGAGGGGGCTTGACGGGTAGAGACGTAGGCAGTGCACTGGACGGCTACCGGCGGTATCTCTGTGCTGTGACTTTAACATTCGCTGCCAGCAGCCTACATTTGCACGTTGATGCCGCGGAAAACATCGCCGCCGGGAAGAGTGAGAGTGCTTTGAATCGGAAGACAAACGAAGAAGACGCTAGAACTCGATGTTCACTTTCAGTGCGTTCGTCTCTGCTGCACGCTGGAAGACGTCGTAGGCAATTTGGATCTCGGAGAAGGTGAAGTCTAGGAAGCAGGAGGCAGTGAGAGTCAGCTTACGATCATATGATCACCCCAGTCCGCATTGAAGCGTCCGACGTTGCGTAGCTTACCGTGCGTCACCATCATCGCCGCCGTCTCCAGCTTCCCGACCGATATCAAGTCGAGGATGCGAGGGATCGTGTGCGTGCTGACTAGGCCCATCGAGAGCGCTGTTTTGCGGGAAGAGAAAATAATAGTCAGCATAAGTCCTACACCTCACAGGACACCCTGCAGGGATAATATTCGACGACTTACTAGTCCCCCTCGGCCACAACCGATCAATCTTCAGATCTACTGGCGCAGAGTGCACGCCGATGTTGGCTATCGTTCCGCCTTTACCTACTAGCGATTGACACATGTCGAAGGTCGCTGGGATGCCGACGGCTTCCATCACGACGTCGAAGCCATCGGTTTCGGCGTCGAAGTAGGCGCTTGCTAAGGCGCGGATTGCGATGATGGGGTCGCCGGTCGTTCTGATCTTGCTGGTGTTGATGATGTGAGTATTCGGGCCTGGTAGCATGCGTTGTGCGAGTGCGAGGCGTGTGTCGGAGAGGTCGAGGAAGGTTATGCTGCGGGGTGAGTAGAGTGATGATGCGAGACCAGCGGCGAGACCGACGGGGCCTGGAGGTGGGGATGTCAGTCTTGTCTGATCGATGCTTGCTGACTTGCATTGGAATGATGACAAGAAGGGAAGAACACACCTGCGCCTACGATTGCTACTGTACACCCAGGATGAACATTGCCGCGTATTGCACCGACTTCGAGTCCTGTTGGCAAGGTATCACTGACTACCAGGAGCCCCCTCTCGTCGACTCCTGGCGGGACGTGGTAGAGCCCTGTGTCGGCATAGGGTACGCGGAAGTACTCTGCGTGCACACCGTCCATGAGGTGGCCTAGTTGCCAGCCGCCGTGCTTGCAGAGGTCTTGCATGCTGTTACGGCCAACGAATGTCAACACCGCATCATCGAAGACAGATGGACAATCTGAACGGATGCAATGAAATGGTCTTACCCTCTCCGACAGAACGTGCATTTGGAGCATGCTACCACAGCAGCGATCACCACTCTGTCGCCTTTCTTGAAGTTCTGCACTTCAGCTCCAACTTCTTCAACGATGCCAATCCCTTCATGGCCAAGCGTGCGGCCTATTTCTGCGGTGGGAACTTCGCCGCGAACGATGTGTAAGTCTGTGCCGCAGATTGTGGTTCGAAGCATGCGCAAGACGGCTTGGTTCGAGTTGTCGATCTGGGGGATGGGTTTGTCGACGATGGCGGTTTTGCCTGGGCCGGCGTAGATGAGTGCTTTCATTTTGTGGTCGATTTTGTATGATGTGGTAGGAAGATATAATTGATGGAGGGAAGAGGAAGGAGAGAGGATTGATCAAGCCGACGCATACATGTATGCTGCGTTGGACGCGCAGTCCATGTGCATGCTAGCCGAGTCTTACCATGATTGATCTTAAGGTAAGGTATACCGGGATGACTACATGCATGTCTCGTCTCGAGGTCAGTTATACATAACCAGCTTACTAGAACCTCCAATGCGAATATCATATTTACTAGAAAGAGTGAGATAGGTCCTAGTGTTTGATCTGGTGAACGTAGTGCCATCGAAGCGGGATCAATCGACTCTATAGCGTATCGATCCGATGTCCGAGGTCGCCATTAATGCCTTGCGTTTGCTACAATTGTCAGCAAAGGAACAGGATTGGCGTCTTTGATTCTGCATCGAGCTCTTGTTACCGATCGATCAAGAAGGTGTGGCGGCTCAAGATGTTGAACGGAGTTGAGGGCTGTGATCCGGCATTTCCCATTTGAGCAAACCGACTCGCACCCCTCTTTCTGCCCCGCCTCTTTATCCGATCTCGCATCGTCGAATATCACTGATTTGTATGCAACACTAATGTGCATGTGCTCTCTTCATCCTGCTGTGCAGGTCAAGCGATAAAAGCGGCAGTCTCATGCCATGGGGCTATGATTGTCTAAGCTCGGTGGTCATCGAAGCTGACCAGAGACGTTGCACATTCCGAACACATCAGCATTTTTTGAAGCTCAGACGACGATCTCTCGACAGAGCCTCAATCAAATAGTTTTCGGGAACAACATGTCGATCAGCCTGTAGGCTTGGTTGAAGCTCTTATTTCCAGACTCTGTCGTGTTTATTGAGATGCAGCGCTTCCCACTTCATCTTTGACCAACCATTCAATGCAGGAGAAGCTCTTTTGCAACCACATCTTGTAGACTGGAGGGGTTACTTCAAACAAGGAAACATTTCAGGTTGTTATACAAACACCACATACCTCCCTCCAAAAATGCCTCCCACAACAACCAACCCCTCCACGAAAACCGTAGGCTACATCGGCCTCGGCAACGCTGGCTACAGCATGGCCTCCAACCTACCCAAAGCAGGTTACAACCTCATCGTCCACGACGCAGACGCCCGCAAAGCGCAAAAAGCCGCTGCAGAATGGCAGAACACCACCGCTTCGAATGACGAACCCTCGGCTTTCGCAGACTGCGAAGTCATTATCACCATGCTTCCGCAGGGCAAAATCGTGCGAGAAGTTTTACTTGGTGAGAAGGGAATTGCGCCGAGTTTGAAGAAGGGCACGATTGTGATTGATACGAGCTCGAGTAGTCCGTTTGATACGCAGGCTTTGGGGAAAGAACTTGAGAAGCATGAGATTCTGCTTGTTGATTCGCCGATTACGCAGACGTACATGCATGCTACTGATGCTGGCGAGAGCACATTGATGGTCGGCACGGATTCTGAAGAGGCGTACGCTAAAGTCGAGCCTATCTTGCGGACGATGGCGAGTTACATCTTCCACATGGGTCCACTGGGAGCAGGACACGTGATGAAGACGCTGAATAACTACATCATGGCATCGTCCATCTGCGCGCTGTCGGACAGCTTGGTGACTGGGCAAAAGTTTGGGCTGGACCCGCAGAAGATGATCGATGTGTTGAACGTGGGAACTGGAGTGTGCTTCCCGACTATGGATACGTTCCGGCGAGACGGACTGACAGGTCGGTATAATTCTGGGTTCGGGCTGGCGTTGTTGGTCAAGGATCTGGGGATCACGCAAGAGTTTATGAAGAAGCAGGAGTTTGAGACTGGATTGCCGGAGATGCTCAGGGCTTATCTGAAGTATGGTCTTGATCGCGTGGATCCTGCGGCCGATCACACGGCTTGTCTGAAGGGGTGGGAGGAGAGGAGTGGTATACAGTTGAAGAGGACGGAGAAGGTTCAGGATATCCCCAAGGAAGACTTTGAGCATAGGTGGAAGGGTCTGAACAGGCCGGGTTAATGGCGCTGAGTATTAAATTTGTAAGCTGTATCGATATGTGGTTTTGTACTTCGTGTGTGCATTGCATATCGCTGTCCGATCGCAAGTTGACGACAGGACTACGCCTTCTTCGCATCGCGCTCGGCCTTGCGCAGAGCACGCTTGCGGATATCCATGTGCATTCCCCTGTTCTGGTCAAGAACGGCCTTGTTCATGGTACCAGTAAAGGTAGCCAGAGCCCAGTGCATGATACCGTGGGCCCAGTAGGGAGTGCTAGTCGCTGCAATACCCTGCGCACCACCACTGCGGCCGATCTTGCCGAGAGCGGCGCGAACGAACTGCTTGGGGTTGGGCACGAACAGCGATGTCTTGCGAATCTTGCTCATGGCGCTGGTGACGAGGTAGGACTGCACAAGCTGGACCTTGATACCCTTCGGCTCAAGCTCAGAGCTGAGAGCAGTAGACCACTGCTGCAGGAATGCTTTGCTGCCGCTGTAGGTCGCAAGGTAGGGAGTGGGCAGAATGCCGCCGAAGGATGCCATGGTCAGAATCAGACCGCGCTTGCGCTCGACCATGCCGGGTGTGACGAGCTGGGTCACGCGAAGAGTGCCCATGCAGTTGATTGTAATGATATCGCGCATCTCTTGAGGTGATGTCTCGTGGAAGGGAACGGGAATGTTGTGGCTGAGGCCGACATTGTTGATCAAAATTGAGAGGTCGAGGTCCGCGATCAGGCTCTTGATGCTGTCGAAGTCCTTGTCCTTGTTGGCGGCGAAGTCCATGGCAAGAGTCTTGGTCTCGACATTGTACCTGGTCTGGATTTCGGTTGCGAGGGTGTCGAGTTTGCTTTGAGTGCGAGAGACGAGGAGGATGTTGTAGCCCTTCTGGGCGAGCTGGAGCGCGTACTCTTTGCCGAGACCGTCTGAAGCGCCGGTCACGAGAGCCCACGTGCCCTTCTTGCCGAACTTGGAGAGCTGGTAGAGTGTTAGTCTTGGAAGAAGTGAAGTGAAGGATGCATGGCACATACCGACTGTCCGGGCAGGATGAACAGAGATGCGATCAGCCTCCAGAAGGAGAAGATCTTGTAAGATACCACGAGGACACCAATGAAGGCAAAAGCCTGGGTGGCGGGCGCGGCCCAAGGGCCAATCGGGTTGAGTTTGTCCATTATCGTTGTCGATCGGGATGTTGACGGGCTCGCAATGGACAGGTATAGCTCTTGGTTGGGAGTGATGAAATTCATCCCTCACAAAGCCGAGGCGTGGGGTTGATTCAATGTTGACAAGGACAAGGGTCTTCCGACTGTTGATCCGCCTCGAATCATTGAACACAGCTCGCCATTGAATCACAAGAAAAGACTACACCTGGACAATACCTATACACACTCCTGGTCAAGATGAGCTCCCTCACATCCTACCTCCCTCCTGCCGACGGCTTCCTGCCCAAGTGGCTCCTCTTTGTACGTCCTCCAGCTCCCACCAAAGAAACACTCCCACCAAACGAATACTAATGACACAGATCTCCGTCGTCTCCCTCGGAAACAGCATTCAAGCCTACTTCTCCCTCGCCGGCTCCCAGCAAGTCTACGCCGGCACCACGCCCTCGCGCGTCACTCCCCTCAGCGCCCGCACCTTCGGCACCTGGACCGCTCTCAGCTCCATCATCCGCTTGTACGGCGCATACCACATTGACAACCCGGCCGTGTACGAGATCACGCTTTGGACTTTTGGCGTCGCGTTTGCGCACTTTGCGCTGGAGTGGTTGGTATATGGCACTGCGAAGTTGGGCAGGGGGCTTGCTGGGCCGTTGGTTGTGAGCACGCTTACTACTACTTGGATGGTGATGCAGTGGGATGGATATGTGAGGTAGGGGTGTGGAGGATGTAAAGATATGGCATTGGCCGCTGGGAGGTGAGGTTGGGAGGGTGATAATGTGTGTATAAAGAGAGGACCATACAGTCACGCACCGAGGAAAGGTGAATCATGCTATTACATATATGAATAATTAAACAAGTGTACAAACAATGCGAATGCGCCTCGAAAATGCATGCAGACCTTTGCGCCCGTCCGTGAAGATGAAAGACAAAACACGATTAGCAAGCGGACATCTTGATGTTGTCAGAAAGTCCCTCTCTGACCATTTCAGCCTTCACCAGCTCAGCGCGAGCCTTGGCCTCTCTCTCCTCCTCAGCCTTGATGATGTTGATAACACGATCGTGGGGAGTGCTGTCTGCACCGTGGCCGGCGGAAGTATTGCTCCAGGTGGTGGCGCGCTTGATCTTGGGCATCTTTGGTGGCTCTGGGGGCTCGACACCTCCGATCATGGGGAAGGGGTTCTCGAGCGACCAGCCGATTATCATGGGCCTGAAGCCCTCGGTGGCGAGGTGGTCGTACATCTCCTTGACGGTGTAGGCCATGTGTAGGGGGTATTCGCGTGAGCCTTCGGCGCCGGCGTGCTGGGGTGTGTTAGTTGGCCATGTTTACAACTTTTGTAAAATGTCATCACATGGAGATTCAAACTTACAGTGTACCAGACAAGTCTCAGCTTGCCGGGCTCGAGATCGCTGGTGTACCAGATGCTGGGCCATCCGAGACGGTACTTCGTGCTTAGCCAGTAGTTTTGGAATCTTCCCATGGCATCGTGCTCAGTTTTGAAGCCGCGGTGGTCGAAGAAGATGACGACTTGGCCTGGGTTGTAGGTTCCAGCAGTGGCCGGGTTGAAGGCATCGAGCTGTGCTTGTATTGACTGTGGCGCCATGATTGAATGTGTTGTGAAGTGAGGCGATTGAGATACTTGGTGGTATGTGATCCAGGCCGGTATTTATCGTGGCGGAATCGAACAAAAAACTAAGACCAGAGGCAACGGGAGCAGGTTGCCCGGTATTTGAGGATGTTACAGATATTTATGAGGCCGAAAGTAGTGTCCTCAGAAGCTAGTTGCAAATGTCTAAAGGTTATAGGCCAGAGTGAGGACAGCCGCCAGAATAAGAGCGAGTTCCGGGTATTCCTGGGCGATAGTATAGTTTGTTGTTGTGAATATTGACGTACTTCAGGTTAATTTGCAAAGGAGGAGGACTTGGGTGAATAATCGCCGTCGCCGTTCGGAAGGCCTCGCCCGGGTAAGAAGATTGGCGTGAGCGATTAACTGCTGGGGCGGACTAGACTCTTTGCAGTTGAAGCAAATTGCAGCAATTCGGCTCTAGCCGATGTCACGTGGTCGCGCGTTGCCCGTCGCGTGGATCTTCAATGTCTGTCGTCATCGATCCGTGACTTTGGGAAGGGCGACGAGGCGAAGAATGGATGTGTGCAACCTTCTTGATGATAGTATCTGGTCATCCAAGGATCAGAGTCAGCTACACTACCACCGAGAGAGGAGTCTGGACGATTCTCGGTGCACCATCAATCTATCAACACACTGCAAAAGCGAGAGCATGCAATAGATCTGGCGAGCTCGACCGGCTTGAGCTCCAAGGATGACAAAACTTCAAGCGGCCTCTGTTTCCAACCGAGTCGTGCACAATCGCAAACGCAAACGAGTTGAGCCAGATGCGCCGGAGGCCCCGCCAGATACTGGCGATATCGCACAGCCAAACAATGATGAGAATCCCACTACTTCGCAAATCGCCACCGCGACATCAGTGCCGACAAAGACACACGATGGAGGACAGAAACCCAAGCGAACGCCTAAAAAAGGCGAGAAACCAACACTCAAGCGCAAGGGCTCCTCAACTATCATTGAAACGTCAATACAATGGCCAGAACAACTCACGAAGCTTGCGCAGACTCACAAAGCACTCAACCTCGTGTACACATTCTGCTGCACTCGAAAGCATTTAGCCACGACTTTCGAAACCATCAAGAGTGCAGTAGAGGCAAACATCAAGCGAGAGCTGACCATTGACGATGTCGCCAAGATCAAGCTGCTTGTACCACAGATCATCAACTTCCAATATATCGACAAACACATGCTGCAAGTCAGTCTGATGGGCGAAGAGAACATCATGCAGGGGAAGCGGGCGAAAGACTTCTTCCCCATGAACTTTCGCGAAGAGAACAGCGTCGGAGAAGGCTCATCTGTAGGGCAAGAAGAAGATGAGGGCGAGGTTCTGCTCTTCGAATACATTGATGGCGACCTCAAACGCCAGGTGCAACACGCTCAAACTGGGGAGCCAACCAAAGCCACACGAAAGCTCCGACAAGAAGATCTGAAGATGCCAGTGTACAGCCAGAAACAAATGATGAACCTGATCGAGAAGCGAAACAACAAATTCACCTCTGCCGTCAACTCGTGGTTAAACGAGTGCGCCGAAAAGAATGTCGACGCGGTTGAGAAGCTGGAAGCTGAGTACAAGAGTTTCGTGCCGATGCCTGAGAACAGCCGAAATGGCACTCCAGCTCCAGATTCTGCGAAAGACACATTGCCGAAAGCGATACCCACTGAGCGTGAAAGTATACCGGAAATTGTCAATCAGCTCAAGACGTCAGAGTGGTACACTGGGCAGATCGTACCAGATGGGCATCGTGTATTTGACCCTCAAGAACCAGTGTACGGCGATTTGAGCTTCCCACTGAGTCAAGACCTTGTCAACGCACTGTACAACACTCGAAACATCCAGCAGCTCTACAGCCACCAAACAGAAGCCATCAACGCGCTGCATGAAGGGAGAAATGTTATCGTCTCAACTTCAACAAGCTCAGGCAAGTCACTCATCTACCAAATCCCAGTACTCAATGCGCTGGAAGAAAACCGTCAGACGCGAGCAATGTACATCTTCCCAACCAAGGCTCTGGCACAGGATCAACGGCGGAGCTTGAAAGAGATGTTTGGCTTCTTACCCGGCTTGGAAGATCTTGTTTGTGATACTTTTGACGGCGACACTCCTATGAGTGAGCGCAATTACATCCGCGATGAAGCTCGTGTCATTTTCACGAACCCCGACATGCTGCATCTCACCATCCTGCCACAAGAAGAAAAGTGGCGCAGCTTCCTGCAAAACCTGAAATATGTGGTCGTTGATGAACTGCATGTTTACAACGGACTTTTCGGTGCGCATGTGGCTCTCATCATGCGCCGTCTGCGCCGCATCTGTGCCGCGGTTGGCAATCGAAAGGTCCAATTCATAAGCTGCAGTGCAACTGTAGCAAATCCGGAAGAGCACATGAAGACCATCTTCGGCCTAGACGATGTGACTCTCGTAGACTTTGATGGCTCACCGAGCGGTCGTAAGGAGTTCTTGTGCTGGAACACGCCTTTCAAAGACCCGAACGATCCCACCAGTGGTCGTGGAGACACCTTCGCAGAAACTGCTCGGCTTTTTTGCCAACTGATCCTGCGAGGCGTTCGAGTCATCGTGTTCTGCAGGATTCGGAAACAGTGTGAGATCATGACAACAGCGATCAAGACGGAACTAGTTGCGCTGGAAAGGTCAGAGGTCATGGCACGGGTCATGGCGTACCGCGGCGGTTACACTCCGCAAGACCGTCGGCGGATTGAGAAGGAGATGTTTGAGGGCAAGCTTGTCGGCATCATTGGCACGAGCGCACTCGAGCTGGGCGTTGACATCGGTTCACTGGACGCTGTCATCACCGTGGGATTCCCGTATACGATCTCCAACTTGCGACAACAATCTGGACGTGCTGGGCGAAGAAATCGAGACAGTTTGTCCGTACTAGTCGGGGACTGTTTCCCGACAGATCAGTACTACATGGCGAATCCGGATGAGATCTTCACAAAGCCGAATTGCGAGCTGCAGGTGGATCTCACCAACATGCTCGTGCTCGAAGGCCACATACAATGTGCAGCTCACGAAATGCCGATTGTTCCTGACGAGGACAAAAAGTACTTCACTAAGCAGCTTCCCGAGATCTGCGAAGAGAGATTGCGCAAAGACGATTTGGGCTTCTACCACACTGACGATCGTTTTCTGCCTTATCCCTCTCGCACCGTTGCCATTCGTGATACAGAGGACTCTCATTTCGCCATCATCGACACCACACACAACGCTAACACAGTGCTTGAAGAACTCGAGGCCAGCCGTGCTTTCTTCACCATCTACGAGGGTGGCATCTTCTTACATCAAGGTCGCACGTACCTCGTGAAGGAAATGAACCCGGAGCGCATGATCGCCAAGGTCGAATATGTCAAAGTCGACTGGACAACTCAGCAGCGCGACTACACCGACATTGACCCCGTTGAGACAGAAGCCATCCGTCGTATTCCAGGGTCACTCTCGAGAGCTTTCTTCGGCGCTATCAAGATCCACCAGAACGTATTCGGCTTCTTCAAAGTGGACAAGAAGCGCCGCATCCTCGACGCCGTGCAAGTCGACAATCCTCCCATCATCCTCTTCAGCAAAGGAATGTGGCTTGACGTTCCCAGATCAGCCGTCGAGATCCTCAACTCTCGACGTCTTAATCTCGCTGGTGCGATCCACGCTGCGGAACATGCCATCCTCAGTCTGATGCCGAACTTCGTCATCTCGATGCCCGGCGACGTCAAGACCGAGTGCAAAGTCGCCATCAAAGAATTCGCCAAGAAAGAGTCGAGCCGCAAGCGACCCGCTCGTCTGACATTCTACGATGCAAAAGGCGGTGCGGGCGGCACGGGTATCGCGAGCAAAGCTTTCGAGTTCATCGACCTGCTATTGACTCAAGCGTGCGACCGTGTGGAAGCATGTCACTGCCACGAAGGCTGTCTGGAATGCTGCTGCAGCGAGCGCTGCCGTGAAGCGAACCAAGTTATGAGCAAGGCGGGCGCGGAGGTGATTCTCAAGAGTCTGTTGAACAGGGAGATTGATGTGGAGAATTTGCCGTGGGGGCCTGAGGACGAGAGGGTTCCGGCTGGTATTGAGACTGTTGTCCTAGCGTCGGAGGTGAGGCCTGCGAGGGGGAGGCGGGTTGAAGTCATTGAGGTGAAGAGGGAGGGAGGTGGTGTGAGGAGAGTGGTTGTGGGAGGTGAGAATGGGGAGGGTGTGGAGGGGAGTAGGAGTGAGGAGGTCATCACCATCAAGGAGGAGCCTGTTGAGGATTGATTGCTTTGCATCTTCGCCTTGGCTGCAAGCAATACTATGAGGCTGTCACAATTGGCATTGCTAAGTACCTCCAACGTAACGGCCAGCGAACCTCAACTTGCACCTCTCATTGAACCAGCCGGTGATGGTATGGGTGTTGCAGGTCATCGATGAGATAGACCTCGATGGTTGAGCAACGGCCAACTGCTATCCTGCTTCACGCGGCCAAAACGTTTCGGTTGATCTTGATGGTCTACTCGAGCTTGACATCTGCCAACGAGGACTTGTCCAATGCTATCGAACATTGTGCAGCACAAGCATGGTTACAGACATCCAGTTTCTTCATCACACTGGCAGACTATCTCGTCCTGTGGCCATGAGAGTCAAGCAGGGTGTCGGCTGATCTCTCCGGTTCTTTGTGCAAGGCGGTGTTCGCTTCATGATTGGTCAGCCTTCGAGGACAACTCCCACGTCTCTGTGCATCGCCTAGATTGGACAGATCATCGTCGACGTTATCATGAATCGGACCACAAGTGTATCGGCGCCACGAACCCGCAAGATGTGCAATAAAAGGAACATTATTGACCATCTGGGACTATGTTCCGCAATCATCGATGACTGCTGCTACGTTTCTGTCGCCCTTCGATGTATCTTCTTGCCCGGCGATTGAATAAGTATATATGTATGCGCAATTTCTAACCCACATCTACATCTGTTCACATAAGTCACATTCCAAACTGTTATGGTCGCTTCACAGGTATCATGAGAAGAGAGGCACAGAAGTTGGTGGCGAAGCCTTTTTTTTTAATTATACTAGTGTGATAAAAACTGCTTGGATATTTATGCTGAACGCTGCAATGTGAGTGGAGGGACGTCCTTGCAGCACAATATGTGCGGGCTCTGTCTCCTCATGAGTTTGGTGTGGAGTGTGGGGGAAAGTTAAGACTTCTCGGCGTCGGCAACCTCAGCGGCAACCTCGTCAACAGGCTTGGTCTCCTCCGCGTCGACAGGCTTGTTCTCCTCCACGTCGACAGGCTTGTTCTCCTCCACGTCGACAGGCTTGTTCTTGCCAGCCTCCATCTTCGCCTTCAGGTCCTTCGCCTTCTTCTTGCTCAAGCCCTCGAGGGTGTCAACGCCAGAAAGGTCCCTCACCGTCACCAGCTTGCCCTCCTTGTCACGCAGGTCGCGGAAGGTCTCGTGCACGGCAGGCCTCTTGATGGAGATGTGGCCGATTTCCATGACGTCCTGGGGGCCGGGATTCTGGATGCCGGGAGTGAAGCAACTGCCTGGGCCTTCGACACTCCTACCGATCCTCGCCACATGTCTCCCAGGTCTTTGACAGAGCTGTGTCAGCATGGATAGACTGAGGTCACCTGAGCAGGACCTTGCAACTTTCAAAAAACAAAAACGAAGACAAAAAAACGCTATTCAACGTTTCCAGGTCAGCGATGATTGCTTTTGGGTTTGCCTCGGATGTCTGAGGAATCTGACTTATGTTCTGCTGCAATACACAATTCTTCAAGAGGTCGATTGATCAACGATGTGAGCAATTCACGATCTTTACGAGAAGAGAAGTTTATTTCCGAAGCTTTTGAGGTGGATTATTGGGTTCCTTTTGTTCTTTCTCTAATTTCTGTCGGTTTCTTTGTTATGAGTACGATGTTATACGCTTTCTATTTAAAACACTTTGACTCAAGCAAGCTAAATGCAAAGTAACCGTTCGCAAAGTGTGGCCCACGATCAGCGCATGCTCCTTCGGATGGGAGTGTTGGACCCGCGGACAGCGATCTATTGCATGCTCAACATGGGACTTGGGAGCTGGCTGGCGACCATACGCCACATTTGGTTAATGAGTCTGACCCGGGTCGACTCCGCGTTAATACCATGAGCTGTAGACTGCTCAAATCCTCGTGGTGTACGGCCAAGAATCATGGGAGATGAGCGATGGAAAGAGCGTTAGATGAATATGTATATCATAAGATGAGAGGTGTCGACAAGAAGGTCGATGACACAGCTTTCTACCCAACCCGATATGCTGGACTAATGAGTGTGGTTCGCCAATTGCGGAAATGAAGTCCCCACGTCGCTGCTCACGCTAGCCAAGCGATCTTTCGCTGCGCTCTGAAACTTATGACAAAGCTACTTGCGTTCTGTGGGCGAAAATTCATCAATTAAAACCTTCCGTTGTCCTTGGTAGCGCAAGTGCTGGCGCCTTCAGTCGTGCTGCAGTCGAGCCCGTTGCAAGCAGCAGGGCGAGCGGCAGTAATCGGAACACCCTGAGTGAGAGAGGTCTGGATATTGATTTGTGCAGACTCGGCCGTGTCTTTCCAGATGATGTCGAGATCGGGGAGGACGTTGCAGCAACGGAAGCTGTTGACGACAGCGAGCTGTGCCTTTACTCCATCGGCATTGCCGGCTTGGGCATCTTCGACTATGTTGTCAAACACGTCCTTAACAAGGCTCTCGAAGTTGAAGACGGTGTTGCCAATAGTCTGGCCCACGGCAAGATCGTTAGTGGCGCAGTTGAAGGCGTCTGGGCCGGTGGTGTCTCGGGAGTCTGGGTTGTTGGGGTCATGGCTGAACCAGTTGGTGAGGGTGCCGAGCTGGTTTGGCTCGTCGATGGCAAAGTTGTCTCGAGCGTTCTGGGCATCAGAAGCAAGAGTTGCGAGATCGCCGAGATTAGCCTCAGCGCCATCGAGGAACGTGTTCACTGCGTTGACATCGTCTGCCCACGCAGAGATGGCTGCCGCGACGTCGCTTGAGTCTGGCTGGGCAACCTTTGCGAGATGGTCGCGTTTTCTGATGGGGTGTGAGTGTTTGGTGGCGAGAGCGCCAGCGATGAGTACACAAGCGAAGGTGGCTGTGATTCGAACCATGTTGACGAGTGTCTTGGAGGAAGAGGGTGGTCTGGAAATTGAGACGTAGAAATGGGAGGATAATAAGCTTCGATTTGGCAACATGAAGTCGCTATCGGCAGACTTTTTATACTGCTCAAGCGAGATAGTCGTCGTAGTACAATCTGTGAGCATATCAGGCATACAGCTCAATCAGGAGGCCTGACCCTCCCCTTGTCACGTAAGTCTTCCGCTTCTCAAGACTCAACGTATCGCCAGTGCTTATAGTAAGCGTAGGATCGTCTTGTCGAAAGCTCGAACCATACAGGGCCCTTGCTCTCACGTTTCAAGCCTCCACAAGCATTCTTGTGTCCTGGGCCGTCTGATGTCAGCTGATACGAAACCTTATGATTCTGCCACCGTGGGTGGAGTTGTGTGTAAACGAGCGATAGCGACTAGCAGGCGCCTTTACTGTACTGACTAAGTTCACCTATCATGGAATAAGCATTTACCAGTTGGCCGCGTATTCTCGTAAACATGACTAGATACTACAAAGACAACGGAGAGCGGCTTCGGCAATGAGTGGGCTGTGCAAACGCAACCAAAGGTCAGGTTGAGACGAGCACGCAGGCGGATGATGCAACAGAAACAGGCAGGATATTAGAGGATACGATGAAATTAGAGGTAAAGGTTCTGTGATAGCACAAGGCGATGTGGAATGACGATCTAAGGCAAGAATGACAAAGAACGACAGAGCTCCTCGGTTATGAGAAAGATCTTTGGGCGGGATTCGCCAGACCTTCTTCAAAAGTATGAGATTACACTGAATAACCACCCAAGAACGGAAAGTTGGACAGAAACCATCAATTTAAGATTCGAACTCCTATTCCTCATCAACGAAATTCGCTGTTCTCATAAGCCGGTGCTGAGCCTGCGCTGAGCATCTCGAAATTTTAAAAGTGTGAACAAGAGGCGGAATCTCGAACTGCGCTGGTACTAAGCCGCCGATCGCGTCGTTGAAGCTTCGGAAATCAGTCGCTAATCGAAGCAAGCAAGTGCCGTTAGGACAGATCGATTCAGAACTTGCGGATAGCGACAACATGTTGATGATCTACTGAAGCTGCTATCGTTTGTGCTAACGTACGCCCAAGTCGCCAGATCCGAGTGGACGAGATTTGTGTATGACCGTTCGTCGCTTGTTCACCTGCCGAAGCGTAATGCGGAGCTTCTGAACATCGTGTTATCTAGTGCCGAGCACCCTCCACTTGAGGCCTAGAAACCGGCTCGGCTCCAGAGACCGGCTCGGATGTGCAGTGGGTAACTCCAGTTCAATTCTAGGTCACGTGGTGAACTGTCTCAGCGACCAACTGGCGCCCCGCACTGCGAGAGCGGAGTGTCGATTCCTTGGGTTGTTCTCTTGAAGTTTGGATCATTGAGACACCAGGGCACGGGTTGGTGTGGCCTCAAATTTTCAGAAAGGTTTCGGAGCACTCAACACATCGCCCTCAAACCGTAAGGGAACGAGTCACCTTGTCGATGAGCGACTGTAGAGGATAGCATGATTGTGTTCGTTTTGGACATCTTGCTACGATCACGTGGCCTAAGATGGGCATACCCGCTGTGTATCCGAGCTGTATCCACCCCCAGAGTCCCCCACCTCTTCCGAGCGTTGTTTGTCTCCGGGGCTCTCAAGGTTTCAGTCCCCCGTCGGCGTAGGTGGGCATACCGAGCCGGTGAGCACCATTTAATGGTTTGTGGCAAGCATGTAGATGGTTTATTGCTTAGTATGTCCTCACTCTCATTCTCCTGCATACACAAATTCTTTGCCTGTCAAGCTAGCAACAATGGGCAAATCTCCGAAGGCAACAGGTGTGGACTGGCAAGGAGCTAACCCGGTACCAATCTCCTTCAAGCCGGTCAGCCAGCCTACTATCGGCCACAACAGTTACGAGGGTTTCCATCCGGGTCGCCAAGATCTGCTCAAGAAAGGGCACAGCAAGAAGCAATGGGATGACCAGGATGGCAAGAAGCTCGAGTCCGACATCATCCGCGACAACGATGTTGAAATTGTCGTGCGAGATGGCACCAAACTCTACGCTGACATTTACCGCCCTGCCGACGCAAAGGGCAAGATTCCATGTATCGTGGCTTACGGACCGTATGGCAAGAAGTACAACATGGCCGGCATCGCCGTTCACTTGCCATGGAAGCTTGGTCTTAGGCCAGACGACACCTCCGGATACGAGACCTTCGAGAGTGTAGATCCCAGGGATTTCTGCGCCTGGGGATATGCGGTCGCCAATGTCGATTCTCGAGGAACTGGTCACTCAGAAGGTTTTATCAACATCATGGGCGAGCAAGAAGCGCAGGACGGCTACGATGTCGTCGAATTCCTGGGTCACCAGGAGTGGTGCAACGGCAACGTTGGCATGGCTGGCAACTCCCACTTGGCTATCACGCAATACTTTATCGCAGCCAAGAACCCGCCATCTTTGAAGGCTATAGCACCCTGGGAAGGATGTTCAGATTTGGGCCGTGAGCAGTTCACCAGAGGCGGAATCTTCTCCATCTCAAATAACAACTTCATCACCAAATTCACCGTACGCGGCACAAACGGATACGAAGATTTCGAGGAAATGTACGCCCGATACCCTCTCTCATCAGCATACTGGGAAGACAAGCGTGCAGCCCTGGAGAAGATCAAGTGCGCAGCTTTCATCACCGGTACCGATTTTGCAGCGATGCACACCATGGGCTCCATCCGAGCCTATATGCAGATTGACAGCGAAAACAAGTGGATCAAGTGGAATGCATGGCAGGAATGGTTTGATCTGTGGGCTATCGAAGAGTCCCGACTAGAGCTACGCAAATTCTTCGATCGCTACCTCAAAGAGGAGAAGAACGATTGGGAGGAGACTCCAAAGGTCAGATGGGCTGTGCTCCAGTACGGCGACAAGGCCCCAATCGAGAACATCGGGCTGCCCGACTTCCCTCATCCCGAAACCAAATACACCACCTACTACCTCGGCGATAAGGTCCTCTCACCAGCACCTGTCGAGACTGAGTCTACGCACTCGTACGACTCGGAGAGCAGCGAGCGCATCAAGTTCGAGACCACCTTCGACAAGCCTACTACACTTCTTGGTCCTCCAAAGATCTACCTCAACATGTCCTGCAACGACCACGACGACATGAACGTGTATGTCCAGCTGCGCAAGCTAGACAAGAACGGACACCCACTGGTCCACGTGCAGATTCCGAAGGAGCGTTGGCAGATCAACAGCACCTACGATCTCTCCGAACCACAGACCAACAATGGTGCACTCTACTTCAAGGGTAACGTCGGCATGCTACGGGCTTCACAGCGCAAGATCGACCGGAGCAAGACGCTTCACGATCACATACCTTTCCACCCTCACGATGAAGTGCAGCGCATTCCCAAGGGCGAAGTTGTTGAGCTGGAGATTGGAATTTGGTCGGGTGCCACTCATTTCGAGGCGGGAGAGACGCTCTCGGTGCAGGTCTTCGGTCACATCTCGCTCAACCCGGAGCTTGAACATCTGAATAGGCCGAGACCGGCTGGGCAGAAGAACCACGGCAAACATAATGTTCATGTTGGTGGCAAGCACGAGAGTAGGATAATCCTGCCGATCGTCGACTTGGGGTTGTGATTATACATGTCATCAACGCATCTATAGACAATGAAGAACATTCGAACAATTGGGTGACCATGATTCACAACTCAGAGGATATCAAGAAGTTTGGCCACCGGGGTGTAACCCTTGTATCTGTAGAGGGTCTGATTAGCATGCACGTCGAAGTGACCAGGCAGCATGTCAACTTACCCCTTGGTGAGTCCTGGGTAATCGTCGAATGCATGCTTGCTAATATTGTTTAGCTTCGGGCATCCAAGGGAGTTTGTAGCCTTGTTCATGACAGAGCCGAGCTTGTCAACGGCTTCGTGGACGTCCAGGACGAGACCGGAGAGAAGGTCGGGTGCTTGTTGGACGACGAGTTCCCTAAAAGATTTTTCAGCTTTACTGCAGTCTTGCGGAAGGTCAGGACGCTATTCAGTGTAAGGATGTTAGGGCAAAAAGCCAGAGGTGGTACGGTCGCATTGTTGGGAGCGTGATGGAGGACATACTACGAGTCCGTTAGCATTGGATCTTTGACCACGAAAGGTTTCGTTCTCCCACCATGGCAAAGCAGAAGAGGTTGTTATCCTTCAGCAATGTTTCGGAATTGAAGACTCCTCCGGTAACATCGGCGAAGTCCACACCAGTGAACGAGTCGACGGTACCTGTGTTTCCTCCAATGCTGTCGAGGTCGAGATGTTGTAGCACCATCTCCAGGTCATCCGAGCTCAGGTACGCGATGGAGTATTGATCATCAGCGTTACGCGTGTACCAATTATCAGGGATACGTTCATGGCCTCTGTTGTACTGGAAGTTGCCATCCTCGCCTGTGACAGCGTAGAAGGTCTTCAGGATGTCACCGTTGAGAACTCCCTGAGGGTTCTCTTCGGTCTTATTTGACATGAGTCGATAGACAAAACACCATGCAGCAGCATTGGCTGTATAATGTTAGCGACGTGAAAATATTTTGCAGGTGTCGAGACTTACCAACGATCCCTGAGAAAGGCGCATTGACAAAGTATGGGTTCTCATGGATGCTCGCCTGGCGTTGCGCGTAGCGTTGCTCAGTGAGAAGCTGTAGGTCATAGTTGTCCTTCTCTTTGCCAGCATCATACAATTGCTGGAACCTGTCCATGTCCAAGTCAAAGTTGTTGCCGGTCAGATACAGATCGCCGCGAGTGGGTGACGAGTCACCCTCAAACTTGTTGTGCGATCCAGAGAGGCCTTGAGGTTGACCGAGTAGACCAAGCGTAGAAACCCGGCTATCGGGTCCACCAATGGAAAAGCTCAAGAGATCACCGCTGGTAACTGACGGGTAGACTGCAAGGACAGTAGCAAAGTCAAGGGAGACCCCATATACTACATGTAAACTCAGCAGGTGTCGCTGTGGTACATCTCATGGCCAACTGCCACTCACCTTTCATGACAGAGTCGATGAACTGATCGATGGTTCCAATGCCATTGTGCGGAAGATACCCATGGTTGGCCAGGGCGTTCAAGCCTGGGCAAGGACCTCTCTGGTCATCCTTGCCTGGAGCTTTCCAAGCATGTTCACCAGTGGTGTCGACAAGCTGGGCTTCGGCATCGAACGGTGGAGTGGTGAGTGGTAACAAGCCTCCCCAAGAAGAGCCAGCCTTGGGGTCCCGCTGTTTTAGATGCTGGGAAATGTCCGGGTAGGCCTGGGTCAAGCCTGCAACTGTGAGGCAGAAAATTGAAGCGGATTTCATGTTGGGCCGCGTGGGAAGTAAGGAACGTGGAGATGGGGCGAGATTAGGGCTGTAGGGAACGAAGGAGACTGAACTCGTGGAATAAGGAGCCAGCCGTTTGCGCTTACATATGGCCGGCTGTCGATCACTTTCATTCATACAATCGCGAGTTCACACCTCCATCTCGGGACTTATCTAGGAAAGCAACGTGCTTGTTCCGAGAGGGATCCGACGAGGGTCATTATCGAAATTCCAAGTGACTCGTTGCCCGACGCTAGCATATTGCACTGCAAGACCGTCAGCAGTCCTTGAGTTGCGACGTCGATCCCGAAGACATGGAATGGCCTCCACCGCAGAAGCCTGGCCTTTGAAGAGTCAGGGTAGCCAACAATGGTGTAGCAATCTGCCGCGCCACGAGGCAAGCATGCGCTCTGAATTTGAGACGTCATCTTCCGAGCTTTAGGCACGTAGTCAAACGGTTTTCTCCACATGTGCTTGATGAAATAGTCCTTCAGGCACGTAGCTCAGGGTCTTCTGATCTTCGACCCGCTTTTGCGAAACTCAAGCATCGAAACTATGCTAGGAGGTACTGTATCTTGCTGGAACTAGGCTTTGTAAGCGTATTTGGCAAACAGCAAGTGCAACCTCGACACGAGTAGCGATGCAATGCTTGCAAAATTACTTGTGGCATGCTGCTTATACTGGCTCGCCTCGATTATCAGCCATCTGCATCTCAAAATGCATTGCAATTACAGTACTTACGCTCAAGTTTGTGTGCAACCCAAGCGACATCAACAGCTATAGATTTTTTGACATGCTTCTACGCTGTGACTATAGGCTACCGAGGCGTCCAGGAGCATGCTAGCCGTCGAGACACTGTCTTCGTCGCCTATACATCTCAAATTTTGGTGTGCTAGTACTATTTGCCTACTATTCCTGGTCGATTACTATTGACCATTGAGGGTGCATACACAAACTTGAGCGCAAGGGCTGTATTCTTCAAAGATAAGCTTACTTGTTGAAACTACTTTTTGCGCTCTTCCCGAAAGATAGCCGTACTGCCGCGATTACTAGTGAGTACGGAGTGAACACGAAGTCTATACGAGTTTGGGCAGCAGGATCCCTAGGTCCGTGTAGATTTGCAACATTTGCAAAATTAGTGGTCTTTGGCCAGAGAGTCAGTTCAACAATTAAAGTTGTCCACTATCGTTGATGTTTCCTTCGTGATCTGCAGATCTACAATTAGCGCGTCAGGATCTGCGTACACGGGAAGGAGCTCTTGGAGTGGAGCATAAAGTACCGCTTTCCATTGGCGAGGAATCCAACACTGCCGTGAATGTCTAGGTTGCGGCGAACAAATCAGCCCGGCAGTCGGATCCTTACTCTCAATCTTGGAAACTAGTTTTGATCCGCGATTCAATCATCCTACCTATCAGTTCAGCCGTTCCCGTTGTCCGGATAACGAGTGATCGGTCATGTTCCACCTTCATGTTGCACTGAAATGGTTGATGCCGTCTCCGCGGCTCTCCAGATCCCCGGGTATGGCATTCCAGATTCAAGGTCTCTCCGCGACGCTGCAGTTTCTACGGGGGCTGATATCGAAAGAAATATCATTCTAGTATCTTCATGTTCCAACGCATTCCGTTTTACGTATAGACCCTCGGCATTCGCTTCGGGAAAAGTTCAAGGCCATCTTGTGGACATCAAGATATGGCAGACGAATTATCTGCTCAGCACCGAGTCAGGGTCTGCAGGAATTTGACTAGTTTTCGACTTCACCTGTTTTATCCCAATCTCCACATAGCGTTGACGACTGACAACGATCAGCGTGTAAGCCCCGTGTTCAATCGTAGGCAACCAGTGACATTCCGGGGAGCCGGGTAGACAGTCCTTCCCCATTGACAAATAATACCCTGTCCTTTAGCGTAGACTGATCTTAATCAACAACGATGTACAAGCACAAGATTAAGGGTGCTGTTGTCGGCTCAGACTCTGACAGTCGCAACGAAAGGTGAAATCATAGCCAAGTCTTTTGACTGCGCTCCTGATACCCCTGCTGTTCTGGGGTTTGTGAAGCTGTCAAACCACATTCGTCCAAGACTGTGTTAGGCGAAGCTGGGCACAGCGAAGCCACATCCCAAGACCATATCCTATCGAGCAGGATAAACCTCAATCATGCTTTTTACTATCGGGAAATCGTCGCAGACTGTCTTCATAAACTCGGACAAACGCATCCACTACCTAAGGGGAGGGAGATTCCCCAGAATGTGCGGCCCGGGACTCAGGTACCTGCAGTATTTTGAATAACGCTTAAGTCGGGCCCGCTATACCCGACGGCAGTTCTGGATGTTGTGGATGTTCGAACTAGGTACGTCGCACCAGCGGGGGAATGTTCCGTCTTCAGACAATGATCAGCCTTCCGAGCCGCCGGTGTCCTCGTCGATCTAGGCCATAGTCACACTCAACGTCCCACAGGCCTGACTACAATACAGGCTGGTGCCCAAGCCGTAGATGATCTCTGTGATTTTTGTTTGGGACACTTGTCCAGCTACTACGAAACACTCCCCCAACGAACATCGACCCCAGTGGCCAGGCCTCATAATTCAATATGCGTTTGGCAGCTGTTGTGGCCTTTTTATCTACAGGCCTGGCGCTCTGCGCCGAATTCGTTCAGCCAGATGCCACTGAAGTCAACGAGTTATTGGCCGGGCTGGCAGAATTGCCGACATGTGCAGTATGCACGATCTTATCAATGTCTCAATGGCGATGTAGCTGCTAATCGCTCTCCCAGACAACCTGCACAGCGCAAGGTCTAACCCTGACAACATGCAAAATCACCGACTTCGCTTGTTTGTGCGCAGACACATCATACATATCGTTCAGCGAATCATGTATCTTGTCGAATTGCACTGTCGGACAGTCATTAGGTACGTGAAGAGTCAACACACCTCGAAGAATGACTACTGACCGTCCTACTAGCATCACAAGCATGGCAGAAGAAGGCCTGCCAGGCTCCGATAAGAGACACAGCACCTCTGAATCGGCGGATGGGCATAGCTCTTTTTATTATTGCGACCCTGATAGTCATGCTTCGATTCTCAGCACGTCGATTCTTCCAGGACACCTACATCGGATGGGACGACTGGCTTATTTTGCTCGCTTGGGTCGGCTTGGTTCCTTCCACCGCCCTTGTCCAAGTCATGACTCACCACGGTATGGGCAAGGATATCTGGACCATCAATCCAGACGATCTCACCGTAATGCTCAAGCTGTTTTACGTCGAACAGTGGATCTATCAACTCGTCATTATTGCGACAAAGATCTCCATTATCCTTTTTTACCTGCGCATATTCCCAAGCAACACTTCCAGGAAATTTGCATACGTCAGCTGGTCTATCATCGGTGGGTTGCTTACTTATCTGGTAGGCTTTTGGATCTTCTACGCCGTGGAATGCAAACCTCTAAGCTATTTCTGGCATCAATGGGACGGCGAGCACGAGGGTTCATGTCCTGGCACTCAGCCTGCCATATTCCTGAATAGTTCGTTGAACATTTTCTTCGATATCTTGGTCTTCTTTCTTCCAGTCCCTCAGATCATGGGCCTTCAGATTCAGCATACGAGACGCAAAGTCGGAATCCTGGCCACTTTCCTCGTCGGCCTCTTCGTTACTATCTGCAGCATAGTACGACTCCGCTACCTTGCAGCATTTGGCCAATTGACCAACGTCACATACCATTATAACGACATTGCGCTCTGGAGTGGTCTCGAAGGCGATATCGGAGTGATTTGCGCTTGCATGCCGACTGTCGCAGGTCCAGTCATGTACTTCTTCCGAGAGAAGATTGGTTCAAGGATTGGCACAAAGTTCAGCTCTTACACGAAATCATCAACTGTATCTTACAAGAAGTCGCACAACTCTTCTCGTGTCACAGGCAGCAAGAGCATCACAAGGTTGCCAAGTACGGCCAGCGAGAGAGACGTGGAGTTGGACAGGCGCGTTTCGAAGCATGGAGGTTTCCAGAACACTACGGTTACGCCTGTGTACAATCTGCCAGACCGTGGCTCGAGTGACGATGATGTGGAGTTGGTTCATCAGAAGAGAAGGCCTGACGGCAGGAATGCGTGGGAGGTATGATCATACGACTTGGCTATATTGTAAGAATGAGATTGTTTGTAGTATCAGAAAAGGAAAGACATTCGAACAAAGCCAATGATGCCATTGCTGAAGATAAAAGTATTGTTGTATCTTCGGGCGCAAGCATACATGCGAGTACCATCGCGTGTGGGCCGTACAACGAGCAATGTATGGTCGAGATACTAGCATCATCTCACGAGTACTTTCGAAGCACTCTCCGCTACTTCAAGCTGCAGACAAAGGATACACGAACCTTGCCTTTGAGAAAATTACTGTATCTCGCGTGTATGCTTGTAGCATCAATGTTCTATACTCTTTGCCACGCGAAAGCAGACAATAACATCATGAAGGGCGGGCAAGCAGCAGGCGCATGATCAGAGACTTTTACCTGGAGGGTACCTACCGTCGCGACATTGCAGCTGCTTGGCTTGTTGAATTGCAGCTTTGGGATGCTCAGATTTGCTCTTGAGGGAAGAAATCTATGGAATTGTGGTCAGGGAACTAGGTGCAGGGATTGCCGCAAGCGGTATAGGTCTAAGGACAAGATATTCAGGCTAGGAGAAGCCGATAAGTTTATAGAGCAACGACTGACCAGAGAATAAGAGCCATCGGTACAGGCAAAGGATGTGGTAGCCATAGGAGCACGAGAAGAATGACGAAAAGAGCTCTCTAGCTCTTTGTCAGCTCGAGTGACTGGTGGCTCAGTCGCAACATTTTCGTCGCTAGTATTGAGACTCCGCTGGGAGCAGCCATCCATAGTGCAGGCTCCCATACGAGAATCTACAATGTCTCCCGTTTGTTGTACTCAGCCGCAGCGTCGTAAGCGGAGTAGAAGCGCAGCA